>SEMN01000204.1:0-600000 GCA_005408345.1 Macquaria australasica | reverse complement strand
CTAAAGATATAGTTTCTCTAGATGGCATTTCCCTGGCCTCCAGCGAAACCGTAAGGAATCTTGGAGTTATCTTTGATCAGGATATGTCCTTTAACTCCCAAATAAAACAAACTTCAAGAACTGCCTTTTTTCATTTACGTAACATTGCAAAAATCAGACACATCCTATCTCAAAAAGATGCAGAAAAACTAGTCCATGCATTTGTTACGTCTAGGCTGGACTATTGCAACTCTCTATTATCAGGCTGCCCAATAAATCCCTTAAGACTCTCCAGCTGATTCAGAATGCTGCGGCACGTTTACTGACAAGAACCAGAAAAAGAGAACATATTTCTCCAATATTAGCTTCTCTACACTGGCTCCCTGTAAAATCCAGAATAGAATTTAAAATCCTTCTCCTCACCTTCAAAGCCCTAAATGGTCAGGCACCATCATATCTTAAAGAGCTCATAGTACCCTATTACCCCACTAGAGCACTGCGCTCCCAGAATGCAGGGTTCCTTGTGGTTCCTAGAGTCTCTAAAAGTAGAATGGGAGCCAGAGCCTTCAGCTATCAAGCTCCTCTCCTGTGGAACCAGATCCCAGTTTGTGTACGGGAGGCGGACAACCTCCTCACATTTAAGAGTAGGCTTAAGACTTTCCTCTTTGATAAAGCTTATAGTAGGGCTGACTCAGGTGACCCCTGAGCCACCCCTTAGTTATGCTGCTATAGGCCTAGACTGCCGGGGGACTTCCTATGATGCACTGAGCTCCTTTCTCCTCCTCTTCCTCTCCATCTGTACGCCCTCATATCCCATCAATGCTTGTTATTAATTCAACTTCTTCCCGTAGTTGTGTGCTTTCTCTCCTCTCTCTCTCTCCCTCCCCTTCTGTTGCTTTCTGCAGGTGTTTCTGCCTCTGGAGCTGTGGAGGTCTGGGTCTGTGGTTGCTGCCGCCTGCTGCCCCCGTGCTCCTGCTCTGCACCCGCTGATGCTATTGCTGTTGTTGCTGTTATTAGTATTGCTATTATAATGTTGCTCTTAGTGTTGTTTCTGTTGGTGTTAACATCAATGCCATTACCATATCTATGCTGTATTGAGCTGCTGTATGTTCTCTTTCCTCCTGCTCTCTCTCTCCCGCTCCCCCCTTCCCCCTTCAACCCAACCGGTCGAGGCAGATGACCGCCCACCTTGAGCCTGGTTCTGCTCGAGGTTTCTACCTGTTAAAAGGGAGTTTTTCCTTGCCACTGTCGCATAGTGCTTGCTCATGGTGGGAACTGTTGGGTCTCTGTAAATATAAAGAGTCGGTCTAGACCTGCTCTATTCGAAAAAGTGCCCTGAGATAACTTTGTTATGATATGGCGCTATATAAATAAAACTGAATTGAACTGAATTGAATTGAGTGTGATTTGTCATTAATGGGCTCAGCAAGTCCTGTTCTGTTGGAGTAAGAGCTGACCAAATTCTTTACTGGTGAAGCACATCCTTTCTGAGCGCTGCAGTCCTGCACACAAGAGCCTGCCACATCTGCTGGCTTCCTGCCTGATTTGCTGCCTGGCTGCTTGCAACTTTAAAAAAAAATTGTGAAGGAAGAAGACCAGGCGACTGGAAAATGTGAGTCGTTGCAAAACAAAATGTTTTGGATGGTGGTTGGTGTGGGGAGAGTTGGCGACAAAGGGAGGTTGCATCTTATCTGGGTCCTCTTAGCCCTGTAAAAGCTTTCAGGTGCAGTGCCCCATCAAGCGGATCCGGCCAGGCCAAGCTTAGGCAACTTTTTTTGTTCTTGGCAGCAGATGAGAGAACAGAATCAGACCCAGATAGCTGGGACTATATAAGGATCTGGGTAACACATTACTGCCACCCCAACATGTGCCACCCGCCCAGACTGTGAGTGCTTGGCAACGCTGCACTTTATGTGAGAGCAAAGCTGGCAAAACAGGTGGGTTCCGTGAGCGTGCCCTATGATTAGATCAGTCATTACCACTGGCATTGTTGAAAGCAAAGCTAACCACTCATTTCAGAGGACCACCTGTATTGGAATGTGTTACTAAAGCTTAACAGCAGATGATTCAATCTCTGGATGAGAAAAATAGTCTGTGTTGGCTTACAGTGAGGATGTGTTTCCACTTAGCATTTCTGATTTTCTTTTCTTTTGCTTTATTTTCACAGTGCTGTACAGCCACTGTGTTGATTCTTCTTTCTCAGGTTTAATCAGAGTTGTCCAGTGTTGCAATGTTGATTTCCTCTTATTTGTAAGTGTAGCTGTCCTCTGTGCCCCACCATCCTTAGACTTGAGTCCTATACTCATGCTTGCTGCAGCTGGAAGGTTTCCTCCTCCTCCTCCTCCTCCTCCTCCTCCTCCTCCTCCTCGCTGCTTTTTCTTCAGTTGACAGTTGTGTCAGGGACCACACATTGAGGAGGTGGAGCAAGGCTGTTGTACTATTCTGGTAGACAGGCTAACATATATTAGCCAGCCTACCGTATATTTCTGGTCTATCATCATTTATCTGTCTTGCAGGCAGAGCAGAGGCTGTGCAGAGGCTTGTGCTCGTAAAGCACAGAGGCCTCCCCCCATGACCTCCCTTTCCCTCCTGGCTCACTCATCTCATAGCCTCAGACCTCGACCATGCTGGCCTCCTCTGCAGAGGGCTCCTTGATGGGCCTCTACCTGAATCACAGAGCAGAGCACAGCCACAGCTGACTGGCCTTGGGACAAGGGCAGCAGGAAGGGGCCTCTCTCCTCAACTGAGCCCCAGGAGCACACAGGCACAAAATATTGTCTTACAGCAAAAGCTACGGATAACCTCTGCAGCCCTGCAGCCATGCACAAATCGTTTTCTTTCTAATATAGTTTGAGTGTGGTACTAGAATCAAGTTTTCTTACAAGTCACAAAATAGGTCAGTGGGGTTGAGATAATTCCACTTACTACAATTTCAAATACATATCAAATGCTGAAATAATACTCAAAATATTACAGTCAAGTGATTTGCATCGGAATCAAGTATCAAAAGTACAGTACACACTCATATACTCAAAGCAATAGTTGGACATTTTGGGAAACACGCTGTTGCCGGTTAGCTTAGCTTAGCATAAAGACTGGAAACGGGGGGAAACAGCTTGCTTGGCCCTGTCCAAAGGTAAAAACAAATCCAACTACGAGCATCTTAAAAGCTCAATAACATCAACACGTTATATCTTCTGACTACTTCCCGTCTGTATCCTAATCTAAACTACCTGCCTGTAGCTACATATTTACCATACAGATGTGAGAGTGGTATCAATCTTTTCGTCCAACTCTCGCCAAAAAGGCGAACAAGTGTATTTCCTAAAATGTCGAACTATTTCTTTAAGGCAAAAGGCAGATGGGTGTGTGAGTACTTTAGGCTTAGTATGGAGAACCACTTTCTGTATGTAGGAAATAAGTCTTCTTTTAATTAGTCCCCAAAACCTCTGTGTTCAGATGGACAAACTTGAATGAAAAAGCCAGACAGACTTCAAACAATCTTCAGTGGTACAAAGTGTTGGACAGACATAGAGAACAATGATAGGCATTGCCATCCTTAGATAAAAGATTCAACTCTACTTTTCTTCGCTGAAAACAATGGCACTGCTCTGTATTTATTAAATGGCTTTGTGATAACTGAGAAGTCTTGTTCTGGTTTTGAATGAATGAGCTGAGCTGGCTGTCAAAGGCCTGTAGATAAATTTGCTCTCACAGCCAAACGAGTGGATTTGATGATCACTTGAACTGCACAAAACTTGCATCATAGCACGTCCTTTAGTTTAATGTTTAGTGTTGACATCTTGTTTTTCTCAAAACGAGAAGGAAAATCTGTCATTGGCGTATGATTATTTAACTGGTTCCCAATTAAAATCAACTCGTGTAAACAATTTACTCGAATCAAGTGTTGTTCTCTTGAGACTAGTGGAGAGATCTGCTTATTCTGCCTTGTTTCAAAATGTTTACACTCACAGAGTCCTGTAACAAGAGAACCCACATTGGATCGAACAGGAGTTGTCTCACTCCACTGACAGAAGTTTTGTTTTGGTTTCAGAAGGATACTCGTTGTAATGCTAAACAGGTTCTGACTCTGGTCATCTTTTACAGTGTGCTGGTCTGAGCAGAGCTTGCGACATGCTAGGTTGGGTATGTAAACCACAGGAGTACAGAGGGCCTGGCACTCTCCCCCTCTTGTGAAGCAGAAAGCAGGTCCGTGTCAGGGAACGTGTGTGAAGTCCTGGGCGAGCTGACCTGGAAAGAGCCAGATGGGGATTGGGGTTTAAGCACCATAGAGGGCTTCTGCAAACAACACATGGAAAGGCTTTGGCGGCTAATGTAGCGTGGAGTATTTATGTACTGGGCGCAGATTTGACCACTGTCCATCAGGATCCGGGAAGCAGATATGCCACGACCTCTGCAACCATTTCCACAAGACCACCTCATCTGGACCAGCCTACCCACACACCCCCTCCCCTCCAGCACCGCCCCCTCCTCCAGCCTTTCTTCCCTCGGGACCCTCACACTGCTCCTGGTTCAGCTGTTTAGTGTACAGTAGCTCATACCCACAATCCTCTCTGAGCAGGTGGTCTGTCATAGGCCTCTTTGTTTTCCAGAGTCTCCGAAGGCAGCTGAGGGCAGAGAACAAGAGGAACATGCAATAATAATCCAGCGCTTTGGGATTGTTTTTTTTTTTTGGCAGCACTTTTTCTGGTTTAATTCATTAGTCAGAATATCATCACATCAGATTAGGAGAGTGAGGTTGACACAGTGGTTTGCTCATTGATAATCCATTTGGTGGTTTCACATAGTGTGTTTTATAAAGCCTAAAGGGCCATATTGAAGGCAACAGTGACTGCAACAAGTTCTGCTTTGACATTGCTACAACGAAGTCAAGTGTGTATGTTGTAAAAAGGGACAACATAACTGATTTAAACATATTCCTCTTGACGATCTTTCAGCATGTTCTGTAACTATTGTAATTTATGGGGTTTGTGTGGTTGTGAGGTCAAGAGAGAAGTTCCCAAAACTCTTAATTACATCTACAGAAACCAAATACCTGTGCATGTTCGCAATATACTAAAGAATCAGATGAATACATGATGCTATGATCCTATGTTAAATGTATTTGGGCCAAACCAGAACCTGCCCGGACACTGGCCCCAAAGCATTATTTTATGTAAAATCAAATGCTGGTGAAGCACCTTGATAGGGAACTGTCTTGAGACTTGTGGGCATGTGATCATTTAAAGGACCATGCCAGTGTTGTTGCATCTTTTAAAGGAATAGTTGGACATTTTTGGGAAATATGCTTATTTGCTTTCTTGCTGAGTTAGATGATCAATACCACTCATATCTGTGCACTAAATATGTGCAGCTGGTTAGCTTAGATTAGAATAAAAATTGGAAACAGGAGGAAACAGCCGACCTGGCTCTGTCCAAAGGTAAAACAAACATGCCTACTAGCACCTCTAAAGCCCAGTAATTAGCATGTTATATCTAATTTGTTTAATCTGTACAAAAATCGAAGTAATTAACGACTTTGTGGTTTTACACAGTTATGGCCGGACCTTTTCTTTTGTTTCTCCAGCCATTCATTGCCATACTTCATGAACGTCAACACAAATTAAAAATGACACTATTGACACTACAGCACAGCACTACGGAGACTTGGGTCTTGCCTAATAATTAATGCAATTCACTTACAGTTTTTGATGGCATCTAACTCTTGTTCCTGCTTACTGTGAGTCCCTTTTAGACAAAAGTGCCAGCTAAATTAATGTAGCCTAATGTAATCTATTACAGTTTTGTTTTTCTTTGTGATGATGATATAATGCAGCAGTTTTCAGTCAGTCTGCCTTTACACCTGCATTACCATCCATCACTGTGATGGATTCAATCAAAGTGAATGAACGCCTTTGTATATTGATTTTCACTGTGTTCTGAAATGAATGGAACTAATGGAAATACCTGGAAATTGGTAAAAACACAGTTCAAAAACATGATTAGCAGTGATGTAAAGTGTGCAGTATGTGTAGTAAATGGGCTAAAACATGCAGAAACACAGGTGTTTGAATAGCTTTGGGCACATGCTAACTTTTTTTTCCCTTCAGTGTCAGACGACATATTTCACTGTCACTGTGACCCTTGTTTTCTTGTTTAAACTGTTTAAACTGCAGCATTTGAGGAACACTTTGTATTATTATCCAATTTATCACCAGATGTACGACAGTAAATTATCAGACTCCCTCAACAGAAGCCAACACTGTGGCATGTCGACAATTTAAATCTTGAGATGTTTCTCTAAAACCAAAAATTAGCTTACAAAATGCTTCAAACATGACAGTGAAATTACTATTTTGTTTCCACTGGTGTAATGGAGTTGTCAAACATGGTTTAACTCCTTCGTCTTCAAGAAAGAAAAAGAAAAAGAAAATCCTGTGTGTAATTTACGAGCACACCACTAATTTGTGCAAGCGGGGGTGTGAACGTGCATGATGCTGGTTGGCACTCGCTGATTCAAGAGTGGCAGAAATCTGATAGTCCTTACAGCAGAGTTTCTCAGCCTTGGTCAGGATCCCACATGAGGTCGCTTAATATGCAGAGACGTTTATTATACATGTATATATATATATATATATATATATATATATATATAAAGGTTTAAAATGCATCAAAATGTCTATAAAATCATTAAGAGCTTCTTCCATTCTCTTAAACGTAAGTACGACTAAACACTAACAATATGTCTTCTGGCTTCAAGTGTTGAACCCTTAGAGGCATAAATATAGGCTATCTATATCAGTGACTTCATGGAACCAGCTATGATCTCAGCTAACAAGTCAGTTCATAGCTGCCAATATGTACATGCTGCTAGCTGCTAGTATGTAGCCTTTGTACCATCCATCTGTTGGCTCAAGTCTGAAACACTGAAGTTGGCGATCAGCTTTCGTACTGACATATTCATGAAATACAGCTAATGCTGTTGCTGTGAAATAATGCTAATGAAATCACTTTTTTGCAACAAAGGGAACAAAAGAATTTGATCTTCAAAGCTTCAAAGTTACTTTGAGTGAGTGAAAGCAGGATTAATCCTACATAAGAAATAAGAATACAGGAGAACACTTATCACACTTAGCCAACAGAGGTGCTCAACTTGTTGGTGACTCAGGCTGACAAATTAAATATGGAGGTGTCTATAGGTCTGCTGCTCTCTGCTTCATAATTGTTCTGTAGCTAATAAAAATTATAAACTTAAAAAGAGGCTGCATGGTGTATTGCAGTTTTTTTTTATCAATGTTTATAATGTTAATGGCTATATAGCTGGCTAGCTTAAATTTAGCCACCAGCTCTACAGCTTTCTACAGCAACTACAGTAAGAGATTAAACACAACGCTAACCAGTTTATATAGCTTCTGAAACTAAATTTGTACATTATAACCATATTTTTAAATAAATATTGTCCCCCTGAGTTTCACTGTTGCTTTTGCTCAAAACCAGTACACAATGAAATGTGACTTAAAGTAACGGTCTGCACAGGCCTGTGAATAATAATTTGAGTTCTGTTTGCAATACATAAAGTTCTTTATACAATAAAAAAATGAAGAACAAACTTTATTGCAAACTTTTATGATTTGGCTGGACAGTTTCTTGTAATCTCAAACGCCTCAATGTAACATGACAGATGTTTCCATGTAAGACAAAGGTAAAAACCCACCACCAGCAAGAGACTAATTCTTCTCGTCTTTCTGTTCCCTTCAGCTACTTTACAAGCTTTTAAATGGATACTTGCTCATTCTGAAGTGGTTTCTGCCATTTATATGAAGGAGGTCACGAGAGCCTTTGGGTGGGAAAGGTGACTGTAAAGTTGCCAGTAATTTTGTCCAAATAACTGTTGCTTTTGTTCCCCCTCTCATTATTTGGACCCTATGAATATTACAAGTAGAAAGAGACTTGTGATGTCACAGTTGGAAAATAAACTCACTGTGTATTCTTTCATTTTTGAAAGAAAAAGGTTTTTGCAGTACAGTAAGTACTGACCTGCACACTGGGTGTGTGAAGAACAATTTTCAGACAAAACAACATCTTACTTTTTTGTTTAATGAGCCCTAAAGATGAAATGTAAAAGGAAATCTGAATAGATGTGGATACTACTACTTGTACTTGTACTCTGTGCTGTTCCAAAAGCTCATACCTTTTCCACAACATTAATCCACTGACACACTGTCACAGGCATACACTGATATGCTTCTATTCACACATACAGTAGCTACAGAAACAAACACCAACATAAGTAAACAACAAACTATCTACAGTACATGCCCTATGAATTTTACAGTGACACAAATCTGTGACAGGCTGTATCACACTCTCTGTTTCTCCTCTTGATGCATGGTTTTTGTAAGGTAAAGACATTAAAGCATTACATTTTTTTTCAAAAACAAACTTGAACCCTGGAGTGCCTTCCCCATCTGGAAGCAGTAGAGGGCTTGTCTAAAAGATAAAACGATATGAATCGCTGCTGGCAACTCAAATGTCCAGGCTGGGATCAATTACATAGACAGGATTCAGAGAGAGGGGAGGGGAGCACAGATTCTATATCATGGTCTGGTCCAGCATAGGCATGTAGCCCACATACACCCGCACACAAACACACACACTAAACAAACTGCTCTGTGACCTGCAGCTTGTGTGCACAGTTCCCAGTGTCTGGTTATGGATTGGCTGAGACCGCATGCTGCCATGTTCCCGCCCCACTCGCACACTGCATTTAACAAGCGACTGATGGCAGTTCCAGATGAGGCCACTCTCAGCCAGCTGCTCTGTCATGTGGGTTGGGGCAAGGATTTCTGCAAGGATCAATAGAATAAGCTGGTTGTCTCTTTTAAGGCTCTGTGTAGTTTTATAACATACACAGAAAAAAATCTATCAATTTTAAGGATTATTTCCCAGCTTTATGCTCAGCGGCCAAGTGTGTCTAACACTTCTCTACCCAGAATTCATATGGTTCAGCACCATGAAAACATCTGCCTAACAGTCTCAACGAAATGCATTGTGGGACGCTTAAGATGGAGGGGAGGAGGGCTGTATTGGAATGAATATGAATAACACAAAGTAAAAACAGACAGCACAACCAGGAGGGGAGAATGGGGGAAAGACAAAAGGATTTAATAGGATCCAGACTGTTTTAAGCTCTCACTGTTTCAAAGGGAGACACTGCCATATGTACGTCTACACTCACTGGGTTTGTTGGAGACCTGAGCAGGCAGGGCCAGGCATTCACAGCAACACCTCCAGTCCCCATAACCTTTTTTAGGGTCAAGCTTCAATTCACAAATAGTGCAGGACCTCACCTCATGTGGCCCCATTAAACTGCATAGGCATGGCCTGCTCTGTGTCTCCCATTACCCTCACAAATATAAACACACACAGTTGCAACTGGTCAGATGTTACACATCGTTGTACCATGATATTTTGGTTTATAGGCCTCTTACATGTAGCATCAGATAAAAAATACGGAAACAAAATAAAACACTATATTTTTGTGTAATTAGTTAACATAAAACAAAATTACACCTACAAAGCAACTATCCACTGTCTGTCATTAAATAGAATATAGATTCTTTTCCCTTTTCCTGTGTTGATGGTACATTGGAGGACAGAATAATGTTTATACTGTAGGGACAATTTGTTTTACTTTTTATCTTTCCTTTCTCCTTCACTGTCACGTAATTTGTTTATGTTTTATATATATATATATATATATATGTTTTATATATATATTAGTATTTAAACATCTTAATATTATTTTTCACTTAAATTCTTTTAAAATTATTTAATATCCATTTATCAAATATTTTATGTTTTTGTGGACTAGTGATTAGGTTTATCCAGAGAAGAAAAATATGATGTGTGCTAACCCAAGACTTAACAATTTTGTGCAGTTGGATTGTGTTGCAGAGGATTAGGAATGCAATGCCAGCAAGGCACCCAAATGGCAGTTTACACAAAATCTAAGAAAAATCTGGATTTGCCAGATTCTGAAATACATCTGGAGTCTGATGTGAATAGTTTTTACCATTGCTTTTTCTCTTCTTCTACTTTTCAGTGAGTCATACCTGTGTTTGTGCTAGGCAAAGCTGTCACTTAAGGAACAGTGAATGACTGGGACCATGATTAAAATTCATCAGAGTAACTCTACTGCCATCTACTGTCTGCTCTGGTTTTCCACAATGAGAAGTGTGCATATGGTGGTGGAGCTTTATGTAGAAACTTGTGCAGGAGGAGTAGTTTTGTGCAGTTAGGAGTAGCTAGTTTTGTTCAGACTTGGAGTAAATCTGAAATCAGACCTTCTGCAGTTCAACTGGAAATCAAACCTCTCTGAGAACGATGTGGTCTAAATCCTGTGCTGGACCGCTGTGATTTCGGCTCAGTGTTAAACTAAGTTACGTTGGAGTTGCCAGCTCCCAGTTCATCGTAGCTCACCTGTATGTCTAATGGATCGTGGGTATTTTGCAAACCATCCCATTCAATCCCATCCCAATGATGGGGACAACATTTTAACCTTTGTGTCATTGTGCTGTAATGAACTCTCTGCGATCAGTGTGATAATCACTGAACTCAAAGTACCCAACTAAACATTACCTTAATTCACCTCCTACCTGGACCTAATCCAAGAAAACAAGATGGCCATCTACTGCAGAGAATTGGCCACATGGATATTTAGGTGTGCCAACAACCTTGATCGTAACACAAACAAGACTGTGGAGAATTAGATTGACTTCCACAAGAACCCAGATGCTCATCTCCCCCCGGTAATCAACAATAATACCTTGTGCACACACTTGAGTCGATTAAATACATCAAAACCCTCAGATCGGATGAGGACATTTCCAGTTTGACTGACAGATGCTCTTCCTGGCCGCTCAAACATGTCACAGCAAATTCTGGTCTCAATTCTTATCAATGAAAATCCGCTCAGCATCCATCACTGCTTGATCTGGATCTCCTTTTCTGAGCAGTTTGTCATTTCTGTGTCTTTCTGCCCTCCATCAAAGACCTGCATGATTATAAGAGCAAGAGGAAAACGTGATTGTTGCTGACTTTGCCCATCTGGGAAACCACCTGTTTGAGATACCAGTCCTGTGCATCGGTGCCTGCACCAGCCGCCACGGCAACCGACTCCCCCCCCCAGTCACATTACGCTCTCACCAAAAACACATACACACCACTGTCACACCGTCAGACTGACTGAACAAACAAACAAATCTTCACATGGCTGCTAGTTATTAGATTATTCAAGCTATTTATCAATGTCAGCCACTGATGCATCATTGCCACTTTGTTTTGTGCTTCACTGCACTCTCAAATTGATCCTCCTCTGTTTGAGGTATTTAGGATTATGACTAATAATGACAGTAATGTATGTCCAGACTGCTGCAGTGTTTAAACATAGCATGTAATTTCAATGAAGTTTAATTTTGTCCTGACTGTCTGCAAGTCCTGTATTTGACATGCACCTACTGCGTCAGTTATTTTCTTATGTATGTTATGTGTAATGACTTGTATGCATAAACTGGTGCACAGCCTTTTCTGCAACAGCAAATATTCATCATTACATTATTGGTGAAATTCAGCATGAAAATACATTATACAATTTCGGCATGTACCTTGTGCACAAACACAAGTATTCCATAAAGAATAGTTTCATTTATGTGCATTTAATATGAGAAAACAGCCTGAGGATGTATGATACTTTTTGTACAAGAGCACACACACACACACACACACACACACACACACACACACACACACACACACACACATGCAATTTTCTGTTGAGGGCATGGTGTTCTCAGATGTACTCTGTGGTAGAGATTGTAGGTGAGGGACTTGACTTCCTACATTGCTACACACAATGGCAGGGCTAGTGTTTGTCACCACGGAAACCGTCCATTTCTTGGCAACATTCCTATCATCTCTAGCCGACTCTGAAATCAAATCTAATGATGGGATTCCAGCAGTCGACTGAAAGAAGAATGTTTGTGAGCAAAGTGCCGGCAAAAGCTTTGGTAGTATGAAAAAGCACACAGGTGAGAGGGGAAATAATGATGAGGTACAGAAAACTTTTTCTTTTTCGATCTGCACACTTTTTCGCAGCTGCTGACAGACATTTTGGTTTGAATCCTGTCATCTGCTATATTCTTAAATGATACACGTGAGGGGGCTAACATGCATCTCAGTCACTAAAATGTCAACCTGCTGAAATTAAAAATAAAAAATTTATTTATTAAAAAATTTCATTCCTGGCATGCAGCAGTAGCCGAGCCACAAGTTGTTTATCTGCATTAGTAATTCACCCACTCAGACTGACCTCTGCACCTCCCAAACTGATACATTTTTAATTAGGCATTTGTAAGTAACTGTTCAGCCTAAAGAGATGACAGGTGATCTGATGAGGTGATCTTCCCAACCACAGTCTCCATCTACTATCTAGTAGATGCTTGGAGTCAATACATTAAGCCTCTACATTTAAAAATCCAGAGCTTTGCCATCATCTACGTCTATGATCTATGATTTACTATCATAAATGTATTTTTGTTTCAAATCTCTTTCTTTGCACATAATGCTATCGAAGGTCCTCCCTTAAATACATCTCCCTGCTTATTTCTTCCCTGTAGCGCCATCACATTCCCTAAGGGTAAACCAATTTACATTCTTGTTTTGCTCTTCAGATCCATGCCAGTTTCCATGACAACATAGTTTCACTTTCTCATCCTCTCTGTCTCACTCTCTCTATCTCCCTCCTCCTCCTCCTCTCCCTCTCCCGTTCTCTCATTCCCCACTGCTTCTTTCTTATGTTCTCTTGACCTTCCTCCAATATTTCATTTTCCTCCTCTCCAAATACCGGGATCCAGATTCCTCCTCTCATGTCATTTCCTCACCTAATTGAGCTCCTTCCTCCGCTTGCCATATACCAGCACAGAATAATGGACTCAGATAAAACAGATCTCAGGGGGGAATGGTGGGATAGAATTCACAGCATCTTTTTGCATTTTCATCATAAAATACAAATGCAGCTAACTCTGTCTGCGGGCTGTTTTATTCCCTCTTAAATATCCCCAGGCTGGTCTATTTGGCAGTCATGATGCCCAGAGCCTAAAATTATTGAATCAAAACAATGTGCAGCAGAGTATTCTTCCCTCTGATTAAAACAATACTCTTGTTTGGCAATTAGTGTGCCTACACAATAGCATACACAACTCAAAGGGAAAAAAGAACAATGAGAAAAACAAGATGCCTCTATCAAATAATCGTATACATTTCCTTCCTTTAATTTTGTTTTTCAAACAAGCAAAGAAAAAAAGCTTTCATCCTAAATCCAGTCTGAGCTCCATTCTGATTTGGCATATTACGACAGAATAAGTAAATAAAATCTCAAGCTATTTAATTACTCAATGATTAAAAATGTCTGATGCCAACAGGTGTGATGGCGCTTCCTTGGCTGATTAATGCCAGTCCCTTCTGCCTCGTCTGGAAGGAAAAGGTCATGAAGAAGGTGATCAGTCTCCTGCACGACTTTGACCAGTCTGCCTGCTCTCGCTCCATGTCTGCAGGTCAGGGAGTTGCAGCAAGCCGCCTCTGTGGTTTGTGATTATTTTCACTGCTCCAATCTGACCCGTAGCCACTGCAGATTTGTGTTTTATTCCTCTCCCTCTCAGTATAAATCATTTCAGCTGCCTCCTCAAGGTTTTAGGACTGTATGTACTGTATGTGTCCTTGCCTAATATTCAACTGGTTGCTTCATAAAAAATCAGAGTATGGTTTCTTATTCATCCTTTCAGCAAAAAAAAAAAATATCCCTGCATTGTGGGTGGTCTAGAAACCCACATCTTAGAGGTTAGAGAAGCAACTTTTGCAGGTGCACATCCTTGCACCAGTGGAAACATCTAAACATCTGGACAAGGCAAGCATAAGAGATCTAATCCTCTAATCCTGAACAATGTTTCATGCTCGCTTGGTTATGGCAATTACTTTGGTAGGGCTATGTGGTAGCCAGCACTGGAAAGGTATAGACGTCTTATGCTGCTCCTAGATCTACTGTAAGTGTTCTTAACCGTATAAATGTGAAACCAGAATTTGCTGCATTAAATCACATGTACTCTGTCAGCCATTACTAGGTAACAAACTGTGTGAAACATTATTAAGAACTCCCTTCTCAATTTAAAACACAGTCAGTATATTTGCAAGAAATGCTTTTATCCCAAGTTCACTTGAGGGTATATGTTGCCAAGCCTTCTTCTGCTACCCATACCACCAGAGGGAGCATTTAACTGAAAAAAAGAAGAGCAGGTTTAACAGTGCAACAACTGGATCTTCACTCTGAGTAACTTTACAATGGTTCCCCCAAACCTGAAGCGTCTGAGCTCAGTTTGCAGTGTTTCTGATTTACCTCCACTTTGAATTTGAAATCACATGGCTCTCTACTGCAGCACGGTGTCCATTAGAAATGTGATCTGAGATGGAAAGGGCGATTTGCTGGATCAGATAGGCCTAATCAGACGGAAATAAAACACTTAATATCTGCTGTTTGATTGATTGATTGATTTATTGATTGTCCCACGTTTCATGAAAGGCATCCACAATGCATTTTAAGTCTGCAAGACAACATTTAAGGGGTGTTGACATCACCATCATCTGAAATGATTATAAACTATACTATGATAATTTTGAAGAGAGTGAAGAAAAAAATCCGACTCTCAGCCAGCACATAAGTCCAGTATGACATATCAGTACAGTGACATACGGATGCCCGTGTGGCCACACTAATTATTGTCAGCGGCTGGGAGTGATATGGACTCGCAGAGAAATGCAACGTCCTGCCCTTCTACATCTTGAATAGTGGGAGTCATGAACCGCTGCAAGGTGACGCGTCCTCTGATTTCAAGCGAAACTTCAACCTAGACACGCCGCGTTATTTATCACCATCGGGACCTCCGCTAAACTGCAGCGGCTCCGTTCTCATCGAACATCGGGATCGGGACCATCTTGCGCAGTGGTACGGCGGACTGAGCAAGCGGTGGCGGCGGCGGCGGCCACTCTGGGGAATGTCGACTGGCCGTCAGTCCTGACATCGGCCTCTTCTGATCTCAGACACCAGGTACAGCACGCAGCATTTCAAAACACTGTCGCTGCCGAGGCGCGCTAGCCGATCGCGTATTTCGGAGCCGTCTTCTTTACGTGTGGACTCGTGCAACTTTCTCTTCTTTCCGCGGAGTCTCCCGGTCGCCAGCGAGCCGATAACAAAGTTCAAATCCCGTTAGCTAGCATCGTGTTCGCTTGCAGATGTGAGCCGCGGCGACGTCAGTTCACAAGCAAGTAGCCTAGCGGAGACGCGAATTAGCATGCTAAGTTAGCCCGTGGACCTGGCTGGCGCAGCAAGTCGCCAGTCGTGAGCGCCGGGGGTTCACACCAGGGGCATGTGTCCTTAAATTCTCCCAACAACAAGACGGTGCTTGGTCAACTTTATGCTTTCGCGTGCCCAGTCTGCAGATAAGAGCATTTCAATCCAGATGTGTAAATTACTAATATTAGCTTGCCAGCAAGCTAATGTGACAGACGCAGCCACAGCAGCATTTGAATGGTTTGGTTTCGTGCTAAGCGGCTAAACCGTGTTCAGCAGGTGACGGACTGCGTAACGGGGCATGTGGAGACCAACATGCAGCCAGTACTGCCGCTGCTCAACACCATCTGCCGCTTTACTGCCACCGTGGTCAACGTTACCCTTTTTAATGCAGAGGAATGAGAAACATGTATTTCAGAATATTTTGAATTTAATGGGCATTTCCTGCCCCGCTGTGATTCAGTCACGCACAGACAAGCCTGCTGTGTGGCTGCACGTCGAGCTGAGTTCATACCTGACAGCTGAACTTATGTTATGTTGGTTAAAGTCAGATGTCATAATTAAAATTGTAGTTATTATAATTCAAAGCTAAATGCAGTCACAGGCTGTGTAAAGTGGTGAACTCTCTCACACACCCTTTTTCCTGTCCGTTTCCTCCTCTCTCTCTCTCTCTCTCTCCCTGTATTCAATTCAATTCAGTTTTATTTATATAGCGCCATATCATAACAAAGTTATCTCAGGGCACTTTTTCGAATAGAGCAGGTCTAGACCGACTCTATTCGAAACTCTATCCTGTATGTGTGTGTGTGTGTGTGTGTGGTCTCAGTCCAGTAAACTTAATGAAGACCCATGACCCTGCTAGTTCAGCCTGTTGAATATAGTGTGATAATGCTGCACAGTAAACCTGTTCACAGAGAGAGATACTACAGCTTTCCTCTTTCTCTCTCTCTGTGTGTGTGTGTGTGTGTGTGCACAGGCACTTCATGCTGTTGGTGTATCTACAATATCCTGGTGAGCTATATATAGCACCTAACAGAGTTTGCAACTTGATCCGAATTGTCTTTCAGAGCCACAGTACACTGCGTTGCTTTCCACTGGAAGTGAAATATCTCTTAGTTCAGAGAATCTTTTTCTTTTCAGACTTTTGTTTAAAAGGGCAGGCCACCGCCTACCTGTAGGCCTTTGTGCAAGCCTGTTTTATTTTGTGCTTTTTTGTGTGTGTGTGTGTTTTTTTTCCCTAGAGGTCCCTGTAAATGAGGTTGCAGTGGACGTGTGTCAGGGCTTCATAGACCAAATGTTATTTTGTTTTTTATCCATCCACTGCTAAGCACTTCACAATCTGCATAGGCATTTTAGTGAGCAATTGTGTACACTTCTGTATACTTTGGTTGGATAAAACAAGTGACAGAACAGGTGATGATGAAGTAGTCTTCCTGTAACAACAAGAGGGCTTGTGTATCTATAATTGTACAGTAAGTTCCTGCCTCTTTTGCTTTGTCCAGAGTTGATTTGAATGAATAAGCACGTGGCAGCCACTGCATGTCCACACAGACTGCTCCAGTGCAAGCAGAGACAGATTTGGTGAGCTGCTGACAAAGTGTTTCTTATCTGGTTAGGTGATCTGAGAACTTTGGGGTGAGTTACAGGGAGCACCGCTAAGGTGAGCTATGAAAGAATAATGTGATATTGAGAACGTTTCCACACGACAGAATATACTAAGACACAAGTACTGGACTCTATAGGCTTAGTGAAGGCCCCAGTCTAATCCCTGAATAGAAAGCAATTAGGCTAAACAATTTTATGACACTTATGTGGTTCACATTAATGTTTCCGCGTCTGTTGTGGTTCTGTGCCTTTCTGTGTGCTTATCTTTTGCATATTTTTGCACACCGTCTTTGTAGACAAAAGTACTTTCTCCACACTGCTGCTGGTCCTCAACCTTTCAAATTACATTCCTATATTTAGTCACACTATGCCATTGTCAGAGTAGTGTGTTGAGACTCTTTA
The DNA here is from genome assembly GCA_005408345.1 of Macquaria australasica. Classification (NCBI taxonomy): domain Eukaryota; kingdom Metazoa; phylum Chordata; class Actinopteri; order Centrarchiformes; family Percichthyidae; genus Macquaria; species Macquaria australasica. Next base: position 582,614 of record SEMN01000204.1, on the reverse strand, counting down.
ACTTTAGTTTGTTGGGTCAGGTGAGAACAATGCCATTTGAACTCAGGCGTGCACCACACTCAGACCTTGTCAGCATGCAGGTCTTGGTCCTTTTACATGCAAACTATGGTGCTGCTTGCTGGAAGTGAGAATGTAATCTGAGCCAACTACAGGATTTAAGCCTCAGATACTGTACACAGTTTCATGGGTGCAAGAGGACAGATGTTCACCTCTGTTAATCAGCACTTACTTATGCTTGGAAAGTCTTGTGTAACAAATTAAGTCTCAGTGGATGCTTATATTGAGTCTCAGTGGATGCTTATATTAAGATATTTCTTCATGTGTTCAAAACTGATGTGAACACAAGAAAATGTACGATTTTAGTGAAGAGCTCAGCCAAGTGTATCCTACATGGTTACAGTTCCAGGGAGAGGGATCTTGATACTGCCAAATTGTCCTAATATCCAATAAATTAGATACTTGCGGGTCTGTGTGACTTGAGCTTGAAACGTCTGTGTTAAACTAGATGACTCAAACAGGAAAATGCATCAAAGTAAACCTTTCCAGATACAAAACAACTGTAGGTGTGATCACAGGCTTGGTGACCAATGAGCCCCCGTTCCTCCTTTTCCACAAGGCCTGAGCTTTTGTCAGATCAAACCAATCATCAGAGCTTTTTAGCAATATTACAAACAGAATAAACGAACGAGGTAAGCTAAGTCTGGTCTATGAAAGAAATGTGGGAACTGAGTCCTGCATTTTTCATTATTTGAGTCTTGTTGAGGATGTAGCCGGATCTCATGCTTTTTTTGACTGCATGTCACATTGCCTCATACATGTCAGAATACTTAAATAAGGTTCCAACTTGAGTATTTGAATCACTATAACATAATATCAGTTGGATTTCCATCACCTCATCTTTAAACCTTGATTAAAATCAAAACCTGATAGGAAGCAGACAGATATTTTACAGATATTTTAAAGGCCCCATTTGAGGCCCTTAGGGTCTGGTGGTGCTTCTTACACCCAAACCAAACCCCAGTGTTTTGACCTGAGCAACTGATAGTGCCATTCTTATAACACTTACCAGGGCTAAAATGCCTGTAACAAAGAAACCTCCACAATCTGGTGATAAAAGTGTGCAGGACCAAGTTACTTCCTGGTATGTGAATGCTGAACTCTTCATGAGTTGGTAGATGCTTGTGTGACTTTCACTGCCTGCTGAATGCCTGTACAATAGTGTTTCATCTTTGTGAAAGTCTCATGGAGCTCTGTGTGGCTCTCGCTCAAGGAAAAGTCTTGCTCTGAAATCTTGTGAGAGGTTGAGTTGTTGCAGGAAGACGACTGTGGAAACGTTGAGTCAGAGTTGGAGAGAAGAGAAGAACTGCTAGCAAGAATTTATTTCCAAAGTCATGGCTGAATATTTAACTGATTTCGACAAAGTCGATGAGGCATTTGAATTTGATGGCCATCCCTGTTTATTTGAGCCAGAGTATACAGATCTTCCTGCAACAACTCAACCTCTCGCAAGATGTCAGAGTGAGACTTTTACTTGAGCGAGACTTCTGTTTCTGGTTAAGCAAAAAGGATCCGACTCTTTAACAAAAAGGTCTGTCTCTGTAGGGATCCTTTCCATAATGTTGTCACACACTTTGAACAACAATCTGAGCCTGTCTAATGCAAAAACAAGCACTTTTAGTGGATGAACTTTTCATGGGCTCAGTTGCCCCGAAGGATTACTTGCAGCCATTGCAGTCCGTTCGCAGATGCCGGCTGAGGCGATCTACTGGACCAATTCCAAAACTTTTGGTAACTATTAGTCATTTAGACTCCAAAATTTGTAAAAAAAATAGAGCCCAGGTTTAAAAATACAGGAGTTACCCTTTAACAGTATATACCATTATTTCCTCTAAGCAGTATGTATTTCAAATTGTATTACATACAAATGCACAAACAAACAGGCACTAACTGGGAGTCTACATCTGGATGCTGCATCTGTCACCACCTCTATCCTCTTAAGCTTTGTCCTATGCTTTTGTAATCATGCCATTACTTACAGTTGGTATGTAATATTAAAATGTGTAAGACACTCACTATTTTACCCAACAAATAAGTTAGAGAACATCACTTTCAATTTCATTAAGGTTGGTTACTTTACAAAGTGCCTGTTAGAGTACATACTCTAAATTAGCCAGCAAAGGCCAAGCTTATGCAAACACTTTGATGATCTGGAGGAAATTTCCCACCTTGTTTATATCCACTGCAGTAATTACAAGTGTGCTTGTTCAATCCAGGTGACTTTTCCTCTTTCTTTGGCTTTCTTTCATCTGTTTTCCATCATGAGTTTCTCACAGATTCCATCATTGCTTCAGCTCGGGACACTTACCTTTCTACTTGTACCGTCACCACATTTTATTCATGTATGACCAGCTAAAACTCATAGTAGGGCCATGTCTAGGTTGGATGCAGCTTGTATCAATTTGGATGTTTCTCTAATTGTAGTGCTTGTGTCCGCTATTTCAGTTAAGGTCAGGTTATGTTTAGGCTAAGGTTTTGGTCACTGTTTATGGTTAGTTCAGTGTTGTTTTGGGAAGAAGATGCTGTGTGCAACCCCTTATTCTCCCTAGGGGAACAACAGTTACACTTTTAGTTCTACTTGGTTACTTCGCTAAATCTGAAGAAAGGGTCGTCAGATGTAAAAAAAGAAATTCAACAAACCTACATATTGTATGATAAACCATGTGTGGAGTGCTTCCTTACACTAATTTTCAATGATGATGATCTTTGACCTGTGGGGAAAAACCAAGCCACTTGGATTGGACAGACTGGTCGTCCTCTCTTGTGCAGATCGGTAGGTGTGTGTTCAGCTTGACATTGAATGGCTTCTGTCCATCGGCCTTCCGTTGTTCAACTGCTTCTGTGCTGTAATGCTTGCCTTCTGTCGGTACTGGGACTGCGGTATGGTCTTTTTCCTTGCTCTAGTTGGCTTTCTTCCCAGAATGTGTTGGAAAGGATACAACCCTTGACCCTCTGTACAAAATGAACCCAGTATTTCCCTGTCCCTGAGCTGAGGCTAAACCATGGACTAGGTGCCTGCAGCCTTGTTACCACTTAATTTTCAGCCTGTTAGGGGGGTCTTTATCAGTGTTTGTCTGGAATAGCCAACAAATCCTGTGTAAATTGCCCACATTTCCATACCTTCTGCCAAATTCCCTCAGTCCAGAACACATATGACACAAACACGTGCAAAATCCACCCTGATTGTAGCACAAAATCAGAGGTGGTCATGGCTTTATTGAGTCAGTTATTTTAGCTAAAATATCCTTTTTCCTCCTGCTCAACTCACTACTTTTTGTACAGTTCATAATGTTCTCTCGGTGTAAAAAGAAAGGTACACCTTAGGTCATCTCTTTTGTCATCACTGTGCAGCGAGGCCTGTTACATCAAAAGAAAGCGATGCTTTGAGATCTTCACAAATGTCTCAGTTTTCCTTTTTTTTCTGTGGCCTTTCCTGTGTTGCAGGCCCTTCTCTCTGCACATCGCCTACTGGTTAGCCTATATTTACTCAGCCCCGTGACATGTTTTGTTGCCACAGCAACCTGCCACAACCCCTAGTGTGCTGGTTTTTTTTTTGGCTGTCACCTGTGTACTGTCCCACAATGCACTGCAGTTTACCCCCAACAAGTGCTATGAGCAGACTGAGATCTGTGAGTGCAGAGAGGGAAGCTATGCAGATCATAGATTTAAACTCATAAGAGTTTGTTTATTCAATTCTCCCAAAAGTAAAAATACCTTTTTTTTTTTTTAATCAAAGGTTTAACATGATAGATCATTGAAGCAACTGAATCCTTCTGATTTTTAGATGTTAAATGGATGCTGACCTGCAGTAACCTCTTGTTTTGCCTGTAGACTACAGTAATACATTCCTACAACACCATGCTGCAGAAAAACAAAGTGCATGTTGGGAGAAGAGAACAAGCGTGTGATATAAGGAAAGGGGAAGGAAAGAAAAGAAATGTTATTGCAAGAACTATAAAAAGCAAGAAATAGATATGGCTATAGGGCTGTATGTGGTCAATGATCTATGAACAGGGTTTTCCCGCCTGTTACACTCTTAGCAGGCCAACTTGAGTGCTCTGACCAAAAATGCCAAACACGCAGTATACTTTACTTTTTTCCTCCTGCAAGACTCTTGAACAAGTTCCACTTGTGTCCTTTGCTTGCCTACATCCTCTGACAGCATACAAAAATAGTCTCCTCTCTACTTTAAAAGTTATGAGTTTTGAATCTACTTCCTCTGTGCAAGAAACATCCACACTGGCTGCATCAACACCAAATCATTTCTCCAAGGTGAGAGGTAATTTCTCAGTTCATAATCTGGAACCAGCTGCTATATTACCACACATGGATTTATAGTGCTTTCCAATTAAGTGACCTTTCAGTGATCACATTGTTAAAAGACCCAGGAGGGAAGTATATTTTTACACATTGTTTTGTATGATTCCAACAGAAGCAGGCAAAATCAGAAACTTCATTCATCAAAGAGAGTTTAAAGGCTGTATTTTATTGGGTGCTGGCACCAATAATCACTCAAAACGTACTGACGCCTGTCACTTGGAAGCCGTTTCACATTATTGGTCTCCGTCGGTTTTCCATGAGTGAAAGTTGGCAGGGGCTCAATAGATGATTCGACATCTTTAAACCTAGCAGAGCTCGCCTGTCATCACCCTTGTTGATTTTTCTAAAGTTACATGGCTTGCAAATCAATTCGGTAGCTGACAGAACCATTCCGTGTTTGCCTTGAATTTCAACTTTGTGTTTTTTCTCCTCCCAAATGTAGTGCAGCAACTATAGATTTTATATCAGTGTCAGTTGTGATGTTTGAAATTTATCAGCAGATCTTTTTTCCATGTTTCATGATTCTCACTGAGTTGAGGTTTTTTTTTATATAGTGTCATAGTTTTATGAACCACTCAAGCATACTTATTTAATATGCAGTACTGCGGTGGGATTTGAACCACAGGAGACAGTACTCTGCTGTATTCTCTGACCACAGGTCTAATCTAAATGAAACTCCTTATACCAACAATAGGCGAGACTCCGTTTCTCTGCAGCAACATAGAAAACAAAGCTGAGAGTCCTCAGTTTCAGTTGTGTCCTTGAGCTGCTAGTCTTCTGAGGATGTTGTTAGCTGTATATGATCAAGGAATGTAGGTTCAGCTGTTGGTGTGTGTTCAGCTACAATGGTAATTTCAAAGTAAGCAACCAAACCAGTGACTAAAACACATTTTATGTTAGTAAGTTTGGAGAAATAACACCATTCATTGCTTTTTCCCCCTACTTTTATTACACTATAGTGGTGTCTCAATTCAGGGGACCGAATGCGTCACAGCAGCGCAACAAGGCCGTCCCATTTCAAAGGCTCCTTCAAATGCGGCCTTCTTTTCCCGAATTTGGAGGATCCAATGGCTGTATCATTCGCGACCCCAACGTATCCCAAGATTCATTGCGTGCAAAAGAATATGGCGTCCCCAAACGTATCGTCAACAGCGGCTGAGCAGGATTACACTTTTAAATGTAAATGGTGGATTTCAGCTCACTCAAATAATTAACAATACAAATGTTAAAAAACCAAGGGGCCTTAAAAATCTCAAAGCTCAACTACAGCTGTCAAGGTTGCTAGGTGACAGGAGCGGCGCTATAATAGGAAATCCTCCGTAGACCAGACCGTCTCATTGAACAACCCTCGGTTTGGCCTTCGCGGTCTATGAAGGCTGCATGCTTAGAAGGATGTCCAGGTCACATCACATTTCATATAATGTGTCACAGTCCACTGTAGAGTCAATTGATTTATTTAAAAAGGCCCACAGGTAGATCCACCAGCAGGAACTCAGTGACATACTGTATACAGCATGTCTAACTCAGTGGTAAGTGGTAATAAGGGTGACAATTTTGGGCTTGTTTGAAACCATTGTGTGAAGACATGAAGGGAGTCATTACACCAGCCACATAGCCCACAGTGCGATAAGCAAACTTTTTTAGGAAGCAGCACTTGAGCTAGAGAGGTTGGATGTTTGGTAGCACAAACAAAAATTCTGTAGCACATCTGTTGTTAACAGATTGTACCTGGAGGAAAACCCCCCCAAAAAAACGCAACCGAGGATTAAAGTTTCAAACTTTATTTAATTTGTCGAAAATGCAGTGGCAAGTGACAAATGTAAGTAATAAATGTGTACAGTGATAACAGTGATAAATACATTTTGTTTGACTCCTTTCAACTGCAAAATTAGATTTGGGGAAATATTTTTGCAACTCAGGATTGTGTGTGTAAAACTGAGCATCCTTCTTGGAAATGCAACTCAGAATCTGTAACTTTGTCGTCACTTTAAAAACAACTAGTTTGCTCTTTTCTGCAGTGCATGTCCCGACACAGGTTTCCCCAGGTAGCTTCCCCAGGTTTTTTTTAATGAAATTTATATGCGCAGTCATTTTGGAGGATGGCGGCTAGACATTCAGATGAAGAATGGAAAAACATATTCATGATATGGCTGAGTGGAAACTATGCCATAGGTGGTGAGAACTCATCTGCAGTAAAGACAAGAAAACACTTGCCAAATATGAATGAGAGGGAGTGAGAATGAGAAAATGTGCATTGTTACCTGAAAATATTTAAATATTATAGGACTAAACTGTAAATATTTTGTTAAAGTTATAGCACTGTTTGTCTCTCATCAGTCATGTGGTCCACTGGCCCTATGGAGAAAACACTTCCGTAATATTCTTACAGTACTCCCTGCAGTGTTTCTAACATCATTTTTTTGTTTTGGTGTCAATCAATTACAGCTGATAACTTTCACTATCATACATTTTTGATGCTGTTGAACCTTTATCAAGGAATGTGGGTGGTGGCTGTCCTGTTAGATCACCATAATAACTGATAAAAACTGAAGAAGAACCTGGTAGACCCTGCAAGGACACTTCTTAACTTAGAATAGTCCTTCACAGAGGATTTATTTTGTTAGCAGTCATACATGTTGTGTTAGCCATGGCCTTGTACTAAGCCAAGCACATTTAAATCCTTCTCTTGGGCTACATTTCCACTGACGCCATGTGCAAATGCAGTTTGTTAACCAGCTGATGTCAGAAAAGTCTCAACTGTGCATCTCTGTGTAGCTGTGTGCGCTCCTGCGTCATACACATTATTCATTCATCAGTACTGTTAAACACTTTGGCCTCAGTGTTTACTAGTGTCGGTCCACAGAGCAGCTCTGTGGCCTCTGTGTTTTGGACTTGGCTTCGTATTTTGTTCTCACTGTTGGCCTTGACTTCCCAGGGCTCTCTGGGTCTATTAATACCAGCTCGCTCTAAAAATACAGAGTACTGTGTGACCCACTGGGACTAAATAGGAGCTCAACCTCTTACCGTAGGCATATTGACACACACACACTCAGCAGTTATAAATTCTGATTGTCTTAGAATACAACATCCCTGGATGGTCAGCTGAAAAAAACAAACAAAAAAAATAAAATAAAAAAACAGGATTTTCCACACTCAAAGGCGAATACCTCTTTGGCAAATTAACTTAAATCATTCATCGAACCTTCAGGCCCTAACTGAGAACAGTGACGTTTGTTTCCACTGATGCTGAAGGAATGTAGGGGCGTGTGTTTGTGTGTTGGCCTGCTTTGTGTGTATTATGTACTTATTATCATGGCCCTAAATGAATTGGCATTATACGAAAAGACCACGCGCTATGGATTTTAAAACTCATTGAATTATTTCCCTAATATGTTTGGAGCAGTGATGTGACGCATCTGGACAAGGTCCAACTGTTAAATTGAATTTGTTTCCCAAACAATTTGGGAAAATGTCAAATAAGAAAAGGGAAATGGAGAACATTTTATGCCCAAAACATTTGTTGATTGGATAACAAGCTCAACTCTGCATAAACAAATGTCCAGATGATATGTGCTTTAACAGGAGCCACTCCAGCAACATGTTTGATTAAAGGCCTAATAACTATCCCACATACTTAAAGGAAGGCAGTAAGACAAAACAGTGTACATCAGGGCATGAACATATATACAGCTCTCTTATATTTGTTTTCAGTTTCTCTGCTGGCTCCCCGTCTCATTGGCACACACTGATTTGTTTGTTTGAGTGCCAGTTAGCTAATTTCTCTAAACTATTAAAGTTATCAAAATGTGAATGCAGATTGGCACAGCCGTATTTAGAAAACATAATCAACAGGTGTCAGTTGGACTGGGTTCTCTTAACTAGGTACATTTTGGTAACTTGATATTGTGCACATCATGAGTGGCATCCATGTCTCTTGACAGTACACACCTTGCTTTGCTTGGTGTAAGACATAACTTTTCTGTTGCAAGCAAAACCACCAGCCTATTTGATACCATTTGATCCTAGCAAACAGTGATTTCCTCTCCTGACTCAGTTGGAAACATCTTTCTTTTTTTTTTTTTTAAATTGGCTCCACCTTGACAAAATGCCTTTTGGTGCTGAAAAATGTTCAGTTCATTAGTGTTGTGAGACATGCTGCAAACGCTGCTGCACAATACAGGCTGCCATGGAACACACAGGCATGACTCTGAAGGCCCTGCAAACCTGTTTTTGCAAGCAGCTTTTAACTATGAGATTTGGTCTTACATGAACTCCAAACTCTCTGCCAAAGTTAGAACAGTTTTGTTTATTTCAATTGAGAGAGCTTTTCATTTGTCTGAGCTTTTCATATTGGCTTGAAGTCTGCGGAGCTCTGTTGGGAAAACGGTGATGTCATATACTTCTGAGCACCAATCAGGATTTAGCACTATTTGAATCAGAATCCGACGACAGCTGGTGGGTTGTTTGCGTATGTTGTCAGGCCAGTGTCAATCAAATCTGATCAAACCACACCCACACAAGCCTGGTGAAGCAGATTAGCTGAGTTTTTCACTGTTAAGCTCTTAATAAATAATACTTAAGGATGTTTTTGATTTCCTCTTTTAAATTACTTTAATTATTTGTGCCCTTAAATGTTTTTAATTCATATTTATTCATTTTCTCAAATGAATGCCATCAAGCTTTTCAGCAGTAGGAAGTGAAGCTACAGGTTGTTGTGGGTAATCTGGACAGTCAGGGAGGAGCACCCAGAGTGTTAGCAGCAAGCTAGCAACTATGTTTTAGTGGAGTGATGCCTTCAAATGACTTTATTATTATTACTTTACGTTATTTCATTCACTCCATTTGTCTTTGTCTCATTGACGCACTCTTTTTCTTGATTCTACATGTTTATTCTTGGTGTGCCAGCTTTGGCTGCAGGGTGCACACCTGCCACTGCATAATGCAGTGGCATGCCATGGACAATCTAAATGGGTCTAATACAGTTTCATTTACTGACATACATAGGCATTGTGTTATCTTTGACATCCCTTAAATGTACTTTACAGGATGGTAGAGAGTGTTTCTGTTCTGTTAATTCATGCACACAAATGATTAATTTAAGCGCAAACATTACTAATGTGTGCACAATTTGCTAGATTTGAGGGGATCCGGGTTTTACTTACAGTAGCAAACTTATCGATATAACTCAGACTACGTCTACATCAAGTTGTCTAAATTTTGGGGGTACAAAAAGTTTTAGTCTGGGTGGAGGGCTGAAACTGAGAGAAAAAGATGCGCTTACTAATTTAACTGGTTAATGTGGACGTACTTGCAATTTTGCTTTGTGACAGGCCCCTGATCTCTTCTTCTACACAGCATGCCCGCTTGTAAGAGTAGCCTTTGAGCAGGTGTGGTCACGTATTGCTGATATACGGCCCCTGTAAAGACCACTACAACAGACAAATGGTAGGCTCTGGTCTGTGCCTGCCCAGAGGTCTCCCAGTGATTTTTTTTGTGTTGATTCTGATTTTATTTCTTCTCTGGAGGACTGTTTTGTTGGTTCAGCATCATTCAACATCTCATCCAAGCATTTCCCTGCGCTCTGGGCAAATACTGCTGGTCCTTAAGTCTTGGATCTACCGCTGTAGTTAAGCCGGGGGACGTTTAAACCGGCTCAGCATCTGTGACCTTCATCATGTGATGGCACATACAGTTTTAATTTGAGTATTTAACCACCTTGAATAGAGAAGCAGACTATCATAAAGGGTGGGTCTATTTATGAATTAGTGGTGAGTGCTAAATCTATCAACCAATACCAATCCTGCACTTTATTATGAATTACGTACTTATTTTTATCTAGCTACTGTGAGCTTGCAGGTTAGCGTGTTATCTACTGAGCACTGTATATTTGAATAATTCCGAGTGTCAAATGTCACCCTACTTTAACTGTAATTATCTTTCAAGCTTTTAGCAGTGTGAGAGATGATTAAAATTGTTTCATTTTCATGTGTTTTCTCAATAATTGGTCAGCTGCTTGAGTCAGTATGGGTGATGCCAGGGCCTTGATTAGTCAGTATCTGTACACACCAGGTATGTGTGATTAGTCATAGGAGGCAGATCCCTTTACATAACAAGGTAAATGGGGGTTTGTACATTTCCAAACTGTGTCAGCATGCTATTTTGCGCAGTAAGACTTAGGTCTTAATCAGGTTTCATCTATCCATCCATTATCTCTTGCCGCTTATCCTTTTCAGGGTTGCGGCGTGCTGAAGCCTATCCCAGCTCAACTTGGGTGAGAAATTCTTCAAAGACTGTCATGTTTAGTGTCAGATGTTGGTCATTTTACCTCTGTTCCTGTCTATCTTATCTATTGGTTAAAGGGCTGAAATGGTTGGGTGAAGAAGTGCAATTACCATTTTGGATCTACAGATACAAAGATATGAGAGCAATATATTTTCTTGCCATTGAGAAGTTGTTGAACCATTAAAAGAGAACTACGGGAGACCCTGTTTGACATGGAAAGCTACTGTCTGTGAGGCCAGATGGAGAGCTGCAACCTTGTCAACATGAACACAAAAGCTAGACTGAAAATTAACGTTCAAACCTGCTTTGGCAGAAACTGACTGGATCAGGGGGAGAGAATGGCTCCCTTAAGGGACATTAACTCTGATTTTACAACCTTTTTATTGCAAATTAATTGCATAGCAGCCAGGTTGATTTGATTTAATTCCATCATTCAAATGTCACCATAATTAAGTACTAATCATTTCTCAAGCTTAGGTGTTAAATGTCTTGTTATGTTCGCGTGTTGAGGTCAGGATGTAATGAATGCAGATGACACCAATTAAGTTTAGTATTGGTACTTAAGGTGTGTCTGATTAGTCAACACCTTTTTTATAAACAAAAATGAGAGCTGATGGCAGAACATGCAAGTCAGATTTTGCTTGTATCTGTACTGCTGTTCGATATACAGTCCAGTACCTATAAAAAAGTATTGAACCCCTTGGCATTTTTCTTTTTTCCTGTTTTACGGCGTTGGAATTTAATTTGGCTTTTTTTGACACTGATCAAGAGGGGAAAAAAGGAGCTGAATGTCAAAGTGAAGACAAATCATCACAAACTGATACAGATACAAAATACAAGTAGCCGACATTCTTTATTATGACACCCCTTAGTCATCAGTGGTGCAACCAGTTGTTCTAAAAAGTTGCATAATAAGTTGGATCACCTGTGTGTAATCGAGGAAGGATTTTAGGATTAATTGGCCTCAAATGAATAACTTGTGCCCTCAAATTACTTAATTTGTGTACTCAAGTTAATAATTTGTACTCTGAAATTATTAGAGCTTTCATGCCACAGGTCTAATCTAAAAACTCTTTATAAATATAAATAATAATTTATGGTTTTTAATTGTGTTCTCCTTTCTTCAATGCACTGAAGCAGATGTTGCAACACAAACTGGGTCTTGAGACTCATCCAAATAAAATAATTTGAGGCCTGTAAATAGCACTATACAAATAGAATTTCCTAGCTTTAATAGGGAAACCTGCTTTGTTTGAGACCTGTGACCGCACAACAGTTCAGTTAAACATTAATGCGTTAGCCAAAAAGTGCTAGTCACACCAGCACCTTGCCTAGCTACTGTTCCAGAAGGTCAAGGAATAATTACATACTATAATATTCATTAAGGGCCGATTGGTTTGAAAAGTTGTAATAATTTTCATACATTGGTGTATTACCACTTCACAGAACACAAAAACCACTCAAAACCCTCTCAAGTAAAAACTCATCCAGTCTGAAAAAGGCTTTAGCTGCTCTAAAGTCACTGTAATGTTCCTTGTGGCTGATTACTTAAATATAGGCTCCATACACGTGGCAAGGAGTGGGGATAATGGTAGTGCAAGGCCTAACTCCAAGTTTACAAAATGTTCAAGTGAGACACAACAATTACTAAACCTTTCAACGGCTTGTACCAGCTTCAAAGTTCTTTTACAGTGCAAACTGGACTCAATAAGCCTTATTTAGGCCTTTCCCTTGCTACCTTGTTGATCATATCAACTACAGCAGAAATGACTGGGAGTCTACTTGATATCTGCTAGACTGGTATTCACTTTAGATAGGCCTATCTTTTCTTAACTGTCCACTCGAAGGTCAGCGACTCACCATATGATTAGTCTGCCTCCACTTTGTGTTGCACAAAGCAGGTGAGTCACACTTTGTCAACAGGAGCGACGTCTGACTGTCCCTGTTTGAGTTAATGAGTGATGAAGTCCTCAGCCAGTGAACAAAGCACCTTTCTGTGCTGACTTGAGCCTGTGTTAGTTAATGACTAATTACAGCATTGTGTTTACCATTACCTGTCAAGGTGAGTGAGTGGTACAGATGGTTCTGTTAGAGCGAGACAGCTGACCTGACTGACTACGCCGTGTGCAGCGGTGGGATTGTGTCATCGGCCAAAAATGGAAACCAGTGGAAATGTTTACATGAGATCTGCATTATGTCAGCCAAATATCTTGCCTAGATGTTTTTGAACAGGCTGTGATGACTGTTTTGACCAGCTATTGTTCACCAGCAACAGGTGTGGAATGGTCTTGTTGAGACCTGCAAATACTGAAGAGCAGTTTAATGCTCTGTGCACAAGAAGCTTTTGTGGGATAGACAGCAAGACAACTTGTGTACAACTAGTTTGTAGACTGCACACAAATTCTTCGACACACACACACACACACCAGAGTTGCAAAGGTTAAAATCAGAAGCTTGGGGTTATGGACACTGGCAGGTGGCGGTGTCAAGAGGGCGTCCGCTTGCAGCTATGGACTTGAACCCAGAATGATGCCTCATGTGCTGGGAAGTGTCCTCCATTCTTAATGTTGAGCTTGAATCCTGCTCAGTTTAAGGCTGTTTTTTAGTCCCTAACATTAAAGCTAGAAGTAGATATCTGAGAGCGGAGGCATAGGCCTCGTCACATGGGCTCTCAGGTCACACTAAAATAGATTAAAAACAAATGTGGGTAATGCTGGTAAACCCTTGAGGTTTGGTGGTGTGTCTAAATAGACCTAATGTAAAATCTGTAATAAGCAATAAGCAGGTAATGACTTTTTGCCTGTTTGTGCTTTAACTCAGAGTGCGAAACTGAGAAAGTGAGTCTCTCTGAGTGAGGGAGGGAGAGCCAGGTATTGCTACAGACAGTGTTGTGGAATGTGTGGTGGAGTTTTTGTGGTTTGCAAAGTGTTTGGTAGGGGGAGGGACCTAAAACACTGCTGAGCTACTTCTAGTTGCAGGTCCCTCCCCCAGCTCAAACTCAGTCTTTGCTCTCTTTCTCTTAAAGGAACAGTTACCCCACAGTGTGTCTTTGGCCTTGGTCTCTTATCAGTCTTTTGGCTTCTTCTCTCTCTTTTCCGTCTTTGCTCTCGAAGTTGATGTTGACCCACAGGCTAAGGACGCACATACTATCAGATAGCACTGACTGTAAAGGTTGCTATCTGGCTCCACTGATTATATATTACTCTCTTGGTGTCCCCCAGGTTCATGTGTGGTCAGTGAAGTGTCCTGGAGAACAACATGACAGTGTATCAGTTGAGCGTCTGGGTGAGATGAGGTGAGTGAATAGGCTGAAATGTTTGCTTTAAAGGCCTAACCTAGAACCAGAGTGTGTTGCCAATCATCCACTCTGTACAGGCTCAATATAAGGTTTATTTTTAGCAAACATAAGCTGAAATAGATTTTGTGAAACTATGTATCTGTAAACTCTGTCCAGTAGCAATTTCCTGATTTTTTATTTATATTTCCAAATTGCTGCTTGTGCAGTGGTCAGATTTGTATTACTCTCAGATCAGGCCTTGTATAGAAATGATATGAATTTGTCTTTCAATTCAATACAGAATTTAAGTCTGAAATACTGATAATCGTGATATTTCTTTTCTCCATCAGTGTCCCCTGTAAGCAATGTGAGCTCTGTTGACAAACCGACACAGCTATTCTCCATACCAGACCTCCTCCTCAATCACCAGCCAATCAAATGCACCAAGACAATAAACTGGCCAATCATGGCAAGCAGGTCACCAGTGACAGCCGATCCCAAATACCCAGTATAAACCAGCAGGTTCAGCAGCAGCAGGGAGCTGCAGGCCACCTGGGTCCAAAGGGCGTTGGTGCCGGGAGCCATGGAGTCAAAACCAACCAGATATCCTCTGGCAACACAGGGCTGAAGTCTGTCAGCCAATCAGTGAGCGGCGTCGGAGGGATGCTGAAAACCAAATCCAAGCGGGAGCGGAGCGTCTCCATTGACTCTGGTGAATCAAGAAATGCCATTCCTCCAGCCCTGGAGACAGATGCCAAAGGAGGTAAGGCATGCATGCACAGAGGAAACTGTGTCGGTGTCTGGGACTTATAGATGGTGTGTTTCTGTTCTAAGTATGCAGAAGTTCACTTCCTTTACCTTCCTATCAGCCAAATCTTAACCCGAAATACCAGATTACGTGCATTCACCTCCTCCACAGCAGGAAGTGAATGTAAGGACTGAGAGGACAGAAGAACTTGTTTTCTCTCTTGCTGAAATGCCCTGACCTTTCAGTGAAGCGTCAGAATTTCCCCCTGGCTTTTGATAGTTTGGGCCATGCCCTCGCTGCAGTGACGTATCTCAAATGAAACAGCATCTGGGCTTTCTGTAGAGCTCAGAGAAAGAGACGGGTCATGAGGTTGCGAAAACCTAGTAAGGCTAGAGAGGTTTTCAGGTGGTTCAGTACAAAGTGTTTGATTTGCATTTGTCTTTTGTTGCTTATTTAAGCGTTCGGGTGGTCACGTGAGCGTTTGACTGCAGATGACATTAATGTGATTTTGTGAAACTCATCTGGGCTTCCTGTTCATGACTTGAACCTCCTCTTTAAACACTCACACACACAAAAACACACACATACTCACACACACACTCTGACACACTCAGAGGGAGAGGCGCGGTTCCAACACAAAGAGCGACAGAGACTGAAAGAGGGAGAGAATGAAAGATAGGGTGGATCATTTGAAGGGAAATCTCTTCTGGCTCCATTTGACCTCCCCCCTCCACACACACACACACCTTCTGTCTCATTCCCTGTGATCTAATTTCTGCCTGTAGAAAAACAAAAGTGCATTCAAATGAAACGCAAGCCTCCTTCCTCTTTACTTCAAATCACTCTGCAAAAACCTGTAGAGAATCAGTGACAAATAGTCTGAACACGGTAGCAGATGAGGCTCAATAGCTGACTTTCTTGTTAAGGTACACCAGTAACTGCTGGCAACAACAACATAAAAACATTCACAGAAGACAAGAGGTTAGCTCTTTCATATTGCCTCCCTGAGTTAAGGTAGCAGTCCTCCCTCTGCTGTTCTTTTCTCTGTATTGTCACTGCAAACTTCCTTCCTTCCTTACTGTACTTTCACAGTCTTTAAAGTCTGTGGTTACCCAAGCTCATCTGATGTGTTTATTGGAAGATGGTTTTCTGCCACAAAGTCAGTAAGATGTTGTGTTGAGTGATGAACCTAAAAAAGCTTCTCTAAATATTTGACAGTAATCAGGGATATTGCCAGTCTACTTTTCTTTACTGTCACCATTTGACTGTTTAAACCCACCATTTTATTTGCTGTCAGAGGTTTGTTCTGCCTCTTCTACTGCAGGTTACCTTCTGGAAATGTTAAAGCTGCTACATATTTCTTGCAGCTGTTTGCAACCACTGGCACACAGCAGCTTGTGCATCCACAAAATCATAATTGCGTCATGTGAGAAGGCTCAAAACATGCTTCTCAAAACATTGCATCTGCAGTTGCAATTAGCATGCATGGCATATTGGTGTGAAAAGAAAACTGATGCAGAGATGAGCAGAACTGCAAATGATTGCAGTGTTTAATTTTTTACCTGTAAGTGTTTTTGATAATTCAGTTGAGTAATGTCTTAAATATTTAAGTTCATTTAAAAAATACATGTATAAGTCAGCTCAGTTTATTTCAGTATTTACTGTTTCATTTTTTGCACAGGCAAAAAGAACACATTTGCATGTATGCCATTGCTGTTTTAGGGCTTTATATAAGTAAAGTAAAAAGTACAAGCATACTTTCTGAATTCACAACAGCAGGAGTGTGTCTGCAGAGGGGATGGTTCAAGCATGAGTGCATGAACCCGAGTTTCATCTTTATAGGTTTCAGAATTTGGCTCACAGAGAAATGCTGTACCTGTGAGCAACATAATCCATAGATTTACATGACATGCCTATGGTACATTTTACTAACATGACTTTATGATGCAGCTAATAACCATTTAGACCATTTGATGGTTGATTTAAAGTGATTCTGCCATTTGACATCCTGTTGAGATTTAAGGCAAACTGCATTAGAACAGATAGTAGTATATTCGCTTCTGGCTTTGTGGTGGGTTAAGACCATTAGTGGTGAATGATAAAAACAAAATACATTGGTAATACACTTTAAAGGGACAATACTATGACAGTTGTTATCCAAGTGTTGATGTGTGTGTATTATCCTCTAGAGGGTGTTATGCGCAGTAAGCGGCGCTGTGTTCTGGAGAAGAAACAGCCATATAGTGGAGATGAATGGTGTTCTGGACCTGACACAGAAGAAGATGAAGACAAGCCACACACTGTGACCCACCGTGAGTCTGTCTACCTCCAAAGAGGGGAAACACATGGCCACTTGCTGTTGTCTGAATGTAGCACAGTCCTGCCTAATAATAGTGTCATTGTGACCACAGCTGTGTAGGCCGCATGAATTACATGTAGAAATCCTCTGCCACATCTCAATTTTATTTTCTCTGAAAACAACAGGTTAAAGCCATGTAAAGCCAATTATCCATAGCTGTTTTCAGATCCTGCACACACACTGAAAGGAAGAGGATATCAGCTTGGGGTGCCATACTATCCAGTTCCACTGCTTTTACTTTATATGTGTTTTAGCTCCATCTAGTGTTTAGATGTTGTAGCCAAAGGGATGTACTGGTATTACAATTATAAACCAGGATACCACTTTAGACAAATTAAACCAGTATGCTGTGGATTTTTCTCAGGAGAGCGTGGGCTGGCAGGTCCTATCCAGGGACTCTCTGATCGCCTGTCTGCAGGGCCCATGTCTGAACCTGGAGGTCCTGTAATGGGATCTGCAGTGGGACCAGGGCTAAAGGCAGAGCCGCCTCAGCCTTCACAGCAAATGGTGTATGTTTTCACAACCAGCCTAGCCAACAGGTGAGAACTATTTGCAGGCCTGACATGCAGGTGATTTTTCATATCAGATGTGGAGATATCTAGATTTTCTTTATCTTATCAACACTTTGATTTGTTTTTTAATTTTAATTAGATCTGCAGTTCAACACTGAATTATGTAACTGCATTTAATTTGTAATATTGCTTTATTTGACAGTGCTGCAGAGGCAGTGATCAAAGGACAGGCCGATTCCATCCTTCTGTTTCACCAGCAAAATGTACCACGCACCAAGTTGGACCAGGTCAGACATCCACAGCTCAGTGGCAAATTAAACAAAATGTTAATTTCATGTTAAACCTGTTAATCCACAGGGGAGTAAAAGTGTTTCCACAGTAAAGACGACAGATGCCAAGTATGTGGCAAGGTTAATTTGTTTAGCTATTTTGGTCTCCTCTTTGTTCCTGTTTTCATTAGTAGTTGTTGTGACTTCTGTGAATACTTGTATTGAGAAAGTGACATGCACTATGTTGTTTTGGCAAATGAACAAATAGACAATATGCTTTATAACTACAACTAATACTTATTACTACTACTACTTATTACTTATTACTTACTAATACTAAAAATAACAATAATGAAACTGTAGGAGTAGCACTAGCATTTTAATAGCCTAAACTTGTTTCTTTTTCTCCTTTTGTCTGCCACAGGGCCACCCATCAGGGAAGCATCCTAACCTATCTGAGAAGGTAAACTCCAGCAGCTCTCCACCCACAGGTACCCCTAAATCACAAAGTGGAACTCCACGGCCAGCCTCTGTAGGAGTTGGAGGCCCATTGCATCCTGCAGGTACACCGTCATCAGCAGGACACTCTGATAATGAATCCTCTCAGACCAGACCTGGCGGAGCCTCCAGCAATAACGGCATCATCACCCATAGGTCAGAGGGAGGAAGCATGGCCACACCTGCAGGCCCAGTCCCAGGAAATGGAGATGGGGAGAGTGCAAGGGGTATGACTCTTCCTGTTGCTACTGTTTCCCCCTCGAGGAGTCCCTCAGTCCTATCTGCACACCTACAGAGTGATGCAGGCCAGAGGAGTGGCCCAGGAAACACAGATGGTCTTTCCAAAGAGCAGCTGGAACACAGGGAGCGCTCTTTGCAGACACTGAGAGACATAGAGAGGTTGCTTCTGCGCAGTGGGGCAAGTGGAGGCCCTGGAGACACAGGAGGCTCCAACAACAATGTTAGTAATAACTCCTCCAACCTAAATAATAACAATAATACTGATGGTGGTGGTATTCTCGAGGACAGTGACAATGGTACTAATAACTCTGGAAATTGCAGTAGTAGTAATATGCTATTGTCAGCCTTGGCTCCGATGGGAGGGATGAAGAAATATGAAGAACCCCTCCAATCCATCATTTCTCAAACACAGTCCCTTGGTGGACCTACACTTGACAGTCCTCAAATGGACTCTCACCATAACCTACCACAACACCCCCATCACCAGCTGTCTTCACCTGGGGTTGACATGGCTTCCTTACTTGGACCAGAAGGGCTGACCCCAGAGCAAATGGCGTGGAGGAAACTTCAAGAAGAATACTACCTAGAAAAGAGACGACAGCAAGATATGCAACCCCCCACACATCCCCAGCACTTTAGAATGATGACTGAGATGGGCATGCATGGAGGTCCTATGATGATGAGAGGACCCCCTCCTCCCTACCACAGCAAGCCTGGAGACCAGCAGTGGGGTCCTGGCAATATGATGGGGGGAGGAATGGGTGGAAATGCACGAATGATAGACATGCACCAAGAGGGACCCCGTGGCCCAAGGTTCCTGGGACAGATGCAGAGAGGGCCATCTGGGGGAGGGGGTTTTCCTGGTAGTACAGGTGGGGTTTTATCAGTGGAGGGTCTAGGTCCCCAAAGGCCCACCAGGCCAGGGATGATATGGCTAGATGATATGCCCAACAACATAAGTGGTGGAGGTCCTTTTCATGGCTGCTACCCCAGTGGTCCTCCTCAGCACTTGCAAGGTGACCCAGAGCATCTTTTAACACGTGAGGAAATGTTTCGCATCATGGAGAAACGGCAGATGCAGGGACTTCCTAGGTTTGAACTTGACAGATTAGCTAAACAGCAGCAACAGGGCAACCTTGGTTCAAGAATTATGGATAATCCTGGGGGCCCAGACTTTCCCAATTTGGGAATGGGCAGGGGTCCACCCTCCACTCGAGGTGACCCTATGGACTTTCCTGGCTCACGGGAGATTATGAGCTCTCCTGGAGGGGGTCCTCAGATGAGAGACTTGGTGGATTCTCCTCTGGGGAGCCACCTCACAATGAACATGAACCCACAGATGAATGTTCAACAACAACAGCAGATGATGCTATCTCAGAAGCTCCGAGGAGGTCCTGCAGGAGGGGGGCCTTTAGGTGAGATGTTCAGCCCTGGAGAGATTTCACGAATCAGAGCTTCACAGAATGGAAGAGGAGTAAGTAAGGGAATGATCCCAGGACCTGATGGCCCCTTCCAGTTTCCCAATCAAGGTCCCTTCTCTGGAGGACAGGTGGAAGGGCCCTATCTTCAACAACCTGGCCCTGAGATGTTTGGACCTGACCAGCAAGGTCCTAATCAAATGGGAGGTACATCGCGGCTTAGTCATATGCCGATGACTGGAGGCCTCAGGGGAACAGACCTCGGTCCTAGGCACACCTCTGACCTATCAATCAATGTTAACCCCCTGACCTCTCCTTCAGTGCCTCCTCCTCATCAGCTCAAGTCTCCATCCCTCAACCAAGCGCCATCTCCTCTTCTACCTTCCCCCTCTGCTCCAGGACTGAAGTCACCCTCACAGATCTCCTCTGTTGGGCATCACCCCCCTCTTCCCCCTGCATCTGGTGCTGGGACTCCTTCCTCCTCTTCCATGAAGTCTCCCCAGGTAATGGGGTCTTCCAACCTTGTGTTGCACTCTCCGTCTGCCTCTCCTGGACAACTCAAGTCCCCAGCCATGGCTGTGGGCTCTCCAGGATGGGCATCTCCTAAAACAGCTATTCCAAGTCCAGGTGGTCCAACCAGTGGGAAGGTAGTGGGCAATGGAGGAAGTAGTTCTACTGAGACAGGTACACTCAGAATTCAAGATGATGTTGGATCATCATTAATGCGGTTCCTTGTATTGCTGTGACATTAATCCATTTTTTAAATGTTCTTTGCAGGCCAATCACTTCCCCCCAGGAGTTCCAACTCTACTCCCATTAGCCAGCCAGGATCTATGAATCCTAGTATTCCATTTACTTCCTCTCCCGATGCCCCTCCATCTCAGAATCCTTTATCTCTCATCATGTCTCAGATGTCCAAATATGCCATGCCCAGTTCTACTCCTCTCTACCATGATGCAATCAAAACAATTGCCACTTCCGATGATGAGATGCTGCCAGATCGACCTCTTCTGTCTGGTGTCAGCATTGGAGGTAAGAAAACAAGGACACATTGCAACACAGACAGAAAACACCTTATACAATTCAGCAGCACGCAGAGAGGAAGCAGTAGAAAAGCCCTGGTTCACTGTCTAATTTGTGTTATTGCCATGCCATCAGAGAAAGATTGACTGAATGAATGAAGTGTGTTAATTTGTAGATCTGTTGATTTGCCTATAAAAACCTTCTCTCAGCCTAAACCCTCATATTATAGTAGTGCTGTTTGAAAATATGAATAGACCTCCAATTAATAATTCATTAATCTAATGTGTCTATTTTCAAATGTTAATAGTGTTATTTTTCACATGTTGTCCTTGTTTTATCTCCAGGAAACATGGGGAACCCGCAGTCCTCCCAGATACTTGTCTCCCAGGGCTCCATTGGTCCCCACAGTGATCCACAAAGCCCCATGGGTATTGTAAGCCAAGGTCAGCAGCACCTGTCACATGATGCCTCAGGACCCATGCTTTCTTCTCCAAATCACATGGGCATGCCTGCCATGAATTCTGCCATGATGGGGGGAGGCGCACCTGATGGAATGGGGCCCTGCAATGTTTCACCTATATCTCAGAACCATATGGCAGGTTTTCCTCGCATCCAGCCACCACTTCATGGGCCCATGCACTCACCTATTGGAGGAATGTCACAGAATTTTACTCCGTCTAATGAGGATATTCTGCCACCTCAACAGTTACACCTGCTTAGCAAAGGTCATCCTCACCAACGCCCCTCTCACCCCTCAGACTCATTTGCCTCTTTACCCATGGGGGATGGCCCTGATCTAAGTGAAGTCATACGACCCACTCACACAGGGATCCCAGAGTTTGATCTCTCCCGCATCATTCCTTCCGACAAGCCCAGTAGCACTCTTCAGTATTTCCCAAAGAGTGAGCCACATCAGAATCCACATCAGGGGCCACCATCCCATCAACCTACTCCACAACAGCTCCTCAAACAGCTGTCTTCTTCTGGCCCTTCCCACAGCAGTGGCCCTTCATCCAACCCCCACTTAGCAAACCTACAGAATATGATGGCTGAACAGCAGCTGCCACCTCACCCCTCACATGGTGGAATACGTCAAAGCATGGGCATTCCTCAGGGGGGCTCTAGGGGTATGGTTTCTGGTGGGGGCATGGGCCCCATGTGTCCCCCTGGACATATGATGGGAAGGACAAGCATGGTGCCCCAGCAGCAACTCCAGCAACAGCAAGCCATGATGGCAAACAGCCTTCTCCACCATCCTTCCAATCCATACCCTAGCATGATGTCCTCCCAGCAGCATCCACACAATCTGATGGCACAGCAAAACATTATGATGATGCAGGCTAAGCAGCGAAGCATGTCAATTCCAGGGGATCCCTTTGGCCCTCAGGGTCCTCTAATGTCCCCTCAGGGTCCCATGATGGCCGCTTCCCACCCACAGTCTGGTATGATGGGCCCCCAGTCTCTCAGACAGCGTGGAATGTCACTGGACAGTCCCATTGGCTATGGCCCTGGAAGTATGGCCAATATGCCATTCTGATCCAGCTCACATAAACTGTAAAAAAAAACAAAAAAACAAAAACAAAAAAAACATGTCCTCTAGGTTACCTTCCCATTGTGTTTTTTCATTAATGTTATACTTGCAGTTGTTTGAAAAGAGGAACTGTAAACAATAAATCAGTGAAATTTTACAACTGATTTAAAAAAATGAATATTTAAAAGCACTGTAACACCGTTCAATAACAAATCTGAAGCCATTTTCTAAAATACTGTAAAATATGTATATTTAAAAGATGTGTGTATTTGTTGTGGGAACAGAGTGGCAGTCAGGAGAGGAGTGCCTCAAATTTCTATTTGTTTTAATATCATTGATTTATTTTCTCCAACTACCAAACTGTTGTGCAAATGAATTATACATATATAATATACTTGCTGTATATAAGATGCAATTTGTGATTGTTTGCAGTTGTTCTGTATAACTGTGTTTTAATAGAAGTCTAAAAATAGAATAATACTGATCTCTAAGGTGGTTTTAGTTTTGGTTATTGTGTTGTCAATTAATGTTGTTTGATGACACTGACAAGGGGACACAGTTGCTGTATAATATATGAAATCTTTATTTAAAAACAATGAAATTCAATTAGCAGTAGCTAAAATACAAGCAAAAACAGATTTCACCCAACATTAACATTTTTTTTTTTCTTGACTGGGAAAATAAAACGTCTTTTAAATGCAATCAAAGTAGCAATGGGTACTATATTGTCAGAACATCTGTGGAAATTCTAACATTTTCCATCATTACAAACAAAATACTACAGAACAAGCATTTTAGTTACAGTTAACACCCTGTAAGAGTTCATTAGATGAGGATGCCGCTGGTGGTTGTTGCTCCATCCGAAATGGATGGTCGACTGTGACCCTGAGCTCTGATGAAAGGCATACAAACACGTCTGCATCCCAATTTACAAAATAACTGTATCAGCTCATTGCGAAACCGCACCCCAACAAAGGCGTATAAGAAAGGGTTCAGGCAACAGTGTGAGAAACCCAGACTCCTCGTCACAGGAAGGGCTACCGTAAGTAGGTCATAAGATCTGCAGTTATCAAATGAGATAACCTCCAGGTCTGCCATAGTATCTGTCAGTGAGGTTATATTGTATGGTAGCCAACAGAAGCAAAAGACGAGAGTGAGGAGTAAAGCCAGTCGAATTGCTCCTTGCCTTGCTTGGCTTTTCTGACTGTTGCGCAAAGTAACTACCACTGCTGTGTAACAATAGGTCATGACAGCCAGAGGTAGGAAAAAGCACACATGATTAAAGAGTTTACTGGTCAAAACCCAGTTGTTTGCATGAATACCGTAATAGGAACCATGTAAACAGAGGCCTTCCTTTGTCACAGTAAGAAACACAAAATTGGGTATTGATAAACCCAAACAGACCAACCATAATAAAATGCATGTTAGGTGCACTGTTCTCGGACGTCGACTTTGCATACTAGGAATAGCATGAACAATAGCCAAATACCGATCAAAGCCAATGCAAGCTAGAAGTAAACTCCCACAGAGGAGGTTAAGATGTTGTATCAGGCCTGTCAGCTTGCAGAGAATCTCCCCAAACACCCAACCAGTGGCACTGACTACATCGAAAGGAAATGTAACAAGGAGCATGAGGTCAGCCAGGGCAAGGTGCAGTAAGTAGATCTCAGCGATGCGCAGGAGGCGCCAGCGTCTCAGGAGGACTGTTATCATCAGGCCATTCCCTGCCACACCCAGCAGAAAGATCAAGCTGTAAAGCACAGGTTGAAACACAGCATGAAAGGTCCGGAGGTCCTCTTCATCACAGTAGCCTGTATCGTTTGTATCTGTGAAGTTCTCAGGATCTTCGCTGCTTGCCAGCTGTAAAATAAATTTAAAAAAAGGGGGGGGGGTTAATTTCAATTACCTCATCACAGTTTGAGAATCATTTTGTGTGCTGTGGAATAACAGACAATTGTACACTCGATTCATTTTGGCTAAATTCTGACAGTTGTTATTGATAATGAAATGAATAATTCATTATTACATAAGCTTGAATAGCTTTAAAATCACTACCTTGTTTGTGTTTTTTTTTTGTTCCCTGCGGTTGTCTCATTTGAATTGTTAGGCAGGAAACACTGAAGAGACCAGATTTTTTTCACTTCCCCTTCACAGTAACCAGGAGACGTTTTGAGGCAAGTACGCCAAAACATCCTACTTTGGCTGTATATTAATGAATGAATACTAATGACATTTTTCCCCAATCAACAACCAAGTTAATATTATATCTGGTGGAGAAGTCACAGCTATTAAAACCTGAAATGTCACTTTAAATGAGGACTAGCTGGTACAAAAATAACTGTTAATAGTACCTGAAATTAAAAGTAACTGAATAGGAACTGTTTTTAAAATTGCCATTTCTCCATGTTTAATAATGCTGTTAAGTCAGTGACCCAGAAAATATATCCATATAATGTATTGTATGTATGTACAATATCACATTTTATCCATATTATAAAAATATGGATAAATGTGATATTGTACAACTATATTCATAATTATACACACAACAACACTGAATGCATCCACAGTCCATAGTAGCAGAATGTACTCTGGAGTAAATATTTTTATGATATTTAGATATATTCATGATACTTTTCTTATATATGTTACCTTTCTTAAAACCATAAAACGGGGAAATTGAGTTCCATGAAACAAAACTTTAAAGTATAAAACTATATAAATTAGTTAGAATTTACATGTAATCATCGCTGCCATTACTGTCAACGTTATTATTGAGTTCATAATGACTACCACATTGTAACCTGTTTTTAAATCACAATGTTTTAACAGCATTTTGTGATGCAATTTCCGCCACAATGATCAAGTTTATACATTTGATTCATATTACACTGTAGATCATCAGACAGATTTTGTGTTGAATGACTGTGATTTGAAATTAGAGATAATCACAGATATAATTGCATTAGTGTTCTGTTAAATTATATTATTTTTCCCTTCTACATTGGTGTGATGATAAATTAATTGCAAGCTATTTGAAGCCTGTAATTAGAATAATGGAATATATCACCCTAGAGTACTCTCCTTTCATGACAAACATATACAGTAGGATGTATCACAGTGAATTTCTTCCTTGCTTATTTCCCTGGTGAGTAAAAAGGAAAGATGTGGTAGACACCCAATGTAACTAACCCACATCTGTTTAGGTGCTTTTTTCACGGTTCAGTAATTCAAGCTACTGTACATTATGAATTATTTTTCTCAACTTTGTAACAATTTCAACATCTTGTTGTTTAATCTTAATCATGGGAAGCAGCTACGTGTTGCTTTTTACCTTAAAATCTCTCTAAAAATGCTGCAGCTGAGGTTTAGAAAAGGTTTCATGCTTTAAACAGTAGATTGTAGCTACTGGAAGGTGTCCACTAGCAGTTTAAAGGACATTTTACTACAGACTAAATCACAGTAAGACTTAGCCTGTTACTTACCATGACATCCATTCTTTTAAGGTTAATTGAACATATACACATGCCACATTTGAATATATTAAAATTAAATTTAGAGCAGACTGTATAACAAAACATTTAAAAATCTAAGACCTGTCAGGGACTATAGTTCTAAAGAACATCTACAGCAATTTACCATTCACTTCAACAATTGTTAATCATGTCTTACCTCATAAACTGCAATGATGTTTGTTACAGCCATGTGGGTGAATCGCTTGAATGTATATCTTTCACTGCCAGAATGAAATGTGCTTGTACTTCCTGTTAGTGCTGGTTCTTATTTGCTTTGCTGATTTCTTTGTTGGGGGTACGTTTGGTAGAAACAAGAAGTCAAAATGGACAAAAGCTTGACACCAGGCTTTCTATAGTAAGCATGCAAGAGCACGAATGCAAGTCTAAAAAACTGCAGTCTACTGTATATTATAGCTTCTGACAAGCAAGAGGTAATTATACTGAACTGGTCTGACTTATTTGGGTATTTCTGGCAACAACCACACACCTTTACAAATCTTATCTGAATACAACATTCAGCCATCCTCTGACAATAAAAATATGTTGGTGTGAGATTACATAACATCCAACCAGAAAATTTAATTAGTTGGTTTGCCAGCTACATTTGGGTGGGGAAAGCCACCAGTGGAGCTGCTCCATGGCCAGCAGACCAGACTGGTTGTACTGGGCAGCTTCCAGGTTTGAATATGTGCGTATGAACTGGGCATTCCTGAAAAAGAGAGTGCATTGCTGTCAGTGATATGCCCCTGGTTAAATAAAAGTTAAAAACAGAGCTGTGCATGGATATGTATGTATGTAAATGTCACATACTGATTCCAGTTTTCCATCTGACCCATGGTGTCAATAACGACATATTCAAATCTGCTATGCCACTTTTTGAGAGCATTATAAAACTAGAAAAGCCATGCACCCCTAATTATCCACATGCATTTTCTTAATGCAGAGCTACTCAGCTGTTTAATATATCTAAATGCTCTACTATTGTAATTTTTCTGTAGGCCTTATACGCCTGGTTATGTTATGATATGGAGCAGTAGAGTGTCTATGAAATGATAATAATAATAAAATAATATGGTATATGACAGGGACAGAAAAAAGATATCTGCCAGAAATACAAATATAGCCAACCTCAGCCACCTGGGAGTGGGGGTGCTGCACCTGTGGGCTGTGATGCAGCACCCCTATTTCCTGTGGGTTTGCCAGATATTTTTACCACCTTCTTCTCTTTTTTCTCTCTCATTTTTAATGTCTAATCTGAAAAAAAAAAAAGAAAGACAATAGAGCACATGCAGAATATAGCTTTGGAAACGTGAATGTGGAAATACATTGCTTTGCTTTGCAGGACGCCCCTCCACACGACTGCTAAGAGTCAGGGTGGGTATTGAAAGTAATAACAGCCATTCAAAATGATGTGTTTGTGTTATTTGTTTACTCAGCTAGAGGTGACATTAATCCTAAACAGGGAAGCAAAGTCATTTTCAGAAAGTATATGAATGTACATTTGAGTCACAGAGAACACTGACGGTGCACTACACCAACAAAGACCCAGGCTCGACAGATAGTAACTCCAGATAGTCTGAAAGTATTATTTTGAGAGGACACCCTGAGGGTAAATCCTTGATTTGAAATGAAATCAGCTGATTAGTTGGATGGGGGCGGGTTCAAATACGAGTGGAAGCCATCTTGGACAGTTGGTTGACAAGACTCTTTCGCAGTCGGCTAAAAATTGAGTACACCTCACCAACACCGCATAGGGAACCGGTTACTTCAGGCATTCAAGGTAAATGCGTGTGCATCTAAACCGTGTTTAACCGAGGATAGTTCAACATTTAGCGGTGACTTCCACAATTAGCGTCAACTGCTAATGTTGTTTCGCCGTCGTTAGCTTGCTAGCGAACCTAGCACGGCAGTCTCCTCGGCTGACTTGGCTAACTTTAATATCGGTGGATGTTTGGATATCTAGTTCCGTTTGTAAGCTTAACATTGCAGACTGTGTCAAGAATTCGCACTGGCGTTAAAACATACCGACTAGATTAAAACATTCTGAATCCGGCTTCGTACCGTTGATGACCGAAACGGTACAAGCTTCGTGTGCTGGTTAGCCAGATGTCGGTGGCTAGCAGAAGGGTGTCTTGGTTCCCTTCTAGTTGGTGTGAGTAAAAAGGCAGAAGATGCTCCTGGTTGGCCGTGTATTGGGGTGTTTTTCCAGTAGCCTCGGACGGCACCGTTTTTAGGTTATTGTACATGTAATCCACTGATGTGGTCGACTTTCCGCCGTTTCCACATTGTTAGCAGGGGTTAACTAAGTAACATCACCATCCACCGGTGTGTCGGCTAACTTTTGACGTTAGGCCAGCCATCTACTGTTGGTTATTGATCAGCTAGGTCTCACTACCCTCCAAATACAGCATTTTGACTCCTGCCACGCAGTGTCATTATTATTATTTTTTTTTTTCGTTGCGTGTGCTGCATCTAACACTGTGTCTTGTGTGTTTCAGGGTTTGGAAAGACCCGAGAAAGGACACAGCGGCTCAGTGAAGCTACACGAGATGGCCAGCTAGTCGGCCAATACTTGAACGCTAGCTAAGCCCTTCTGGTGTATGGTTTTCCAGATAACGATGGCAAATTTCATCTATGCTAAGCCCTAATTCACAAAAGAAATCCGTGCTTAGAAGTTCTAAACATTGAAAAGAGGAATTTGTGTTTTTTTTGACCCTTGATGCCCCACAAACAACAATATTGTTGAGAAACCTGCCGAGACAAAATATTTGAACAATTTACATTTGGATAATTATTGAAGTCTCAAGAGGGAGGGGCAATCTTAAAATCTGAGTGGTCCCAGCAGAGTGGACTCGCCTCATCTAGACACTGTTGGAGGTTTCATTACTATTGGAACAGAAAAGTTAATCCAAGTAAACATGAGTACCGCCAGGACGGAGAACCCAGTGATCCTGGGCTTGTCCAACCAGAATGGACAGCTCAGAGGCTCAGTAAAGCCTGCTGGAGCACCAGGTGGAGGAGGAGGAGGAGGAGGCCCTCAACAACAGCAGCTTAACCAGATGAAAGGTGCAATCAACAATGGTAATTCCCAGCCGGCACCTACAACTAACGCCGTCATCAAGTAAGTTATTTGATACGAGAAATCCAATAATCTGGACTTGACGTTTTCTTCATGTTGGCACAATTATTACTGTCAATTCTTTGTTGCTTACGAGAACTTCACCCTCCACAGACCTGGAGATGACTGGAAGAAAAATCTGAAATTGCCCCCAAAAGACATGAGGATGAAAACTTCGGTTGGTACAAGATGGTTCTCTTTTTATTGAACTAATAGTCATCCAATTTGCAAGCTGAAATTGCAGAAAACTGTTTTACTTGTGCTTTTGACGGTTTCTTTTGCTTGTTATGTCACCGTTATTCAGTCTTTTTTTTTATTTTTATTTAAACTGTTCATTAACCGTCTCTTCACATTGTGAAGCCAGTGTTGCCCCAGAAAGCCCAGTGATTTTCTGGCCTTCCAGCCATGCTAGCAACTCCTGCTGAGCTTGAATGATAAAATGCCTTGCAATATACATGCACTGTGAACCATATATTTTCTGCTATACCTTAGAAGGCGGTCGGTACTGTGATCTTGATTGCTTAACTATTGATACGTGGTCTTTTTTTTGGAAAGCATAGTTTCAGCATAGTTGTAAGAATGCCACTGTTGTACTCACGGTCATTGTAATAAAAATCTTTTAAGTTTTCATTTGAATTGTTGCAGTGGTTCGATTAGTGTTTAACATTGCTTCTACTTGAGCTCTGAGAGAAACTTGCAACTCAACTGTGCAATTTACAGATTTTAGTTTTAAGAGTTTTATTTCTATATTCTTTGTGTAGCTGCTAACAAAAGAGCTACTAATAAAAGCACTTATTTTCATTTCTGAAATTGGCTGACACTTTGATTCTGCAATTTTATTGTTTTCATTTTCTCCCCTTTCATTCCATCAGTTTACAAGCCCATGATCTGTTTACATCTTGTGAACCGAATGCTAATTTATCATATTTTTATCATGATTACAGGATGTGACTTCAACTAAAGGCAACGAGTTTGAAGATTATTGCCTAAAGAGGGAGCTGCTTATGGGAATCTTTGAGATGGGCTGGGAAAAGCCATCTCCAATCCAGGTACTTTCAAACACAACTCAGATTTTATCCCTTCGGTAGCTGGACAAGAAGGTGTTTGTGCTTAAGGAAGTGCATGTTTTGATATTTATAGTTATAGAGTTGGGCATGTTTGAAAGATCCTGTAAGCCTTTCCAGCACCTTGACTTTGACACGTACCATATTTTTATTTGATACCCTTGCTAAATTAATGTATGAAATACTTTTATTAAACGACCAACATAATTGCGCTCTTACCATTTTTTGACTTTCAAAAAATTCACACACTATCGTTAAATGACTATAATGTCTTACTAAAATATAGTGTACATGATTTTTATGTATTAGAATAAAGTCTTGAAGAATGGACCTTGATTGAATTCTAACGGTGGGGATTTGTTTAAATCTGGTTAGTGTTGGGGGTTAAGGGTTAAAAATTGGACAGGGTTAGTATTGGGTTTGGTCTTAAGTCAGACTCAGGTGATGCAGAAAATAAGCCTCCACACTCGAAGTTAAACTATTTTTAGCCATGCCAGAGGCATGCCTCTAGGGTATCACAATGTCAGTCGATCCACCAGTTTGGTCCAGACTGAAATATCTCGACTCTGATTAATTGCCATGGAATTTTGTACAGACATTCATGGTCCCTAGAGTATAAATTCTAATAACTTTGGTGATCCCCTGACTTTTCCTCTAGCACCACCAGGTGGTCAAAATTTCACTTATTCCATGAAATATCTCAATATCTAGTTGGATTGGCACACAATTTTGTACAGACATTCATGGTTTCCAGACAATGTAGTTGAATGACTATAGGATTTGCTGGCCATGAAATTTGGTACAGACATTCATGGTCCCCAGAGGATGAATTGTAATCACTGTTGTGACACCTGACTTGCCTCTAGTGCCATTATCAGGTTAAAATGTCATTTTGTGAAATACTTTGGTTTATGACCAAATACCTGCAAAACTAATGACATTCCCATCAACCTCAGCTGTACTTTGTGTTTAGTGTAAATCATCATGTTAAAATGCTATTGCTAAAATGTTAAATTAAGTTGGTGAACATGGTAAACAACATGTTAAAGATCAACATGCTAGCATGCTAACATTAGCATTAAGCTCAAAGCACTGCTCTGCGTGAGTAGCGTCCAACCCTGGTTGGGAGTAAGGTCTTGAAGAAGGCTTTCGACCCATTCAGATAGATCCACATCACTGAGTGACCTGAATGGTGTATTCGTGAGCCAGTGGACGGGGGTCTTTTTAAATATTGATATTTTGCTTTTCATCCAGTTTCATGTTACTTTAAGTGACCAAACCTTTGTATTGAATGTTTGATCATATTTTGTTAGAGCGGACCTGATTTGGTATGTGCCAAAAATGCACCAACTGTACCCAGCTACAAAAAGTAGTATTGTGTATGACTCTGTTGCTACTGCTTTTATTTTTTTTTTCTCAGGAGGAAAGCATTCCCATTGCACTGTCAGGAAGGGATATTTTGGCCAGAGCCAAGAATGGCACGGGAAAGAGTGGAGCCTACCTCATTCCCTTACTTGAACGCATTGACCTGAAGAAGGACTGCATACAAGGTGAGATTTTGTTTTCCGCCACAGTTTGCTTACATTAATGTCAGAAAGTTGACCCTTGACTCTCATCTAATATCAGTCATTCATCAAGAGGATTGGGATGGAAACGGGATGGACTGTTAAAAAACCAACCAAAATGACAATGAGAAAATCAATATACGTACCACTGCTAATCATTCACAGCCATTCTTGTGGTACTTCAGTCACACAAAGCCATTGGTTGTTGTATGTAGAGATGAAATGTTAGTCTATAAATTGATTAGTCAACAGACAGAAAATTAACAGGCAACTATTTTGATAGTTTTAGTAATTTAAATAATTTTTTTCAAGCAAAAATGCCTTTCAAATGTGAATATTTGCTGGTTTTCTTTGCCTTCTGTGATAGTAAATTGAATATTCTTAAGATTAATCAATGAAAATAATTTAGTTGCATCGCTATTTGTATGATTTATATTCAAGTAGAGTAATTGAACTTTAAGTGTGATCATCCACTGTGTGTAAAGCAACCTTCTGTTGGTGCTGTATGTAATACTTAAATAAAAGCACTGTGTGTGCAGTTTTAATGGTTTAGAAAAGCTTTGTCCATGTGTCTAAATTAGGACGAAGCTGGCTCAGGTTTAATAAATGTGTCACTAAAGTGTTTCTCTGTATTTCCAGCCGTGGTCATAGTGCCCACCAGAGAACTGGCTCTGCAAGTAAGCCAAATATGTATCCAGGTCAGCAAACACATGGGTGGAGTGAAGGTAATGGCAACCACAGGTGGAACCAACCTACGTGATGACATCATGAGACTCGATGAAACGGGTAAACTTCACAAATTACACAAATTGTGTGTTGTCAACCGTGTTCATATCCGTCTTAAATGACTTCTTAATGACTCAAATATTAATGTTGGTACTTCAGCTCTCATTCTGTTTGGCAAAAAGCTGATGAATATGTCTGGGTTGTTAAATCATATTTCAATGCAAGCAAATGGAAATCTCCATGTATTCTGTTCAATAGAAACATGAAAACCTCAAATAAACCATTATAACTTAGTGGAATTCCTGATTTCTATATCTGGGGACTGAACTGCACATACAGTAGATATATTGAGGCCCACATGATGGATGTCAGTCTGACTCATACATTAAGTCTGGAGTCTGGAAGGTCTTCTATCTGATCTAGTCGGTATCTAACACAGATAGTGAAGTGGCTCTGTCGTCTTTGGTTGGACATTTGCAATCCAAGTCTCTTGAAAAAGCGATTTTATTTATAATTTAATGGCCCCATCACAAAACCACAATGTGAGGAGGTTGTTCATTTCTTCATGTCTAAGGCCGTAATTATTGCCTACACTTTGTTACTATGGAGTATCAGGTAATGTTTCCTGATGACTTGCTAATGTATGCCGTTGCCTGTACGGCTTAATTATTGGCAGACGAGGGGTGTGATGGTTGAAATATTGCAGCCAATCAAAAAAATACTGAGTGAATACTGCCAAATGATTCGAGATTTGCTCTGAAGTATTAGATACAGCTTTCGATACTGCGCAGTCATCAGTGGCTGAATATTGCCAATACGATAGACATGCTCCTTTACATTCACAATGCTACATTGAAAGCTATGCATTTTGAAATCCTCAGCCAAGTGATAACACTGCCATTCTTTAGTGTAAATCCTGTGTATCTTATTTTCCAGTACATGTGATCATTGCCACTCCTGGGAGGATTCTGGACCTCATCAAGAAAGGAGTGGCCAAAGTCAATCAAGTGCAGATGATTGTTCTGGATGAAGTGAGTTAAATGGCTAATTTTTCATTCTGTTTGATCCATATTGCTTTTTTATAAATAAACAATTGTGAGACTGCTCTCAATGTGGCCCCCCCCCCCCCCCATGTCCCTCTGCTCAACAGGCAGACAAACTCCTGTCTCAAGACTTTGTGGTTATGATGGAGGAGATGCTGGGTTTCCTGGCCAAACAGAGGCAGATTCTGCTTTATTCTGCGACCTTTCCCCTCAGCGTGCAGAAGTTTATGGTACCCTTTTTTAATTTGATTTTAAGTACTTGTTTTATCATGTCTTATTAGCTGATAAACAAACCAGCTTTTATAATGTGTATCACAACCTGAATATAACAAGTCCTGTCTTCGCCTACTTTGTAGAATGCACACTTGCAGAAACCCTATGAAATCAACCTGATGGAGGAGCTTACACTGAAGGGTGTGACTCAGTATTACGCTTATGTAACTGAAAGGCAAAAAGTCCATTGCCTTAACACCTTGTTCTCCAGGGTAAGTGTTGCCTTTCTGCACTTTATGATCCTGTTTTAATTAACTTAAGCTGTGTCATGAAAACGACAGTGTAAAAGGCCAACTTTACTGAAGCCGTTTAATACAAATGGTCGCTTTGCAAACTTTGATTATAAAGGGTATTAACATTTTTGTATTGCATTGGACATTAGAAATGTTTTATAATTTGGATACTTAAAACAAATTACAGGAAACCTCACAATTCAGACATTGATTTCACCAGGATTTAGGATTGTTGGTGTTCGTTTTTTTTTTTTCCAGCTCCAGATCAACCAGTCTATAATCTTCTGCAACTCCTCTCAGAGAGTGGAGCTCCTTGCCAAGAAGATCTCCCAGCTTGGTTATTCATGTTTCTACATCCATGCCAAGATGAGACAGGTCAGCTCAAAGTACTGCCTCAGAAATACCAGCTTTAAGACCAAAATAAGCTGCTACTATTACTTTCAGTGTGCACTAAAGCAGTGCATCAAGTAGATGTGCATGTGCCTCTACATAATGTCTGCTACAGGTCACACCAATGCTCTATTTCTGGAGTGTTGCTGCCACTGCCAGTTTTTTTTTTTCTTTTTTTTTTTTCCCCCCAGATGAACAGTCCTGTTGACACCTGGGTAACTGGACAACATGTTCAAACAGTGTTTGGGCTGTGCCTTCTTATGTCATCTACAGTCATAGGTTGCCTTGAATACATGAAATGTATTCACATTACAACCTACGTGTACTTTATATAGTGTAAAGTATACGTTTTACAAACAATAGAACTACACACTCATAACATGGTCCTTTTCCAAAGCTAAACAATGTGAGTGTGGTGTACTGCAGAATCCACTTCATATGAGGGTTACATGGCATGCTGCTGTGTATTCTTGTCTTAATGTGGAGTAGATGCTTACATGTGAGCAAATGTGGTGTCTAAATGCACTTTTCTCTTTTCTGCGCTCCAGGAGCATCGCAACCGTGTGTTCCACGACTTCAGAAACGGCCTGTGCCGGAATCTTGTCTGCACTGGTAAGTGGTAGATCATGTGCATCTGCTTCATTTTACAAGTAGAAGAATTGTGAAATTAACTTTTCAAAATATACCAGCCACTGACTGATAAATGTTTAAATTCACCAGCCACTCAATAGTAAATCATTTTTGTGTCTGAAATCTACCTGGCTGATGCTAATTTCCCACCCTGCTCTAGAAGCTGTTTTGTTGCCAGAGATGTAATATTTGTCTAGTTTAAAAAATAAGTTCTTGGCTTCTCTTCAAGATGAATTTCAGTTCTTGCTAAAAAGTTATGTTGTGACATATCAGCATTGAGCTGAGCTAATGGCACTGGTACTGACTCTGCGTCTAGCGCAGCAGCAAGTACAGCGCTTATCACATGTGAGAAGCCTAAATCACCCAGGTGATCGGTCACTGTCTACTCCCAAGACTTTAGAGCCTTTTAGTGTGCATATATAACGTGCGAGGTTGTGGCAGTACATGCAGATCAGATGGCAAAGCATTTCAGGCTACATAGAGATCTAAACAGGATCTGGTTGCTTCTACTGGAATTACCCACCTCATGATGGAACAATGGGAACATTTTGACAAGTTTAGCTAGCCAGCCTGAGCACACTGATTAAAGCCCAAATGAGGTGCCACAGTTCGCCCACGATGAGCTCATGTTACCTGTGGGGAGCACACCCCATTTCATTTGGAGTGTGCTGTTGGCCTTGGTTTTGGTCATGGGAGGGTTTTGCTACCATCATAGGATTGTGAGTTTAATGAAAGTGAAACGAAAGTGAGACTCGCACTCTGCGTAATTGTGATGGCACGCATGCACATACTTTCGTGGTGCCTTGTTGGTTAGGCTCGACTTGCTCCACAGGTGTGTCCACGTATTTTGCAGTTCCAGTGGTGGCAAACAAAACTCTGTATTGTTGTTTACATCTTTTAGTTTCAGTTTTTAGTGACGCATGTGTGTTGTAATAAACTGCTGTTTGTTTTCTTGAAGTTCTTATTCTGCAGATACTTAACATTTTGGTCCAGGTGTATGATATGTTGGTGTAGGTTTTGATTTCTTGCTTTGTTTTCTCTAGACCTCTTCACAAGAGGAATTGACATTCAAGCTGTGAATGTTGTGATCAATTTTGACTTTCCCAAGCTGGGAGAAACGTACCTTCATCGCATTGGTAGATCTGGTAAGAGTCCATATTGGTTATGTTTTGACTGTGCAGCCTCTTCTCTTGTACAAAGATTTATGTTAGGCAGCAAACGATGATAAAACAATAATTTAAACACATCCTTAAAATCCAGGCCGCTTTGGACACTTGGGTCTAGCCATCAACCTCATCACTTATGATGATCGCTTCAACCTGAAAGGGATTGAGGAGCAGCTTGGAACAGAGATCAAGCCCATCCCTGGCATCATTGACAAGAGCCTATATGTGGCAGAGTACCACAGTGAGAGTGGCGAAGAAGTCAAGCCATGAGCCAGTGAGTACACAGATGGCCAGTACTTCCTCTTTCAGGGTGATTTAACTGCTTTTCTGTTGTCTCATATTCTGTCTTTTTGATGTTAATGATGATGTTAACTGTTTTAACACAGGTGGGATAAGAGGTTTTATAATTATACTTATTAATGCCAGACATTACTTTTTGCTGTGCTTGTGCTCTGCTATTGGGCATGCTGGGTCATTGGTTTAGCTTACTGGCACAACTAAATGTAATTATTACCGTCATTACCTTGACAGTTCTTTTTCCTGCTGTGCAAAGTAGAAATGTCTCCTGTGAGAAAGGTCTGTTACTTTTTTATTTTTTTTTTTTTTTTATAAATATGATGAAGGCAATCTTCAGTGCTGAGACAGGAAAGACGTAGGAAAATTAGCAGTAACACAAGTCGATCTAAACTGTCCTTTCAAGCAGTTGTTACTGTGCTGTGACAAGGC
Organism: Macquaria australasica; assembly: GCA_005408345.1. Lineage (NCBI taxonomy): Eukaryota > Metazoa > Chordata > Actinopteri > Centrarchiformes > Percichthyidae > Macquaria > Macquaria australasica. The sequence continues at coordinate 545,631 of SEMN01000204.1, read as the reverse complement.
TGCAGTTTTTCAACTTGAAAGGTTGTGTTCAAGCTTCACCTGACAGAAGGTGTCCGACCTAAAGTGTCCTTGAGGCAGACACTCAATCACTACCAGCTGCAAGAGGGACATCCTTTGTCATTTTCAAGAGTTTTCTGTTGAAATAAATCAAAAGTAAAATCCAAGGATGTCATGATAAAAGTTCTTTGGCCCCAATTCGAGTCTTTTTTTTAATATTGGGTTTCTGCCAATATCGAGTCTGATCCAATACTTGTATTTACCTAAATGTTGATTTAAATATGTATCTGACACATTGAAATAACAAGTGTAGCCTACTAAATTTGTTGCGCCTTATTTTTCAGGAGCTTCTTGGTCTAAAGACTGAAAGTCCTCGTTCAAAACTAAGTTTATAAGCTTAAATTATTATTATAATTATATGAAAAGTTTAACTGGAGAATGCAACTCCTGAAATGGCTTTACTAGAGAAGAGTCCTCACTCCGAGTTGTGGGAACTACAAATGCACTCTGTTGACTTGCGATTGTGCAGTGGTGTTGGAGTGAGCTTTCTTACCTCACAAACAATATCTGACTGAGTACAGACACCAGTTTGCAGAGAGGACACAAACCTGACAACAGATGAGTGTAATTTTGGCCTGTTATCAAGTTACTCATGGAATTAACATTAATTGGCAACAACTGATATGACCTGCCGCTAGCAACAGTTTTTAATGACAAAACGATTATTGGCGCCGGCTAAAAATGAGAAGCTGCTACCTAAATGTTTTGTACACTTTGCTACTGAAGATAAAGGAGAGGTGCGGCTTGGTTAGCATTGGGGTTTAGCAAATTGTATTGTGTAACTTAAGGGTCACTTGCACCAGTGTGTCCCAATAATTGTTCACATTCACATACTAATTTTCAATCATATATAATTAAAATGATGATCAGTGCTGTAAAACTAACGCATAGAGGTGGACACAACACGGAACAGAGTAAAGAGAGAATCGTATTTGATCTTACTTTAGGCGATACTGATCCATAAAAATATGCCCTGATCGGCCCTGATGCCGATCCTTGTAACATCTCTAACATCTTAAATGTAGTTGGGTAAGTTAGGTGCTTATTGGGTAATGTAACAGCAGCTGCGAAAGGCAAGATTAAAGTAAAATACCATGATAACAGCCTAACATACTACATTATCAGTTTAATTTCAATAGTTCTTTTTGTCTTGGCCATCTCTTCATACCAATGTTACCTCTATGCAATGGCTAAATGTAATGAAATTTATGGTATATAGTGATACTGATTGTAGGCTATAAGTAATCTATTAAGGGACACCATGTGAATGTTTTCAATATGCAGGAATGAATAATAAATTGGAAATAAGTACATTCATTTGAACACTTGCAGAACAGTAAGGTATTTGTAGTAATGTATTAATGTAAATGGGGCTTAAGTTACATATTTACTTGAATACAATCTGGTCTAACATAATTTCACTCTTCTCTCCCTACAGATCAGTCCATCCTCCATTCCCCTTTGTACCTTTATTCATTCCCCCCCCCCCCCCCATCTTGGAGTTTTTTTTGTTTGTTTTTTTATGTACAGTTTCTGTCTGTCTTCCTTTTTTGGATGCCACCATAAGGAATGTGTATTTTGATGGACGCGTTTCGGAAGAACTCATTTGCCTTTTTATAAGGCTCTGTGCTGCACCACCCCACCCTGAAGACATAAGCACCGGGAGGAAAGCATGGGACCAAGTCGAAAATATATCAATGCACATCGTGACGATTCATATCCACCAATGAAACAAAGCCAGCACCAACAGACCGCTATATATGTCACCCTCCATTCTCCACGTTTTATTTTGGAAGTTTTAACCAATTTGTATCAAGTGCCTTAACAAGCAGTTCAACTCGTTCTAAAGTAATAACCCTTCATTATCAGCCATCTTGCTCACTTCATACCACACACTCACGTTCACCTAATGGAAAATTTGTCACACTAATTTAATGTTCAACCACATAGGTGAATTCATAAGTTTTTTTTTTTTTTTTTTTTTTTTTTTTGGTTGGGTCATCAGTTTGCAAGGAATGGAGATAATTAGGAGGGAGGCTGGTCTGAATGATGTTTTTGCTGGCTTATCTGCACTTGCGTCTGGCTGATAAAATGAGGACAAACTTGGATTTTCCATGGACAGAGATGCTGGATTTTTTCCAAGAGACAGCCAGACTGTCCAGTTGCTTGTGAAGAAGCGTGTGCTTCTAAAAGACCCAAACCCTTTCCTCTGTCTTCAGTACCAGAACACTAAAAATGAATATGCAGCCTCTCAACACCATGAGTCATGAGGATTCCTGTTTCGGTGGAGTTTAATTGTAGGGAACGCTTTCTTCGTAATGTCTTCTGTTTCACCTTCCTATGGATGGCCATACTTAATTCTACGAGACGTGCAGCCTACATGTGGGCTGCACGTTCCACCTTGTGTATATACCTTCATTTTAAGATTGTTTTAAACAAGTTCAAAAGGCTGGCTGACAAACTAAAGCTTTTCTCCCCTGTTCTCTCTTGTTAGCACTGGAGTCTGTTTCCTTAACTGCCAGTTTGTTTGGTCTGCAATATTGGCCTATGAATTTATTTATAATTTTAGAAATTGCAGAATTTATTAGAATCTAAAACATTTAAATGACCTTGTGCATGAAATGTTTTTGGAGGCCGAGTTCATCACTGATAATCTTTTAGCCCCTCCAAATTTGATGGTGAGTGCAATTCTTCAAAGCTGCACTTACACGGAAATTGTTGCCCTTATTCTCCTGCTACCAGTGTTAACAAGTGTTCAGTCTAGACATAGCTTTGTTAAGCTTGTGCATTTGAGTAATGAATTCTTTGTCACCAGCCTTAACTTGTGAAACTGACTCTTGAGACACTCTCTAAGACCTCCAGTTAGTTGAGTGTTATTGGAAGAGAAAATAATATTCTATCATGTAGTAGTACTACATGCTGCAGTGCAGCTGAATTGGCAGAGCATTTATTTTCTGGGGGAGGTATTAGCTGTTACGTTGATGTATGTGCTCTTTAAACACGGCTACATTATTTCACAAATGTTGAGGAGGAAGCTTAGATTTATTTTCCCCCTTTTTTGAAGAATGTCTGCCAAATGCATCAAAATGAACCATCTGACCTAAAATGTAGCAGGAATTCATTCTCTGTGCATTGCAAGTTAGTCGGCTTTACTAAAGCCAGCTAACAAAAGTTGCCTCACTTAAAACGACCTGAGCAGGTTGGGCTGCACTTAACGCACAGAGAGATGGGTTCAGGCAATAACAGACTGCACTGCTTTTTGTACACTCATGATGCCCAGATGAGAGAGAAGTGTATGGTGGTGCAGAACGTTTAAAAAAAAAAAAAAAAGAAAAAAGAAAATTGGCACAGAGGGGGAATGGGCATGAAGGATTACGAAATTACCATTAGTCGGACTGCTTGTTGAAAAAATAACTTGGGCACATCAGACTGCTGAGTTTATGACTTGTTTCTCTGCCCTTTATTGCTTTGATATTTTGGGGTTTGGGTTACAGTTTGTTGTTGCATATTTATGCAACATGACAACCTTATGTTGCATTAAGGTCCGCTGACCCCTTGTTGGTTCAGCTAAAACCTTGTTGCAAATGAGGCCCCCTTTGTTATGGTGAGATGCTCTCTTGACTGTTCTAATCGATGAGAAGTATTATTGCACATTTAATTTAAGCTCCTTTTTAAAAGATGACAATGTTGATAGGTTTAAGATTTCCTTTTTATTTCTCATTGATTAGGACTGTGATCCCTGTTCTCTCAGTTCTATTGTTGTCCCCTAAATACTTGCACATCTAATTTGGCTGTTTTGGCTTTGTGTTGTGGGTGGGAGGGCTGTATGTGTTTAAAAATATTCAAATTAAATAAAGCATTAGTTGAGTGAGCAGGGATCTAATTGTACAGGCACTTGGCAGCTGTCTGTTTCTTGTCAGCACACTGGCAGTAATCACCACAGCAAATTCTTTCAAGGCTAAAATCAACGATCCTTAAAGATTGAGTGTGTTACTACCTTTTTGATGGGATGCTGCTTTACTGCCAGTGGCTGCCATTTTGAGAACCTTAAAGACTGAGACAAGAGCATCTTGCCCCAGATTGGGAGACTAATTAGATAGTTTGTGTAACTAAATTGTCTCATTCTTTAATGTCTTTTTTTAAAATGTATGGGGTGGTTAAATTAGTGGTCTTGCTGCCCTGATGCACGTGTTCATCCCCTCGATAGTTCTGACACATTTACGACAACACAGCTTTTGTGTACAATTTGGCCGTCCCATCATTTTTCTGTCGGAGGATGTGAGAGGAGTCTGTTACGGATTTCTTTCAAAAACTGATGCATCAGTAAAATAACATGGGGAGGAGCCTTTGGGCATTACAAAAATGGGATGATATGACCTAAAGATCCAAAGTTATGGTAATGGGTTTAAAAAGGTTTGAAAAAGTTGCCCTTAAATTTGGATGTTTTTTTTTTTTGGAGTACACCTTTATTTAAAAGTTGCTAAATTTAAGTGAAGAATTTAAAGCCTGAAGAGTTCATTTTTTTTATTTAATGGAAATTTGGTCGTTATTTAATTGGCAGATTTTTCAGTGAAGCTAATTTTACAATGGACTTCAGTTTAAACGATGTCATGAATATTATTGGATCTGACTGAAAATTTGGTTGAAAATAAAGCTCACTGAAATTTATTGTGTCTGAAGTTTTTCTTTTCCTTGGCCACCACTGCAGTGTCCTGTTAAACCTGTCTTTGAAAGCTAGGTGTCAGTGTGCTGCTGCTGTTCTGTTCAGATGGTATGTCTTAATATAAACTGTGACCTGGAGGCAGTTCTCAGACCGCACTCTTACTCGTACTGTCACTTTAGTTTATAGCTCAAGATGCATAACTTGATGGTATTTTGTTTTTCATCGGTGGCTATCTTCGCCTGTGTAAAGAGTGCTTTTCCACCACCGTGTGACAGGTGAGAGAAATGAAAGTGTAAAAGGGTTTTGTATATAAGACTGTATTGAGACCACTTTTTCTGTTCTTGAACTGATTCTACAAAAGGTTCCGATTATGACTGTAAAACTGACCATTTCATCTAAAACATGTCTTTAGGCACCCCTGACAGTCCAATGTCTTTAAACTATTATTTTTAATTTCGATTTGCCTCCAAAAATAATGTTTAAAACTCGTGATTTTCTGTTGTTTTTTTATAGAATGTCCTACATACTGTGTTTTCAATGCAGACAGTTGGAGTTGTTTTGCTCTCATTTAGCAAACTGTGGCATAACAGTCTTCTGCTGCTGCTGAACTCTTGGAAGGGCTGTGTTTTTTATAAGTATTGAATCCACCACCTACTGCAGCCAGCAAACAAGATGGTTCTTAAAATCTTTGTGTTTCTTTAGCATAACTTGTCAGCAGACCTTTGGCCTCAACTGCTTATTTTTAGCGACCGTGATATGGTTTTATTGCTTCCCAGCAGGACTCTGTAACAAAATGGCGGTGTATTGTACTAATACACATATGGCCTTTATTGTTTGTTTGTTTAATAATTCACAACTATAAATTCCTTTTCAGTGAAATTTACTGCACTGGGCCCATCTTGCATCAGGTTCAGAAAGCTAAACTGTTTGATGACGACAAGTACTTTGTTGACATGAAGCTGAGGGAAACTCCTGGTAAGTCAAAAGTCAGTAAATTATCTCTTTTCCCCCCCATGATGTCTGTTACGTGGCTGCTTTTGTTGTCTTTTCCTGCAGATGTCGTTCTGTCGGCCTTTCGCAACCTTTCACATGAATCACCAAACACGACTGTCCCGCCCGCCAAACTGCAGGAGTTCCTCACGACGTACTTTGAGAAACCAGGGACAGAGTTTGAGTCATGGACACCGCCAGACTGGCATGACAAGTGAGGTCCAGTTATTAGAGGACTCCTACTCAGAGTATTGTATCCTTTTGAATTGTACTTGGTTGACATGAGTTGATTTTTTAAAATGTATTTATTTATTTTTATGCAGGCCAAAGTTCCTGGGAGGAATAGCGGACCAAGAACTACGAAACTGGGCTGAAAAGATACATAATCTGTGGAAGTCTCTCGGCAGGAAGGTGATGATAATGAGTAGAGCTCAAGTGATTGGTTGATTAGTCAATAGGCAGAAATTAATTGCCAATTATTTGGTAATTGAATAATCGTTTAATCTATTTTTTTGTTTACTTTTTCTTTATTTGAATAGTTCTCACACCCCCTTTTACATTCATATTTCAGCATAGATAAGTTTACAAGGGGTTCCGATATTCATAAGGTCGCCTATATATCCGAACAATTCAACATAAAAATATGTTTAAAAATAAATCGGAACAAGTTGTCTTACTTTAAATAAGTAATATTAGACTACCTCAGGGCATCACCTGCAGTCCATTTCCTATGTATATGATCCTTCAATTATCCATCAGTTTAAGCTTTTTTTAAAGCAAAAATGCTAAAACTTCACTGGTTCAGTTTCTCTAATGTGAGTTTTTAATGGGTTTCTTTGTCTTCTATGAGAGTAAATTGAACATTTTTGGGTTTTGTTTGGTTGGTTAGACAAAACAAGCAATTTGAATATGTCAAATTAGGCGTTCAGGAAATCATGATATTTTGTAGACTAAACGATTACTCGAAATAATGAAAATAATCATTAGTTGCAGCCCTAATAATGACAATTCCCGTTCCTGTTGCAGTAAGTATTTCCAAGCACCTGCGTACATGTATACTGAGTTAAAACTGATTTCTCCTCCAGATCCGTGCCGGTGTTAAAGATCACCCAGAGCTCTACTCGCAGATATACACCCCACATCCTGTCGTTGTGCCAGGGGGGCGCTTCAGGGAACTCTACTATTGGTGAGTGAACGATGAAGCCTGTCTCTCAGCTGTCTGTCTGAAAGCTCCAGTCTCACCAGGTCAGAGACGAGGAGAGATCACAGCCAGACCCAGTTAGGGGTCTGTGCTGACAGCCCACCTAGGTGCCTTGTGCAGACAGTGACGTGAGCCGCACTGTGCTCAACAGGGATTCCTACTGGGTCATCAACGGGCTCCTGCTGTCAGAGATGACACACACGGCCCACGGGATGATTCACAACTTCCTTTACCTTGTCAACAGGTGAGCCTCAAAGCACCTTTCATCTTTCATAACACAAAAAAAGTCCAGCTCGCTGCAGGTAGTTCAGCAGGCTCATTTTGAATGAATCATTAACAAACCTAAGTTGTACACTTTGAATATGGAGCTCTGGGGGGGGGATTTCAAGATTTGTGGAATAAAAGATTTTTTTCTATCACACCTGCAGATATGGCTTCATTCCAAATGGTGGGCGGATTTACTATGAAAGGCGCAGTCAGCCGCCATTCCTCACTCTAATGGTGGAGAGCTACTATCAAGCAACCAAGGATAAAGAGTTCCTCAGGTGATATTTAGGCCTGAGCTGAAGTCCTGCCAGACACATTATCATTCTTCAGCTGCCTCACGTCTCTTCCAGAATAGAAAAAAAAAGGCATAAACATCAAAACCTCAGTGCTCGTGTCTCTCTGTGCCTCTGGTGTTTTGTTTTTTTCCTAACATGCTTAATTAGAATGTGACACTTCAACTTTTGTGTATAATGATATTAAAGACTGTGAAAAGTAGTCTGAATTAAAACATGGCTCCCTGCTGTCTGTTCAAACTTGCATGGTTTAGAGCAGCTTTACCAGCTCTGGAGCAGGAGTACCGATTTTGGATGCAGAACCGTTCTGTGGCTGTGAAAGTAAACGGGGCAGAGCATGTACTGAACCAGTATCACGTGCAGGTGGGCTTGCCCAGGTACGTCTAAAATAAATCTAGTGAATTACTGAAACAAATCTATGATATGTGGGTATTTTAGGGTGTGCCTTCACCTACACTAATCATGTCTTTTGTTCTTTCTAGGCCTGAATCCTACTCAGATGATCTGGAATTGGCTGAAGGACTCACTGATGGTAATGGCTTATTAGTGTTCATATTCTTGGTGGCTGAATGAATCTCCCTTTATGAGTAGGAGAGATAGTACCCTGCTATGGCTGTTTTATCCCATGAGCAAGAGAGAAAAAATTAATATATTGTAGTTTATAATTACTCAAGCAGAAAAGTGGAATATATTCCCCTGGATTCAAGGATCATTTGTGCAAAACACATTTGCTCTGAAAATACCTCAGTACCATGTTGTAATGAATATTTAATGTTAAACACAATTCATTCTTTCACATCGCCACTGAACAATTTGACCACAAATTTTAAGAAAAGCTTTTTGAAGGAGAAATACTCTGTTCTTTACTAAAATGTTAAATTCCCTTTTATGTAAGAATATATTTTCTTATTAACAAATAAAGTTCATTAAGTTGTTTCCTCCTCCTTGGAAGAGACATTTAAATGTGTGTCTGGAAAGCTTTTGGAAAATGTTGCAAAACTACATGTTGTTCAGATTTTTTTTTACAAACAAGACATGCATGAATAAGTATAAAATTTTAGGTGCTGATTTGTTGTGGCTCTGCTAGTGAATTCATGTTTTTTTTTCTTGCCCTCAGAGCATAAGGAGCAGCTGTGGGTGGATCTGAAAGCGGGTGCAGAGTCTGGTTGGGACTTCACCTCCCGCTGGTATATAGACGGCGACGGCCACAACAACGGCACCCTCAGAGAGACCCGCACCAGTCAGATCCTGCCTACTGACCTCAACGCTCTGCTGTGCCTCAATGAGAACACTCTTGCTTCATTTCACAGGATACTGGGTGAGTACATGAGCAGCCTATGACCTTGGCACTTACTTTGGTCTGCACACTGCTTTTAGCTCCTAACTGGTGTTACATAACGGTGATGTGCCGTTTCCTGACAGGTGATGGTGACTCAGCTGCACTGTATGACCAGGCTTCAGCCCGCAGACTGGAGGCGATAGAGTCTGTGCTGTGGGATGCTGAGAAGGGAGCCTGGTTTGACTACAACCTGGTGACGCACTCCAAACACTTTGAGTTTTACCCCTCCAACCTGGCACCTGTTTGGGCGCAGTGCTATTCTCGGCCTGAGATGGGAGAGAAGGCAGTACAGTATCTGAAGGTTGGTGGACATCCTAGGCTTCATTTTGGTCTCAATTCACAAATAAATGTCGAAGAATAGACTATTTTTTTATTAAATTAATTACAAAAAATACACGTTCCCCACTTACCTTTGATGGTATCTAGATATGTAGATACTGTAGGTTTGCTTTTATTTGAACAGGTTTGGAGTATTTTTCTGGCTCCACCCAAGCATTAAAAAAATGTATTCTCCAAAAAATTAACAGCAACGTGTCTTTACAGGAACAATGCCCCCGTAATCTACAGAGCACACTGTCAACAGGGACTATTTTTTTAGGTATAAAGTAGTTCCAATGAAACAGCCAAATGACCAATTACCCTTCGCCTAGCAGCAGAATGTCAGAGACAGATACCTGGACAAATAAAGCCAAAACTGTGTGCCTAGATACCATTAGGGGACGTAAGAAAAAACACTCAGTACACTGTACAATCTATTGCAATTCAATACAACAGCTCTGCCATGAATTCTACCTTTTTGTCGACATTGTCAGAAATGTGTAGATTAAATTATGTGAGGTCTTAGTTAAAGGTGTTGTTGTGCTGGACTACATTTATATTGAAAGGTGTTTAAAATGTTTTATCCTCCTTATTTACCTACGTGAGATGGGCAGAATATTAGAAACACCTCTGAATATAATGCTGCAGTCCAACACAACATCATCACTAACTACGACCTCAATGTTACAGCAGATAATTGAATTAACACCTCAATGACAGTGTGAGATTGTGCAGGTGTACAATCAGTACAGTTGACCACTGAGTGTATGTATTTATGCCATTTGTGTGAAAGAACCCTTTTAACCTGCATTTATTCAGATGTGGTTGAATGAGCATGGATGGTTTTTTCTCTCTCCCAAATATCAACACAGCTGCAAACATCCACACCTACACACAGCTTCCCAGTATAACTAGTGTCCTTTTCTGTTCTCCACTGCAGCTCCACTCCAATAGTTTAGGCTTTAAAGTCCAACTGAAAGTTAATTGCATTTTTTGTCTGCTACAGAATACATATCTGCTCTGTAAATCACTTGTCCTGTGTTCTTGTTTGAGAAAAAAAAAATCAGTAACCAAAAAGGAGAAATTTCTATTTTTTGATTTCATGATGGCGCCCCCTAGTTTTGCTTTAACTGTTAAGTATTCGTCTATGTAGATGGAGACCTTATTTCAACACAGCCACTCAAATGTTGCAGAAAGCAGTAACCTTAGTGCTCTATCACAGGCAGAGCAGACGGTCACACTGAGCCAGACAGCAGCTACACAACACAAGAGTCACTTGACTCTGAACAACAACCCACATTAGCTTTCCTGCTAAAGTCTCCTTCTTATCTAACTCACAAACAGGAACACATGCCATGTCCTGCACCTTAGCTTGTTGAACGAGCGACCAAACAAACATTCACCAGGGAAAAGTGCACCGCTAACGCCAGTTTGTAACTAGATAGCTAATTAAGACATTTTTTCTATTAAACTATTAGCAATACATTTAAAAAACAGGTTGGCATTATTTTTTTACTACAAAAAGCGATGACTAAATGTGATTTCAGTTGGACTTTAAATATTGTGCTGAAGTGCTTCTTGACAGTTGTTGAGGAAAGAAAGATTGTTGCTCATTTTATTTCCCCACCATCATTTTCAGCCGTGAGCCCCCCCTCTGCTCAGAAGCCCACTTAAGTAGGATGTTCCATGTGCTTTATGAACTGTGCTCATTCGCTCCAGCAGATGGCGCACACACACTACTGTACACTGGTTTCAATCAAGCATGCTCTCATGGTTCTTTTCATGTCTGTACAGGGGAGTGGTGCTCTCCAGTTCCCCAATGGAGTTCCAACGTCGCTAAGAGAGTCTGGGCAGCAGTGGGACTATCCTAACGCATGGCCTCCTTTGCAACACATGCTCATCGATGGTAGGTGGCAATAAATTGATCTGCCATCGTGAGAATTTCCTGAAACCCATATTGATGATTTACCAGTTGTTCAACATGTTGCTCTGTTGTCTTTGCATAATAGTTTCTGGAAATAGGGTAGTGCTTTGTTTTTGCTCTAACAAAGCAGGTTAAACTACAGAGCTTCAGCTTTAATTTGAGGGTGTTTACAGGGTGCCTTGTGGAGTTTCCTTGACAACAATCAAAAGTTATGTGTACATTGAGTGTTACTCACCAAAATGCATTGTGTGTGTCCTTGAGGTCTAACAAACATGTTTATTGTATTTCCCCCTCATAAAACATTTACAAAGCCAATTTTCATAAAGTTTGAAACCAGCATTGTTATCATCTACATTTGCTCGCAAGCAGTCTTCCCTGCCTTTACTGGCACATTGCTGCGTTTCTTGCCTGTCTATCAGTGGAATAGTGTGGCAGGAATTTGTATCGCGTCATCCGCGTACCTCCGCATGTGGGTCCTTCCTTGTACAGTACGAACAAAACCAGGGACCCACTTGTTGCTCCATTGGGCAACCAGTGGTCAAAAACTCCACAGGATACCTTTTTAAAGGGGATCAAAAGTAATTGGACAAGTTACATAAAGTCATCATATTTAGTGTTTGACTTTAAATCCAATGACCCACAGACATCAGCAGACACTTAGTGATGCCCTGCCAGGCCCGTACTGCAGCCAGCTTCACTTCTCGCTCATTTCGAGGGATTTTTGCCTTTAGTCTGGTCTTTAGCAAGTGTGACACATGATCAGAGTGTGACTGATTTTTGGCCCTCTCCTTGGTTGCTTGGTTATATGTTCTGTATGATTAGGACTAGAGCTGCAAAGATTAGTCCATTAATCGATTAGTCGATCGCAAGAGAATTAATTGACGATTATTTTGATAATCAATTAGTAATTTCAGTCATTTTTTCAAGCAAAAGTGTCAAACAGTTGCTGGTTCCAGCTTCTTTGATATGAGGATCTGCTGCTTTATTTTGTCATTTATGACAGTAAATGAAGAATCTTTGGGTTTTGGACTGTTGGTCGGACAAAAGAAGCAATTTGAAGACGTCACTTTGGGCTCTGGGAAATTGTGATGAGCATTTTTCACAATGTTTTTGACATTTTATAGACTAAACGATAAATTGTGAAAATAATCTGCAGAGTAATCAATAATGAAAATAATCGTTAGTTGCAGCCCCAATTAGGATCACTGTCCTGCTGAATTTTCCAAAACCTGGCGGGCTATTTATTACCAGCAATCACACCTAAAAGGGCTGTGACTTGACCAAATATACTTAAGGCTGAGCGTCAGCAATCATTGTTTAATTTCAAATTCAATCTGCTGGAATACAGAGCCAACACAATTAAAAACACTTCACTTACCTAATATTTGTGCTTTGAGCAGCCTCGTGTTTAAAAAGGCGTTCCTACGTTTATTTAATTAATGAAATCTTCTTGTATTTCCAGGTTTATCCAAACTGCCTTCGGAGGATGCTAGACAACTAGCATTTGATTTGGCCCAGCGTTGGATCAAGACAAATTGGTTGGCATACATGAAGTATGAGTCCATGTTTGAAAAGGTGAGTCTTTATAAGGTTTCAGTATTTCAGAGCTGGTGTTGCGCTGTGATAACACAGCTGGCTCAGAATGTGTAATTTTCTTCCTCCTTGACAGTATGATGTGAACGGAGATGGAAAACCTGGTGGTGGAGGAGAATATGAAGTTCAGGTATTTTCTTTCATGTGTTGATGGTGTACAACTAATGTGCTTATAGTCACAAGTCTTTCTAATTTCATGCCGAGCCCTGTCAATTCTTTCTACCTCACTTCAGCTTCTTAACACATTTGCATGCTCATGTACACATACTCTCACTCCTCCTCACTTCTTTGTCATTATCTATCTTCTTTTTTTTTGTATGATTTTCTACCCTGCTGTCATCTACTTTTCACTTTGGACTTCTTACTATTTCCATCAGCACAAATGAATCGCTTGCTTTATTTCTTGGTGTTTTTAATCACTGGATTTTATCACTGTGTTTTGGTGCTGTGCTAAAGTGCTAAATAAAAATAAAAACATCCCTTATGCTCCGCTGTGTTGCCGTTTTCTGTAGCTGGGTTTTGGTTGGACCAATGGCGTTGCCCTGCAGCTCCTGGACCAGTACGGGGCGACTCTCACCTCAGGAAGCAGACCTGTGTTTTTTGGCCTCCTGCTGCCTCTGGTCATCTCAGCCGCTCTTATGCTCCAGTGAATCCGAGGTGACAAAGAGCCTGACTGGAGGTTGGATTTTTATTATTCCTGGTTTCACTGCACTAAATCACTCCTGTCCACTGACAGACTTCAAACAGACACAAATTGACATTAAAAATGAGACTAGATTGTGCATATTTTAACAAGGGCTGGTATTTTTCTAAATCCCATATGATCAGGATCACTTATTTGCAAAGGCAGGATATGATTTATCATAACTTTGAAGAATATTTTAGTATTTATCCTCAGAGATAAATGATCTCAGTGATATCGGAAGATGCAGATCATGTAGGCACTCCTGGACTCTCTCCAGTAATGCAGGCTGTTAGTGCTCACTGCTGCTTGCATCACAGCATTAACTTGTCCCAGTTGTTGAACTGACATTACAAACAGTTATTCACCTCATTCAATTATAAAGTTTATTGCTGAACTGTAACTTAACTCCCTCTGAGGCCTTCTATTTGCATGCAAACTGAAGTTGGAATGTAAACGAGCTCATGTGAGAAATAAAATGTGAAGTGAGTGCATTCATTTTTAAAACATAGCAGTCTTTACTAAAGACACTTTTATTCAATTTTTACAAGTCAACCAAGGAACTGTAGATGACAGTACTGGTATAATAGTGATGAATTCCTGCACACTGTCAGCATTAAAGTTATTTAAAATGCAATGTTTTGGTCACAGACCTTCATCAGGCAAGGCTCAGTGCCAACAGTGTGCGGAAATTCATAACTTTCTTTGGCATAATTTCATCTTCTTATGCACCCCTCTACCAAGTGTGCATTAGACACTCAACATAACATTGTATGTGAAACTGACCTTTTTTCCCTTTAAAAAGATACATTTGGTGCAAACCACAACACACTGCTAACCACCGTGACAAAAACATTGCGTTTCTTATGGCTGCTTCAAAATAAAAGCCACCACATATTCCGCCAGTCAGGAAGCTTTTAATGTTTAGCAGCAGGATGTTCGGTTTGCATTACTGGTAACTTAATACAGCTCTGACATGATGTACAATAAACAGTGAGGCTGCAATCAATGAGATAACATGACGCTGGATTATCCCTGGTGCAGTGACTCTGCCACTAGCAATGAAAGCTACTATATAGAAAGTTAATCACTGACTGGAATGGCTATTTCAGAACAAAATACGACCACCATTGATTTCATGAAAATCTTCAGCATTGTAACTTTAAGAATGACAAAGATGGTAAATAGCTACTTTCCCTAGTTTTGTAAAATGGGCTACCATAGTTTAGGGTCATCAAATTCTTGGAAAAGTTATGAAATTAGAAAAACTAATTTCCAGGCCTGGAAATGGTTTGGAATTAACAGAATGTTTTGGAAAAGTTTAGAATATACAGTGTTCTGGCTATTGTTTAAAATATGTTCATAAAAATCCCAAAACATAACGTTATGGGGAATACGTTCCTCGTATTACTAATTTAAAATCTAGTGCTGCGCTGCATGACTGTTGAAATGTCACTAGTATCACGTGATACACATTGGCAATTTCAGCTAGTTGGCAGCTGGAATGTCTGAAGTTAGCAAGTGCTAGCAGTTTGCTTATCCGCAAATGCCTGGGAAGTAAGTGTTTTAATACATGGCTCAAGAGAGAGGCAGACCCCAGCCTGTGCCCTATGATCGTTATGTAGGCCTACCTATTTTAAACTACTTAAATAAAGTCATGGATATGGGGTAAAATATTGTGGAAAAGTTTTGAAAATTCATTGGTAAAAATGTGTGGGAGCCCTGATAGTTATACAGTGAAACCCCTTTGCCATTAAAAGTGTCTACTTTGACAGTATAGCGTAATTGTGTTTAGATGAACTCAGGCCACATCACAGAGAGTGTAAAAAGTCAAAGGGTAAACATCTGATTGTAACTCACACAAACATACTGTAAATTTAAAAAGAAACAAAGACAAGTCAGCATTTTCTTTTTTTTTTTCTTTTTTTGTTGCCATTTCTGATTGTTCCAAGCAAGTAAATTCTGTCTTTGCTATTTCTGCTTATATCTATGGTGAAATACAGGTCAAGCATGAAATTAAGTCTATATATATATATATATATATATATATATATATATATATATTCAAATGGTTGTCAAAAAAAAAGTAATGAGAATTTTGCCTCTTAAAGAAAAAATTGCATCCCTCTTGGCTGTGAAGATATGAGGCCCAAGCAGGGATTTCACTGCATCTCTCTCCTTAGCATGAGTGCACACAACAGATTGACTGAGCAACTTAAATGGGCAAAAGGCCAATAGGTGCAGTGGTCCGTGCAACCCCAAAGATCACACTCTAGTAACGTGCTATTGTGAGTCTCCATCTACAAGTCATATCACTGGCTTTTTTTCCCCTTTTTTTTTTACCCCCCCACTCATAACTGTGACACCCATACAGCAGCAGCCATATGTATTATGCTGCGTTTAGACAGGTTTAAGAAGCAGGCAGCAGTCATTATGTTTTCAGCCCTCGCTGACAGCAGTAACTCAAGTAGAACCTGCTCCTTTTGATAATTCACACATTACCATGTCGTTTTAGCAGAAATGTGTTGTGTTCAGTTAATGAGATCAGGCTGTAAAGTGTGGGAGAAGTTGTCCGGCAGTAAAGTGGCGATGAGGTGAAACTGCAATGTGTTTGTCTGTGCACGACGTGTGCGTTTCTTTAATTACACAAATGTGAGGACGTTATTCTGAGAAGCACGTTCCATGGGCGGTCCATGAATTGTAAAGCAGCAGTGACAAGTGCATTACATGTTGTTGTGGAAGTAAAGGTCAGGGTGTCTCGTCCTCAGCAGTCAGCCAGTAACTACCACTGCATATAAACTAGCACGCACATGCAAACTTGTTTTTTGTTTATAAAAGTGCTTCGCAATTTTAATCAAACCCATGAATCTCAAGATTTATTCTTCTTTAGGGAAAATTTACCTGACAGTTTACAGACAAAAAGATATGTTTGAGAGACAGGAGAGCCTTTTTTATTCTAGACACTTATTTATGTGTCTTTTAAAATTCATGTATCTCTACAAGTCTTTTTTACTGTACACACCTCTGGCCTTAGATATGTTTAAAAAAATACTACTGTGGCCAACGCTGTCCCTGATTTCCATAACAAGAATAAGATATAGGATGATGTGTGAAATCTTATCAAACAGCTGCGAAAGTAGGCGCAGAGGACAATAGAGGTGGATTTATATCTGTGAATGTCTGTGTGGCTTTAGACGGAGGCCTGCGCTTCATTACTGTTCCCTGGCTCAGCCTTCACTAGCCCCTGCAGCACACATCACAAAGACTGCTCATTATCCACTGAGTCCTCGTGGTGCCGCTGGGTCCTGCTCGGTGCTGCAGGAACCCTGCTCTGCACTGCCAGGATAATCCCCCCCCCCCCCACACACACACACACCCACCCGCATCCCCGCAGTCTGTGAAGACCCAGTCTGTGGGGATGTGAAGGGAAGCTGGCTGTCTGTCCTCTGATGGTGAATCAGAGAGCTGGAGATTGTTCCTCAGCTACCACTGACTCCCATTCAATATGCTCTAATCAATAACTCATTGAGGGGCCGTGCTTGTCTTCCTGTGTATTGTATTCCACTAATTATGACCGTGAGCTCCAAAACACAATTGGTTTGTCTCTGGCTTAGCAGCTAAATTGTTTGGAGATTAGGCCAACTCCTTGACCTCTAAACTGGAAGGATTGGCTAACTGGGGGCATTATACGGATATATATGAGATAGCTTAGTAATATTGATTCTGCACTGTCCAGAGATATCAAGCTTTTTATAATCAATAATTCTTGAGGAATCGTTCCTATAGAATTTCTTCTGCTTAAGAGGAGATTTTAAAAATCCAATCTAATGGAAGGGAGAGCAATCAGGGAGAGAAAATTTAATATTGTCTCAGCTGATCTGCACCCTTGAACTCTAGACTCGCTTTTTTTTTTTTTTTTTTAAAGAAAACTGAATCAAAAGCAATTCACCTTTCTTATGCAGTTCACAAGTTTTATATCTCTTTGTGAGGGTCCTAGCTGGCTCATACATATTTCTCTATGATATTGTCAAGTGCAGCTGTGGATATATTCTGGCTTTATGTCTTGAATAAATGGATCAACTTCACACTCACACAGCATGTCTGGTTGTAAAGAGCTTGCTTTGGTTATATCTGTGACTATTCAACTAAAACAGTCTATTTGAAATTTTCAATTGCTTAAAGACCCTCTCTATCTATATTAAAGTTCAGAAAAATATTTAACACTCAAACATTCAGCTACTCTGCTTCTGTAGGAATTGTGTGGGTGTGGTTTGGTCAGATTTAATTGACAGTGCTGGCAACACAAGCAAATAACTCCACATCTGTCGTCGCATTTCGATTCAAATGTAGCTGAACTCTGATTGGGTGCACAGAAGTGTGTGACATCGCCTTTTCCCAACTGAACTTCGCCCAAAACAGTGAGAGAGAGCGCAGGCGCAAACACAAATAAACAGATCTCTTGTGTGAAATAAATAACTTTTCTAACTTTGGCAGAGAAGAGTGTGTTCGTGTAAAATCACATCACTCAGTAAGAGGCTGATTGAGAAAATATGTTCTCAGGGCCTTTTAAGGTATGTGAAAATGGTTAATTATTTTTAAAGGCCACTTTATTTGAAAATTAAGTTAATATACCTAAAATAAGAAATTAAACTGATCAGTGCTGATATACAGAAATATAGAAATTCTCAGTTACTGGAAGGACTCAACAAACCCTTATCGCACAGCTCCCATTTTCAGCTGCTTCCCTTGGTCAGACGAGCCCATGTTTTTGTTGAATTTTTCCAGACATCTCAGAAGGATGAACACAGTTTTACTATTTGATGTCCCTCCTCCCGTCCAAAACATTTAGGACTGTTGCCCAAATGTGCCACTGTGAGGCGGTAGAGCTCTTTGTTGTGTTGGATGATAAGCCTTGTTTTCCAAGTCATGCCATTTCGTTCTGGTGGGCATGCAATCAATATGGACACCACAAAAGCCTGTCACCATTTTCTGAGTGGCATAGTGTCCTTGTCTGCTGATGGAAGGCTTTTACCAGGCACTTTACATGGTTAAAGAAAAAACTAATCACGTTCTCCCAGTTTATTTTTGAAGGCGGTTTTGTTGCCTTTGAACCATAAGCCAAGAGAATCACACACAATATTTCACACTGATTTTTCTATTATCCAGCTGAGTGGGATGTCAGTATGATGACTGGCTCAGATCAATAGTGTGCTTGAATTGTTCTACGGCTGTGCACTCTTCACTATGAGAGGGAGATGGTTTCGTGTCCTTGGAGTAATTGAGAGTGATCACGCATCTTGTACATGCCATGGAGAGAGCGCGTGTAAGGTTATGACATTTACGCTTGCAGCATGCTTTCACCAAAAGATGAAAGCAGTGTTGTGTTAACTGCCCGGGCTTGCTGCGTAATGGCAGGACGTAATGTGTGACAAAAACGTCTGAGCCACTTTTGCACACAACGAGTCTGCCTGCATGGTAGCTCTGTCGTGGGATCCAAACAAGTCAGTCAAACAGCCATGCAGGGGGGAGGCCATGCCCGGAGAGAGGGATGAGCCCGAATCAGGAGGGAAGAGAAAGCAAGGGAGTAAAAGAGAGCACACGAGGAGTCCTGCTTATTACAGCTGCACAGATGGTGCAGCAGATGAGATGGGAAGGATAAATGGATAGATAAGGATTGAGAGTAAGACGGGGAAAGAGAGAAATGGCACGAGAGCACGTGTTTGACAGTGTACATAAGGAGCGCCGGATTGGAGAACTTCCAAGGAAAACACTTTAATATTTATTGTTCTGTGGCTGGTCGGAAACTTTCTTTCCACCTCCAATTCGTCAGCAAGAAAAATGGCTGAGGAGCCGCCTGTGAAATATTAATTCTATTGCAGAGAAGCTGGATGCTGAAGGTTGGAAGGATAGAGCGGCATATGGTGGGAGATCCTGAGGGAAAGAACACCGGGAAAGAACACTGACGAGAGAGGGTCGGAGGAGTGAGGATGCAAGTGCAGGAAAAGGAGGGAAATGAAATTATTGGGAGGAGGATTCAGTGGAGCTCATGAGTCTGCATTTGCAAGGGTGCAATATCTGAATAGCCCAGACTTTGTGCTTTGTAAGCTATTATTCCAGGCATAGTCAATATTCATTCAGCCTGTCTACCAGTGATAGCAGAAGTAATAAGAGGAGGATGACATTTCTCACTTGTATTAAAAAAGGCAACATCAGCCAACATGAAAGCCTCACAGTTCTCCTCTAGTTTTTAGTAATATGTTTGATCATCAACATTGTTTTGTTGTTTATTTTGTTAGATTTCAACATTCAAATTCAGATCCTGCAGACTTTGGTGATATTTGTGACAGATTTTAGAGTATAATTTACATTTCAAACAGGAATGGAAAGAAAAGCGTTGGGAGCATTATTATACAGCGCTGTGTGATTGCGTTTTTGACATTAGTGCAGAAGCATAAACAGATACTCGTCAGTGATCAGACCCCATCGAGAATTAATGGTCTCCTCCCACTGGAATCTACACACTCGTTGTGGTGGTGAAAAAACTGAGCATGTGGCTTCTGGGAGTGTACCTACTCTATGATTTTCTGTTTTCAAACTGAAAACAGCCCCAAGTTCCCTCAACATACAGTACGAAGAGTGATAATGTACATACATCTGGTATACAGTATTTTTAAAATTGTATTTTCTAGTAGATATTCTGCAAATAATATTTAAACTTTATATATAAGATGCTTTTAAACATACTTGTGTTGCACAATTAACCAGAACAAACATTATGGGAGATCTTATGTATCTCGCTAATGTGTAGTGTTACATAACTGCTAAAGGCTAATATTCATGCTGCAGTTTTTTAATATTCATCCAAAGTGTGTTTGCATAAGGCTATCTTTGTTAGCAGATTGTGCATTTGCTGAACGAGTAATATCAAATATACCACAGGTGATGTTTTAGGCAAACCATTTCACCTCGTTTTACCAGAATCAAAAAAACAAATCATGCACAATTCTAAAATCCCATTACACCTTAATGTTACCAGTATTAAACCACTACTAAAACCTGAAAACGATGCCAGCCTCCCTCCCAGCTTGAAACCCTTGCTAATAGAACTGAAACCATTACACCATTTATGACATATCACGACCAAACTGGATTCATTAAAGGAAGACATTAGTATAACAACACTCCCAAGCTATGCAGTATAACACACCATGTAAAGGGCAGCAAAGAAATCATATTTGACTCCATTGCAGAAAAGGCATTTGACTGAATCCACTAGACGGGTTAAGGCTGCTACAGAACTCACAAATCACCAATGACAGGGCTAATCACTGAGCTTTACTTTGCACAGGGAGATGAGACAGGCCCACTTTTTCCATCCCTCTTATATCTAACTGCTGCAGCTGAGTGCCATAATAATCACATAATTGGAGCACAGAATATATATATGTGTGTGTGTGTGTGTGTCTTTATGCAGATGACACTGTTTACAAAACTCATTACAAGAAAATAATCTATTTGACACCTTCTCCAAAGTCTCAATCTACTTGTGTTCATTAACTGGCTCAAATCCCAAACCTACCAGTAGTTATTATAAAAAATTGCAAGAAATGCAGACGCTAAGTATCTATCAGAATATAGTTCAGCTCCAGAAAAACTAATTTTAATAGAATAACAAAAAACCAAGGACCAAATTAATCACTAAAGAAAAGTAAAAAACCGTGGTGGCCATCAGTGTTGGCTATGTCGCCTTTCAGATCTCGGCAATTAAATATGTGAGTACAATGTTACAACCAATAGAGACAATAGCCAAAATGACAAAAATAAGACCCAAGTTGTGATAACCAGCATTTTCCTTTAGCTGTACCTGAACCATGCATTTGGCAGGAAAAATGATTTCAAAACAGTCAACACAGTGTTTGCAATAAACAATCAAAGACATTGTCAAAGAATGCAAAAGGGGTGTGCAGAATCTCCCAATATTTGACATTCTGTTGGGTGAGTGGGTTGTGGGAACACAGGGAGTGACCCCGTGGTGTCCAAAGACACTCCTCCTAGTGTTGACGAGCATGTTGAACAGCACATACAGCAGGAGGTGGTGGAGGTGAGTCACGTAACTGCAGCCCAGAGCTGAAACCCAGAAACGGCAGAATAAGAAACATTTTTTAAAATCTGCGTTGGTCGGCAAAACCTCATTGGTTGAGAGGGAATAACGGGAACACCAAAAGAGTAATTGCACAGGATTTATATGCATAAACATGTAGAAAGCATGCATAAGAAAAGTGGTCTTCCTGATTCGTTAAGTTTGATTTCCTGCCAGCTGATTTAGTATTCCAAGACGTTACACCATACCTGCACATAGAGCAGAATGCTCTGTCCCTATTCTTTATATCACAGGGAGAGAAATAAATCAATGTGCAGTATAAGACAAATGATTTCTATTCCAGTTGAAGTAATCAATACACAATCAGTGTTCTGGTACTTGTGTACCTGTTTATGAACAAATGTGGGTTTCTGTGTTCAAGTACAGGCCACATCAGCCTGTAACTAACATGCACACTGTGGCAAAATCTGTATTTGATGAGGAAGCTAATTTATTCTCTCTCCAGAAAGACAACAAAGGATGTGCTGAGGTGATTTCTGTCACTCTTCCTCTTTGTTTCATGTCCCTCATTAGGAACAACATCTGAATATTTACGAAGGTCAGGTCAAGACCATCTTTGTCCACTAGAGACCTGTTGTGTCCCCGTGGAATAGAATAATGAAGAAACCAATTTCCTCTTTTGTCAAAGCTATGTGAACCATGTAATCAGCAAAGCCTGCCAAAAAAAAAACCTTCACGAGGTAAGAAAGGGGGATTTCATTTTAAGGAAATATTGGAGCTTCACAGCTTTTATTGCCTTTGATTGTCATCTATTCTAAATGAAAATTTGCTGGGTCTTTTGACATTATAACCCAGTATGTTATTTATTGCTGCACCTTTGTGATTTCTGCATTGGCCACAAGGAAATGGCTCTCGGTTCTTTTCATTCACTTTAATATCTGATATCAGAACTCAGATGAAAAAACATTTTCTTATCAGATGTCACCTTTACACCTCTGGAAGACAGTGAAAAGGAGGTGCATGAAAATTAATTTTAATGATTAGCAAGTCATGATGACAGAGGGATTCTGTAGTAGTGTTGCAGGGCAAGAGTTTCCCTCCTGGTGTGGGCTTGAGAATAAGTGAAAACGCCCTCCCAGGTGTTGCTCCACCAGATGGGCTCAGGATGCAATGATAATATATTCCCAGAGCATTGGCTCTGCCTTTTGAAAAATGTTGGTACTGAGAGAAGATGGCCTTGCACTGTTTGAAAGGCAAGCCGCAGGGAGGACAGATGCTCTGATATTCCAGCAGGGGTGTAGCTGCGGGGCCTCATGGCTGTTCCCTGCCTAGCAGGGGGAAGTTGTGTTGAGTCACGCCTACGCAGCTCAGCAGGAGAAGCCAGGAAATGGCAGGCAATGAGAAGCGGCATGCTCCCCAGGTCACGTTGCTGCATTTACCAGTGAGGGCAAGAGGGAAGATCTGATCAGACTGTACTAATTTACAGAGTGTCAGGGAGTCGGTGTCTTGCTCACTGTTTTGCTGCTGTTCAAATAGATGCTTAAAAAGCAAAACTTTTTTGGCTTTTGACCCTTACAAAACAACAAAAAGCAGTTTGTTCAAGACAGAGCTGATTAATTTCAGTAGACATTAAATTTTGCCATTGCTGACATTTTTCAATTCAGCTGGTGAGTCTGATTGCTTATGAAAGGAAAATTGTCAATCTAATAAATATTTTAAATAATCCATATTATAGATGAATGAGATAAAACCGATCAGGGAAAACCGCCCATCCAGGGTGAGATTTTATCACATCATTAGACTAAGATGAAAGAAATTACTAAGTGTCTTTCCCTGTAATAGTTGCATCATATTTGTCCCAGTTCATCCCTTTGTCTCTTCTGAAGTATCAAGTTACATTTCCATGATGTTAGACTAAATGAGCTAAGTTTAGCAAAGAACAAAAAAAAAGAAAAAGAAATCGTTAAAATGTGACTGTCGCTGAGCTATATTTTAGTCCACTGACAGATTTTCAGAATCTGGAGTAGGTAAACAAGTTAGACAGCTTCTTGGGGCCTGTAAATGTCTGTCTCATAGGAAGATGAGTAATTGCGGTTATGGACTTGCTTACAGCTGCTTAGCCAGCACATGAGCCATAGAGAGAAGGACAATTTTCTGAAACACCTAAATACAGGGTGTAGACACAATAGTGTAAGCACCTCATGGAAAATGACTTTTAAGTGCGAAGTGAAACTGGCACAAAGGTGCATTGAATGCCAATTAGTAACATTTATTATCTATAAACAAGGTCTGGCAGTCAGTACATTGATATGTGAGTTTTTAAAAGCCATAAAATGCATCTTGGGCAGACTGGATAGCGATCTGTTGCTTCTTGGTTGCATTTGGCTTTTCTGATATCGGAGACAGATTGCTGTTCAGTTGCGTTGGCCAGATGCTGAAAAGGTGCATTTGTATTGCCATATGCAATCTATACTTAAATGACATAAGGCTGTACTGAATGTGTTTGTGTTAGCTGTGTGTTAGTTGTTAGCTGGCTAGTTCATCTGTTTTTAGTACGTCATTCAGAAATGTTAAACTAGTCCTTCTGCCTTTTCTTAATCCCCTTTTTGCATTTTTGGCTGTTGGCAAATACCTTTAGTTGCATTACTGCTGTCTTGGGCTTGAGTGTTATTTAGCAGGTTTATAATCAATGTTTTTATAATAACAATGGATCAAATAAATATGTAATGTGAAAGGAGCTGCTCGTAATGATGAACCCACTGAAGCATCAGCCGACTCTACAGTTCCCCTCAGCTCTACGGAGTTAGCATCTTTCAGCTAACTGTTTTTACTGCCCGCAACTTTACTGTGTTGCCCACTGTATGCTTCCTGCTCAGCACTAAACGGCAGAGCGACAAAGTTAGCAGCTATCTGGTGAACATAGTGGAGCATTTAGCAGCTACAAAATCCAGATATTTTCCCCAAGGAGTTGGTGAATACTGGACTTACATTTGCCAGGTGGCCAGAAACACTCCAAATGATGCTAATGTTGCTCTGTATCTGCTGGATGTGTAAATAGGCAACAAGTTCATCTTATCAACCTAAAAGATGTTAATATGTTTTATTTATTTCAGGTTTAAGTTTATTGCAGATAGCGCCAAAAAACTAACAAGGATGCAACCATATTTCTTCAATCATATTTGGCTTGGTATGCATGTACAGTACAGTGTATGAGGCTATGGGTGAATGACAGTTTATAAATCTAGAAATGACAAGTCCAAAGTGGGAGTAAGGCTCCAAAGAGGCTAAATTGCTTTAGTATAGCAAAGGGAACTGTCTCAAATGCTTTCTCTTTCTTCAAATGGTGATTTAGTTGCTTCAAATTTAGTGCTTACATTATATTATCTCTTTGGAAATGGCCACTGAAGGGAAAACATTCCCCCAAAACATTCAGACTATATTGTAAGTCCTTGAAGTTGGGGAAAGCTTGTTCCATTGATTTCAAGGTTAAAGCCTGGCGATTACGTTACACTCATTTGGTTTCCAGGAGCAAATAGCATCAGTTCTTTGAGAAGACACGTCCCTGTGCCGTGCTGTTCCTGGCCTCGCTGAATTGTGGAGAGGCCTTGAATGCAACGGCTTAGTTTATCACTCTTAATGAGAGACACTGCAGTAGGCCACACTCCATTACGCATGAGCCAGATGATAAATTACATCGCCTTCCATGACTCCCTGACCCCAAGGGATGTTTAATTAATCAGAGGCTGGACATGGCCACCATTAGTGAAAGGAACAGCGGCCAGGGCTGCCCTGGACACATTCTCACTCCCACACATCATTATTTGGCTATCTTTCCAGCTCCCTCACCTTGGCAGCCAGGTGTGAATATACAGAATCAGAAAAGAGAGAGGGAGCAACATCTTCTCGACCTCATGGGGGCTGTTACCAACACTAACTGCTATTTGAATGTGAAACAACCTCAGCTCTTAATCAGGCTGGAATATGAATAATTGAGTCTCACAGATTACCAGAGAGGAGGGGGGGTGGGGGTGAAAGTGTTGCTGCACAGGTAGAGCAGCGGTTCCAAAAATGGGATCTACGGACCCCCAGGAGGGATCCTGGAGGGAGATCCAGGAGGTTTCTAACATAATTAATAGTTTAGCTCGAATGAAATTCAATTCACTAGAAATAATCACAATTAAAGCAATGTATTAGAGGGACTATTCTAATGAGGTTTAATTATTTTTATTAAAACTATTATTTTGCCGTTATGACCATCGCCATAATGACAAAAGTTAATTCAGTAGATCAACAACAGTCTTCAAGCTACACGATAAAATCGAACAGAATCTACCGAACACAGTTAATTAATCCTATGAATTTACTGTATCTGGGGCTGCAACTAATGATTTTCATTAGTGATAAATATGTGGATTGATTTACCAATTCTTTGTCTTAAAAATGTCAGAAAATAGTGAAAATAGCCCATCACCCATGTGAAGAATTTCAATATGTGTGACCCACCAGCGATAAACACTTCTGGTTATACATTTTCCTTGACCCACTAAGATCCGAAATTACAATGGTAACATTAGCTGAGAGACAAAACCTGCAAGTTGTAGATTCAGTTAGAAAGTAGCACCCTGGTATAGCTGTGTTGGCTGTGTTTACATACAGTCGGACTCAGAGACAACCGTTTGGGATGATTCATTTAAAAATCATGTTTATTTGGAAAGCAGTAGGAGGCTTGCCCAGATACACATTTTTTTTGCGCGAGTCCTCGTTTCCCAGAGTCTCTACAATGGAGTGAAGTTAGCACGACCCATAGACTCCCAATGGCCACATATATGGGAAATATACCGGAATTTTCCTTTAAGTGTAAACTGATTTGAAAAGCCTTCCCTGCATGATAATGTGAGAAATAAAGGCAGAGTTGACGTTGACTGTGATGTAGCTCAAGCAAGTTTCAAAAGTCGGCAATTGATTTTCAAGCCACATGGAAATGAGTAGAAACCAGGGGCAGCCTCAAAGGTAAAAAATACATTAAGAACATCTGAAACACTACAGCATGGTTTGGAAAATTGTTAGCACTAATGGAAGTTATCTGTAGTAAATGGGCTAAAACATGCTAAATTACTGATTTGGTCCATTAACTTCTACTAATTACTACTAGATTCTCTCAGTGGCCCTACAGAGGTTAAGCACTGCAGCAACATTTTTACACACTTGGTTCTGCTGCTTGTGACAAAAATCCTGTGTTGTGCTGTTATTTACTCTGGAGATGGAAAGCTCATTCAGCCTCCCCTCTCCTTCCAAGTGCAGTGTACGGCTTCTGAGTGCTTAAAGATACTGGGTAGGTTTATAATAAAGTTGTCCTTGGCTTGGGCAATGATTGTAACGACTGGAGCTTCATGACTGCCTGGCAGATCAAGGTCCTCCTTTATCCATCTTCTGATGCGTTTTTGCTGGCGTTCGTACACTGAATGCAGAATGCAACTTTGCGACACAGAAAAATATTCCTTCGAATATTTGTCAAGATTTTCCCCCCACACTTTTCTTTGCAGGACTAAAAACAGCACTTTATATTACATGTAGATTGTGATCTGCCAAGCTTCAACACAGCACAAAAAATTCATCAGATTCAAACAACTTTAGTGACGTGTTTTCCTCTTGCTGCCCGCAGACCCTCAGCATCTCCTGATGCTGTTGTTTGAGCTTGCCTGTCTCAATTCTTCTCCCTGTACTATACATTTGTCTGTACCAAACACTGACTTGTATTCCCATGACTCAGGAATACTCTGCTCTGATTTGACATTGATAGGGCCAAATGTCTGCATGCGTATTCCTCCATCCCATTTATACTGTAAGTGACAGAATTGTGGATAGAGTGGAGAAAAGAGCTGGGCGTGATTGTGGCCTCAGAATTTCACTTTGAAAGTGTGAACGTGCGTATTATTGGAATTTAAATGTAAATTCTGCTGTGAAAGGTCACAAAGACAAGACTGAAATATGTGAGCTGCAGGCTGCCAGTTGGTGCCGCATGTCAAATGGGGCTCCATTAAAAGCTAAGGTACACACTCATATCACCTTTGATATCAGATGAAGGTGATACAGACATTTCTGCAGAGCTGCATTTTACTAAACTGTTTCCAAAAAATAATCACTATTCATCTCAGTTGTGTGGTGTCCCTGCTTGCATGTGATCCATTTAGCTATTTAATTATTAGGTATCTAGTTTCTGCATGACATAAAAAAATGGAGTAAAAATTGTAGTGACCACAGGCTTAGTTGCAGGCTGAGGTTTGAGTTACAGCCTCTGTGTGGCAGTGTGTGCTCACAGTGTCCCCCTCAGACATTTCAGGCTTAGCCAGCTCTGCACAAACAGCCCTCCTGGCTCCTCTGGTTTGTCTCATCTGCTCTCTGCATGCTGAGCATCTTCCAATCTGGCCGCAAGCGATGGAGAGACTGGCGCTCTCGGTGTCAGCTCTCCTCAGGATTGTCAGAAGTCCTCTGTCAAATCCCCCTACCGGCTGGCCCTGCAGGCTCCAAGGAAATTAACCAGGAGGAGAGACTGGGGAGGGGCTGACACTGGCAGGACCTTTTTTTTCCTGTTTATGCTGCAAAAGTATTACACTTTCACAAAAGACATCCTCTGTGATCCCTGCCAGTGGTCATTTAATTTGGGGGAGTGTGAGGGGCAGCTGAGGAGCGCAAAAAATGAAATGGACTTCACTGTGTGGCTCTCTGGCAACTGACCAGCAGGTCTCTTTACTGCTTAGTCTTATTTCCTGGTGCACTTTCCTCAGAGTAACTCGACTTGAACCCTCCATGACTCATCTGCACAAATATATGAACATTCACATCAGGCACAAAATTAACATTTTTTGCTCACGGACCACAACGGCTTCCAGATTCCCAAATTCACGAGCAATGTTTGACATTTTGGATTAAAAATAACCTCCAAACCAGTGCTGGATACCTGCCAAAGTGGCTGTGAGGTAAATAAAGTTCAGCCAATGCCAGACTTCTCCTGCATTTGCCTTGAGTTTATCTCTCACCCTGATTAATACCAAAACAACCTGCTAAATACAACGGTAAATGGATCTCACAAGAAATAAAAATTAAAGAAAATACAGTTCTCACATTTCTATGGCTCTGATATTTTGGTTCAATGTGCTTTTGAATTGCAAATGTTGAATCGGCGTATCCAGGATGCAGTTTTGACACGCAGCAGTTGTTAAAAAGACTTGTGAAATTAAAACAAATGTGAACAGCAGCATCACTTCCAATGAAGGCTGTATTGTTAAAGTGGCACACTACGATTCACGTCATACCTGCCCAGAAACCTGCTGTTTGTAATTACATGAAAGGAAGAGGCAAGCTGTCTGCCTAAACAAAAAACCTGTCTGACTAATCTGATCCAGAATGGCAAAACATACTTCAAGTTGATAGTAGGTGGCTGTCCCTTTTTAATATCTCTTGCTTTATAAGCCCATAGCAGCTAATGTGCCAATGAATGAACTATTGTATGTTGATATTGGATTTTTGCATCAATGTGATGAACTCTCAATGTTTCAGCTATTTAGTTCACTAGTTTAGCCAAAAACACTCAGTTACCACTTTATTAGGTACACCTAGCTTAAACTAATGCAGTCCAATACAACAGTCCCGCAACAAATCCTACCTTCATGAAGGTTATAATGATCAGGTTTTGTCGAAACTGTTTTAGAGAGGTGTTAATTCAACTGTATGGTCATTTTGGAGGATGTAGTTTGTGGTGCTGTTGGATTGTATTGTGTGCTACTGACAGGTGTTTCTATTATATTGGGTATGAGGGTAGGCTAAATAACAGAAACACCTCTCTGTGTAAGACCATCTCGGCAACCTGATGTTGGCTGGTAAAGTCTGTTTCCAGTTCAACCCAAAGGTGTTGGATGGGAAGATCAAGTTCTTCCAAACTGAACTGGAAAAAACATTTCTTTATGGTCCTGGCTTTGTGCACGGGGAGGATTGTCCTGATCAAACATGATCCTTACCCAAACTGTGGCTGCAAAGTTAGACGCACACTATTGTCTAAAATAGACTTCCCTTAAAGGAATAGTTTGACATTTTGGGAAATGCGCTTATTTGCTTTTTTGTAGAGTTAGACGAGAAGGTCGGTACCTCTCTCCTATGTGTCCATTAAATATGAAGCTACAGCCAGCAGCTGGTTAGCTTAGTGAGGTGTACAAAGTTGCGGTTTTACGAGGATTTAAGTGCTGGACTATTTCTTCTCCGGGAGCACTGACTTCCTGGGGTCTTGTCGTCACTGTGAGGTTTCCAGTTTTAATGCTAAGTTAACTGGCTGCCAGCTGTAGCCTTATCTTTAACAGACACATGAGACTGCTATCAATCTCATCTAACTCTTGGCAAAAAAGCGAATAGGCATATTTCCCAAAATGTCGGACTGTTCCTTTCCTAAACCATGAAAAACAGCCCCAAACCAAAAGTACAAGGGCCTGCCTCTCCCTACTTTTAGCCATGTAGTGAAAATTTGATACTGCATATGTCAAGATATAGATACAGAATCACAAACGCACACAATTAAGTCTTAGAAGAAGGAGAGGAGCTGCATGAGCATAATAACTAAAAGCATTAGAATTGTGTTTTAGTGTATTCTTGCCCTATTGGATGTATTATTAGAGATGAATATTTGCACTTTAAAAGGAAGTGATTTCTGTAAGACTCTCATTCCATCTCATCATTGCCCTCCTCATATGTGCCTCATTGTATCCTTACTATAGAGGACAGAGTATTATAATTTCCCTCAAATTGCTGCACATTCGTAGAGTACATTGGAAAGGCCTAACAGAGCAAAAACATACACCAGGGGGTAAAAAGCCATTGACAGAGATTCTCTTTAAGATAATTACATGGCTATGTAAGATCTCTGATAATAAGGCTTTTTCTACAGCTTAACAAAAGCAGTTGCTAATGCATTTGTACAAGACATTCTCTTGCTGGAAAATAGGGGGGATTTCAATGTGCAGATAACAGTGAATATTGCCTGCCAGTATCTATTGTGCCCCCTTGTGACTTCAGAATGAATTCTGAATAGAAGTTTGTCCGTATGCTTCTTAATGCGTGACTCCTTTTTCCAGCTGTTAAGAGGTTCTTTTTCACTGATTATAATGAAGAGGAATTTTGATAAGGAAGACGAGAAGAGGCAAGAGAGGTGGAGGAGAAGTGGGTTTGATCTTGAAGCAGGGAAAGGGCGTAGGAGTCCTCAGGGCCTCGGCTTCTTAAAAGGTGCTTGTAGCCTCCAGGGAAGGTGCTCGCTCTCTCCCTCTCTTCGCTGTCTCGCTCTCTGCGTGGCTTCATCCTCGTCTCCCACCACCCTCGCTACTCAAGATCAATTATGATTGACAAGCGCTCTGGTTCAGAACTCGTTTAAGTTGCTTGATCTGTGGGTAGATATCAGCCCCCCCCCCCCCCCTTCTTACTCCTACGTCCCATCGTTAGCCCAATCTGGGATCATGCAGAGTACCTAAGGGATCTGTACTTTCACTGAAGTCCTTGCACCATGTTGAGAACAACTATCTCAAGGGGACTTGGGCACTGTTTGCCAGTTCAAGTGAGGGTGCAATGTTACCTTGACAAAAGAGGAAAAATAGATTTTTCACTTGCAATGTGGTTCTTCATGGTGTGTTATGCAGGGCTGTAAACTGATGTCTTAAGCTTAAAGAATTACTTCAAGCTTGTCCATTTGTTGTAATGTTTTCAGAAATCTGCCAGAAAATGGATTATCCCCGCCATCACCCTTTAGCTAGTGCAGCAGATAACAAGCGCAACATAACATCTCAATTATTATTCAGTAAACAACTGTCTCTGCCTGGAGTTTGCCTAACATACCCCAAATGAGTATGATGATGAGATCTGTGCACAAAGTGCTGTGTAAACCTTCAGGTCTCACACATCATCGAGGCTGGATTCCCATCAAATCAAGACGAGCAGCAGAGGACGGTGTTTGAGAGACTTGTTCAGCTGTATTACAAATGCGAATGATTTGGGGAATCAAATGGCCAGTCTTTAGCCAGGCATGAAGTCATTTTCAGCCAAGCAAGCACCGTGCTTAAAAATTTCATGGGTTGGTCCGTCACTTTGGTCCAGACTGAATTGTATTGTGTACTATTGGACGGATCGCCATGAAATTTTGTACAGACATTCATGGTCCCCAGAGGATGTATCCTAAAAATGACTCCCCTGCCTTTCCTCTTGTTTCACCATGAGGTTCACATTTGAGGTTTGAAGTGAAATGTTTAGACAATTATTGGCTTGATTGCCATGAAATTTGGTACAGATATATTCAAGGTCCCTAGAGGATAAATTATAATGACTTTGGTGAATTTTCATCTTGCGCCATCAGCAGGTTGAAATTTCAGTTTGCCTAATATTTTGGTTTATGACCAAAAACCTGCAAACTAATGAAATTCCCACCAGCCTCAACTGTGCTTTGTGTTTAGCACTAACTAGCAAATGTTAGCATGCTTACAGGCTAAACAAGGAGTGTAAACATGGTAAATGTTACCTGCTTGAGCATGTTAGCATTGTCACTGTGAGCATGTTAACATACTGATGTTTCCCTTTAGCTGAAAGCTAAATACAGCCTCACAGAGCTGCCAGCATGGCTGCAGACTGTTAGTCTTGTCAACAGAAGGGTTACATTCCTCTGAGTGACCAGTTTTGATGCACGTTTATTTGAAGTTTTAAAAATCCTGCCTTACAAAAAAGTACCACAAGCAAGACAGCACACCTGACTAATCTTTGCTTAGCCACAATAGCTATTGCTAGTGATGTTGAATATTAAAGTTAAGACTTTTATTGGCCTTGGCTGTGTTGTGACCATCCTATTTTTAATGGATTAAAAATCCCCTAGACAAATACATTTTCAATTTAAATTACATGCCTTTTCACCTCAGTCTGCAGATCCTCTTATCACTGACTCTTCCCCACTGTGCGATTCAGTTTAAAGTAATTCCAAATTACCTTTTTGTAAAATAGGCTGTTAAGCTCCAACTAATACATTACAAGCAGAATTGCTTACACTGGCTCCTTGTTCTTGTCCGTAAACAAACTCTGTCCTCCATACAACGCACAGTAATGAGCCACATATTGACCATCATGCAATTTAAGTCATGCTGAATTTTCTCTGAACTGATCACTGTGAAATTAACTGCGATAACCACTGCTAATACTACATTCTGAAGCCCCTGTGACTGTCTTTCTGTCCATACACTTCATAATTTCCCCTTCTTACAGCTTTGAATGTGTGCTCATGTTACTGGAAGGGATTTCATGGGGAAATAAGCCTGAGAACTCCCAAATTAGGCCAAACAAAAGCACAAAGCTTATCATTGGGGATACAGTTAAAAGTGCTGGCAGTTTTGTTCTTTCTGAAACGAGACTCATCACAGATGTTTCAGTGAGAACATTCCAGCCAAAGCTTTGCAATTAGGGAATTTCTTGGTTTACAGAGGATCTGGTTACTTTCAACACGAAATTCACAAATTTGAAGAATACTGATAGGAGTTTTAGACACAGGGATTCGGCACAGGGATTTCTATTTATCCGATTTCACAATACCCATCAGCCTGTTCAAGCATGGCTAATAGCCATATTTGTAAAATACCCATGAATCCATCAAGTTTAAACTGTTTTGTCAATGAGAAAAAAAATCTTATCAGTACAGTTGCAACTGGCCCCATAGCGTCAGACCCGAAAAGGACAGTGCATTTGTTAATACTAATATCAATATTCCTCACAATCTTTGTGGAGCTGTGAGTGTGAATTGAGGTCTGACTGATTGGTTTTCATTCTTAACAAGGGCTGTGGAGAGGCAATTTAATTTCTTCTCCTCCCTGCCTCCAGGGAGACTATTTTTTATTTTATTTTTGTGCTTTCCTCTCCAAAAAATGTCAACATGACTTTGTCAGCACTAAGCACATTCTCTGCTGTGACAGATATCACCTGACCCCAATTTATGAAAGGCACGGAAGAGACACATCCTTCTAGCACAATATGAATATATTATCATCCTGAAATGTCCTGTATTTGGCATTTGAGAATTATAGTGAAGGATGTGCTGGAAATCCAAGCAGCCTTCACTTAAATAAGACAAGAGCACTTTGGATTTTTTGGATGCAAAAAAAAAAAAAGAAGCTCATGAATACTCTTAACAGTTGTCCCTCAGTCTGGTCACAGTATCTGTGATGGGACTGTCAAGCTTAGATCAAATGAAAATATCAATCAAAAAGTGCATTTAAAAAAAAAAAAAAGAAAAAAAAAAAAAAAAGCTTATTCCCAGGCGGCTGAACTGCAAGATCCCATCTCCCTACTGATGCTCCTGACTTGTCTGTGTGGAGTTCCTGTCTCTCCTTTTCAACACAACAGCCAGCCTCGAGTTCAAATACAGCCCATCTTCTTGATAGTGCAATGTCATTATCACTATTAGCTACGTGAGGAAGGATCTCTGCCTTTCTCAGCTAAGCAAGGCAAACAGCAGTTATAGAGCAACCTTCTTTCTCCCTCTAATGGTGTTTTCTGCCACTCAGAGAAGTGCTGCCTGGGTAATGTTTATTGAATTATTTTCTCAACAACAGCCATAAAAGCAGACAACACTGGTTGTGGACTGTGAACTCGACTAGGCAAATCTATAGGTTACATAAGCGCACACTGCACAGATGAGGACGTGCACACACTAAACATCTGAGACATCTGCAAAGGTTTGACTGCATGCGTGTACATGTGCACATGTGACGCACACAGACGCACACACACAAACTGCATTCAAAAGACATCTGCCATCATGTGACCACGAGGCATTCAGATGCTACCCTCCAATGAATATAAAGTATAAACACTCCTCCAAATTCTCCACCCCTGGCCTCTATTTCATGCCATTATCTTGGCATAATAAACACATTAGCTTCTCCCTACCCAATTCTGCTCCTAAGATGAATCTTTCCCCACTATATAAAATAATTTGCCAACATTATATGTGCTGATGAATAATTCATGAGGGTTCATGGAGAGTTTCAGCCCCATCTGAGTCCTGGAGGAGGCAGAGCTGACAGACACCCAGGTTCTACAGTTGGACCGGCTCTCAGGGAAGAAAGTGGAGGATTCAGTGAAAAATTCTACCTTTGAAAATGATATACAGTCCCCTGCATTCACTCTGAAGGGTACTTATTCACACAAGCATGAGGGCAGTTCAAATGAAGATGTAGGATCATTTGATCTCTATTGAATTGCCATAATTGGTTCAAGTGAAATGATTTCTAAGCTCTAAGTCTGGACTTCTGTTTCCTACACCCTATGAATATACTGCAGACTTTACAAACTTTGGGGGGGGGGGCATTTTCTATTATTGTGAAGAAAAATAGAAATTAAAAAAAAAGAAATTCAGCTGTATAAATGATGCAAGCAATACTGTATGATGCTTCAGTTTAGGTGTCAGTGGGGGAAATGGGAACGCACCACAAATGAGTTCTGAGAGTCAGATTTTTAGGGGCAACAGAGTTTGATTATAAACTTTATTTCACTGAATTAGTCCTCTTAAACTGCTCCCGACAAGTCATAGTACTTTAATGATGAACTAGGTTGTATGTCAGTACTTTCCAAAATTATCTACATGACTGTGCCTTAAAGAGCAACTTAACACCCCCTGAAAATCTTGTCTTTGCTGACCACCGGTGGTTTAACCATTACGAACCTTGAAGTCTAAACAAATGTGTCGAGTGCATCTCCATCCTCAAACATTTGCAAAGCCAATTTATTTATGCTGGGTCTAAAAAAGCCCTTGCTGTTTTGAGTGTCTATCCTGACATTTATCTGTGGTGAAAATTTAATTATATTATTATATTCTTATATTCAACTTGATTGTGGCTGTGCTTAAATATCCTACACTGTCTATCTTTGTCCAAAATATTCCATCAAATAGTATCAGACCTAGGAATGCAATGAATATCAGGGTGTTTTTTCCTAATATTCTTTGTACTTTTTTGACTGTGAGTGGATGTTGGTTACGGCTTTTAGTATTACAGGATGTAGTTGCTTGCTGGCAATCACATTAACATTGTAATTAATCAAGTTAATGTTAAAGTAGCTCATGCCACACATGTGTTTTGCTGAAGGTGATTCATTTTCAAGTTTACAATAATCAGATGTCAAGACAACTGAGACAGAACACTTCACTGTGCAAGCACTGCAGATTCAGTAAGATTTTACAAGAACCCCAATTTATTAAACATTCATCCCATCTGAGCACATTTCCTTACAGCTGCTCTACACTGCTCGCTCTTATTGAGTACTGATTGAATATATGTCAGCTTTAACCCACTTTGGTGTTTTGTAAGCCCGAGGCGTGCTCTCTCGTAAAAAGTGGCAATAAGCTCAGAGGGCGTGAACTCATGCACAAAAAGGATGCACACACACATTTCCTCACTAAGTCTTGTATTTATAAAATGCATATCTGACACGTGAACAACCCCACTCCACCCTTCTCTACAGCATCTGTAGTCATTTTGAAAAGAATTGAGCCTATTCTGTTAGTTTGATTGAAAGCGAACCATGTTCACGTAGAGTTTTAGGGAGATATTTATTGTTAGAAATGTTTGTCCAGCACAGCACCCTTGTCTGGTGTTTCTACAGTGACAATATTAAGTAAATGTCAGAATATCAGTTAAAACTATGACAATAAGGTTATAATAAATAAAATCTGAATTTTACTTCAAGCACTAAAACATTACTGTGTGGTGCTTTGGTGCCTCCAATTTAAAGGTCTGTTTAGATGTACATTAGCTTTATACCATGTAAAACTGTAAACGTAACTATGGCAGCACCTCAAAGAGTATAATTCAGACTGTACGGCTGTAAATAATGATAGACTTTGGCCAGAAACTGTATTTCAAGGTCTTGTCCACATTGACACTCTTGATTATAAGGTTTGTATTTTTAGCCACACTAGCAGCATGGCTCTACAGATGGCAAAACAACTACTGGATGGATTGCCATGACATTTTGTACAGATGTACATGGTTCTCAGACAATGTAACCTACCGATTTTGTTGATCCTCTGACTTTTCCTCTAACACTATCATGAAGTTGACATTTGTGGTTTTGAGTGAAATGTCTATCGCATGGATTGTCATGAAATTACATACAGACATTTATGTCCCCCTCAGATTGAATTTTATTAACTTTGGTGATCCCTGACTTTTCATCTCACACCACTTGCAGGTCAAAATCTTATTAAAAACTAATACCATCCCATAAGCCTCAGTGTACATTGTATTTAGTGCTAATTACCAAACGTTAGCATGCTAACACGCTAAGCTTAGATGGTGAACACGGCAAACTTGCTGCACCAACAAAGAACATTTTGGGTTGAATCTATGCAAAGGTTTTGACTCGAGGTTCACAGTTTTCAGTTGTTGCAGCTGCTGAGAAACATGATCCATTCTTGTGATTTGGGGGATTCGATCTTTGGACCCACAGAAAAGTGATTCCCTCAAATATGTGCTGTCTCATTGTTGCTCTCCGTGAATATGAATGAATATATGAAAGATTCATCAATGTCAAAACTTAATTCATACAGTATTAGGCTATGCACATGCAGTGAGTCAAACCCAACATCTCATAACAGTAGACACAGAGCGACTGAGACAAAGACCAAGAGTAAAACTGGCTGAAGATTTGGACTTAAATTGCTCACTTTACTCTCTGCAAGCCTTCAAAGGGTAACCTTCACTCTCTCCAGATTCACTGATTTGCTGTTTCTGCCTCAGTAGCAATAACCTTCAGGTCAACCTCTTCTCTTCTTCCTTTATGCCAGCATGTAACTGTGCTACCCTCATCCTTACCAGCACAGAATTCAATACAGATTGTTGAAATCAGATTTTTGTGGGAGACGCCGCTATCAGAAACATAAGTGGCAAGACAATTAGAACATACTGCTTCCCAGATGCTATGATCTGTTAGATAAGAGAAAATTCCTTAATTGATAAACACCCCAAAATTAATCAAATTAGTCTACATGTGGGCCCCAATGATGTTTGCAGAGAGCAGTCAGAAGTGCTAAAGCAGGATTTAGTTGAAGTGTTTAAAAGTTTGTTTCGTTTCATTTTAACTTTCGTTAAGTGTTAAACTAGGAGCCCAGTTTTTTATTCGTGGACCACTGCCAACGGTCAACAGAGGAATCGACAGGTTCAGCAGACTCTTAGGACTCAACACATGGCTCAGCAAAACCTGTGGTCTGTAAGCTATCAAGTACATTGATTACTTCAATCTGTTCTGGGGATGCAGGAATCTTTTCAGGGCAGATGGCCTCCACCCAAGCAGATCTGGAGTTAAAGTACTGATGGACCATTTTTGGTTCAGTCTGCAACACCCATTGGCCAGGCCTAAGATGACGCACCCTGACACACAGCAGCCTCAGCACCACAAAGACAAAACAACCAGCTCATGGACCAGTCTCCCAATTCCTTCTCCCTTCACTCTCCCCTCTACCCTGCCTCACCCTTTTTGGGATTCACTGATAAAATGGAAGTGCTGGTTAATGGCATTGAATTCACCCACCGGTCACTGCCATGTCGTCTGCCTCCATCTCAACCAAGCACATTCTGTAACACCAACCTGGCTGATAACGAAGACGACAGTGCTCTCTCCTGCCCGGGCTGAGGAGACTGATAAGGCCAGCAAGGTCACAAAAAAGTTTGCATCAGTCTCCCCCATATCCCTAAGAAGGGATCTTAGGGATTTCTTTAACAAACTAAGATCATAGATTAAGGAACTGGATGTGATGTTAATGGATGCCTCGAAGCTGCACTGCTGCATCTCGAATCACCGCCATTCAAATCAACACCAAGCAAATTTTCCTCATTCTTTACTTTAAAAAATTAAGAAAATTAGACAAGCTATCAGTACCCCATATCAGGTATAGATGGGGTCTGTACGGACAATACAGATGCATCCACTTAGATTAAATTGGCATGACACAATTTGACCATATCAGCTCTAACACATTGGAAGAAATTGTGCAGCATCTGAAATCCTCCTCCACCTGCCTTGATATTCTCCCTCTCTACAGGC
This sequence comes from Macquaria australasica, assembly GCA_005408345.1. Taxonomy (NCBI): domain Eukaryota; kingdom Metazoa; phylum Chordata; class Actinopteri; order Centrarchiformes; family Percichthyidae; genus Macquaria; species Macquaria australasica. Next base: position 507,097 of record SEMN01000204.1, on the reverse strand, counting down.
TTTTTCAAAAATGTTTTTAACTTCATGGCATCAGATCTTCTGCAAATAGTCAACACTTGTCTACTCTCAGGCTACTTCCCACAGTCCCTGAAGACTGCAGTAATGAACAATTGCCGTCCCAACTGGGTTGGACTTTCTGGCACAGTGCTAAACTGGTTTGAATCCTATTTGAAGGACAGGACTACTTTGTCAATCATTAATTACACATCTGAGCGTACAAAAATGACATGGAGTTCACCAGGGCTCCATTCTTGAGCCTCTTCTGTTCAACGTTTACATGCTCCCACTAGTGCAAAACCAAATATCTTACCATAATTATGCAGACAACACAGAGTTTATATAACGATATCACCAGATGACTATGGTCCCATACAAGCACTGAGTAAGTGTATTCAACAAATCAACATTTCTTCCAGTTAAATAAAGATAAAATGGACATAATTGTCTTTGTACCCAAAGAAGAATGATTTAAAAGTCAGTGCTCACCTCCAATCGCTAATGTTAAAGACCACAAACCAGGCAAGAAATGTTGGTGTAGTCATGGACTCCACATTAAGACAATTACAAAATCAACATACTATCACTTCTCAGCAGGATTTAGACAAGCTTGCTAGTGTGGTGCAATTAGTCATGTGCAAAGTCATTGCCTGAATGTAGTTTTGAGAGCTTTCTATATGTTTATATGGGTTTATGAAAAGAAATGTTTCATTTAATGTTTTAGGGGAAAGTTTTATTCATTGCCAATCTCACTGAGTCACTCAGTAGTACATCGCCAGCAAGTGTTGGAGTCGCTACACGGACAGCATACCTGCAGGGATAGTCACAAGAAGGTCTTGCATGGGTAAGTTAGTTGTGGATCAGATGCAGTGGAAAAGCTAATAGGGAATGCTAAAAGGGACTTTTAGTTCCTAGTTTAGTTACTGAGATTAGTTCCATAGTTCCTTGAACTTTTTGGTCAAAAACAGGCTAATGAGAATCTGTGTACAAGATGTGAGGGAGCCCTTGTCCCTCATGTTAGGCCAATAGTTTGTGACTTGCTATTAAGAAATATGGCATTAAACTGAGCGAATATCATTTGTATTAAGATGTAAGAGACATCCTAACCTCAAGTGAGCCTGAGACAAGATGTAATGTTTATTTTTTATATTTTATTTTTGTTGTATTTATGTTAATCAGACAATGAGAATCTCTGTTTTGAGATGGAAGCAGAAAATGTAGCGATTGTCAACCTAAAGTATTATTTCTGCAGAAAAACTTTTATTAAATGTGTAGCACCAGACTGAGCCTCCATGATGTTATTCTGTGCACTACTACACTAGCTAATATTTGTCTTTGTAACAAGTCCTATCAAAATCTCTGGGGGAAAAAGTATTGCTGTCAGCTGTTCTTTCTGTGCCTTAAGTAGATGATTGCTTGCTGTTAGTATTTTACAAAAATCAGGCAAGTTGGAAAAACACTTATCAAAGAGAAGGACGGTCAAGACTTTGCACTGCTTACTGTGTTCTAACGATGTGACAAAACTACTATCAGAAAAGGGATGAAATTTTATCACAACATAGTTTGATGTTGCTATGACATCAGTGATTAAGGAGGATAGCATGTGATAAGCAGTAATGGGCTGTCAGTGTATTATCTAGTGTCAGGAAAAGGTGATGTAGGAGCAGGAGACAGGAGGGAAGAGAGAGAACAGTATCATATGGAAGAAAAGTGCTGCTGACAGTTCCATCTTTTCCCGAGGCCAATAATGTTATTTTGTAAAATAGATTTACAGGCACAACCCAGACAAAACAGAGAGCAGAAATCATTTTCAATAACCAAACTGAAGCTCAACTGAACCCCAAAACACCAGTTGCTCTTGCTAATTTACTAAGGAAGAGATAGAAATAGGCAGAGCAGAGAGTATGTCCCGAAAGGTGAGATTATTGAGCTAAATGCAGACTTTTCTCTTATTTACCTCCATCTCGTATTTAACAGAGCACTTCTCTCTGGCTTCTGCCGACTAACTGGATAAGTCCCTCAATTTTCCACAAGCAGTGGGAGTGAACTCAAATCTTTCATGGCTTACATTTTAAAGATGGTTTCCAGATGGGTCAGTATACAAACCTTCCCGGACTGCAAACAATTAATTTGGTTTACTGTAATTCACAAATAGAAGAGTAATTATTTCTTTTTTGAAGCTGTACTGTATACTATATCCGAAGGGATGTATTTGATCCCTCTGTTTATTATGTTGTATGACATGTATAACCCTGCACCTGTTCATTCATCTGCAAACTAATGACAAATGACTGTCATCTGTTTTTTGAGACGTTCTCTAACAGAAGATCATAGAAGTACAATTTAAAGAAACTGTAATTTGACTTACATTACAAACATGCTTATATGCAATATATTACTGTATCAGAGGCTCAACAATTCTGCATTTTTCAAAAATGACATGATCAAAATATGTTTTACTAATAGCAGAGACTTATAATCTTTGATGGATGGTTTTTTGGCTTGCTAATGCTACCAGTAGCCATGTGTGAGAGGCACAAACTGGGGCTTCGGTTAGGCAGTGTCCTGCTATTTATCAGGCATGTGATTGGCAAAGGACAAAAAAACAGGAAAATATACAAAGCACGGCACAGCAGCGAGTTCTCCGCTGTTGTACTCATGAGCTGCCCGAGTCTCTACACATGAGGCTTGTTTACATTTGTTTACATTTTTAGTCTTCGGGGCAAAACAGACTTCTTCTGAGTTATGATGTAATACTGGAAGAATCTTGTGTTTCCATCTAAGATGCAGAAATGCTTTGCACTTGATAAAAACACTCAGTGAAGTGAACATAATTCTACACAGATTGATACAACTGGTGATTTTTAGAGATGGCAGGAGCTGTGCAAACAGGGAGGGCTTGCTAGCACTGTTTGATCAGGATGTTCTCCAGTTTCCATCCTGAATGTGTGATAATTAAAAATAAAAGTGGTACAAAAGTGGTAAGATGTCAAACTACCAAATGTAAAAAAAACACCAATATGGCCACCGTGTGCTCCATATGGAATAGCAACGCAGTAGCTATAGGTTAAGCTAGGTAGCCCAGATGGCACATCCCCCAGCTCCTCCTGGAGGACCCTGAGGAGTTCCCAAGCCAGATAGGATATGTAATTTGCCTGGGTTTGCCCCAGGGTCTTCTCCCAGTGGGATGTGCCCAGAAAAACTCCACAGTAAGGTGTAGCCATACTGATTAGATGCCTGAACCACCTCAACTGGCTCCTTTAAACATAAAGGAGCAGCAGTTCTAGTGGAGCTCCTCACCCTATTTCTAAGGCGATCGAAGACACCTTGAGAAGGAAACTCACTTGGTCACTTGTATCCACAATCACATTCTTTTGATCACTACCCAGAGCTCATGGAGTGAGGGTTGGAAGTCAGCTCCCTCCTCACCATGACAGTCCGGTACAAAGCCTTCATTGCTGCCGATGTCCCACTAATCCTTCTGTTGTTCTCACACTCCATCTTACCCTTGTTCACCCTTGTTACATGCTGGCCCCAAGGTGCTTGAATTCCTTCACTTGGGGCATCTTCCAGACATCCAAACAAAAGTGCGTAAGCCACCCTTTTTCCAGAAGAGTACCATGGCCTCAGATTACAAAGTGCTGGCCCTCATCCCAATTCACACTCAGGTGCAAACCACCCCAGTGCCAATCGCCACCAAGAATGTTGATTTGTTACAGGAAATTAACACACAGCTCTCAATCAGGGTATACAAGGCTAGTTAGCCATTTATAAAACTTATGGACTGTATATTTTTGCGTGAACTCGCATACGCTGTCTAAAAATGTCGATCTACACAAGCTGTTATTCTGAAAGCACAGGCGATGCAGCTCTGCAATCAAATGCTTTTGTACTCTGCAGTAGGAGTGGCAACAGAGAGCGTGGCTGGGCATTGGGGAGTCTGGATTGTTCTAGTGGTACTGGAGGTTGTGTTTGTGTTTTCCCTAGAGGCCTCACAGAGTGTGGACCCATGGGAGCTGAGAAAGGAAGCCTGTGGAGCACCGCAACACTGAGAACGGAGGCAAGAGAAGGCAGGCTGAAACCTAGTGACTCAGGGACAGTGGAGCAGAGGTTTTTGGACCCAATCTGAAATAGACCCATGGAAAACCTACCCGAACCCAAGGTGCATAAATTAACTTGAACCAAAACGAAAGGAGCTTGAGGACAGTCAGATGTGATCCAAAGATAATTAGACCCAATTCAAAATGCAGTCAACCCAAACAGAAAGAACCAACAAATGAGTAGCTGCAGTTTTTTCCTGCACCTCACAGTTTGAAATCTGTCTCCTTCTTAGTTGCCTGTTTTCACCAATCTAAAATTGTTCACAAAAAGCTGAACTGAGAATTAGACCACCTGATACTCCTTAGCTTTAACCCCAGACATCTAAGAAAGTAAACAGTTCTTTGTTCGTATCCGAGCAGTGCATGTTGCTACACACTGACACTTCTACCTCTTGAGACACTGGCTCTCCGATACTCTTCTTTGTGTTGACACAATATTGGGCAGATGTTGCAGATCACTTGGTATTGATTGTCTACAGGACTGCACATATTCAGCACATTATTGTCAGTGTCTTTTTTTCAGGGTAGTTATGTGGTCAGTATATCATAGTGATAATGACCTGACATTAAAACATAAAGCTTAGGGCCATAATCACATACCTGTGCTTTGTAACTCTGACTATAGCTGCAACCTGTTCAAAGAGAATAATACTCACTGCTGCAGAAGCAGATCAAGCCTTCTTGCTCCAAACATGACAGAAGGTTGTGAAGTTGAGATGAAGAGACTAGTCCAGGTCCAAATAAGGTAACATCTACAATCCCCTCAGTTGTTAAAATAAGGCTTAATCACTGTTATGTGTTTCTTTTTTTTCTTCTTTTTTTACTTATAGGCCATGCAGAGCTAACACAGGTTAAATCCTCCTCTGTTTGATCAAAGTCATTGTGATACAGGGAGGTATCCCATATGGCTTAACGCCAAGAATGAGTTTGGGCTGTCAAAATGCAGGAATGCTATAGGAGTAGCTCCTAACAATATATGGTGCTTCTGTAAGGGTTTAGATTTTCAGTTTCATCAGCTGGTTTCATTCTATATTTATCTGTCTTCTGTCAGCACAGTGGGTTTATCTGTTTTGTACACTGTCTTGGCATGTTTGTCTTCATTTACACTCTGTAAAGCACTTAAAGTTTTGTTTCACATGGTGCTATACAAATAAAGTATACCATTCTCGTACTCATCTGTATTTTGACGTTAGCCTTACAATATTTCACCTGAAATCAATCTTTTGTGTTCTTTTAGACCTAAAAGGTGACTGATAAAAGTTTTTAGTTTCCTCACTAACAGAATGACTCAAGCTGTTGTCAGCTTGCAGCACGTCTCTGATGTCCATCTGTATGTTCAGTATGTTGCAGACACTCATAGATTTGTCAAAACATGACCAAATATGCTATTTCTGGCTGAGCTTCTGATCTCTGATGAAAGCAATAGCTTGACATGGAAGCAGCATATTTAGTCGTCTTTTGGCAAAATGAGTGTTTGGAACATACTGAGCATACAGATGGACAGCAGAGGAGTGGATTATGAGTCGTTTGAGAAGTTTTAATGGACATTTTAATATTGTTTTCCACCATAAAAACTTGTAACTGTCTGAATTCAAGTGGACCAGAGCTGCTGTTCTTCCTCAATGAGAAAAGTCTTTACTATCACCTTCAAAACCTACAGGGGGGACGTTTATTCTTGTCCACAAGTCATGTTTCCATCAAAATGTTTAAGTCTGGAGCAAATTTCCAAAAAGCAGGTAAAATAAAGAAGAAAAAAAAATAAAGATAAAGATAAAAAAAAAAGAAAAAAGCATCAATCACTCAACAACTGGTTGTGCGAGTACATTCAAGATGACGTGATAAAATTACGAGCACCAAGACCTCTGGCACATCATGGCATTTCATTCTCCCCACTTTACATGCCATTTATGCAATTTTAATAAATAAATTTGTCTCCTCTGTCAACATGCACCCTGATGTTTTTGAGTTGTCATGGGGATACAGAGGGGAATGACGTGCAGAAGGTCATGGGGTGTGATGATTGCATGTGTGCATTGACCACCAAGTTACCTGAATCTAACTACGGGTACAAATAAAGGAACCTGAACCTAAACATCCCTGTTCTTTTTTTATTTTATGTCTTTCTGGTTAAGTGGAATATTTCAATGGCAACATGCTAAAGCTTTGTGTACAGCAGAAGGTACCACAACATTAGTGTCTATTCTAGCTTCCATCAGCCTTTATTGCATCACCTCTTTACTGACAAGTGCCAAACCCCAGCTTTTTTTTTTGTAGCACTGATGCTCAGATTCATTCATGCACAAATTCAAAATGTGCATTAAAACTGGAAATATAATTGAGTAACAGGACCAAACCTGGTCCACCAAAGGCAGCTCCATAAAAAAAGACACACACACACACACACACACACACACACACACACACACACACACGAGAAGTGTGGTGTGTTTGGACTGTTGGAAAAAAAGTATGTAAAGTCCATGCAGAGAGGGCCAGGATCAAACTAGTCTGACGGCTACTAACCTCTATCCTCATATACAATAATCTTCGCGTGTCAAGGATATAACATGTCTTACCGGTATCTGTCAGCAAACTCAGTAATGGAAGTACACACTCCACATGCTGCAAAACCCATTAAAACATTACATGAAGCAGGAGCTGAAAACAACCGAGCAAGCAGAAGAGTCAGTCTGCTGCACATGTTTTACAAGACATAAAGTAAAATAAACCTTCAGTGTGCCTGAATGAGCTTGTTCTATGTCCCTGTGGGCGTTATGTAAGAATTACAAACGTATTAGTGTAGTATATCTGCTGGACATCACTGATCCTATTCACTGCAGTCATTTTGCTCTGTTTTTCCACAATTAGGTTTTTTAATCAGGCTTCAAGTCTGCCACTTGATTGCATGAAAAAAAAAATGGAGCAGAGCTTGTTCTGTTCACTCAAAGCTGTTTTTTTTGTTGTTTTTTTTAAAGAAATACAGACTCTCTTTTCCTACAAATACTGTGGTGTCAGAATCAATATACTAGACTGGCAGAGATGTTCTTGAAAATTGATAATAGTTGGACAAGGCTGTATGAGCTGGTCTTGTAACCTCCTTCTGTTCACAGTACTATCAGTGAATATGCCTCCCTCTCCACTCCTGTGGCCTTGGTGTAAAGAGTGCACAGGAGAGGGACGTGAGCAGGACAAAAAACCCTGAGGTGAGCCCTGAGTACAAGATCACCACTTAGACATAACCCCGTTTAGCCTCTCTCTCTGAGCTTTACTGTCCGGTGTACACAACTCACATGTAATTTAGACAGGAAAAACTGACTCTCATTCAAACTGAATGAAACGACGTTTAAAAAAAGATAAGTTCACTGAGTGGGACAAAAAAACAACTTCAAGTTCAGGACACATCAATGGACAGACAGACGATCCATAGCACTCATTAAAAAATAAGTCCCACAGACAGTCCCCCCCCCGGCATCACTAATGTGCACTAGAGGAGGCCCATCAACAGCACCACAGAGAATCTACAGACTGAAAATAGCTGTGGAGCAATCAGTGGACTACATGTTGTGTGGAAACAAGAGGGGGCGCTGATTACCTCCAGTTGGTTCGCCCTGGAAAACCGATGCCAAGTCAATTCTTCAAGGTGCACCTTTCACAAAACGCTGCAATGGTTTTACCAAATGGAGGAAATTCATGGAGCTCTTCCAAAGCATAAGTACTCTGGCACTGAATTCAATCTGATAACTGTCAGTGTGACAGCTGTGTCTGCAGAGACGGAGAAATCTAACGTTTTTTGTTTCAGGATTTGTCGCTGTGAAAAAACATTGTCTGATGTTTCATTTCAGTTATACAGCAAAATGAAGGCAAATAGAGAAATTAAAAGCAATGACGAGATATTAACAGGATGATAATTGACTAAGTAGTTCAAGAAAGGACTGAACAGCGTATATGAAACAAGATGGTAACATCTAGACAAACCACAGCAAGTGGATTAAGACAATTTATAATCAATCTGACATTGTTATGACTGAAATGAAATACACATGAAGCCTAGAGGTTAGAGAAGAATAGGACTTCACAGATGTACTGGGAAAATGTAGGTGAGGAACAAAGTGTAGTCTGGCATGCTGTACATACTGTTCCCCAAATTTTGACATATTTGGTATCTTTGGAAACTTTTGGTTTTGGTTTTGGTTTCCACTGGAAGGTATAAAATAAAGATATTTGGGGTTAAACAGTGTTTGGCTGCACAGTGTGAGTTTGTATTGATGGAAACACTGCAGGTTCCAGCAGAGTATAAGAGGTTAAGTAAGTGAGCACCGAGACCACTGCCCCTTCACCGACTACGCTGGATTCCACCTGTACATGTAGTAGATGTAGTATTCACACCAAAACAACTCGAGCACAGTGATCGACTGCTCAGATGTCTCTCTTTACCTTTGTTTCCGCTTATTATAAAGCCTTAAAATGTCTATTCACTGTTTATCAAATTTAAAACTGACACTAACTGTGTCTGTCTGCTGTTTGGTGCTGAGCAGGTAGTGTACAGTGAGTTTTTAAAGCTTTTTCTCTGAAAACAGCACTATGGTGAGAGTGAACCAACACACAAAACCAACAAGAAAGAAACTTGGTGTAATGATAGTGTGCTGCTATTGTCATCTTTAAAACAGCAGAAATCAGGATCGTGTCCAGGTATGACTTTTAGTTCCAATAGGTTGGAATCTCATTCAACGATGAAGTGAGGGTACACATCGAACCGATTCTCAGGTCTGTGCACCGACTTCCAGCGCGTCTCCATTGTTTAGGACCAAAGTAATGTGCGTACATCTGACTGTATAACCCCCCTCAGCCTCTTAGATCATCTGGTAGTGATCTGCTAATCATTCCCAGAGTCCAAACTGAACTACATGGAGGAGTGGCAGGTAGTTAAGGTCCACATACTCTTGTTGGAACAAACTTCCAGAAGACTACCATCAACTTTAAACACATTGAAAACCATGTTTGACTGAATCTTAAACACTCACCATTTTCCTTACCTTGTGTAAAAGCTGAATTCTATTTTTTTAATTTCTCTAAAAAAGTTGTATTTTTCAATGTGTTTTTAATGTTTTACAGTTAATTTCTTATTTAATATATTTTATGCATCATGTAAAACTTTGAATTGCCTGTGTGTATGAAAACTTGCTTATAATATACAGACATTCATTCTCCAGTCTAAGTCTAAGTCCACTCTCCCTTCTCATCAAACTTTGCTCACAATCTGGTCGTTTTAGCTTATTCTACTGTTGCACTCATCATAAGCTGCCGTTCATGGGGACAACAACTAAACAACTAAAATCCAATTTTGCTCAAACTCCTGTTTTGTTGGAATGATGCATTATGACACCCTCTCTGTGGACCAGATGACTGATCTCACAAAAACATTTTCTTGACTGCGTCTGAGAAGTGCTTGCTATAAAAGGACTGTGATTGCTGATTGACAGAAACAACAATTTTTCGCTGCAAACCCTGATAGAAAACACAATGATTTCTAAAGTCCAAAGTTTGACTCCCGTGTGCCCACTTTAAACTCCCGTGTATTTTTCAATTTTCTCTATAGCAAGTAAATATCAGGGGTGTCAAACTGGAAGTGTAAGGGTAACCTGAGGGCACAGTGGTCCTATCTGACAACACACAGAGGCCCAGCGTGACACTGTCTCAGTCCACAGGAGCTAAAGGCTGATTGATGGTAAGAGTTTCTCTCTCGGTTGAGGGAAGAAGGAGAAGACCAGAGAGCATTACAGAGGGGGAAAAAAAGAAAAACGCAGATATTGAGCGTGAAATGAGCATGGAAGTCTCATTAAAAATCTCCATGTGGCTTGCCGATGTTTAACTTTATGACGGACATTAGATCTCTGCAGCGTGCCGGATACATATTGAGGGTGGTGGCGGTGGTGGGGAAACGCACCTCTAGCTAAATCAATTGGACAGGTATGAGATTAGAAGAGGCTGTAGCTCTTCTGTGTGTGAAAAGTTTCCCTAAAAGCCATCCCCGGAGACAGAGGAGCAGCATGTGGCCCTGTGTGATACAGGTGGAGGCTGTCGGAGGTCCAGTAGCAGGTGACCTCAGCCTCCCCCCTCTGCTGGGGCTTGTTTATGTACTGCTCCCTTTTTATCACACCTCACCACAGGCCTAATTAACAGGCTTTTCAACTGAGTCCAGGGCCCATCCAACAAGGTGTGCTGTACATTAATACACTAACACCAGTAACTGGAGTCCCTCAGACCCCAGCCAATTAATCCTAATATAATTAGAAAGTGGTGAGGTTCAGGGAGGCAGATATTTATATAAAAATCACTGGCTTTCCTCTCCGTCATCGCTGCCTCACAGTTATCTCCTGGAGACTCAGTTTGATATGAAACTCACAGATTACTCTTTGGCATTGATTCAAGGATACGTCCTCTGTTAAATGATGAACCGGGCTAAACCATTTCTTGTGGTGGATGTAGAATTAAGCAGGGACGGGACAAGGTTGGAGGAGAATTACTGGGATGCAGAACCAGCTGTGGATTACGCTACTGACAGCATAGATTTCCCTGTTTATTTAAGATGGGCAGACACTGCATTTTCATTAATCTTGTACGTTGTGTTAACTCACACTGCATGTTTTAATCAGCCTTTCTGCACAGCTAGAACCTGTGACTTTTATGCTCACACTGAATGTAAGCATGGAACCCCTGGTCAGCTTTGTCCATTTACAATTCCAATAAAGTTTATTCATACAAGGCATCCTCAACAATGTTGATACAAAGAGAAAAGGGCAATATTACTTTGGGAAATTCTACTATGAATGGAAAGAAGAAGAAAAAAAATAATTATGGAGTCAGATCTGGAAGATGCAGACAATAGGTGTTTTCTGACCAAACAGTTCTGGGGACTCCATTTTTTGTTTGCATTCGCACCACCAATAGGAACACTGAAGTGACGTAAGCCGGCCGGCGGTTGGTATAGCAACATCACTTACGTCACACTCAAGAATTTTATATTTCGCTTTGACGAGTCCACATCGCGTTGTATATCCCCCATTGCATATACGCTGAATAAAGCCTGGACTTCACTGTCGGTCCATTTGTCCATGTTTTGGTAATTTTTTTTAAGGCTACTGTTACGAGCTGTTACACAGGTTTTTAAAGATGTGTTCGACCAATCACAGTACACTTACGTCACTCAAGGTTCCTCTTGTGCTGGGAGAGTACATACTCTGAAGTAGGAGCTAAAAAAGTCTGTTCTAAAATGATGTTCTAACAATTACGGTCGTTCCCAGTTCTTGCAGTGCGAACACAATAAAAAGAGGAGGGGTCCTCCAACTGATCTTAAAACTGTGGTCTGTCTGTTCTGCAGGAAGTTCAGTTATATATCACATCAGTCTCAAGACTGGAGAAGCTCCATTTGTAACAACACATTTGTAGGAACAAGAACGTTTCCTCCAACATGCAGCTGAATGAAAGTGTCAAATAGCAGAAACTCCACATTTTCTGCAGTTACTCCCATCAGTCCTGTTAATCCCTCACACGCTCTCCCCATAGATCTGTTTGACATGAGCCTGCTCTATTAGTGGGATTTTAAACCCTGAGCGAGAATTAAAGACAGAGTAAGTTTTGGACAGGCTGCTGGTTTAAGTACTGCACTCATTCTCTTCTCGCTCTCAGCAGAAAGCTTCACTCTGCTGGTGACGGTCGTGACCTATTTTGGCTCAAACAGTTTAGTTCACCGAAATCCTTTAAAGGGTGTGTTTTAAATTTCAAGCGAAATTGATCAACAGAAACAACTGTGGAATGTTGCCAATAGAAATTAAGGATGGATAACATTTTACAGCAAGTGAACCTACAACAGCGAGTTATTTATGGCCCAAAGACTAACCCTGAACCCTCCTGCAAAACCACACGGCTATCTGAATCCCAGCTGGCCCTGTAAGGACTGAATTTATAGTTTGATTGATTAGTTTAACATTCTTACTGATCAGTGATCTTCAGTTCCTCTTAAACAACAAATTCTGGGGAATTTAATATTGGCAGCAATAACAGATAAACAAAAGCTTTCAAGATAATCAATGACCCTCAATGATGTCTCTTTATACATTATTGTACATTAGGGCTGCAACTAATGATTATTTTTATTATCGATTAATCTGCAGATTATTTTCACGATAAATCGATTAATCGTTTAGTCTATAAAATGTCCCAAAAAATTGTTAAAAATGCTCATCACTATTTCCCAGAGCCCAAAGTGACGTCTTCAAATTGCTTCTTTTGTCCAACCAACAGTCCAAAACCCAAAGACTCTTCATTTCCTGTCATAAATGACAAAATAAAGCAGCAAATCCTCACATTTAAGAAGCTGGAACCAGAAAATGTTTGACATTTTTGCTGGAAAAAATGACTGAAACAATTAATTGATTATCAAAATAGTTGGCAATTAATTTTTCAATTAATCGACTAATTGCTGCTAGAGGTGCTGCTCTACTGTATATTACATTATATTTTAGGCAGTTTGCTGAACTATGACACAGCAAATCTTTAAATCTTTTAAATTATTATGATGGCATACATTTTAATTTAATAATAAATTTGAAGAAAAATGAGATAATCTCAGTGAAAATGTCTTTGTCGTGTGCCCGTGTCAGATGTGTGTATTGACGTGCATTGCTGACTGCCATAGTGTCTTTTTTCATGCTATCAGTGGCCCCAAAGTCAGGACTTTTTAAATCCTGCACATAGTGGCTGCAGGTAACAGCAGTTTATCTGACCCTCTGACATGACTGAGACTGAAGTCTGGCACTGGTGGTCGAGGGACCAGCCATAGGTTTATATGACAGCGATAAAGATTTTATCACAGTTCCTGGCTATGGTCACTATGCTGCATGTCCATGTCCATTGCTGAGCACTGTGATAAAAATGGTTATTGCAACAATGTAAACCTATGGCAGTGTGTGGTTATTGACCCACTCCTACCAGTGGGCATTTTTATCATATATTTTGAGAATAAGCTCCGTACAGTGCCATTAGTGCTTACACGTACGACACAATGAAAATCAAACTCCTGACCTTACCAGAGTTTTTGCTGTGCTCAGTTCACTTAGCTACAGAACCCCAATTACAAACTGTCCAAATACCAGCGCAGGGCGAAAAGTCAATATTACTGTATGTTGACTTTCAGTGGAATCATATAGAGAGGATATAATCATATTGCGATATCGTTCTTTAGGTTGTTGCTGTTCAAATTATTGATGCACAGCAAGTTGTAATTTAAAAACAACAAAATTAGTTATTGAAGGTTTTGTTTTAAGAGATTGGTCTAATGTAGCACAACAGAGAAACACCTGATGTTAGACGATTGTGCATACATGTGCCATATTATGATAATAGCTGGCTATGAGTTGAAATTTTTCTATACTGCCGATGACACTTGAGTTTTGGTATCGATTACCTTACTTTTTTTTTGTTTTTGTTTTTTCAATTTAAATCCAGAGCCATCTCATCAAAAAATAAATCAACAAGATCACGAACATACTGTACACTATTTAGTTTTTGGGACTTCACCGTTGAATTAGCATGAAATCATTTTGAGTCACGATTTCAACCTTCTAGCTGGGAGCCCTGCAGGTCGTTTGATGACCCTGAGTGTTCACGTATTTATAACTGAGGTCAGTCAGCCGTCAGCCTGTTCGTTCTGCTGATCCCGGCTCAGTCTACCGCACTGCCTCACCCCCGTGTTGATAACAGCCCTTACAGCTCTTGAGGTGCGGTTTTGCACTTCAGCTGCAATCTCCTGCTCGCTTCAACCCGTTGTCTCACCTCCTGCCGCGACCAGAGCTGTCACCTACATTTCACTCTCACCAACCTGTCCCCCCACATCCTTCCAAAGCCTCCTGTCCCACAAGCCATTTATCACCCTGTTTGCACAACTCACCCCCTCCTCCCCCATTTCTGTAGCAAATGCATGATTTCTAATTAAACCTTCTAACTGTGAGGTTAAGAGCCAATTTCATGCACCTTACTCTTGATAAATAGGCAGTGGCCCCTTCACTCCTTCAGTCCTTTCCCTATCTGTTGTGTCCAGGCTACTCTGGCATTACCAGTCTTTAGCCTGCTCCCTGCCTCTGAGTTTCACTTCTCCCAGATAAGTTTCAGCAGTAATAACATCTATTATTCATCTTCCTTCAGAAATGTCATTAATGGCGAGTCAATGAGGGAGCAATGAAGTGTGAAGACATGAGTATAGACCATTTATTGCTGAAATAATTCTAATAGGCACAATAGGAAGCATATCAATTCAAACCCCTTCCAAACACCTTTTTATGAGCTCCAGGGTCGAAGTTTTAAAACAGAAAACTGTTCTGCAAGAGTTCAGATTCTCTTACGGGGATTGTGCTCGAGCATTAATTATTTGGCTCTTATAAGATCCATTGATTCTCCAAGATGGAATGTAAAACATAACCACCACCCCCCCTCAAAAAATGGCTACTCATTTTCTGAAAGTAGAAGAATAGGCAGAGGCATTGATTAGGGTCTCTGACGAATAGTCATGCCTGAAGGCTCTGTTGGACTGGGGATTAATTACTATCTTTGCTCTGGAAAAGGAAACATTGATCTGAGTGAGTGAAGAAAAAGAGGATTGATGACAGGCAGCTTTATGTTGATTAAGATTAAGTGAGACAGAAGAAAAAAGTCAGATTTGAATGTCTGACTCCTCAGAGTGAGATCATAAGGCCTTTCACTTTGAAGACAGCACAGGAGTTAGATACTGAAGAGGGTGGCTACTTGAAATTGACCTGATATCTCAGGTTTAATTCTTTTCTATATTGCTCACACATTTGTGCCATAGAAGTCTACTGTTAATTTCCACACATATTTGCATGTTAGCAATCCATCTATATATTCCATGTTTCTAGACAGTATAGTGTTGTTGTCCAATGATGAATGAAAACCATGTGTCTAAAATTCTAGTGACTTTGAATTTTTCAAACAAACTGAAGGATTAGTTCCTTTACGGGTTGTTTAAGTCTCCTACTTCTTAAAGCGGCTATAATCAATATTTATTAACAACGTATCAAATGGCAATGTGAAAGGAGTCGCTAATAGTGATGAACCTACAGAGAATTGTCACCTGAATCTGCAGCTCCCCTCGACTTTACAGAGCTTTATAGTGAGTTTCAGCTCATTGTTTAGCTGTCCGGCTGCAACTTTACTGTTTTGGTTCACTCTGGTGAGGTGGTAGAGACCAAAAACAGAGCTAAAAGATAGTGAATATTGGTCTTACATTCATCAGGTGGTCAGAAACATGACTCCAAATGAATGATAATGTTGCTCAGTGACTGCTGGATGGAAATAAGCAACTGATTGCCAAAGTTATTACAATTCATCCAGACGCAGACATGAATGTGTTCACCAGATTTCATGACAATCCACTGCAACAGCTGTTGTTGAGACATTTCAGTCAAAAACAACAAGTGTCAACCTCATGGTGGTGCTAGAGAAAGTGTCAGGGGATCACCAAAGTTATTACAATTAATCCTCTAGGGACCATAAATGTCTGTACAGAATTTCATAGAAATCCGTCAAATAGTTGTTGAGATATTTCAGTCTGGACCACAGTAGTGGACTGACCACTAAAACTGTAATTTTTAGTAATCCATCTGAACCCCCCTTGTTTCCTGTGTAGTCAAGTCCAGTGTGTCTGCTTAAAGGATAATTGTGGTTTATAACAACGTGGGTTTTATTTTTGTGGATGTGACCATCATTTCTATCAGTTATGATAATATTGTACTCATTAATTGCTGATATCTGGGAACACATTGACATAGCTACAAAAAAGTCCAATGGGCCAAGAAACACGAGGGGCCAGATGATCAGACAGATTGTAAACAAGCCACCAACAGTTGACCCCGGTTATCTTTAACCACTTTATTTGGAAATGGTAATGGTAATGATGCCTCATTGCACCGGAAAACTGCAGTGGGTCACAGTTGAACCAGGAAGTCAGTCTGTGAACTGTGTGGCATGTTTACCACGGACCACCGTTCGTTTTCTTTTCCAAACTGCTAACCTGGGGTTCGTCATTACAATAGGAATGATGCCCAAAACTATTAAAACCACAGATTGTAATAAATCTGAATAATTCTTTAAGCTAATTTATATGAATATACTTAAATGTACACAAATCTGCATTCTATTTTTTGCATCATTGTGCCTTTTTATGTCTTTTTTATGTTTGGGATCTTACTGTATAATCTACAGTATTTCTTTATTTCAATGCTGAATCCTCTCACTTTTGGTGCAATGGCCAAAGTTCCCTACAGAGATCAATAAAATGTAATCTCATCCTGTCCTGTTAAGATTAAATCTCACAGTCCACTTAGTGCAGAGGTAATTTAAGAAAGTGCACTGCACATGACCCAGCAAGAGGTTCGACTAATTAAGAACAAGCCAACGTTCAAATTATGTTGATATAGTATTTCCTTTTTTTCCTCTCCACATAGTAATTGGATTTGGTGTTATTTTAGAATTTCTTGCAGTTTCAACACAAATCCTCCTCTATTTAAAGCGTCTCTACAGAATGAGAATAAGGTCAGCCTGAAGTAGTTATCAGGTCAGGGCAACCCTCAAAGGTTGGATAAACCAAAATAACACCAGCTGTCCTACGTCTGCTTACACACTGACAAACTGGGTTGTTTAGTTGCTTCAGGACAACTGTAGAGTCACTTGAGACAGAATCATTCCTATACAAATGCTGTTTCAGTAATTTGCTTATAGTAATCAAGTAATCTGCGTACAGTGTTCATTTTGGGTCTTTTCATACACGACAACATTGGGAACAAAATTTAAAACTATGGTAATTCTTTTTTAAAATTTTACTCCCATGATACTTTGCCTGGCGGTAACCCGTCTGCTTCGGCTGGCTACCTGAGGCTGCGTGCACATTGAAATCATGATGGGAAAAAGAAAGTAATTTCCTCTCAATGAAAAGTCTCCTCGAAGCTTATGACAAACTGCCAAAAATGAGCGAAACCTGGTGTTCCTCAGGCTGCAGTAAGTATTAAGCTAAGTACAGTAATTTAATTTGTACAGTAATTTGAAAAGTGTTTGAAACAGCTGCACTGTATTTTGAAACAGTCAATAAAATTCAGTAAATAGCGAAGCTGTCCGTCTCATTACTTTATAGTCATGTAATAGATATACAGTGTCAATTAGATGGTAATCTGCATGAGATATAATGAAGAAGAAAACGTGGGGGCCCTTGGTTCTCATTTCTGAATAAATAACATGACCCTAGAAAACTTCCCATACCATGAAACCCATTCAGAGCTCATTATGTGCTCTAAAAATTGTATGGATGTCAATCCAAAGCTGCAGCTGGTATTCCTTCCTCTATAAGTCATCTTCTGAGTGCTCAGCTGTAAAGGGGAAATCCTTTCACAGCGCTCTGTCATTGGGAAAGTGATGAGTCACAAGCTGCAGATAATGACGGAGCCCATTTGGGAGGATAATTTTGAAATCTGTCATCGGCGAGAGAGAGACAAGCTGAAATTCAGATTTATATTTATAGTGAGATTCTCGTTGCCAAATATTCATTACCATTTTGTACTGTATGTGCTTTGGTTTTTCACTTTGAAGGAAATGAAATCATATTTATTTTCTCTGTCGCTGTGTATACAACACAAATAGGATGACAAAAAACAAAAATGACATGAATAAAAAATGGACTAAATTATAATAGCAAAAGAAAAGCAGCAGAAAAAAAAATCCTGAATCAGCCAGAATGTATGTTTTAGTACAATAGCATAAACAGCAGCCTCAACAATGCAGTGCACTGCTATGCTTCCCATATAATGGAAAGGTAATGTGCACAGTGGTGCTGACCACTGTAAGTTGATATGAAAAAAACAAAAAGCAGTTACTTTCAGCCCGACACACATCTACCATCAATCTTTCTGATAAAACTTTTTTGCTAGCTGCTTTCAGCATCACCCTCAGAAAGGCCCTTCTCCTTTATTGCTCGCGGGAAAGACATTCATTCAGACACTTGATCTCCGTGTTGTTCTCCAAATGAATCACAAGGTTAGACAAACCAGCATAGTTTAAAGAGGCAGTCAGAGGCAATCATGGCCGTTTAGGCAGACAGTGTCGTGAGGGTCACTTTCATAATGTAATATATAACGGCTTGTTTTAGGTCACTTCTCTGAAATCAATAAAGTATCAACCCTCTGATCCCGACTGGTGCATTTTGTGTCAAACATAACACCTGCAGTTTTCATAGTGACTAAGTCTGATTCAGAACTCAGTCAAACCAGTCAGATATCATTCACATACAGCTGGAAACAGCACAACTTAAGCTAAATTTATACTTGGTGCAAGGGGTTAATGGGAGTCCTGCCATTGATACCTACAGTGTAGGTTTTGATTTATAGTTCAGAGTGTGATTTCACCTGTTGATAGCTCCGTTGCAAAACTAGACAGATGTATCGGACGCAATTGGGCCGCGTCCTGCTTTAATTATATTCCCCACAGTAACTGTGTTTACATTCTTTCATTTACTTTGTGATACGATCGATGGTGAGAAGGTCTACCTTGATTCATTACTGAATAGGAGACTAATCCGTGCGGTCGCTGTAGTTACGTTGTTCCTTTCACAGTGATGGAGAGCAGGGTCACTGTGGTTTCACTGGGTTTGCAGTGAAAACAGATTTGCTGGAGGTGTTAGTGAAAATGAGATATAAGATAATGGAGCTTTTTTTCCCCCCAACTTGCTTCATGTTGTCTTCACTTTCAACTATCTCTACTAGCATCAGAAACTTGTAGGAGAAAACACAAAGCATAGCTCGCGTAGCTGTAGCCTATGATGTAGCTAAAGAGCCTTTGCACGTACAGTATAACCCCTTAATGCAGAATTATAAATTATAGCCTGACTGATACAGGATTTTTGAGGCCGATCTCAATATTGATATTTGACCGTTTAAAAAATATAATGACATATCGGCCAATATTCATTTTCACTATTAACAATTGTGACCAAAAAATGCACTGGGCAGGACATTGTACCTTGAAAAATAAACTTGTTTCTACTCTCTGGTGGACACGAATAATTAAACAGTTTCAAAACATATCTTTGGTATTTCTGTACTTCTTGTAACTCATTTATCGTCTGACATATACAGCGATACGATATATTTGCAATAAGCTAATATCAGCCAATTTATTGATCGGGCTCTAGTTTAAACGACGCAGTACTCTTTCCAGTCATAGTGGTATCTTCACTGTTTATTGTGCATATATTATTGTGATAAATCCCCATAGTATGTGTACATGTACAAGGAATTTGACTCTGGTTTTAAGTTGCTTTTAATGTACTTACACACAGAACAATTTACAGAAGATAGAAATAGACATACAGCTAAAAACGTGGACAACAAAGCTGAAGAAAGATAGGTCAAAATAAACAGGTGTATATATAAATATATGTAAAAAGCAACAATGACCAACAACATACAATATCTATTAATATGATACGGTTGAAAGCTCCAGAAAAAGCTTGTAATTGGACCTTTAGTTTGGATTGTTTCGTCAAAATACTTTTTCAAAGGTCATTAATGAACTTCTGCATCACTTTAAACCCAACATGGGCTGGAAGTCCTCAGATACTGAGAATGCATGTCAGCAGATCCACCTCCATTTGGTTGCATTTGGCTGAAAGCTCCAGAAAGAGCTCGAAAGTGGACCTTAATTTGGGATTGTTTTGTCAGAGTCAATGAATCTGCTTGGAAATCATATTAAAAAGGCACTACTTCCTGTAACGAAAGACACAACTAAACACAAACAGCCCAGGGTTCAGAGAGGTAAATTAAATTAATCAGTCAAGGCAATTTAAAGGTTGCATGTCATGTACATTAATGATCATTTCCATTTTATTAAGTAGAGAAGCTTTTATTGAAATTTACACAGCTACATCAATTCTATTTCTATTCCTTTGTACCCTCTATCTCTGGAAATAGACTTGTTAGTTTATGTGAGACTGCTCCCTGACTGATGAGATGGTAGCACGGAGGCAAAAAAACAGGCAACATGTGGTTTTGTTATGATGTTACCCAGCAGTCCTATTGACTTCAAGTGTTTGGATTTTACCAGGTGCATGGCAAATCTCTTGGTTGAAATTATAACAGCCTATTTGCCATGTGGCCAACAGCGGCAGTTTGTAGTTTCAATTGAATTTTATCTCAGCAGCCAGCTATTTGCAGATCATTACACAGGGAGTGCAAGCCCTAGATTGCCACTAGAGCTGCGTCGGCCTTGTGCTGGTTTGTTTGCTCGTTCATTTATTTATGCTATTCAAATCTCAACGCCGTTGCTGTTCATTTGGGATGCTAACAAACTGGTTCAAGGTTGTTGCAGAGGGACAGAACGAGAGAGAGAAAGAGAGGGAGCTAGCAGTGCATTCAGTGCCAGCGTGCTTCATTTATGTGCTGGCAAGCTTTATCACACACCCACGCTATGTTGCCATCATATAAAATGTTAATTTGAACACACAGAACACACGGGGCCAGGACTGAGGAAGGCAAAGGCCAACACCAATGAACTGGAGAGATACACTGCTGCTAGTTTAACTGCCCGTGGCCAGCTGTCCACAGCAAAACATGCTCTGAACGCAGATTAATATTTCTCAAGCACTTTGACAGACAGGCATCAACTCTTATTTCTTCACAGAGCTGAATTCCTCAGTGTATTGTCTCTGAACCTGCACACCCTCCTGGCTGCTAGTACTCTTGCCATAAACCCACAGTATGCTTCTTGGTACAGAAATAACCTAGACTTATTCTCTTCACTCGCGGCTAATTTGTCTCATATGCAAACCGAATGTAACAATAGCTAACATGAAGCTGACGTTACATCTTTGTGGAACACTTTCCCTTTTCAGTCGGTACACCTCCACAGATGTTGAGAGGCTGTCTAGCTTCAGCGCTGGTTGCCCCAGGGAACATCTGGCACCACCCACGATCTGGATTCTTCCCCATGCTAATGTGTTAGAGTAAGAGGGTTTCAAAATCATCAGGAGAAGAAAAAAAGTGCTGATTACAGATCCGCAGAGGAGGCAGTTTTTATGGTTGACCATTCATGAACTTGTGTGGAGGTATGTGCACTAAATAAAGGAAATAATGTGCAAAAATACAGCTATGCATATGAAAATAAATGCAGCTGTAAAGTTTGTTTGAAGGGTCAGAAGATTTTTGCAACTCTAAAAGTGCTTACAACATACCCAAAAGAATTCTAATTTTATGGGTTTGAATAGTTTTATCTAAATATTGCTATTGTCATGTAAAAACACTGTAACTCCAGTTTTATTTTATTTAATTTCTCCATTTTATTTACCAATTCTACTCTTTTAAAACCTATGGACCAAATTAAATGCACAAGTTGAATCAAAATGATGACGATCACTGTCATAGTTAATACTATATCAACATTGACTACTGGTACAACATAATGTACTGAGCCCCCGAGCTGCTGGTGCTGGAGACTGTACATCTATTCACAACCCTTTTCACTGGAAAATATGACCATCACACTGCTTTATGTGCTGGCATTGAATGTTGCCACTGAACATAAATTGCTACTGCAGATCAGCTGCATATCTCTGCATATCCTCCCTCTGTGTGAAACGGGTGATCTCTGAGAGTGTTGCTTTCTGTCTGTCTTTTGCCATTTGTGGTGCAAACACTTGGCCTGATGGTCTGGCACCTGGTCTGAGATGCAACACGTTGTGTCCAGTTCTCAGATATTTTGTTGCATTTAAACAGATAGATGAACAGAAGGAGAGTTACATATACAGATAGTTAGATGTATTGAAACATGTGTGTGAGAATCTCCTTTAACACAAGATAAAAATAGTTTTATATTTGAAATCAAGCTGCTTTTGCTTTTAATGTTTATAACCAATGTTTATCGGTTGATTCACCACTTTGGTCCAGACTGAAATATCTCAACAACTATTGAATGGATTGCAATAAAATTTGATACCATAATTCATGGTCCCCAGATGATGGGGACCATCTAATCCTTTTGGTGATCCCCTGACGTTTTCCTTAGCACCTCCAGGAGGTTGACATTTGTGGTTTTCAGTGAAATGTCTCGATAACCTTTTGAGAGATTCCCATGGAATTTGGTACAGACATTCACGTCCCCCTCAGGATGAGTTATAATAACAATTATTATCAGGTCAAATTTGAAATTTGTCCAAACCTTTGGATTATGACCAAATACCTGCAAAACTAATGACACTCCCATCTGCCTCAGCTGCAAATGTTAACATGCTAACAAGCTAAAGTAAGATGGTGAACAGGGTAAACATTATAACTCCTAAATATCAGCATATTACCTTTGTCATTCTGAACATGTTAGCATGCCGATGTTAGCATTTAGCTCAAAGTACCACTGTGCCCAAGTACGGCCTCACAGGGCTGCTAGCGTGGCTGTAGACTCTTAGTCTTGTTTTACCTATTATTTAGTGTCATAAAGAGCTTGTTGTCATTTTGCTATCTTTATTGTCTTTCCTTGGTCTGTCAATGCATTGTCATTATAGAATAGTTAATGGCCTTATTGAAAATGGGTTGATGCATCTCAAGGGGGCTTAACAATAAAATATATAGATAGATAGATTAGATAGATGGATAGATGGAGAGAGAGAGAGAGAGAGAGAGAGAGAGAGTGGCAGTAGGAAGAAGAATTGATAAACAATTTGTAACTCTGACTAATAAGTGACTAACTGACATATTGGCATATTTCTCTCTGATATGTACAGATTAACAGCTGATTGGCAGATGGAGCTCAGCTCCTCCATGCCAGCTACGACTGAAGGGGTCGCGGGAGGAGGAGAGACGGAGCTGGGCTACGTGTACATGACAACACAGTTCCTAAAAGCCTCCAAGCTGAATAAGACAAATGGTGGGACTGATCAAGTCAAGTCAAGTTTATTTCTAAATCAATTCCCAGAAAAACATCTGTGACAAAGAGCTTCACAGTCAATAAACACAGATAAAAACAAGGACACAGCGTTGGCGGATGAGACGCAGAGAGTGAATGATGCTGGTTCAGTGTGTTGTCTGTTGATGTACCATATGCCTCCTAATGGGCACTAGGGGGCAGATTGACTAATCATGTGTGTGTGAATGAGTGAATAAATGAATGATTATGTGAGCGA
Organism: Macquaria australasica; assembly: GCA_005408345.1. Lineage (NCBI taxonomy): Eukaryota > Metazoa > Chordata > Actinopteri > Centrarchiformes > Percichthyidae > Macquaria > Macquaria australasica. The sequence continues at coordinate 483,775 of SEMN01000204.1, read as the reverse complement.
ATTACTTTGTGGATCCACAAGGGACTCTGCATCAAAAAAACAAACGATAATAAAAGAGGGACAAACAAGAACAAGAGCAAGTCCAACAGATGGGGCCAGGGCTTGTGTTTGGGGGTGGAGAAGCTTTGTGTAGCCACTCACATGTGGATGTGTGTGTTTGTGTGTGTGAGGGGATGAAATCACATTGCAGTCCTCTGGAGAAGTAAGTAAATGACAGACTGCAGGCAAGTAGATAAAGGGAAACGAAGGGCTAGCGGCTGATGCTGTTGAGGGAGGAGGCATTGTAGTGGAGGGCAGTCAGACGGACTCCTGAAGTGCTTCTTGGCACGCCTCAGTGGAAAGAGCCACCGACTGAAAGTACTCCATTGCATTGACATTTTGTCATCGAGAGGGTGGAGGACATTGTCCATAATAGCAGACCGCAAACATTGTTTTCTCCACCACTACCCTGAGTGAGCGTGGTTCATCCCTCTGGCAGGACTGGATTTTCTCAATTCTCACCAACTTGTTTAGAAATGTGTGTCCCCTGAAATGATACTGCGCCCCGCCAACAAACACCCTCAATCCCATCAGAAAAGCTTATGGACTCAAGTCTGACAGGCACAGGATTAGCACTGAACCAATTGGGTCTAATAATTGATCAATAGAAAATTAATCGACTTAAAAAGAAATGAATTGATTAATCCTCTAGGAGGAATTTATCAAGCAAGAAATTCTAAGAGTCTACAGCCAGCAGCTCTGTGGGGCTACACTTAGGCACAGCGGTACTAAGAGCTAAATGCTAATGTCAACATGCTAACAACGTCACAATGACAACGTTAACATGCTATTACCAGCATCATAAACTTAGCCCTGACTAGAATATTAGCCCTAAACATCAAGTACAGCTGTGGCTGATGGGAACGTCATTAGTTTTGCAGGTATTTGGTCATAAACCATGTTATTAGCCATGCTAGCAGCATGCTTCGTTTCTACATTTGGGTTATAAACTGTTGTTCAGACAGAGCAAGCATTTTTGAACATGTCGCCTTGGGCTTTGGTAAATTGTGATGTGCAATTTTTTGACTTTCTACAGAGTAAATTACTAAATGAACCGGTAATGAAAATAATCATTAGTTGGAGTCCAACAGAGGATACACAGCAAGCATCTGGTATGATCTATGGGAGCTTTAAACATTTCATTTTAAACACATCTATTATCTGTATATACTCCATCATATCCTTCTAAATTGTACTTTTCAGATCATAGGCATCACAGGCAGTAATCATTTCGATACCTCTACAAAATGTGCCATTTTCAGCCAATATTCATGTAAAAACTGTGTATTTGGCTCTGGCCACTGAGGTTTAACACAACCAAATGTCTTATTTCTGCCTGAAGAACAGCTTTGCCTCTGTGAAGCCTATGTCACCTCAAGCCTATGTCATTTCATGCATTAAGTGTCAGTAATCCAGTTTTCTATCAAAAGTGGCTCTCCAAGTGCTCAGAGGATTGGAGTTCCTCCACATGGTGCCTGGAATCAGGGCCTCCTTGTCCCATCGGAAATCTACCACCAAAGGTGAAAATGACTGTGTTCTAGCTGGTTTGAGATTGCAAATGTATTCTTATGCCCCCAGGACAGGTTTGTCTGCAATGGTAAGCAGCTTCTGTCTTTTATGGTCAGAAGCAGGAAAAGTGCCTCTGCTCCATCAGCAGTGATGACAGCAGTGGTTTTTTTTATTAACTTAAATCTGAGTAATCAATAATTTATTATGAGGCACAACTTCAAACAAATATACTGTAGTAATAGTCATTAGCTGTTCTCATTCATCAGGGAAGCTTCTACAGACTAATTTTTTTGCTGTGCTGTTTTTTTTTTAAGGTTTTAAGAGATGTTTAAGGCTACAATTGATAATTATATATATTATAAGGGTTAATCTGTTAATTATTTTTTGATTAATTTATGAATGGTTTAGTCTATAAAACATCAGAAAATAGTGGAAATGCCCATTACAGGTTCCCAGAGCAATACAGTGACATCTTCAAATTGCTTGTCTTATCTGATTAATAGTAAAACCCAAAGATATTCAATTTCCAATGATATGAAACAGCAAAAAGCTGGAACCAGTGAATATTTGGCATTGTTGCTTAAATGATACATTGATTATTAAAATTATTGTTCATTTTTTTCTGTTGACCAACTAACCAATGAGTCGACTAATCGTACCTGCATTACAAATATGATAACCGCCCATGGCTGCTCTCATGACAGCTTCTTGCTTTGGAATAAAAATCACATATTCTATAATTTATAAGCTATTTGGAGACAATTGTTCATTTTCATCCATTCGCTTGGAGCCAGTTCCTGGTTTTAACAATAAACCATGCCTCTTAATTTGAATGATATTCCCCCCAAATGTACCCATAATACATTCCACTTCACTGTAATTTCTCCTGAACTACCCAGTGCTGTGTTCATGTAAAAACGCCTGCAGCCATCTTTCTGTCAGGGAGCGTCTTTGCCACTAAGTGTCACTGTTGCAACACTGTGCTGTTGCCTCTGAGTGCTTTCCCTGTGTTTGTCTGAAGACAGGTGGAGGGGGGGTGGAGAGAGATAGACAGACAGAGGGAGCGAGAGAGGCAGCTGCTGGGCAGATCATCAGTCTGTCTCTTACTGTAGTTGTCTTCCTCCTCTCTCGCCCTCTCCCTCTCTCTCTCCCATGGCTCTGCATGCCCCAGAAATAAGGTAGTTCCATCTAATTGCTCTAATGGCGTCCCATCCTCATTAGACTCTTGACCTTGGCTGTGCGTGATAAGAGTAGGTCAGCGTGGATTAGAAGAGGCCCCCTAGGTCTCCTCCACTCTCCTAGTTACCAGTCAATACCTCTGACTCAATTCACTCCCCTGAAAAACCACAAGTGCTTTCCCATTTCAAACTGGGAAGCATTCAGAGCATTTTTTTCCCGGTCTGTCCCCACTGGACTTGTTGAGTCTTGCATGCAAGTGTTACCTCACAGCAATGACAGCACACCTTCAATAATGCATCATTTTTTAAAAATCTGTTTGAAACCTGTCAGAGGCATGTTTGGGACCAAAAACCAGACAGATAAATACACCTTCATTTAATAATCTGCTCTACTGATATACTGGTAATATTAGTGGAGACCTACAATCAATGTGACTCATCGTAACTGCTCTGTGCTGCTCTTGGTGTTGGTTTAATTCGTAGTATTACATCTGAGTAGTAATATTGACATAGTAATCAATAGTACGACATGAAACCAGACAATCAAACACACTATATTGAGGAGCTACACCGTTAAGTCCGTCAGTCCAATATATCAGACGAAATTAGCTTATTGCAAATATATCGGTATAATATGTCGGCTGATAAGTAACAAGAAATTGCAGCACAGACATGCTAAAGAGGTTTGAGGTAATTTAGAAACATACTATCATAGTTTGTCCATCAGAGAGCACTGACGACTTTGAAATGTCCCACTTGGTATGTGTCTTGGTCACAATTTAAAATAAAAAAAATCAAATTTAAGGCATCTGTATCGACATTGTTTATTTACGTTGTATGTTTCCGATATATCGTTAAACTCAAAATATGCCGATATCAGTATCTGCCTCAAAAATCCAGTATCGGTCATTAGACCAATGAAAACACTGGTATTATTCAGCTTTTTGAAGCTGTCACTTTGTGTTAGTGTTAGCACTGCTAATGTTTGTATTCACTGTCAATCTACCAATTATTTTCTAGATTAATGGAATGAATGTTTTGTCTATAAAATGTCTGTAAGATGGACATCACAATCTCATGAAGCCCAAGGGGATCAGCAAAATTATTTCTTTTTAATTTAATGTTTATTTGTATAGGGGTCAAGTAATTAGCATGAACCAACGCCACGTGCCGCAGCATTTATAGCCTAAGCTAATGTTAATTCCGTCCCTAGATGGGCCTTTAAAATACATAATCATGTCATCAAATTGCTCCACACAGTCCACACCCAAAAATATCATGTAAGACAAAGAAAAGCAGTGAATTCTCACTACTGAAACGGTAATATTTGGCTTTTTTGTGTGACATCTAATGACTTAAATGATTAATTAATAATGAAAATAGTTGCAGATTAATTTTCTTCTAATTGACATCAATCAACTAATACTGCTTTGTTACATGACCAGCTAACTGTCTGTCTGGTAAGATGGCGGCCTCTTTTCTTAGGGGTTTCTGTAATAGGAAAGGTCATATGATGGAAGGATGGAAAGAAAAGGTGGCACAAAACCTTGAAGTGCTCGCTGTAATGATCCCTCGCCGTGGGATATAATATTCACACCTTTTCCAATTCCTACCTCATCTCAGCTCTAACAGAGTCTGTGTTTGAGGGGGTGGAGGACGGCGCAGCAAAAACTGTGGCTAACAGACAGAGACAGACAGAAAATGTTGAGTTGTGCCCCCTCAAGACAAAACGTAACAACAACATGAAAACGACTGCACTGGAGTATCTCTGCAGGCAAAACAGCAATAATTTGCTTCCATAAGACCGTTATTAGACTCCCATCCACCTATGCAATTACACTTAGTCTGGCTGAGCTCTCCGGGTGCAACCACTCCCTCGTTCTGCCTCATCTTCAGTATACCTACAGGCTCTGTGTGTGCGCACATGAGCCTGTATGTGTGTATACTGTAATAGATCATAGTGTCTGCATTTTTGTATATACTGTATGTGTGAGAAACAAAGGCAGTGACACAAAAACAAAGAGAGACAGTGAACCAGGGAGACCGAGCCGTATTGCATCAAAAGACAGCAAACAGCACTTTCATCCCTTCAAATTCAGTCCCTCAGAAACAGACCGCCCTGCAATCCAACAGCACTTCCTGTTTGCTGAAGACCTCTGTTACTGAGTGCTTTGAGGCTTGTGGTAAACAAGCGTTAATATGCTACCTCTGCAGGAAACTCCAGCTTAATGAAGGATTTACTTCCTATGACCAGCGCTGACGAGGGACCCGACGATTAAGAATACTTGTGGCCTTTGGCTATCATTATGTTATGGCTGACCCTTTTTCCTCTAGCAGCAATGTTTTCAAACTCAGCATTAATTAATAAGCTGCAAGCGGCATTCATTCTGTGAAAGCCAAGACATAGTGGGAAATAAGGAATACAATGTGGAGTCATAAAATAATGGGCTAAGCAATTTGAGAGACAATCAACTGTAACCTTGTCGTCTGTGTACTGAGGGTCTTGCTTGCTGTTGTTCCCAGAAAAGCAGAGCACTGTAAAATAGTGCTACTACTATCATGTGTTCATCTAGTCATCTCTCTTTCCTCCATCATTCATCCATTCATTCGTTTCTCTTTGTTAAATGCAAGCAGATATTCGGCAGGAATGATATTCAACTGAAAATGTCAACAGCAGATTGGGAAAGGTCTTCAATGTGAAGCAAGAGCAGATAATAATACATTAATAGAACCATTTTTAAATATTTATCATCTAAAGACATTTTAAAGACATTTTAAATACGCCAGTCCTTAAATTGTGTTGTTTCACTTATTCCATATTAGATTTAATTTGCATCAGTGCTTTTATTGTTTATCTCTTCATCCTTCTTTTTTTTTTCTGGGAGACATCTGGAATAAAAGCAAAATGCTTCAACAAACAAGAGAAGCGCCGCCTCGTTTCATTATATCAAATCAACAGGGAACAATACTGCCTGACTAAATTACATTTCAGCAGAAATGACATAAGAAAGTCCCTAAACAAATACAAGAAAAAAACAACAAAAAAAGAATTATCACTGCCATCACACTGTATCAGAGGAGAAGTGAATCGGTTTGCACAATGGTTTATGGCAACAAACCATGAAGCAAGATGATATCCTTGTTCAAAGAAAATCAATTTCGGCTGAAAATGATGGCACTGAAGGATACTTTCAGTTGGGAAATTCTCCATCCCTCAAGCTTTCTGTTTCAATCTCTCTCTCTGCCAGTGTCAGACTCAGTTGCCATGAGATTTTTATTTCTTTTTAAAAAGTGTTATGCCTTTTCTCCTTCTTGATCTCCCCCAATTTGCAGTGAAGACATTCCGTATCATGCAGGAAGGTGAATCCAAAACAATTAGTATTATTAATTAACACTCTACGTATTAAATCCATCTTTCGCATATTTTTGGAGGTGACTGCACGGCCATTTAAGAGTCTTTTTCCAGGCATTCAATCCCACATCGCTGGCAAAGCATAAATAAATAAAATCCATCTTCATCTGCTTCAGGAAGGTGAACCTTTTGATACCTTGCAGAAGAGCAGAATATTAATAGTGTGGGAAACAAGTAAACAAGCCTCCAAAACAAGGGAGGAAAGAGTAAACCCTTACTGCTTGATTACAGCATAATCTATATGTGTGTGCATGTTTGTGCTTGCATGTGTGCGTAACGGTGTGTGTGTGGAGGGGAGATGGACAAACCCAGGGGTCCGTTTATCTAAGCTGACAGAAACAATTTACAGCACTGCCAAACGGGGAGTAAGAGCCCCTCACAGAGAGAGTGAACTGGAGGGGAACCAGACACAGAAAGCAGAAACAGTGTGGCCTTAAGAAAGAGCCCAGCAACACTCTGCTGCTGCTAATAACACCGGACTGGGGACGAGATTTGGCCCTGGCATTCTTTGGCCATGACTGACCCACCCACCCACCGCTCCGTTGCTCCATCTCTCCATCATTTCATTTATTACCTCCACCAAGGAGCTGATGTCTTAGGCAAGGCAAGTTTATTTATAGGCTACAGCACCATTCAGACTCAAGACAATTCAAAGTGCTTTACAGGGACATAGAAATACATTGAACACAAGACGTTTAAGAAAACATTACAATAGCAGAAAACATTAAAATTAAAAATCTTAGATCCTGTTTGTTTGTCTTTTAGGACATCTAATAGAAATGTTTAGTGATTTCAATACATTTTGGTGCAAAGTTAGACCAATGGCCAGGGTGATTCGTTTTTGTTGTCTATCTAGATCCAGGATTTTGCTTTTTTGTCTGTTACTAAACATTTAAACATGTTCTGTAAGGGCCGGTGATCATGTATCTACTCTAACAGATAAACATTATCATTTATCCACTTTCAGAAGAATCACATCATGACTGATGATATTGTATTATTGTTTTACAACATTTGTTCGATAAAATCACTATATAGATGCAGCCAATCATCTATATAGCCAAACAATCTAAACTCAAAGATCCACTTGGTAGCTTTTTATGAGCTTTCAAACGCATAAAAATATATTTGCATGATAAAACTATGAGATGTGGCTAAAAGCTTAGGAAAAGCTAGTAAGTGGACCTTTAGGATGATATTATTTTGTCACATACTGTTTCCAACGTCAGGAATGAACCTCCATGCTTGAGTTACAAAAATATGGTAATGATATATCGACCGATACTCATTGTATAACATAAACACATAACATACACAGACAGCTTTGACAAGGATCCCTTATATTTGTTTTTCGTTTAAAGAACTGTGACTGACATATGTTCTGAGTGGAACATTTTACTGTAGAAAAATAAACTTGTCAGCGCTCGCTAGATTCATTTAGAATTATGTAATGGTTTCCAAGTTATGTCAAACATATTTTGGGCTTTTCTCTACTGACAGCCCTTGTTATTGTTATTAACCAAAATATACAAATGTATCTACAATAAGCTGATATTGGCCCTCATATCAGCACGGCCCATTCTGATGCCAAACACCATCCTTTAACAAAGACAGGGGTGTCCAATCTCCCCATTTATGACATTTCCACACTTAGGTAACGTGATGACGCCTGAGCCAGCTCCATTCACTGATGAAGACCGTGAGATGCGGTTAAAAGCTCCAGAAAAGATAGTATTTGAGGGAGTTGAGATTATAGAGTTTCATCTGATATAATGCATAAGAGTGGAACACAGCTCATGGCAATGAACATCAGTTTGATTAGTTTATATGTGTACATGGTCGAACCAGGAACAAAAACATGTCAGGACTGCAATGAAAAAAAATCAGACATATTACAATAATACAAGAATAAAATGGAAATAAAATACAGACAAGTAATATAAAAAATTAAAAGCAATAACATTAAACAGATAAGACAAGTTGGAAGTAAAATGCTGGCATTAATAAAAACTTTTTTTCCCTTTTTTTTTTTAAAGATATGTTTTTTCCAAAGCTGATATGGGAAGGACATAATATTGTTGATTTTAAGCCCAGTCCTGTGTTCTATTATAATAATAACAAATTATGAGGATTTTGCAGACTTCGTGGAGATTTGAATAAAGGGTGCATTCAACACTGAACTTTCAGTGTGAATATCTAAAAGAAAAGTATTGACGCCTTGGGCCAAAAACTGATTTCATGAGGTTGGGCAGTGCTTATAGGCTAAAGATCTGACAAACAAACTGAATTTATTGCAGAGTGGGGAGGATCTATAATTAAAAAGCAATGATTACTTTAAAAGGTTCCCAAACAGATCAAAAGTTGAATCCCAATGTGTGCACCAAACAAAGGTTTCAGTTAAAAGTTACCAGAGAACATAACAGGAACCTATTTCAACAGGACAGCCTTTGATCAAACTACATCCTATGATCAGCAAATAAACGAGCTGTACAGGAGTCGGCATCCAAGCACTTGCTGCACTTACAGTAAAGGCCAGGACCAGCTTCACAGAATAATGAGCAAAAAAAATAAATATATATATATATATATATATATATATGATGCATCATAGCAGATGCTGGCAAGATATGCATGATTAACACCATGTCTGGTGGAAACAACAGCCAAGTGTACAATGTCAACTTCTCTCATATCCTCTTCCCTTGTCACTAACAAACACCCACACACACAAACACACACCGCAAAGCAGAAATGAGCGCTGCAGCAGCCAATATTACAGCCTGAACCAGAGCTGACCAAGGAAAAGAGAACAGAACAGAACAGAGAAGACTAAACTAGACCAGGCTTGAATAGATTAAACCTATTAAAATAGAATAGAAAAACTCTAGACAACAAAATATGTGTCTGAAATCACTCACTGATTCACTCATTCACTACTATCTATATAATTACAATTTACTCTATAGTTTTCAGTAAATTGTGATTTCAGACATTTATGAATCATTATTACTCATTAGACCAGAACAGACAGGACTAGACAAAAATAGAATAGACTAGACACGTCTAGTTTACTTGAAAAATGACAAACAATTTAATTGATTATCAAAGTTGACTAACCATTTCAGCTCTAGATTGCAATAGGACAGAATAGTATAACACAGAATATAATAGAACAGATATAGCACAATAAACTACAACAGAACAGACTATTTTAGAATAGAATAGAAATAGAACACATAATAGACTCTAGAATAGACTATTTTAGTCTCTACTCAAATACACTAGAAAACAACTGCTGCAACTAACGATTATTTTCATTATCTATTAATCTACCGATTATTTTTCGTTTCACTCAATAGATCGTATAGCCTATGAAATGTCCAGAAAAAGTAATAATAATAATAATAAACTTTATTTATACAGAACTTTAAAACAAAGTTACAAAGTGCTTTACTTTGCTGAACAAGGATTAAAACATTTCAGGACTACAGTGAGGCAAATAAAAATTATACAAAACTAAAATACAAAACAATAATATAAGATAAAAACAAGCAAGACACGTTAGATACATTTTGAGAAGTGATTTAAAAGATGTCAGTGATTCTGCAGCCTCAGATCGCAGGTCCAGAGCTGAGGGGTCCTGACTGCAAAAGCCCAGTCGCCTTTAGAGTTGGGACAGCCAGCAGAGCCCTGGTTGAGGATGTGCGGCTGCTGCGCTCTGATTCGTAGGGGAGCAGCAAATCAGCAATATACCTGGGAGCTAAACCATGAAGTGCTTTAAAGGTAATCAGTAAAATCTTAAAATCAGTTCTTAAACTTACTGGTAACCAGTGAAGAGAGGCTAAAACAGGGCTGATATGATATGTCCCCCCAAAAAAAATCCAAAACCAAAAGACATTCATTTTACAGTGAATTATGACAATGAAAAGCAGCAAATCATCTCATAAATAAATCACTAAATAATCTTGGGCCAAAATACACCTCTGATCTCCTTGAAGAATATAAACCCAGTAGGGCCCTTAGATCTTTAGAAAGCAGTCAACTGGTTGTACCTCAAGTCAGAAACAAACAAACAGGGTGAAGCTGCTTTTAGCTGTGAAGCTGCACACAGATGGAACCAAGATCTCAAATGCGCCCCATTAAAAACTCTGCTGTGCTCCTGTGCCTTTGCTTGATTGGTTTCTCTAATGCACTTTTATTTCCTTTGTTGCATTGGCAACTTACATCTTATTACTGCACTGTAACTGTATTTTATTTCATTAATGTATTGTATTTCATTTTATCTCAATTTATCTTATTTTAAAATGTCCTTTTATTCTATCTTAATTGATTTTTCATTGGTTCTGAATGTCATTCTGATGCTGTTCTTTGCCTATGTAAAGCACTTTGAATTGCCTCTGTGTTTCAAATGTGCTGTATAAATAAAGCTGCCTTGCCTCATTTGAGAAGCTGAAACCAGAGAATGTTTTGTCTTTTTTTAAAAACTATATTTGCTTGAAAAACAACTGAAATGACAAAGCGATTACCAAAGATATCTGCAGATTGTTTTTAAATCAATTGATTGACTAATCATTTCAGCTCTAGAATACAACAGAATATATTAGAACAGACTACAGTACTGACTAAAATAGAATAGACTAGAATACAACCAGGAATATAGCACAATACATTAGTCTATTATATTAAAGACTATTACACTCTAGTTTGTTCTAGACTAGACAAGAAACTAGTATTATTCTAGTGGGCACCAGTGGTTCAAGCGACCATACAGAAACGAGAGAAATACTCCTTATGTGGGTAAACCAATTTTCAAGAAACTTTTCTTATGTTTTCAGTTCTCTCTTACAGTTTTTCTGTGTGTGTAACAAACGACACTCTACAGAGTGTGAGCAGGGTCACTGCAGCCTCTGGTTACACTGCTCACAGTAATGGAGAGAAAACAAAATGCTGTCAGAGGAGGGCGAACGGGTCTTTAAGTGGCCTTGTCTTTCTCTACCAGTCTCCAAAGCCTCAAATTAGAATGCATGATTACTCTTCGCTCACTCTGCCTCACATAGCCGGTCCACTTTCTGTTGCGTAATAACTTGCCTGAGGGGAAACCTGGCTGTGGGAGGTAAAGCTTGGCATTTTGAGGCATCCAATTCAACGGAAACAGGCGTTCCATAAAGAAATCTGTACATTTTTCCATGCACACTGATGCTTTGATGTTAATGTGATTATAAAAATGGTGAGGTAGACTCGATGTACGTCACGTGATCATGTTAATCTAATTATGTTGCTTCAATTAGGGCCATATTCAGAGCATTAACACCGACATTAAGGCGTCGAGAGCTGCAGTTTACTGAACAGTTTGTACAGATGTTGATGCTATATTCTGAGTCATACCAATCATGTCGCTTCCCACAAGTTGTGACACTTGCCCAACATACACCAGGCTGTTAATTTTTACAGCTCCTATCTGTATTTACATCCATCCTTCCTGCCTTGAGCCTCGGCACTGAATCATTTCAGAAAAAGTTGCAGGGAGGGAATGATAACAACACTACGAAGGGGAAATGATTGACATGGCTTGTGTGCTATAGGGCAGCAATTATATGACAAATCTATTGAATTAAAAACCGCAGTGTGGATGATTGAGTGATACTATTAACTTCTACTGCAATGCATTTATACAGCTTACTGAAATTCTTCTCATAATCAGCGGAAGGCACAAATGACTGTGCATGCACATATAAACAGTGCAAGACAAAACCCACTTGATGAGTTTGTGTAAATCAATAAACCTCGTGCACATACATGAAAACGCCTATGGAAGAGTCAGTGCATCTCTTCCATTTCTATCGCAGTAATGGACTAGAGTAGCTATCGCAGCCTTTTTTTTTTTTTTCTCTTGGGAAGCAGTTTCACCATGAATAAATTTTGCCATTCAGATCATGAATATAGAGGGAATATAGAGGGCTAATATTGAACAGCTTTATACCAAAAACCCCAGGCAGAATATTGTCGCTGGAGAGGTTTTAGGATCCGCAATCACAGACACATTCAGAACATGTGCTGTATATTATATATATGTTAGACAAAAGTAATAAAAAAGCTTTTCATAACAGAACTGTAATATGCTGTAGATCACTTTCGGGAAATACAACTGAGAGACTGTTTTAAGGTAAAATAACCCAACCCTGTATCATAGAAATTAAGTTTTTATACTATTAATTTGATTTTGAGAGAATTGTAATGCCACTGTAAGTGCATTTTTACTCAGCATAATAAATTCATGTTCTGAATAAACATATCTGCCAAGTTTTAAAATGTTCATGCTGAATAATTAACATTTGTATGGGTATGCTTAGGCAACTAAAGGAATTTAGGAACAGTAACTTTTTTTGCCACTTGGGGGCAGCGGAAACAAGTTGCGAACACAACATTGACATTTAACCATCTTTAAAGTTGATATGGTGAACTTGTTAGCAAACAGTTGCTTATATTTACACATCCAGCGGTTATGGAGCAACATTAGCATTCGTGTTTCAGGCCACCAAGTCCCCCTTTTGCCCAGCAGTCTGCCAACTCCTGAGGGAAATATCTGGCTCGCTCCACTATGTTCACCAGCTAGTCACTAACTGCGTCTGACTAGTTTGGTGCCGAGCAGAGCAATTTCCTGCAGAGAGTCTCACGGTGATGGCAGGACTCCAGGAAGTGATTGTGCCTGGCCACAAAGTAGTCCCCCCGTAAAACCAACACCTGCTGTTGTACACTTTTGTTTTTGCAATGATTAAACAAAGATAAAATGTGTTAATTAGTGAGTTTTAGATGCTACTGATAGGTGGATTTTGTTACATTTGGACAGAGCCAGGCTAGCTGTTTCCCACTGACTCCAGACGTTATGCTAACCTAAGCTAACCGGCTGCTGGCTGTAGCTTCAAATTCAGCGTACAGACATGAGAGTGGAATCAATCTTCTCATCAATCTCTCGGCAAGAAAGCAAATACATTTATTTCCCAAAATGTAAAAATATTCCTTTAAAGACCTGGAAAAAGACATTATTCAAGATATACACAGAAAAAATGTTCTGTAGCCTAAGTGATACTGGATTTCTGAGCCCCACGGCAATATTTAAGAGTTTTAAGAGTTTGTTTGTGACATGGATTCCTTTAAATAAATATTTTTAAACAATTGTGAACAGGATATGTACCGAGAGATTGTGCAATGGAAAAATAAACATAAATAAAAATGACAATAAAGTTGAATCAGCACCTCTCTATTATAGCCTCCATGAAGGTAGGATGCTGTATTACACTGCATTAGTTTCAGCAAGAAGTACCTAATAAACCAGCTGCTGAGTGCATACTGATATTATGCTCACCAAGATCCAGATGATACTGAATCATATATTCTGGCATCAATATTGATTTACTGTTCAGCTCTCCTTCACAATCATTAATGGAAAGATCCTTGCTATATATCTATGAATAGCTTCTGACCTCAGACGAATGTGCTGCAGTTCAACCATCTAATATGAATGGAAAAAGAGAAAATCAATAATCATGCTAATGTTACAATATACGCTCATCTGCGTTTGTGGCCACAGGTGCTGAGCTTTAACGCTCACAATTCATGTTATACGCTGAGCGATGTGAGATGAAACATGCAAATGAGCCTGTCTTTCCCTTTAGCAAGGTCCTCTGACCTTCATCCGCACAAAACCGCTCACACTCATGCTTCATTTTGATCAGGAAATGGTTTATTATAAGAGGGGTTTTGTTTTTTAAAAAAGAAAAAAGAAAAGAGGAAATGTGAATGGCTGTGACTTAAAAATGGAGCAGATGGCAAAAAAATAAAAATAAATCAGCGACCTGGATTCTAGAGAGGATGAAATGTACAATCACTGTTAATTCTCCCATTTAATTATAGCCCACAAAAAACATCTTGACAGGAAGCTGGGGTGAGAAAATCCAGAGCAACTATTGTTTGCTTTGCTGTTTCACAAGTGCCTCAAAGTTCCTCAATGAGCCTTTAGGTCCCACGCGCTCTGGTGAAATTATCTTTCATGGTAATCGTGTGGGTGCCAGTGGCCTGACGGGGTATGTATAGAAAGGCAAGTATTTAATAAAGGGTTTCCCTTGGCTCTTCATTTCCATTTTTATAACAAGTTGCCAGTTTTGCCCCATGTAATCAGGGTATTTACTCTGTACAAAAGAAAGGGGAGATTAGAGCATCACAGGATGGGATTATAAAAACCTGAGACCACAAAGACAGCCAATCACTTCCAGAAAATCCCTCAACATCTTCAAGCTTTCATCTGCCATTTCCCTGTTTACTCTCCACAGTCCTTCATCCCTCTGCCTTTCTATGTTTCTCTTCCTCTCACTCAGCTCTCTTTTCCTGCCTCTTGTGCACATGCTTCCTCTATTTGTTTCTTTCTATTTAAAAGAATGAAAATAAAAGGGACATTTGTAACTGCCTGTGATTAATAAATACATAAAAATAATATCTGATCTAATGGGAGAAAACTCTAATTAGTGGTTTTGTAAATACAAATTGGCCAGTGAAATACAAAGTCACTTTGGTACAAAGGAATGTCAAGGACACACAAAAACAAAAAGTTTCACAAGCAGTGATAGTAAAAATGAAAAATTGCCTACAGAAAAAAAGAAATACCCAAGAGAAATGGATGAAGAGAAAACAACTCCACTCCCTGACTGCATAACCCATCCAACGGGCTAAGACAATATCAAGGCAATTTCAGTTCAAATTTAAACTGCCCACTTGTCCCTTTTTCATGAAGCAGATAGAATCTCAGAGCACAGGCCGTGAGAAAAGGTCACAGATAAGACCCGGCACTCAGATGATACACAGTGAATGGCAGCGCAGCGGTGCCACCTCTACTTCAAACCTTTTTTTCTATCAGTTGATGTGAGAGAAAAAGCCAATCCACTCTGATAAACAAACTAACTACAAAACATACAAATGAACACCATGTAGCCTTTTTCAGTTCTGTCATAATGATGCAGGTTAATTAATGAAAGGAACAATATTTATGGTTTATGAAGATTTTTTTGGTATTACACAAGTGCTTTTACCTATAAGTCCAACAATGAATGAGCCACCAAATTAGTTACTTTACAGCAATAATACATGTTTAATAATTAATAATACATGTGAGGTGGACGTGTTTTGTTGTATACGTAGTTGGAGGCAAAGGAGATATTGGAAATTCATCACAAGTTGCAGGACTTTCAGCAGGATACTCCGCCATTGAATCAGACTTTCACCATCTGAAGGGAGGTGCACGCGCATCTGCATTTGTAGAACAGCCAATAGGAAACACCCTCTCTCTGAAATGACCTGTGATTGGCCAAAGTCTCCCGTCACGGATTAGATTTTCTAAAGCCTGAAAACAGAGCCAAGAGGAGGTGCAGAAGTTTTAGTTTTTTCTCTCACTTGAATTACAATATGCTGAAAGGTTATTATGGAATTTTTACCCCACCTTTAACCTCAATATGTGTTTTGGTGGGAAACACTGTTTGTTTGCCATAAAACTCTGCAGGGTACAGTATAAAAATTCCTGGATCTGCACCAAAAGCTTGTTCTTTGGCCCACAGCCTGACTTTTAGACAAATATTTTTGAAATGTGTTTGCAGATTTTTGACATACTGTACCAAAATGAAATAACACAGAGGAACAAACACGTAACCTTCTTCGCAGAGGTGGTAGAAGGTGGTAGAAAGTGTGGTTACAGCTACGGGCATTATAATATTATATATTCATGGCGCCCATTTGCCAAAATTACCAGCAGCAGTTCTGGCTGTTATAAAAACGAGCAAGCTTTTCATTCTCAATGCCATATGCACTTTGCAGCACGAAGACTGCGCACTTACTGTCTTGGTGTCAGGTACGAACCTTCGACCATCCTTTGAGCAACACCTTTGGGTGTGGAATCTTGTTATCGTGCGATTGCTGTGCACAAAGCGAGCTTGGGTGAGGGGGATGAGACAGACAGGAAGTCACTCTTGGGGTGTGCCTCAGTCTGTGAATCTCAGCAGGACACATAGGCATCACACAAAGCCAATCACTTTGTAAATGAGATCAGTAGGAAGCTAATAATATATCCGCTCCAGTGTCATTGTTTCAGACAGTCTTCCGCTGTGGGCGTCCACAAACTTTTTAGTTATCTACTTCCAGTAAACAACAGAAAATATCCGTAGTGAGTCCTCTAAGGAGGGACAGCTAGTTTGTTGCTCTAGTATTTGGTTCAGTGTTGACCATGATGGATAGACAGCAGCACCAGTACAGTAGCACATCTTTTTTTGTTGTTGTCCCCCATGATAAAATTAGGTGAGAGCTATAAATCTGCACCGGCCGCTCATCTGTCTGTCAGTCACTGGAACACAATATCTAGGACACCACCAATGAGATTCTATTTACACATCTTATTCCCTTTTTTTCTGCCACATTCAAAATTGTACTGATAAGCCAAAAAAAATGCATCATCACATTGTGTTGCCTGTACTGACCGGCTCCTCTCTCTCCTCCCCCTGGTGCGCAAGAAACACGAGGTAACACATTTTCAACTTCTTGCCCCATTACCACTCTGCATCATTTGTGGGGCAACATGTGCGCTTGTTTGTTGTTAGTGTTTGTTGATGGATTTTTTCACAGTCCAGCAGCTCCTAACGTCTCTTCTCCTGCAGGTTCGTCTCTCCTGTAAGTCACCGACTGCCACTGTTTCCAAAAATACAAAGAAACAGCAGCTCAGACCAACTCGCTGCTGCATCATTTTTACCTCCATCAAGGAGATTATGCGATCACTTCCCTCTGTCCTTTTGTCTGTCTGTGACTTTGACTACCTTTAAG
Organism: Macquaria australasica; assembly: GCA_005408345.1. Lineage (NCBI taxonomy): Eukaryota > Metazoa > Chordata > Actinopteri > Centrarchiformes > Percichthyidae > Macquaria > Macquaria australasica. Next base: position 466,783 of record SEMN01000204.1, on the reverse strand, counting down.
CACTTTTATTCAGTAAAATGTTGATACGAAAGTTACATCTGAGTGCAAAGATCTGAGGAGGTCTGCTCTCGACTGAGTAGTGCTAGAAGGTTGATTAATAAATCAACCAATCAAAAGAATTCAACTGACAATCATTTTAACAATTAACTAATTATTTGTGTGATTTATCTGACACAAATGCCTGACCATGTCTGACCAATAATAATAATAATAATAATAATAATAATAATAATAGTAATAGTAATTTGTTTTAGCAATTATGTTTAAGAGGGAAAAATGCTGTGCTGTTCCCTGGCAATATTTTTTCTAGAAAAGGAAGCAGATATTGTATTGCAAGAGTGGATACTGTAGGAAAACCAATGAAATATGTTAGTCAACAATTTGCAGATACGTTTAGTATGAATATTGGTGGATCCATTCATTAATAACATTTCCTCATTATGCTGATAAAAAAATTCAAATGATTCAGGCAGCATTAGGTTTCTTACAAAACTAATTTGCTGTTGCATATTAGTAGTATATAAATGTAATTTCTAGGCAACAGGGTTGAAATGCCAAACATTTTTGTTGTTTCCAGCTTTTCAAATGTTAGGATTCTCTGCTTCATGTCTGTTTCATGTCACTGTTAATTGAATATTTTGAGGGTTTGGACTGTTGGTTGGACAAAACCAGCAATTCGTAGATGTCAAAACATTTGGCTTTGGGAAAATGTGATGGGTTTAATTTAATTAATAAAATAACTTGATTAATTGGTAATTAAAATAGTAATCAGTTGCAGCCCTACCACTGAGTTCTTTCTTGTAAACGTAAACTTAATGAAGACTGATGGGCTAATAGTTTATCTTGGGATACAACAAGAACTTTTTATGTTAATTTATTGCAGGTTTAGGCTCCTCATTGTATTGTCCTTTGAGAGTGAACACTGCCGGCTGGTTGGTAAACATAAATGAGCACTTTTGCAGTTTACTGATATGACATTAAAATATATCTTGAAAGCTGCCACATATGCAGATTTACACTAACTTTTAAAAAGCTCTGTGTAGATGAGTCCATTACAGTGAGATTCATGTATATGAGACTGAAATGCAGATTTTAGGGAGGTAAAATTCAGTCATAAGCTGCGTTTAAAGTCACTTCCGTATTTGCTACCGAGTGCACTCCATTTGCTTTCTGCCGTTTGATTTTAAGGGTTTGAAGTGTAAGAGTAAAATGTATGTACTGCAGTGTGTCCATGCAGTGTCCATACCATATACACTACTTCTGCTTAGATCACACAATATGATGCTTCACTTTCCCTTCTGACATGACAGATATGTAAATTACATCAATCTCAATATACTGCTCACTATAGAGAACCATATTGATGGTTTATTATGTAGGGGGTAGTGTGAATGAGGGATTTCTGTCAGTGTCCATTAAAGAAAATAGTGTTTTTCCCCTCTCAAGGCACTGAAGGTACCATAACTGATCTGACGCTTTCACCAGTGAAGACATTCATTTCAGTCAACTGAAGGCGCTGAAGCAACACACTGCAGTTGAGGGTCATGGGAAGTCAATAGTGAATATATGCCTCATTTATCCCTTTCAGTTACAGAATATATATATATACACACACAGGCAGAGTAACAGGAAGAGGGTTAAGTCAGAGTATTAATTTGGTGATACATTTTTACAGGTCTGACACTTGTCTCAATTTGTGACAACGTTACTCAAGGCCATCACTGAAGGCGTCAGTCTGCCTGTGTAATCCTGTCCCCAAAATGTCAGTGTGCACACTTACAAGGCTGTCTTTGGAGAAAAAAAAATGAAAAGACCAGAGTGGAAGGAGGCGGGTGTCTCAGATTGCTGCATTTGAAGCAGGGAAGAGGGAGGTAATGAGTGAAAACAAATAGGGAATTAAAACATGACATCTTCCTCTGTGCTCTGATTAAAATAAAGCAATGTTATTTTTACCGAGGAGTTATGATTGTATCCACATCCTTAAATGCTAAAACCAGATGCTCAGTCACCAATAAAACATTTCCTCTTTTTCTCATGGGGTTGATAGCCTATGCAAATACAAAGACAATCCCGGAGGAAAATAAAAGAATGTATTTTAAGTCATTGCTCTCAGACAGTTATTGTTTGCAAACAACTAAAAACCCATCCTAAATCTGGTGACACTGATGATGGCTGCCTGCTGAAACAGCTGTGCTCTCTCTGGAATAAAACAAGTTGAATAAAAACAATCTGCATCGTGCATCATTTTTCATTTTGATTAACTTTCCATTTTTCAGTATGTATTGTATTGTATTGTATGTTTGGCTCTCTGTATCATTGATATTGATTTTATTAATACATTTTCTGGTACAGAACAATAGCATGTTTGAGCCAGGATTGTCTGGGAATGGGTGAAATTTTTCCTAGGTCCTAGGTTCCTAGGTCACTGCACGATGCAAGGGGGACAATAAACAATACTGTGAAAACTGTACACCCAGTGAGGGCTACAAGAGAAAATCAAGACAACACAAGAATTGATATTAGATGCATCATTTTAGACATATAACTCATTTTGCTTTTGATTTAACTAAAGAAATGAGAATTTATAAGAAAGTATAGAATCATACAGATGAAAAACAGATTGCCCCTTTCAGGGCTTAACTACAGTCTAGATGTAACGGTACACAGAAGTCACGGTTTGGTTCATAGGAGTTTAGGAGTAACGGTTCGGTATAGCCCGAACCCGAATTGTTCCCAAACAACTGATTTAAAGGACGTAGGCAAGTCTTTTAGCTCTGCGTCTTATTTGCACTCGCCATAGTGTGAGTGACTTGCACACCAATCAGCTTGTTGAGCTAACCCCAGCACATGTTGCTAACGGCGTACGGCTGAAAGTCTCCTGGCAGAACTTGCAAACTTTGGTTTCGCATTAAGTGCAGCAATCCATGTACTGTGTGGTCTGTAGAACCAGACCGTGACGGTTCAGCATGAATACATGAACTGTTACAGTCCTGATGAAAGTTTAGTTACAGCCAACTTCAAAGTTCTTCTGTATCTAAAAAAAAAAAAGATCAATGTATTGTAGTTTGCATTTAGTGATGATAACTACATTACTACATTACTGGGATACCTAAAATTACTTTTTCATTATTCTAATCATTACATTAAAAAGTGGCTTCGTATTTAGCTGCTGAGCTAACGTTAGCTAATGTTATTTTTTTACAGACCGACGGAACAAGCTGCTGCTCAGTTCTTAACGTCTGAAGATCCCGTTTAATCTGATTAAAATATTAATGTGATGTACTTAAAGTTTAACTGAGGGGTTTCGACTATTGTTTACTATCTGCCAGCTTTAGCTGTTGGTCAGTGCTGCATTGCTATTTAGCTATAATGTGCGTGGCTGGAAAATGACGTGCGCAGTCAGCTATGGACAGACTCATCACTCTGTTGGTGATGTTGAAGAGCAAAACACACAATCCTTGCTAACATTTTAAATAGAAAAATGACACATACAGTAGTGGCATTTCACTCCCTAAAAACCATCTTTAGCAGAGTGTACAGGCCTACACCTGCTTGGGAAGCATGCTCACCAGAGTGCAGGGTGTGACTATCTACCAGCAACTGACTGACAGATGTTCAAATTCACCAGCCACTAAATAGTAACTCATTATTTTGTGTCTGAAATCTACCAGCCACTTTCATATTTTACCTGCATTAGGCTGGTGGCTGGTGCTAATTTCCATCCCCTGCCGGATAACAACCAACAGTTTCATTTTGTAGTTCGGTTCATGAGACGGTTGAGACGGTTCATAAAAACTAAAAATGAGAAGCCTGCTAACAGCATTGATCCTGCCCTGGATTTTATAGGGACAACTGGGTGCAGGGAGGTTGGTGATGGTATATTTTATATTTTAAATGTGTAATTAAAAAATATATTTGCTAATTAAGTAATGGAAACTTGTTAAAATGCAAATGTTGCCTTGAGGCAACACCGTACCATTATGGATTCACCATGACATTGTGGTATTGTGTATTTAGGTACATATACTGTTCAAAAGCATACGAGTCATCATAATTTTCTTTTTATCTCTACAATTTAACCTAGATAACTTTGATGTTGAAGTTGTAGTAAAGTAAAGTTCAGGCTATTACTGTAGTCTATTACTATTACAGTGAACTTTGTGAGTCTTCTTTGCAGAGCACATGCTTATATTTTCTACACGTTTCCTCCATTTACAGAATGAACGTAACATCATTCTATGCCTCTTCAAGGAAGAAGGTAGAACTAGCACTCCCAGTTGATGTTAGTGAGGATGAATTAGAATTGAGTAGTGATGAAGACGAGCTGCAGGCAAACTTGCAAGGAGAAAGTTAGAGTGATGAAGACTATGAGCCTGAGAACGAGGATGAGAATGAGGATGAGGACAGTGAGGGTGAAAGTGCAGCGACAGGTATCACCAGCATAAGATAGGGTGTAAAATGCATTGATAATTAATTAATTATTGCATTTTCTTGTTATTTGCATAGCATGCTTAGGACATTTGTTTGTTTTTCAGTTCCTCTTTCCATAAGCAGTGAGCCTTAGACTCTTCGACACATTCATTCCAATAGGTTGTTCCACAATGGTACAATGTTGCCTGCAGGCAACATTCAGACATGTAATCTTATGAAAAGAGTTATTTTTAACATTTTAACATTTTAAGTGGCATGCATTTTAACCTGTTGAGGCTATTGAGTATTTTCCATGTGTTTTTAAATAAATTTTGTTCAAATTTGAAACAATAACTCTCTTTTTTCATTACTTACCATTATGGTACAGTGTTGCCTCAAGGCAACACACCCCAAAAAGTACCCCCAAAATATTATTTCTTGAAAATTTCTTTAGATTATGTTTATTTGGTCTATTCTATGACAAAAAAACTGACATCATAAAGAATAGGTTTTTTCATATTTCAATATCATAATTTTGTACTTCTTTTGTTTGGGACCTACTTTTAATACAGTATGGATTCCATTTAAACTCCAAAGACCAATCTAATGCCTCATGTGTATGTAAATGTCATCTACAGCGTTACGGCATAACCCGCTCCAAAAGTTTCATACCACTCAATTAGAAAAGGTCACCAGAACAATGTTCCAGGTCTCATTCAGTTTTTATTCAAGCATGTCTCAATTTTGCACTCACTCTCTCCTCTCTATTTCCTTCAGTATTTACCTTCATAAAAAAAGTGCAAAATGTCACTGGAATAATAATTCCAGCCAGGAATTGAATGGCAGAGATGTCAGATTAATACCTGCAGGTACACTCTGCAAATTAAAGGTTTCTCTGTGCTCTCAAATGAAGATTTTGGATTCTAGAAAGCAACATAAAATGTTCAGTTAAACCTCAATGATTAAAAAAAAAAGGTTTCATTTAAGGCTACATCTGAAGAACAGGCAGTGTTTGAAGCAGCAGTGGGAGGCAGTCAGAGGGGTCATACAAGGAGCCGCTGTGAGCCCCCTGAGTATTGAAAGGTTTGAACAATTTGTTTCTCTGCCTTTTGTTAGTGGAACTGTATGTTTGCTGCTATATTGATTTCTTCACAGATTGACATATTTGCTTGTTAGTTTCTTTTTTCTTTTGTGGCATGCTAGCTGATAATGTTTTCTGGTTGCTATGGCTGTTCATTAAAGTTTGTCAGGATATTGATTATTATGTTGGCTTTTAAATTGGAGTCTGTAGCATTCTGTGTGACAGAGAAATGTGAGTTGGAAGTAGCATGCTCTCTTAGTTGAGAGATTGCTATACTGTAGTAGGCCTTTATTCCTTAGAGTGATAAGAGCTTTTGGTTGTCTGTAGGATGCTAGCTGTCAAACTGTCTTTAGGGAGTACAGTTGCACTGTCCCACTTTCCCACGGATCCTTAAAAAGTCTTAAAAGGCATTGAATTAATTAATCTAAAAATAAGGCCTTAATTGGTATTAAAATGTCTTAAATCTATCTTTCAAAAGTCTTAAAAATGCTAATACATGGGATGTTAGATTTTATGAATATTATTATTTAAAATCTCAAAATAATTGGTAACATTCTGTTTTTTAAATAATTTACCGAATGCCACGCAGATCAGGGTAGCGGAACAAACAACACTTTGTTTGCTGCTGGGATGCACACTGTCGACGGCACTTGATGAGAGCCGATGCACTAGCGACGACATCAACATGGGAAAGTGTAAGTTTAATGAAAATTGGCTAGACAACCCAGATTTTGCGTTATGGCTGAAACAAATACCAGGCAATGTTTACGAGGCGCGGTGTACTTTGTGCAAGAAGTCTTTCAAACTCAGCACGATGGGTTTAAAGGCAGTGGAGTATCACATGAAGGGTGAAAAACACAAAACGGCGAAGTCCTTCCGCCAACAGACCTCAGGTATTGATCAGTTCTGTTCTACGTCTTCCCTGGTCTCCACCACGCCTCCACCCCCATCTCTGATACCAACAACGGATCTATGCACAACATTCAGGTGTACACCTACACGAAAAGCAGAGATACAGTGGTGTCTGAACACAGTGACAAAACACCAATCATATAAATCAAATGAGGGAGTAGGAGACTTATTTCACGCAGTGTTCCCGGACTGTGAAATTGCCCAAACCTTTGCATGCAATTCAGATAAGACAGCCTACATTAGCAAGTTTGGATTAGCCCCATACATCTCAAATCAGCTGGTTGCGGATGCGAACAAGGGCGCATTTGTTTTAATATTCGACGAGAGCCTCAACCTGACCACGAAAACAAAACAACTCGATGTGGTTTTTTTCTTAAATTTTGGTTATTGTAAAGTTGGTCTTAAATTGAATTTTGAGTGGCATTAAATAAGTCTTAAAAAGTCTTAAATCTAACTTGCCTTAAGCTGTAGGAACCCTGTTTTAAGCATGGCTACATGCTCATTCTAACAGTGAGCTTTCTAATGGTGTGAGTGTGCTTATATGTTTATGCTTTTTTTACTATCTCTGGCTTATATTGGAGCTGTAAATGAATGCTCGGCTAAGCAAAAGTAAACATATTGTGAACAAAGCTAAACTTGTCACAAACACCTACATACTTTAAGTTAAAGCTGTGGCAGGTAGTGTTCCTAAGTTCCTAGCCAACTTGACAAGAGATGATGAGTCTGATTCTGACAAAGAAACAATCACACTGACCAACACAAAGCAGAACGTTACATGAGCAAACATAATGACAGCATGCCCAAGCTGTAATTTTTGTTCATATACATAGTGCGCTATGCAAAAGAGAGAAGTGAAATGTATGTAAATTGGAGGGTGCAGTGGTTAATCATTATCAGTGGTATTGTTCATCTCATGCCTTTTTAAACAGTGGTGCCAATCACAATGGCATGATGGAAATGTCTCACCAAATAGAGGAAGAGTGCATCTTGTGGAGATTTGTAAACCATGTTTTCTGTGCAAAGTGATGCATGGCTTTGTTTTGGATACTGGTGTTGTAAATGCCATTACGCTTGTCAGTTTAGCCATATTGTATTCATACATGGAAGGTATTTTAACTTATACATTTATTTTATGTGGAGTCTGCACACTCTTATTCCAGTTTATGCCCAAATATACCCTCATTAGACAGTGATTCAATTCAAGTCAGATCTTTGTAAGGTCAAATATATTATCCTTTTTCCATTACAACCTAAGCTAATACAAGCTAGTTCTGTCATTTGGTCACATTTCTGCTGTATAAATTACATCTATAGTTTGTAGGTGTAAATATTTATAACACCTGAGCGCTACATGAGAACTAGTTTGTGTGGTGGTTTACCTGGTTTAATTAAGCGATGCACAAATCTCAATGCTTACATTATAACTAGGCCATGTTTGAGCTTATGAATTGTTGCGTAAACTCTCAAATTTTACCTGAAATATGATCGTGCACATTCTTTAATTTGAATAAATACATTTAAATAAATGTAAATACAACTGGTTACCTCGACATGATAACACGTGTGTATATACGGGTCTTTAAAAATGCATGTAACTGTCTGAGGAAAATGAAAATGTATGAAAATATGTATTAACAAGACATTCTAGTTGATGTTCTTTATGCATATTTTAGTGGACAGGCTCTTAAAAGATTCATTACACAAAATCTAAATGGCTCTGAAAACTAACGTTCTCACAGACACTTTTTGGATCCCAGATTCACAGAAGCACTCCTGCAGAACATCAACGTTTTTATAGTGTTCTCACTTTCATTTAAAGGTCAGGGGGTGACGACGACTGTCAGCCATTTAATAGAAAGAGGAAGCATATAGGTTAAAATGTACAAGTGTCACTGATGAACCCTGAGAGGTTTTAAAGAACAATAGATAATTGTAATATTCATGTAATATTTGTACACAATCATAATTCACCAGGACAACCCACTACCAGGTAGTATTTTAAATAACAGTATTGGGACTCTTCACACGTGTGGAGAGATGTGTTGAAATTAAACAAATCAAACTTTCTCTTAATTAGTTACAAGGATTTGGCATTTCAGTGACATTTTGCTTCTGTTATTATGTTTGTTATGTAGTCTTCCAGGTGAAAGAAGACTTTTAGAGTGACTTATCCTGAGATAACAATTAAATGACGTTATTTTGAGATATTAAATGTTGTTTTTTCAAGGTCACAATTTAAATTTAATTTTAATTATGTATGCTTCCTAATTTGGTTTGACTATGGAGTCATTCCACTGGGCCTTCAGAGAAAGTGGTGTCCAGAAAGGGAACATTTTAAAAATGCAAGAGGATAAAGTTAATAGGCCTAAACATAAAACTGATAATTTATTAGATCATAAGATAATGGTTTGGTATCTTGAGGGTTAGGGTTAGTTAATGAAATCATTATCTCATAATAATGGGTCTAGAAATGTTATTAGAAGCCACTGTCACTCTCTGCTTCTGTAAAGCTTTTTGGGTTTTAGGAAAAGAAAATCAAGGCACACGCCTTGAATATCATGAACCTGCTGGTTTTATTGGAGGGGTGAAGAGTAATAGTTCACACATGTAATGGCATTACTGTACACATAAAAGTAGTAAACAAAGTACTAAAAACAATGCATTTAAAAAGAATATGATTTTATAGGCTCTTATTGTCGAAATGATGTAGTGCAGACATATCACAGTATTCAGTAATAGCTTTCAGCAACACTTTATTCACCACCAGCTGAAATGAGAATATGTAATATTGGTACGGTATCTGAATTGTGTTACAGTATTGGAATAACATTGGTCTCTTTTTTTATACCAACTCATGTCTGTCTTTTGAAATAATTAAACTTTGAATAAAACATTTGAAATGTTGCTGGGCATAATATCAGTCGACTGTTTTCTTGAATGTGACTGTGTTCTTGGAGATTTATGACTCCCACTGTCCCCTTGAAGTCTGTATAATAGTAATTGTGTACAGATTTGCACGTCATCGGCATGCCACTTTACCAGGAATAATCTCCTGTATGCACGCTGTGATCTGGGAGAGTCTGACAGGCTACAGCTACACCAAACCCTTCATTATTCAGCCCACACATACAGTTTCATATTTATCTTTGTATTTGCACACTCCTAAAACCCTGCGACAGTCGGACTGACAGCATGTGACAGGCTAAACATAAGTTTCACATGTATTTGAGGGTGTGACTGGGTCCGATTCTGACAGAAATCTATGTTGGATATGATGCGTGCTGAAGCTTACGACGAGCGTGTTTTTCCAAGTTAAACTCATCAAGACTGCTTGAGAATAGACACAAATTTAGGTTGTCAAATAAATCTTATTTGGCTTCTCAGAAACAATTACGTCGATGGCAGTTTAGTCACCGATGTGATACACAAATAATGCATAATGTAAACTAGATCAGTAGAACACTGGACTAAAAGGCAGGTTTTGCACACAGGGGGAATAATATCACAAACTGCAGAACGTACATGCAAGAAGACGCAAACTGAACATACACAAGCTGATGAACAGCAGTTTCCCATTACAATATGAAAGGGGCATGTGAGCAAGATAAAAAGCCATGCATGTAAGCTGACATGCTGCACTATTACAAACTGCTCATCACAGCTCAAGGAAGCACAGTGAAGTCCACATACTGCAACGTTAGTGTACCCTGCACTTTATTTTCTCATGTGAAACACAGTTACAGAGATTGTTGTGCTTACTTACACAGCTATTTAAAGCACAAATCTGTTTTTGATATTTGTATTCTACTCATACGCATATACAGCATACTTTACATGTAGATTAAGGTCCAACTTGAATTAAATTGCGTGTTTTGTTTCACTTGTTTTTCTGCTACAGCATACATCTGCTCTGTAAATCCCTGGTCCTCTGACACATTTACATTGACTAAAGCCCAGCGGCCGATACTGCATTTTTGAGGCTGATACAGATATCAGTATTTGGGAGTTTAAAAAATACTGTAACAATGTATCGGCTGATACTAATCTTTTTTTTTTTACCATGAACAAGCAATCTTGATACATATCCCTTAAATTAGTCTTTTTAAAGGCTTGTGACCAACGTAGATACTGGGCCGGACATTTTTACAGCGTACGTCAGCGCTGGTTTGTCTGGTGGACAACCTATGTAATGGAGACACTGTTTCTAAATAACCTCAAACATATTTTGGCTTGCACTGCAAATTGTTGTTGCTTATCAGCTGACGTATGCACTGATACTGATATATCTGCACTAAACTAATGTCGGCTGATATATAGCCCAGGCCGATGCATCGGTCTAGCTCTATTTTTGACTGCAAAGTAGGATGATTAATTGTGATTGAAGTTGGAATTTGACAAAGTAAGACCTTTCAGATTCCAGTAAATTTCACAATTCCGGTAAATTTTGTTCCATTTTAATAAAAAGGAATAATTTCGCAGGTTGGTCGCCTGATTAAACCTTTCAGAGTGGTTCTTAGAAAAGCTCAGGGGTTATTATTTTATTCACAGTAATTACCGGAGCCAGTCACGTCAGAGCAGTGTCAAGCACATTTCATGACCTCTTAAAACTCGGTCCCCAATTTCCACAACAGTCAAACAGCCAATAATCCAGCAGCCAAAGCCCACTCCAACATAACAACATGAGGTACATCACTGAACATCATTTCCCTGCAACATGAATTACATTTTATCCTTTATATCTTCTTAATCTCTTCTACAGCAGTCAAGCACTCGAAAAAGACAAGAACTGTCACTGGGCATTGGGTTGCTTACATAACATAAAACAAGAAGCTCAAAGTTAAAACTAAACAGCTGAGCAATTTCTAACCTAATCAACAAAGCAAATTTATCTTAGTCCGATCAAAGTCCATTATCAGCATGAAGCTAACAACAGCTGCTCTGTTGTAATGGAAATCTTAATTACACACATTAATTATGCTGGGATGAATGCAAGAGAAATTATATATAAGCCATTATCATCAAAATCATTTGAACCATGCAAGACATAATAGACTCTTGCACTACATGCAGAAATGTGCTATACTTTAAGCTGAATTTGTATTACATAGACCCCCACGGAGCAGACAAAAGGCCTTCTGAAGACTTAGGCCCGAGCTTTGTTTCTATCAGTCCTCACCTTCGCCCATGATGGGATTTTTATCTGGAGGCCTGAGGGAGGGATCTGTTTGAATAGAATCTGGACAGGCCCTGAGATAGCCTGCTATTACCACCACCCAGCCCAGCGACAACCATCAATCTCCACAAGTTTCTCTGTTTACACACAGGACAGCACAACAGTCATGAGTCATTGCCGCTTAGGATGCAGTTAGAGTGAAATGATGTTTCCCCACCTCCTCTACCCATCGCCCGGACACTCCTAATCAAGCTCTGCGGTGAATGTACTGACAGTGACAGGAGTATCTCGCAGACATTGTGAGGAACAGCCGATATCCAACCAGTTATTACACCCAACATTGTTCCCCCGATTGCAATCACATGTCCTGGTTTTGTCTCTCACGAGCTCCAAGGCTCAGAGATCTTTGGTGATTTGCCACTTCTTTACAAAACTGTCAGACGCACCAAGACTGTCTGATTTGGCACTCTGGCTGCACTGCCATCCCAATTCATTTTCTATAACAGCAGAAGATTGCTGGGTCTCTACAATGTAACCCTGATGAGATAGGTTAGTGGGTGTGCACCTTTGGGGAGTAATCCTTTTTCTTTTTTTTTTTTGGTCCTAATTCTGACAGAATTCGCGCTCTTAAAATTGCAAGCCCACATACAAAATCCCGAGTTCACACATGAAGCTAATTTCTCTGGCATGAGCTGAAACCGAAGAATCTATACAGGGAAAAAAAACATGTTAGAGATTATTATTCGAGAGAAATAGACAGCATTGAAGAAAGAAAGAAAAAAGATTCAGTCACTCACGCAAAAACACATTGATGCAGATACAGACACCCTGACACTACATCCCACTGAGAGTTAGATTGCCATTACTTCACAAGGAAGGAAGGAATATGTTGCCAGGATTTTAATTAATTTTGTATACTTATGTTGGGAGTGCCATGCTGGTTTCGTTGGCAATTCACCATAGAGTGATCTTGTCAGAAATCTGACAATTCAGGCGGAAACAACGCTCTGTGGGAGATGACAGATTGGCAAATGTCAGCAGAGCACAGACATCGAGCTTACATCAAATCAAAACACCAATCAGATCGCCCATTTTAGGTCCTTTCTTGTGCCTGACTGGTCCAAGTCCCCTGTTATGTATTTATTGTATCCATGATCTCAAATTTTCTCCAAAAGTCCTAAATGACCAGTTTCTCACGTTGCATAGTAGATCCCTATTTCAAGATGTTTTCTCAAACATAGGTCTAACTTTCATTTAACTCGTCATCTTGATTTCTGATGTCTGCAGCAACATCACTTTATAGGTTGGCAACACAAGCAGTCCAGTGATCACAAAGGTTGTAAAGAAATATGCAGTTAGAACTGATCATCAAAAGCACTTATTTGGAAATGCAAACCAGGAAGAATTTTTAAATTACTATCCAAACTGTAAAAGTGCATTCGATTTTGCTCTGGTTCAAATTTGACCTGTTGTCTTTACCATATTAGTATTTACAGTTTACAATACAACCAATAATACAATGGACTCATTCACTTTTGTTTTCACTTCAAAATAATTTGGTTTAAACATTAAAGCTGAACTGATTTGTTTACAACTTGTACAATCATTTAACCACTTGTTTCCCTAATTGACTCCAATGTTAAGATGCTATCAAAACTATTGAAAATGATGAACAAAACTATGGAAATAAGGTCCATATCATAGAGGCTTTAATACGTTTCAAAGAACAGGTCTTCAGGTACAAATAAACAAGGAAGAGACAAACATTCATACAGAGTAAGATAATCTATAGGCTACTTTTTATCCATCGTACAGCAACTTACTGCAGAGTCCTTCAGTGCAAACGTCTACTGAAACAGTTCTGTCATACAAATGGGTGCATTTAAGCTCACACAAAGACACAGTGTTGTGTGGATTAGATCTTCTGAGTATAATAACATAAAGAATAAAAACCTGAACCTTAACCTTGTGCACAGAGTGCATTGAACACACTAATTCAAATTCTGAAAGGGGTTTTCAGTAATTACTTTGACTTTGTGACATCTATCCCTTTTTACTGTATGCAAATGTCTGGCACAGTAAAGTCACTTATTCATTCATTTAAGCAATATTTGAGTAAAATACTGTACATGTTTTGGGAATGTATGTAGGGATCCTTTTTGGATATATAGATGATATATGGATGATGCTACATGGATGGTTTTTGCCGCGATTTTGCAGATATTTTGTTAAGTGGCTACCGTTTTTTCAAATCCATATTCTGTGAAAAATGCAAACAGACTGAGTAATTAATTATTATTTTTCTTTCAGTGAACTTCATGGTTCAACAGTGAGACTTCAGTATGTTGAATGACACAGATTGACTGAGCCTGGAGGCGAGAGAGCAAAGGTGCGCTGTGGGACTGAAAGGTTTGATTACCGTCTAATCTACTGAATATAAATTAGAATTAAAGTGGGATATTGCAACATGAATATCATGTCTTTTAAGAGACCTGGTTTCTATTGGCTGGCTATTCCTACGCAGTTACTTAATTCATACTAAAACCACTTAAATGATGTGTCTTGTGAGGAAGCTACAGTAAGCTGAGTAAAATGGGACTTTTGTCATTATTAAATGTCCTCTGTCTTCAGCTAAAAGTACACAAACCTTCCCTCAACAAGATCACAAGGTTTCAAAGGTTCACACATTATTGGAAACTCAAACCTAACTCAAATGTTTTCTCAGTGGAAACATCACAATCTTTATCTATGTGCAAGAGGTTTTGTTGCTCTAAATATATCCCACCATAAATGACTTCTGTTCGTTATGTATCTTGCCTTTCCTAATTGCTGTGGTTTGTTCACAGCAGGGAGAGGAGTGAAAGCCAGCACACCACTGCTTTTTTAGATCACTCCAGGCAACGACTGCGGTTCATTATGCAGAGGAAAGCAAATCATTACTAATGATTTTCAAAACAAAACTGACACTGAACACCATGGCATTATTTTTAGGTATCTTTGATTTCAACTGCATCTACCTCTGCTCTAATTTATGGCTGTAATTAACAGTGATCAGGTGCCCTCTGTTAACTGTAACAAATGAACTCCACTGTCCACAACTCCTCTCCGCCTTTTCAGCTCTTTTCATTCTTTATTTTAATGTGACTTTTACTTTTCTTTTTTACATTCCCTCCAATTGGTGAATTTGCAACTGATGAAATGTGTTTAAATGCGCTGTGCTGCTTGTCAGGCTCTGTGGGCCTCAGCTCTAGCTCCTCCTCCTCCCTCGTGCTATTGGCTGATGAATCTGGTGAGCTGCAGCCAATCACAGTCCATCTGGGGGTACATAAACATTGAGGAGCCCAAACTGTTTGTGTATTGTGAGCTGTTTTGTCAGGACTTGTGTCTTGACGTATGAAAACAGTGATTTTGCTGTTAGATTTCAGATAATCAATCAATTATTTGAAGTTACTGTTACTTACCTTTAACTCTTTGCCAGGAAGCTCCGTAAGGGAGAACTGCCATTTTTACTACATTTCCTTTCCTCCCGTTTCTTTGTCTTGATAGGGAGTTAGGTTTAGGATTGTACCTTTTCTTTTTTGGTTTATTTAGTATTGTGATTTTATTTTTATTCTGGGCTGGTTGGTTTGTTATTTTGGACAGGGCTCTCCCTGATGTTACATTTAAGCTTCTGCACGTATTTTCAGCATCTCATACAGTTTGTTTTGTGTCTTGCAGCAAAATAATGTGCCCATTTGAAACCATAACACCTTGATTATACACTTTAACCAATTCAGTTTGTTATTTATCAGTTTTGGGTATAAACACACATTTAAAATTTACAGTAAATGTTACACACTTGACTACTATTCTTCATATTTGGAGCTCAGTCAAGCAGTTTGAGAGTGCAAAATTGTTTTTTAAAGAATGAAATAAACATGAGCTGAGCCATTATTGCAGAAATGTTCGCTCCACAAGTGACACTAAAGTACTTGCTCGTTAATTTGTTGCTATATGACTCAATATATTAACACAATGCTGCTGTTCTCTTGTTGACTTTAAAGCTTCTAGAGAGCATTAGCGTTGACGTCAAACTGAATTAAGACCAAAGAGATCCTCCTGGTTAGTTTAAAGAAAGCTGTAATGAAGAGCTAGTTTTGTTTAAATCGGTTTAGAAGTCAAAATTCTGTCACAATCACAAATATAATTTTAATTTTAATGCGGCTGTTTTCATAAATAAAGGTTAAAGAAAGGTTAAACAAAAGTAATCTAACAAACTTATAATCGTTTCACCAGAGGGACGCTCCATTTGACAATATCCTGTGAAACTGTCACAGAGTGATGGACTAATTTTCCCCCGCTGATTCTTTTTTCCCTCCCCTGTTACTATTTTGGAAAGCTGTCCCATCTGGCTGCTCTTCACAACAATATTGCCCAATGAACTTTCATTTCCTCTGTTGTTAAATAGAAATGAATCTGCTCTCCATCACAGGTGGGAGGCACACTTAATTGACTTGTGTTAACATCTTTCTATGCCTTGTACACCTGGTCTCCTTCTATATGCACATTTCATCAATGCATTTTATTCCGATCTGCTGATTTGACAGTTAACCCACTGATGAACAATCAAATCACATCAACGTACCGTTCTGGCTTCAGACTTGCATGGAAGCCTGAATTATTTGGTTTAGGAAAGCTTGTGAACTCAAATATATTTATGCATGTTATACTACACAGGCTGGATGTTGGTGATATATATCAGAATAAATATGACGTTGCAGACTGATTTATAGTTTGTGAGGTGTTAAAGTGAAGTGCAAAAAGACATCAGGCAAAAAATAAAAAATGAGATGACTGAGTCTAATTTGTCTTCCAGTGCTCAGAAAAGCTAAGGCTGTATAAATGAGAAGGAAGGTGAAAAAAAACAAAAAACCTATAACATTCATTTTTGATTGGCTATCTGTATATGACTGGTCTTCAAAATGAACGTCAATTTCATCTCATCTATTGCCTGACAGAACTTAAATTGGATCCCAAAGAAAATAACACGATAGGAATGAAATCAACATTTTCTGCTTTCTCTGCCACCTATCATAGTTGTTGATTCAATGAATTCAGCGATAAGAAGTGTTTTATTTAAAATTGCAGGAACATAGTTGGAAAACTTTTCAAATCGAAATTCAAACGGCTCTCATAGAAACGTCATGTGCTCAGCAGTTATTCATGGCTGTTATCGCAAATGTCTGACAATGTCTGAGTCAAGCTGGAAAGGCTCATCACTTTCTTGATGCTGGCTTGTGTACCGCATACCAAACATTTACTGTTCTTTTCTTCAGTTTCCCTCCTGTAAGAATATTTTAACAACCTGGCAGTTCCCCTGGAACAAGCACCACTGTATGTAGATTCCAGGTAATTTAAAAAAAAACCTGTAGTGCAGAGCCATGACAATTACTGCACAATGCAGGAGAAGCTGATTTATATTAAAATATCCCCTCATTTCCTACACAATTAACCTTGGGCTAATGCTAATTTAAGCCTTCAGTGCCCACCAGATACTTCCTGGAAATGATGGGTAAACAGAGGAGGACCAGGAGCATAAAGATTCAAGACTAAAGAAATATGCATATACAGTTTTTCAAAGCCCCTGAGAATACAGTGTTCTGTATTATACATCTCAGGCACGGTGAACAAATGAGCATATGCATGAGTCTATTGCTCACCCCCACAATGATCTATAATTGAATGTGTACACACACCCCGTACATCATTATATGGATACAACATAGATTTGTTCTGGTCTCGATCAGGTACTGGTGACATCCTAAATACACTGGTATATACTGTGAGCCATACAACCTTGACTGTGAGTGGGGGATGTGGATAATCCTCTATTAACGTTTTATATTGTGATATCGATATATTGTGATGTCTTAAATACAGATGTACACACATAGTCTCATGCATGCTCTTACTTTGTTAAGGATCAGTGGTGATATTCTATATATGTCTTACTGTCAACACATCCCATTAAAAACCAACAATTAACTGATCCTACTAACAAGTTTGGTGTGTGTATCCAAAGCCTTATATATCTTCTTCCTCTGTGCCATAGATATCTATTGTCCAAAAGCTATTAAAAGCATATAAATGAGCCACACTGTTGCACTGGGTGACATGTTCAAGGGCACTGTAGCTTATTTTGAGTCAATCCCACATACAACGTCCTGCTGCTGGGGAATACTCACTTGAAAACCAAATGTGTATTTATCCGCTGCTGAAAATAGCCCCCAACAAATGCACTATTTACTCCTGTTTGAGTAACGTTTGCTAAAAACTACAGCGTCCAGCTGTTTGAGGAAACCAGTGAACCTTTTTTAAAAATGAAACTGTAGTATATTTGTGACCAAAGATTTAGGTCTTAAGTAGGAACCAATGGTCTTGGGGCTGAGTTCCACAGACAGGGTAGGGAAGTCAGAAAGCACTGTGAGACGGACTAAGACGTTGTTGGTTTTGGTGTTTTTGTGGTATTTGTTGACAGTAAGAAAAATATGGAATAACACCTGCCTTAACCTTTAAAGGTTTGTCTGTTGTGCATGTATTCTGTTTTGTAAGTAGTAATTAATATGTTTGGCCTCAGGTGTATTTAAATGAGTCATAATTCTCCAGAAATTATAATTAATACCAAATTTACTGAAGTGCTGTAGTTCTACTGTTTTTAAGTGCAGTATAAACTTATTTTTAAATCTTTGTAAATTAGCATAAATTCCACAATCCACCATGAACTGGACCTGTTAGTTGTTTTTTTTTAATACTGTGTACACTATGTACTGACTTGTGTAGTGCATTAATTTTGACAGTGTAGTGTTGTCTCAAATCGAATACTGCTGTTGTGTGCTTACCGGAAATGACAATCGTAACCTTTGACCGCTTCTTCTTCTTCTTCTTTTTAATGGCTGATTGCAGCCGGGCAGAGCATTATCGGCAACATTTTACCGCGATTGCCGCACGCCAAAATATCTGCCAGCTTGTTTGCGCACTTGACTTCAATTCTTGTGGGAAATTTTATTCACCAAATGTGGTATAATATTGATGAATCAGTACTGAATCATTGCAGGGTAAGGTCAGAGAGGTCAAATAAGTCATAATCAATATTACAGTATTATGTATAAGTCAATCAAAGTCAGTCATATTGATAATGGTCAGGAAAAGTCAGGTTCAGTCAGGTTCAGTCATAATCATGATGTAGTCATGTGTTGTTGGATGTGGGCATAATCATAGAAGTCTTGTATTCTTAATTAAGTGCAGCAGCTGGCAGTGGGAGGTTAGAGTATATCAGACAGTGGGAAAAAAAGGGAGGAAACTGTGGTGTGGCTCAGAGCAGGCTGAAAACATCACAGAAATTAGGCCAAGGTCAGCAGGTGGTTACGCAACTTTGAGCCCACAGAAGGAGGGTGAAAGGGGTGGCTATAAAAGAAGATGTGTGCTTTGGATTGTCAGTTACTTCATGGACTGACTCAGGTTTGTGTGCGCTTGTATGCTTGACTGTTGGTTGCTCCATGAACTAACTCGGGTTTGCTGTACTTGTTGATTTGTCAGTAAACTCTATTCATATTAGAACTCTTTTGACTCAGTTGAATTATTTTTGAGTATTGAAGTGCTTATAGTGTGGGGAAGATCCTGAGGACATTGTGGCCCATCTTTGGGATTTTTCTCCCACATTATATTAAAAATGAATAAAAAATGAACATGCTTTTACTTTTAGTCGTAACAATTGCAAACGCGGCCGCCATTTTCATACGTTGTTGGTCCGTCCCCTTCCGCTACGTAGCCAAGATGGCGACCGTTGAGGGTGAGAGGTGTGCATCGTTCCACACTCAACTTTCTGACCGTTATGAGTACATCATCTGGGTACTCATAGTACACTGCATTTTGCCATACTTGTCAGTGTGAATGCACTTATGTACTCAAAATATTAAGTGTAAGTACAGAAGTACACATTTTGAGACACAGCAAGGGTTTGAGTTAGCTTAAGGTTTTGGTCCTGTATTTCACTGTGAAACCCCTACCTGTTGCAAGTCAAATGTACTGCCTAAACCTTATAAAGGTGGTTAGAGGTATTTTTCCTCACACTTCCTACATGGTTCATATTATTCTCATGTTCAGATGCCGAGGCTCACGCCATTTTGGGAGGCCAAAAGAAGGGATTGCTGACTGCATGCTGAGCTAATATATACTGCCTCGTGTCAAGTTGCGTAAATCACAGGGGTAATCATTAAGATGGTTTAAGTAGTTCACTGTTTGCTATGTGATTATGCTCTGAAAACAAACCATGTGGAGGGTGGATTAATATGGTCCAGTGGTGTTTTTAGATCAGGAGGAGGCGAGAGAGAGAGAGAGAGAGAGAGAGAGCAACTTGAGCCTTTGATCATCTGTGATGCTGAGTGTAGGGATTCACTACACCCACAAACCCTTTGAAGGCCCCCCTGCTGAAGCAATGGGCCCGGCCAGTCCTCTGAGCTTCCCTTATTTATTTATTCATCTCTCCGGACCCACACAAGATGATACTCATGATTCATTAGATTTGGATACACACTTAAAAAAGTCTTTTAGGAGATTCAGCAGTATCAGGGGCAGCTGCTTCAGATGCTGTCAGTGCTGTAACCATTGTTCAAATAAGTGATTAGTCAATTGACACAAAATGAATCTCCAAAAAAATATAGACATAGTTTGGGTTAAGACTTATGTCAAACTACAAAAATGTTAATACTTTATTAATCATTATTAAATAAAAATGTCAAACATTGTGTGTTCCAGTTTCTCCAGTGTGAGTATATGCAGCTGTTCTCTCTTATTGAATCCCTTTGGGGTTTTTAACCAGTTGTTCATACAAAGTTGATTAATCAAAATATAATTGATAGACTAATAAATAATTATTAGTTGTAGCCCTAACTTCAGATGATGAGCTGCTGGTCTGTGTAAAACTACTACTGAGATATGCTAACAAAAACGTGGCTTATAGCAAACACAAGTGAGTGATACAGTATGACATTTGGACCCAGAAGATGATTAGTTAGATACCACAAAACCAGTCTGTTATGAAGAAAGTTCACATTTTAAACATGATTGCTGGCTGACTTCAGAGATAAAGTCAAAGGTAATGTAATCTTGTGTCTGTGCATGCTGTGCAAATTAGCACTTACTGTACATCCAGATGTTCATGCTTTTTCACATTCAGCTGAATGTTATATAAGGGCTGATAGTATCAATGTGATCTCAAATTGGCATATTTTATGGAACAGCAAGACCAGAACTACATGATGATAAATGTGCCAATATTAGTGTGAAGTAATGTTTCTAGAAGTGTGGATTGTGCTTCTTGCAGCCTCTCAAAATGCTTGGGAAAGGTTCTGGGAGATGAGTCATTGATGAAAAGCTTTCTTAGAAGCCTGTATCTTTGAAAGTTGTCTGTCTTGTTCCCTCAGTGACATGTTACACAACATCACAACATCTATAGACATGTTGCTTATACAACTATAGATCCACGAAGTCTGTGGATGTATTAGTTCTTGACCAAGAATGAACGTGAGAAACCAACTTTCATTGTGAGAATTTAGCATGAAGTCTACAAAGCACTGTTATCCACATTGAACATTTGAAAAACAACACCTGGAGTTCCTCTGTTCTCACCTTCCTCAGAAGTTTGTTCTCTCAAGCACAACTTCGGAGGCACGTTCTCCACAAGGACACGAGTATCGACTTCAGTGTTTTGGACTTGATAATTACCTTTTATCTTGAACAGTGGGCTGCACAAGGACCTATTAAAATTAATTTAATTACTATTCAAGTACTATTAGAAGATGTGAGGGCTCAGTAGGGAAAATACCTTTATCACTCTGTTGTCCTTTAACTTGATTAGATTAGATTTATTGAAATCATCAAGTTAATGATGGATTGCGGGCCCTAAAGAGTCTGGAATCAAACCCTTTGCTCACGTTAGAAAAGATTGTAAGCTACCTTGGACATCCATCCACTTGAAGAATATGGCCTCTTTTGTTGCATCGCCCTTCAGTTAACACAAGAGCTTGCTTGCTGCTTCCTACAAGTATCTAAGCATTGTCTACGTTATGCTTTTGCCTTTGTGAAAGCCCTGCAATCTTTGTGCATTGTATTTTCAGCTAGCACAAAGCACAGCAGGCAAACGTATGAGGCTGGTAATAAAGGAACCCGAGAACTGCGAGCATGCTACAGTATGGGAATGCTCCAAGAAATCTTATTTGTGCTTTTCATGCCCTAAGCCTCTTGTCTCTAATCTATCCCACTTGATGTGTAGGTGTGTACGGGTGTGAAATATGCTTTCCTTCCATGGCAAGGATTCCACATTGTTCTTGCCAACAGGAAGGAGAAAATGTTTGGCAAGATTTTCTAAAACCCAAGCACCTACAAAGCAGATTCAAAGGAGGAGAATAAAGAGCAGTGTTGCTCTGAGCATTCAGTGGCTTTGTATGGACCATGACATCATCATTTCGTGCTTATGAACAATTATGTCAGTCACAATACAGACATGAGTAGATGTCATGACCCTTAGATGATTGCGGTGTTTCCAGGGGAGCTTTCACGAACCAGATAAGAGTCGCTAAAATACCACACTTCTCGTGACTGGTGTATATTCTCCAGATATATATATATATATACTGTATTTACATGAACCACACACAATGCCTCTCCTCAGCTTTGTCCAGTAGAATTAGTAGATTTTCACTGTCAGTTATATTGAGATGATGAAACCACAATGAAATAGCTTTAACGGCATAAAATGTGAAGCCTCCTACTGAGAAAAATAACCCTCTCAGCAGGTGATTCTCTCAGTTTTGTAAATCCACATTTTCAGATTAGACTTCTACAGAAATGTTCATGGAAACCCACACTGGGAGATTTTTAATTTATAGCCTTAAATTATAAATACCCAGGTATTTATAATTAACAGGTTGTATCTTTGGATTACTTTTGCTTGGGTAAAAATGCTTGCATAGATGTAGGCAGCATCCGCCAGCCCCAAAAGAGTTGATTTAGCAAATTAATAGCAGTAATGAATGCTTGTCTCTTTTCATTCAAAGCTAGAGTTAAATAGGCTCTACACAGGTCAGCCAGTTGAGCATTTGTGATGTAATGATGTTGATACTTAATTTAGCTAATTCATCAATTCCTGTGCATCGATTAGATTACATTATATTGACAACCATCGACAGATGCATAAAACCCACAGATTGAAAGAGACACAAAACAACTACAAACGATGCAGATGACTCTGTTGTCCTTTTGTGTCTCTTTGTCATCATTCAGTGCCTCTCTTTAGCGGTTTTGTGTCTCTAAGTCAGTTTTCCGTCTCTTTGTATTTGTTTTGTTTCAGTTTGTAGTAGTTTTGCATCTCTTTGTAGGTGTTTTGTTTCTCTTTGTAGTCATTTTGTGTCTCTTTGTAGTTGTCTGATTGACTTTCCAACAAGAGATGTTAACAGTAATTTCAAACAGAAGCTCTGGCACAGAGGCCCATTGACCCCTTGGGTTACTGGGACTGTGCCAGGTAGGCCTGTTCAGTAATCCATCCATATTGACAACCTTATGTAAAGTTTTACAGTGTTAAATATCCTTCATTCATCATTTTCTACCCTTCCACACCAACTTCAAGGCAATCTTTGCCTTCACAAGTTGGGAAATGGAAGCTGAAATATATGTTGTGAAGTGCTCACTAAAGAAGCTTTCCATGTTCAATTGTAAAGGCATCTTTCACAGTAATAAGCCTCAGTGTTCAGTGCCTGAACAAATGAGATTCACAGTGTTATATTAGATAACGTTAAATGAAATCCATAGATCAAGTTAAGTTGGTGCTTCTGAAGAAAAATCTAATATTGTTTGCGGAATTAATGCTCCTTTGTGGGTAAATCTTTGGAACATTATTGAATGTTTGTTTGCTGGCTTTCTACTGTATCCATTTTTCTAAGCAATATACAATCCATGTATGTAAAGCTATGAAAAGATGCAGAGCACCTGCAGACACCCTCCACAACTACAACAACCAAGCCAAGAGTGGAGTAAAAGGCTGCCTGTTAAATGCACTGGACTGATGAATGGTGATAATAGCAGGGTGCTGTATTTCTCTGTTACCTACTGCAACGCCTGAAATATTATTTGTCATCCCTAAAATACATTGTTACATTTGGCTATTTATGATATAATTTGAAACCCAGCTCAGTGAAGCTGCAGAGGGTTACTTATACTACAGTTTTAAGTGTGAACAGGGTGGAATGAGAAAATATAATTATAGTTATGAAATGTAAAATAAATGTAATCACCTCTTACCAATTATAACTGAAAAGTTTTCCCACTTATTTTGTCGTCTATTCCCACTGCAGCCAACATGCCCATTGACAACCATTAATACTGCTGAAATGCCCTTGAGCAAGACACCAAACACCAGCCTACTCATTTATTGTAAATGAGCATAAGCTAAATGGATAATACTGTATGTAAATCTGAGAAAGACAGGAGTAGGTGGTCCGTGCTGAGGCATAATGATAGAAAGTCCCTGGTGGGTAGGTGGAAGACGCAACACAAAGGTGCGAAGATTTCCCACACGCAGAGAGAGAGCTGAGATTTAATGAAGATGGAGATACATTTCATGCAGCACTGAGATATATAAATTAGTGTTTTGTGCTCAGAAGGTGTTAAATGAGGGCTTAAAGACAGATGCTCTGGTTTATGACTTCATAAAATGGAGAAGATGATGCTGTCTGGCCAAAAATCAGTGTTAACTGTAAAGTATTCTTATTG
Organism: Macquaria australasica; assembly: GCA_005408345.1. Classification (NCBI taxonomy): domain Eukaryota; kingdom Metazoa; phylum Chordata; class Actinopteri; order Centrarchiformes; family Percichthyidae; genus Macquaria; species Macquaria australasica. Next base: position 442,403 of record SEMN01000204.1, on the reverse strand, counting down.
CCAAATGCAATTAGAATACTGAATGCTTATTCTCCTTATGGCTTTTTCACTAACTAAATTTTGTCCCCTGCCCCATCTTGTTTATAACAATGTTTTAGAACTGCATCTATGAGCAGTAATAAATTTAGAGCTGAACTAATCAATATTTTTATATTAACAATGGATTAAAGTACTATCTGCAATGTGAAAGATGTTGCACATAGTGACGAGGGAGAATTATCACTCAACTCAGTTCCCCTCAACTCTATGGAGTGTTTTAGAGTCTTTCAGCTCATTGTTTTGGTTTTACGGCCTGCAACTTTACTGTTTTGGTTCACTTTCACCGCTCTCATCAACCTCGTTTCCAGCAGCACTTCAGCGAAATAGCACAGATAAATCCACTGTACGCTACCTGACTGTCACTAAACAGCAGACAGACGAAGTTAGCGAATGGTTGGTGCACATAGTGGAGCATTTAGCAGCCAGATATTTCCCTCAGAAGTTAGAGAGATAAAAGGAGAGTGAATATTAGACTTACATTCACCAGGTGACCAAAAACACAACTCCAAATTAATGCTACTCTTGCTCTGTATCTTCTGGATGTTTTAGTGGCCATATCAACTTTATGTAGTTATAATATATTAATGTTTTCAGCTTTTTCCACCCCAAAAAGCCAAAAACTTTTTTTTTTTTTTTTTTTTTTAGCATTTTATTAAACATCAATAAATATCTAACTATCATGGCTACAATGCATATCCTGCATTCCTTCAGAGCTTTGGTTGTGTGCATTCTCAGAAATTAAGGCCATACATCCATCAAGATGCAGTTAAGCACATGGGAGAGTAGATTAGGATGTGAAGTGAGGTAGCAGCAGACTCTGAACAACAACAACAACAACAATAGTGCTATGAAGAGAAACTAGCAGAGCTCGTTGCTGCTGCCATGACTTTATTAACAATGGCAACCCACAGCCCTCATCTGCCACCGAGTGGATAGTTACACAAAGTAAACACAAAGCATGTAAGTATGTAAAGAATGCTGCTCACATTGCAGCTGCTTGTCAATCCTTACATGCTGTTAATAGCAAGTATATCATGAGCTTATGTCTTTTCTAAGTCATGTTGCTTGCTGATGTCTTGTTCTTAATGTAAAGAAAAAAAGAAAAAACAACTCACAATTTCTTCAAAGTGGCATGAATCAAAAAGAACCAAAAGAATGAAAAATTTTAATTTCTGTTGAATAACAATTGACAAGTTTAATATCAAAAACAATGTGATTTTCCCACAGATGCCTCTCAGGTTTCTCCAAGTTGAGTCACATTCAAAGTATTGGAGCTGGTATGGATTACACAATGATATTTTGCTCAATCTATGCGGCGGCACAGAATTTTCCTGTCTGTTTTCATCAGTGGTGTCGACGTGACAGGCAAAAGCAAATTTGGCAGGCTGACTCACGCAGGGGCTGAGAGGGGGCTGGTTGCAAGGTTAATTGGCAATGGGAATAATTGGCCACTGGGCTCAATTTGTCTGATGGGAGGAATTGGAAACCAATCTTACTGTCTGTTTGGAAGCCTTCCATGCGATTCCTCAATGGAGGCATCTTTATCTGATGCTCTCTGCTTGAGCTGCATCCTCCTCTCTGATCACACTTGCTACGAATGGGTGTGCTGGTGCTGCTTATCTGCCACAGATCTGTAAACAAGTAGAGAATTCTAACAGCAGCAGTTTTGGTAAGTCTTCATTTTCAAATCAATATTTTTTAAGTGTTTCATTTGTCCTTCTGTGTGCACACAGCAAAATGAAGTTAAAGACCATGTTTTTATGTTACCTGCAACCCAACCAGAATGTAAAAAAAAAAAAGGATGGATGGAGAAGATAGTTGATACAGGTTATGTTACTGTAGACTTCTCTGATAATGCATTTTAAATTGGTGCAAAATAAAAATGTGAGAATACTCTGGCCTATGAAGGTGTGTGTTCGATACAGGGTTCTTTCAGAGAAATTGAGTGGGCTTTTTACTGCAGACCCTCTCACTTCTAGCTGCTTGCTAAGCACAGCCTTGCCTCGAGGGCATGATTTGCCTGCCTTTCTGTTGATGGTTATTTGTATCCACAACGAGAGGATCAACAGAATCAGCATGTGAAATTGATTTTTGTCTCTGCCTACATGTAAATGAACTTTTCAATGATTTTCAACTTAAAGCCGATGATGCAAATTTAATGCCGTTTTGGCCTTGTTTTTATACTCTAATTCTACTCAGGCAGCCTAATGTGATGACATGTGCCAGACTGTGCTTCTCCTGAGATAAAATGGAAATAATATTCGTCATGAACGCTTTGAAATTCTGAGGTTCTGTCTATTTTCTAAATCAAAATTGACATATCTATAACGGTGTAATACTTGAATATCATTTGAGGCTTGAGTGATCGTCTGTTGTGAAATGTTAAATATTTAGATGGACTATATACCAGAACAGTTTTATCAAATATTGAATCTTTGATGCTCAGTTAGTCAGAGATCAATAGCTCAGAGGATCCTTATAGTTTAAAGCTCTTGACAGGCTGAACTTTGTTGTAATATTATGCAATATTAACAGTTGTTGGGAGACTGGGGTTCCTCAGGGATCCTTAAGAGGCTCCCAGGGGATTTCTCAGCTAAATTAAAAGCAGTTTATTATATGTTTTCCTTATCAATCGATTCCATGCCATCCTGTATTTTCTCTCTCAACCTATTCCTCTACATAGTTTCCTCTACATATTCCTCTACAATTCTATGCTAAATTATATTCAACAAACTATGTACATTTTCACACAGATAGAAGAGAGATATTGATAGAACTGATAATTTATGGGCCAACACTCTTCAGTTTAGGAAACATGAAAAATGTTGAAAAGTTTACAATAGTAAGCTTCAAAACTGTAGACGATACATATCTGTTCTTTCAGCATCCTATTGGGATTTTAAAGGGAACTTTTAACAGCAAGTTTTCTGTTGTGCCACATCTGGTACTTTTTTTTTTTTTTAAGAAAACTACCATTTCACCAACATAAAGCACATAATTGTATTTTTACACACAAGTTAGTAGTTATAAGTTAGCAGAAATACTAAGGTACCCAATATACTGCCCTGTGGCATCTCAGTATCACATACAAATGTGGTTTTGCTTTGATTGCTTTAGACAATTTGATTGACTTGTTTGACAAGAAAGCCTGTCTTGACTGAACAAAAAAATATTCTGTGATTCACAGTGTCAAATGCTTTACAAATAAATACTTTCAAGAAATGTTTAGGGAAGTGCACATTTCTTTAGTAAATTGTAAAGACCATGATGACCCTCATGAAGGCCACAAAATGAAACACGTCTGTCTAATAATAAAATCGTTCTATATACTACAAGTGTCGCTGGAGTTTTCACCTCTCCAGTAAATTGTAATAAAAATGTCATCTTCGACAAATTGTACAGAGATTTAATATTAAATAGTTGCTCTCAGGATGTTCACTTAGTTGAATTTTTTTTCTAGTAACTATAACATAAGAGGAGTTGTGTCTTGTTGTGTGCAGACAAGGGTAAATAGAAAAAGTGAAGGAAAGGAAAGGTGGTGAAAGGGGAGAATTAAACCATCATGTTCTTATTGTGAATGGCAGCTTAATTTGTAAATGTCATGGGATACAAACTTCATAGTGGCAGTTGTCTCATTTTATGAACTCTCAGAGAAGCAAGACAGGTGAGACGCCGCAGGAAAACGAATTGAAAAATTAAAAATTGGCAGATGGCATTAAACTTCACAGCCAATGTTTTAATAGGTGAAACAAAAATACATCAAGTGTAGGCTACATTATGCAATTGTCTTAAAGTAACACCCATAACTGAAATACCTTGCAGAATGATTTGCAGACTCTTTCTTGTCTAAACGTCCCCACTAATGTGACATAGATTGCAAATGTCTATGAATCTTGAGCAACTGGTTTGTCTTCTCAGATTGTTCAGTTTGTTTTATCCAATATTTCACAAGAAAAAATACCAGTAAAAGTAAAAAAAAAAGAAAGGTTTCATTTTGTGTAGCAGAAGTATATGTATATTTTTGTCCCATTAATTATCTTGTGACCAGAGCTGCAGGGAAAACCCTATGGTGTGTAAACTTCAGTATCAACTGAGGATTAACAGTCTGGTTTCCCTGTGTGCTTTATGGACTACCAATCTAAGCCCTCATTAAGCAGTTAAACTCACTTGGTAAAAACTGCAGAAGAGTTGAGGTCTAACAGCACAGATCAGGAAAAGAACTAGCTGAACATAAGAGGCTATGAGCTACTTACTTTGGTGGTATTTTATTCATTTCTTATATCTTCTCCTCACATTTTCATTGTATGTAATAAACTCGATTGGTCATATTTTATGTGTTTACATTTATTAGCTTAATTATTGATTGTTTCATTTGACCCAGGAGTCCCAGTGATAAGAACCACGTTATAAATGGTTGTTGTAAATGGAGGCCAGTGTTCACGGAGTTTTCAGTTTATTAGGTACACCTTTAATCTATTTAATAAAATTTGTTGTTGTAGGCCATTTAATTTGTCTGTTAAGTGGTGTGCCTGAGGTAAAATTCTGCACATTAATGCTGAATTCAGATGTGATTTTCATTTATACCAACAGTTTTTGCTGTAAACCCTTGAAACAGGGGCCAAAATAACAGCCATTTGGCCTATAGCATTAACTATTGTACCACCAGTGGAGCACTGTGACTGATGCTGCTCTGTCTGGTTTTTACTACACACCATACTCACATAAAATACGGCAGTATGCAGTATATGATGTACATTGTAGTACTTGTTTGATGTTTAATTAAGTTCTACGACCAAAATGTTGCTTTAATATGAAATGTATTAGTGCTGACAGTGTGGGGGAGTCGATAAGGTGTGCATTAAGATATGTAGGCTATAGGCTACTGTACATTTTACATCTTCGACTCAAGTTCAACATGTGCAAAAGGAAATATTAATACCAGCGTAACTTGGCATCAGTGTCTTTAGTGGGGAGTTGATGTAGAGACAGATTTTGATGAAAAGCAAAAGGCAATTTGCATTTATCACTGCATTGCAAAGTTCCTCAGTAATGATAATTAATTCCAGATATTTATAGTGCAGGGAACTGGACTTTTTCATATTCAGTCAAATTCCTGAGGCACTTCCACTTAGGTGCATCTGGGAATTTATTTACTCTTCTTCCATAATTCAGCTGATATATGAAATCAAATTCGACAAATTAATTTAAGATGAAGTTGAAGATGAAAGTCAAGTACGTTTTTTCTACCAGACTCCAGGTCCTGCTTTAGTGATTACACAATGTCATTTATTAGGCTTTCGCAAATTAACTTTTGCACAAACCTCAGCAACAGAATTCACACACCAGTTTCACTGAATAAGCCAGTTTGAGAAAGGTAGAGTTGTAAAGAAAAAAAAAGTGTTAGACAAGGCTTGGAAACCTTTTCACATCGTTCTCTGATGAGAAATATCTTCATTTTTGGTGTCTTTGAACACATGTTCATGTGTTAAGGTGTTCTCTCTTTCGCTCTTTTTCACACTCCCAATCACTACATCATTTCAATTTCCGTTTAACTTCTCTGTCTACATTTAGTTTTTAAACTAATCCAAAAGAGAATGGGGGTATTGTTAGTATTAAACCACTTAATATACAAAGAATCAACATTATTAGTAATAGATTAAACATGAGTAACACAAGTATGCAATGTAGAAAAATTGGAGTTAAAATGTGTTCAATGTCATCCCCCTTGTAGAACAATTTAGTTCATTATAATGCAGTTGTGGGATGTTCATCTCACACTGACTTTCTGCTCAGACGGTAGCAAGTCAACCTTTCATCCAAGAGCTCTGCTAAACAATGCTTCCCTAATCATTAAAGTGGTTAAGCCTGCAGATGAGCTCATTGGGTATAACGCACCCATCACAGTAATCATTACTGACAGGACATGCAGCTGCTAATGATCTTCTCTTAATCACACTTAATCAGGTAATAATGATTTTGAGGTGAGAGATGAAGTGCTTGCTCTCTGCTTTCGCCATGGAGAGGCCTTGTTTCACTTGACTGGTTTTGGTGTCAGCAGGGGGGCTGAAGGGGGCGGCACATTCATATGCTGCACTTCCCCCCGATTCACAGGGTCACTTGTTGGGATTGGAGGGAGGAGGGATTTATGAATTAGACCTAGATCATAAAGGACCGCTGGGAGACGGGACAGCGCACAAAAATACAGACTGAAGTTTACTGTGCTGGGAGGAGAGGATAAAGTACTACACAGACATTTTGGAAGTTTGGGTATAAGGTTACTTAACACTAAACAACGTATATTTACATGCACACCAATACTTGATACCCCACCTTAAAGTAATACTTCCAATACATTTGTATTACAAGATTTCTCTACAACTCATTTCACATAGATTTATTCTGTACTACAAAAGCTGAGAGATGATACAAACTGAAATGAAACCTTATCTAAACTCAATTACAAATCACAGCATTCAATTTAACAAAATGCATATTAGGGCTGCAACTAACGATTACTTAAACATGTTAATCAATCTTCTTCTCTCACTGTTTGATACTTACACTTTTCTACACAGTGGTAACACTATTACCTGGCTTTTACTGTCTGGCCTGGCGAAAGCATTAATTTGGTAACATGAGATAAAAGGATACTTAAATCTAATCTCATAACGAACGTAAGGAGATTCAAATAAAGGAGCTCCTAGCTTACATATTGGACAGCATGTTGTTTCCACTGTAAATGCAACACTGTGGTTTCTGTATTTACATCATTGTATTTCTGACCAATTTGAAAAAGTCATAAGAAATTTCGACTAAAGCAATTACATGCCACAATAAACTGAAAGATTGAGCAGCCCAAGGTTATGCTTACTCCCATTACAACCATACTCTGTAATCAGACAAAGGCATAATAATGACATATTGGCACCAAAGGGGCCCAATGTCTCAAAAGTCACTGATGTCCTGAGCTTAAGCTTAAGTTAAAGTCGTGATTAAATAAGAGAAACTGAAAATAGATCAGTCTGACCTCCACACTTTGTCTTTCCATGTCAAGCTATTGTCTGATTGTAATGATATCCATCCATCCATCTATTTTCTAAATCTATAATTTCCATTCAGGGTCACAGGGATCTGGAGCCTAACCCAGCATGCACTGGGCATCAGGCAGGGAAACACCGTGGACAGGTTGGTGGTCAATCACAGAGCTAAAACTGAGACAAACAGAGAGCAGAGCCAAGCTCACACCTACAGGCAATTTAGAAGATCCAATTATGGACAGACGTCTTTCTGTAGGATTTCTCCAATTGCTCATGTTTATTCCCACACTGAAACTCCATACAGATTAGACCAAAAGCTAAAACTGTCGTGTACTATTTCTAAATCTTTTTTTTTAACCACAAGAGCATATAAGTCAGATTTCTGATGGGGTTTTTTTTTTCAACAAAAAAAAAACGCCCATATTACTTTTGCTGAACAGTGGTCACTGTGGCAACAAGTAGTAACTAATGGCACACTGAATTTCCCTACATTTCTTTAACATCTCAACACCGCTGCTTTAATTACATCATCATTAGTAACTTTAGTGAGAGTGAGTTGAACAAAAGCAAGAAAAAAACAACAAATGCTTCTTTTTTTTTTAGTGTTTGGAGTGTACAACACTTGCTTGTGAGAAGTACATTAATATTTTATCTGTGACATGCTAAAATGTAGCATAACAGTAGCGCAAGTAGACAAAAGTCATTACATCAGCTAACTGTCTCACAGTTCAAATACAAAGCAATATGTAGCAAAAATTAGCTACGTTTAGCTAACATTTGCCAGTGGTCGTACCCGACTGAGTTAAGACTGTAGGGACAAATCCCCTACATGTACTGGTGGACACCAAATGTGTATTAATCCACAGCTGAAAACAGTCCCCTAAAAATGTACATTTTACCCGTGTTAGAGTGTAAAAACTACAGTGACCATCTGTTTTAAGAAATGACAGCCTTTTTAAAAAATGAAAGTTTATATTTGTGACCTGTTTTTTAAGATGTACGTCTTCGGTAGGAACTAATGAGCTTGGGGCTGAGAGCCACAGACAGGTTAGGAAAGTCAGAAAGCATTGAACGACGTTGTTGACTTTGGTCTTTTCATGGGAGTTTAAAATGATTAATATACTCCAAATATTTGACTTACTGTCATGAGACCTGTTGGACCAGTATGCCTGGAAGTTTTGTGCACATTAATCCTCTGCTCACAGAGTAAAATCCCAACTCTTCTTACCACTCTGGGTAAATCCAAGAGCCTTTATCACTGTTATCACGCTCTCAGTGGTCACACAGCCTGGCAGTGAACCGTGGCCTTTACTAATTGTAAACTCAATGAAGCATTCTTAACAGATGCTGGTGGAACGGCTCCATTAGGCCTTACAGACGGCTGTCGTCCACATATCAAAGCCATGAAAAGTCAAACTGTCATTATCACACGGCTCAAACCACATCTATCCACCCGCCAATTTAATTCTTATTAAATGCACATTATAAGTGGAGATGGATGGTCTTGGTCGAGTGGAGTTACTGCTTTGGAAAGACTTGCTAGGACACACACTCACAGCAATCAGTAGTACCACAACAGTTTTTAAAATGCTATCCATAAAGTATTTATAAACAGACAAATAAAGCCCATAATGTTGCCAGTGATGGAAATATGGAATATTTACAGCTGTGGGATGTGATTTGAATGGATTTAATAGATAAAAGGTGGTCCAGAATGTGTGCAGACCCTATGTAGGGAGTGATTGTGCAGGAAAAACAAAGCTGTTAGAGTCCTGTGTTGCTCTGCCAGCTTGATTGAGAACAACTGCACGTGACACAACAAATAGGCTTTGGGCTGTGTGATGCAGAGGTTATACCAAATGACTCCCAGACCACAGTCCCTTATCTCTATGCAGCTTTATTTTTTTTTTTATAAATGAGGGATTAATTATTGCCTCAAAGAAAAAAAATGAAAAAAAAGAGGAGGAAGCTGCATTCAGAAGATAAATGTACTGTAGCGGTTGCCCCCCTGAGGGTCTCATGTGAAAAAAAAAATGAAAAAAAAGAATGGGCGTAGGATGGTTTAGTAAAGCAGTAAAGTAAACAAAACAGGCAAAACACAATTTAACTCATATTTTTTCTTTAATTAGCAAAACCAAATAGAAACAATTACTCCTGCTAATTTCTCAACTGGAGAGTGATGAATGTTTTTGCAGTTGTTGTTTATGTTTAAATGATTAATTGATACACTTTACAAAGTAATTATCATGCAATTATCATTTTCTGTTTCAGCCATCCAAAACAAATCACATTGAAAATAAACCTTTTAATATCTTTATAATATCCGTGAGATTCTGCGCTACGCCATTATGTCTTTTTCCTATCCTCTTTCTGTTTCCTCGTACTGCATGACCACGAGTTACCTTTAAAAGGCCTTTTCATGATCTACAGCACCACTGGTATTTCAAACAATCATGTGATTTTGACAAGGTGCGTGGCAAGCCTCCCATGTGTGTGTAACAACAAGCCAGCTGCTCCTCAGGGATATTACCGCAGACAATCTTCCTTGCATATTCATCAGGCACTGTTGCTGGCACACACACACACACACACACACACACACACACACACAGATGATCATCATATACAACAATGCTCCTCTGATCAAAGAGAGCTCATTATCTCCCTGTCGTGCTGCAGAGTTCTGCTGAAATAACCAATCAGTTGAAGCTTTCAGAGTTCGGTTCTCTTTCTGTCTGTCTCAGCACACCACCTCCTCCTTTGGCTGGCAACACTTTAACCAAGGCACATTTGATTCCCTTCCTCTCACCAAATGTTGATTCGAGAGTCTGTTCAGAGAGAGCCCTTTGATTGCATTAATGATAAATGAGAAAGTGTGTCTGATTTATCTGTAGTGTACCGTTTGATTCTACTGCAATGAAGATTTCTGTCTGGTAATCAGCCTCTTGAAATGAGTGGTCAAATCGTTCCTCAAGATGTCCCATTTGATATGCGTGGGTTGGCATTAATGCATATGTGATGACTGTCAATTTCTGAGAAGTGAGAGTGAGATTTGACCCGGATTATCCACTTTTGGCGCTGCCTGAATTATTGCGATAATCACAGATCAGATTTGTCAATTGACACTCCAGACAGATCTGCTGATGGCGACACCCATACACACGAAGCAGCTTGTGCAAAACTGTGATGCAGTTTTTTTTCTTGTGACACACAGACAGCAATTTAGTGTTGTCTTGTGTCCATATTCAGTGAATTTCTGGCTGAAAGAGGACTATAACTAATTTTATATATATGTAATTTTATGATATAAAAAGTTATGGAAGGCAATAAAAGATGTTTTACTTAAGTAAATGTAGAGTAACAAGTAGCAAAGCCACGATGTAAAAAGTTAAGTTGTTTTTTTCTGCTGTGAAAACCACAATAGAAGACAGTTTAAATGACATGAATTCATTGAGGAAATTTTGAACAGCCACTTTTCAAGCATACAGTCGGTGAGTGTTGGATAATCAAAGATAGACTTTGGGTGGATTATCTGTCCAAGATAAAGTATGTATTTATTAGCAGCAAAAAGACACATGAAGAATAAGCCCTTTTTAGAGTGTTATGTCATTGATGCAAATGTGAAAAGTATTTGGTCTGTATAGCGCATGTTAAGCAGATGAAACATAATTTTACACTTCATCCATGCTGTGCAGGATCGAGGGGAGCTACCACAGGGCTGATATACAGTGTATGGATGGACAGACAACCATTCACACTCACATGCACATATGGTGTAAATTTAGAGTCTCTTGCATGTTTTTGGACTGTGCAGGGAAACCCAGTAAACCCACGCAGGCACAGGGGAGCATGGATACTACTCAGAGAGAGGCTCCCGGTGGCCTGCCAATTCAAATCCAACCCATCACCATGTATTGAACTGTCAAGTTGCATAGAAAGCAACATGTCAGCAGCACAAGAGCAGCAGCTTCAGTCCTTCGTCTGTGTCTATACTGAAAGCCTACTGAAAGCCATCCATTGCCCTGAATGAGTAAGTAGAGCTGCAATTAACGATTATTTTCATTATTGATTCATCTGTGAATTATTTTCAATTAAAATTTTAGTCTATAAAATATCAGAATAATTGTGAAAAATGTCAATCACAATTTCCCAAATTTCAAGTTCATATTCAAGTTCCTTGTTTGGTCTGACCAACAGTCCAAAACCCAAAGATATTCAGTTTACTATCCTGGAAAACAAACAAAAGCAGCAAACAAGAAAATGTTTGTCATTTGTTCCTTGAAAAATAACCTAAACCGCTTAATCGAATATCAAAATTGTTGACGATTAACGTTCTGTCGACCGACTAAGCGATTAACCAACTAATGTTATTTTGCAAAGCAAGACAAAAATAGACTTAAAGCCTAAAAAGAGGATACTGGTTGGAGTTGCACATGCAATGTAAAGCTCCAATGAAATTCAAGCCATTTTACGGTCAGTGCAGACGGCTATTTTAATAAAATTAAGTGCCAGATGTGTGTGAGATGGATGACTGACAGAAGCGTCTAAAACGCTCCAGTGTAGAGTAGGTGTAAGGTTCCAAGACATTCTGTTTAATTTAAAATACCACTACATCTTTTATAATCATCATTTTCTTTACATTAATTAGATTTGACTTAGAGATTGAGGAGCAAGTTGTGTTAACTCGACAACTCAATGACACTATCATGAAGACAGTACAGAGGGAAACATCGGACTAAATTACCTGCTGAAACTGTAGCTACAATTGGCACCTCAGCTCTGCAGATGGTCAGAAATTAAGTTGCCTGCACTGTGAACACCAGCTAAGACTTACTGTTGATGTTTACTTGTTTACTTGCCAAACCTGTTTGCTAGTTGATAATAATCAGCTGGGTATAAAGGTCACAAATAACTACATGGACAGGGAGGAGAGAGATTTACAGTCATGTTTCATGCACATGCACAGGTTCAGCAGTGAGATAAGAGGCTTAGTAGCACAGGATAACACGGACTAATATATTCACAAACATCCTTGTGCATATAAAGTGCTGACACGTTCATCATTTTCATAGGTTGTGCACATGTTTCTGAACTGAAAGTAGCAGAGCCTAATCCAACATAAACACTGATCTGGTGTTTTACATTACTGCAGGCTTTTTTCGGCTACTGTTGACTGATCTTCCTCCACTTGAAACAGCAGGCTTTTTATTATTGTTTATTTGCCTTAATTTGGTTTTATTTTCCCAGTCCAGTCAGCTAATGGTTTTCAGCATTCTCCCAGAAGCAGAGCCCTCCTGGTGTGTTTCAAAGTAATTTGGTTCCACCTGAGGAGACACACATGCTTGCTCAAATGCAGAATCAATACTAATCGACTTTAAGGGAGGGGGGTGAAGCATGTCTTCAAGTAGATGTTGCAGCCTGGAGATAATATTTTAGGTGAGCTGAAGTGTTCGGACAGTGCTGTAGTGGTCACCGTCAGGTTTATTGATGACCTCGAGGCGCCCTGTGTCTCTGTGTTTCTGTCTTATTCATTTTCTCACTCCCCTCCAAGAGCTTCACTGCGTTTCTTTTTCCTCAGGCCCATATCAATAATCTGAGATGGATTGAATAAACGTAGCTCAGTATTCAACATTTTCAAGGATCGTGTTAGGACCTAGTAGATGGAATATTGATCACAAATGATGCCTTGATTAAAAGTTAACATTTGCTTGAATGACTTGTGCTAATCAGTCTTTAAAGACTAGGTGGCCATCTTGATTGAGCATCTTGCTCCACCGCGCTGTGCAGTGACACAGTGACACATTTGCAAGCTACTTTATCTGCAAATGGACTTTCATTCCTCTCTTGTTCATAAAATGATTGCTGTAGAAATATAAGTATTTTTAACCATTTAAAAAGGACTAACAAAGGTTTTCTTTACGTTCAGTAATTCTCAACAAAATATGTCTTTGAGGTCAAACAAATGTGTTGAAAGAATTCCCTTCCTCGTACAACTTTTGCAAAACCAATTTTTATAATATTTCAAATTGTGCATCGTTCACATCCTAGCTAGAGGTCTTCTTCTTTACTTCCTTTGTGAGCGCATTATTGCCGCCAACTGTTGATCAGCAGAATAATGTGAAACTGGCGCCAAGAATGTGTATCGACTCACCCGCGTGTTCCCACGCCCAAACAAAACAGGAACCCACTCATAGGCTACATCCACGTGCTACGTTTATGCCTAGAGTCCACACTACTCCAGTGTTTTCTAACCCTTAAAACGGAGACTTTGAAAATGCTGCTGACCCCGTTTTAGTTTGAAAACGCAGAGATTGGGTTTTAGTGAGGACGGGCGGAAATAGAGACATTTTAAAACGATGACGCAGACACCCACGTTCTCTTCCTGATTGGGTCTTATCAGCCACGATGTGTCCTTCCCTGATTTGTCACGCCCCTATCACATGACCCTTTCCCAGACGAAAAGCTTTGACTACCAGCAGTTAATTCAACATGGATAACGAATTACAACACTTACTTTCAGTAACAGTTCCGCCTCGTCTTCGGTCAAAGCAGAGACATCTCTGATCTTACTTTTCTCCATTGCTGTTCTTCGTAGTATTTCCTGCAACTAAACAACCAACCTGCAGAGTAGACAATCTGCTTCCTGTTTACACCGGCACGTGCATGCGCAGTGCACATGAATGGTCATGTGATATGCGTTTTCAGGTGTGTAGTATGGATGGAGATTATATCTGGCTCTACAGGGTGCCTTTAAATTACATTTCATTATTGATCAAAGGTGTTTGATACTTTATGATACTTCAGATTTTTCAGATCAGAGGACTGCCTTCTCATGTAAACTGTATATAGCAGTATCTTTATGCAACTAACTGAATGTCTCTTTCTGTCTTAGTTATTCATAAATTAAATTATTTTTCATTTAGAAATATATGCAGTGAAATTGTGTCAACTTTGAACCCTCACTCTGATCTCAGACCAGCACAATTATGGTCATGGGATTAGGATTCAAATTTCAAGACTCCCTCCCAGTCTTGGTATCGACTTTTTATCATTTCGGGTGGTCTTGACAACATAAATTATATCACACTGCATCTATATCATTTTGTGATTAAAATTAATTCATTACAACTAATTCCTGTAGATAACTTTTCAAACACAGATGCAGCTACAGCTTTTTCAGATTGTCTTCTCAGGTTTTGACACATCAACAGTGAACATCAGGTTTGGTTTTCATTTTTCCCCTTCAGAAAAAAAAAGAAAAGTCTTCTTTATATACTCTGGATTTCTGCTCAGATTTGTCAGAAACAATCAATGTTCGGTACAGGCAGAAATTCATCATCTGACAGCAGCTTCAATAGTTCACAATGCAGTGCAGCCGAACGAGATGTGTTTTGAGTAACGAGCGGGCGTGACCTGTCTTCTTCTATTCCCCGAAAACAGTTGCTTTAAACTATTGATCGTTCTTACATGGTCCTCCTTCTGGGAGCTGTTGACAGTCATTCTGGGAAATGTAGGATTTGACTGACCAGGAAGTCAGTAAGTGTACAGTTTTCAATACAAAATAACTGAATACACCGAATATCACTGGATGGACGGTAATCCTGCAAGAATACTCTGAGGTGGATTTTTTCCTTTCAATTTCTTGCTCAAGGGCACCTTTGAGGAACTTTGACTCAGTGAAATCCTTACCTTCTTCTCACTTCCGAAGCTTTGCATTCTCCGCCTGCAGCGAATGTGAAACGATGATCTTCTGGTTACAAGCCCACATTTCTAACCTTTCTACCTGAGATTTCTAGGATTTCTGAAATGGCAGGATTTTGCTACTTGGCACGACACACAGCCTCTGGCAACACTGCCAGCTTTCACAGTAACAAACTACAAAGAGACTTTCTGGAGAAATTTAGGCTTTAAATTGCCTCCTGGCAAAATTATTGTTCCATACATGTTACTTTACAAGAAAACAGCTGCTAGTAAATGATGAAATTATAAGGTTAATATCCATTTCCTTAGCTTTATTTATTGTACATTAGCCTACAAATTGATGTTACCCACACTGGCTTAAAGCTATTTACACTAATCACTGCATTACAAATGTAATGTTATTAATACGATTATCACTACATGTATTTGTTCTCTATGGTCTCCCACATGTCATGTTATCCAAAAGGGCAAACAAATCAATTAAAACTACTCCAAACATTTTCTTGATAACTAAACTAATATTTTATTGTTGCTAAGAGATTACAGCTGTAGTTCTTATCCACGCCGCCAAAAATAAAAAATAAAACACCCACATTTTTTTAAGTTTATCTGTCAGCTTGCATGCATTGAACTAATGCTTGGCAGTTCATGCTTATGAGCAATCTTAATGTAACCATTTAGTAAAAACTCATATTATATGTGCTCTGATTTTACCATTTGTGGCCTGTATTTAAGGAATGCATTTTTTTTTTTACATATTTTTAAAATAATTTCTTAGTCATATTGATGATATTTTTCCTTGTTCCAAATACTTGGACCCCAGAGTGCCGACAAACCCTATCTTGACAAATTCTCATTTAGAGCGGCACAGCATATTGTCAGTAGTGGAAAGTGTTGATTGATGGAAGTGATGCATTCAGAGGCCTCTCAGCACACCCAGCATGTAGACAGGTGAGGTTAAAATCCTGTCACTCAGCAGTTCAACTTCCATTACTTATTCAACACTGCTGCATTTGGCTGGTGCAACACAGACGGGGATGAACACAATTAATGAAGCTATCTCTTCAGGATTAAGCAGTACAGCACACACAGCTTGACCACAGACGTCTGTACCTTAAATGGATTCACGCTGTATAATATTCCAGCATCCTCAAAACTCGGCTCATGTTATCTCAGTGGAAGAATGCCTGGAGGATAAACAGTTTCTCTTTGCCCTTAAGGCAAAGCTTATTTTTCTGCATTTGTTTCAAGATGACTCAGTCAGCACATAGCACCGAGCCGTTGTAGGACAGTCAGAATTGGTGGGGTAGAAACTCGCCGATATTGCAACAATCACAGGAATGTATGAGTTAGGTGAGATGTAGCCTTGTGTTCACGCTGTTAGTGTGAGATAAGACAAGGCCAATTTCATATTTTTTCCTTGTCGACAGCGGCTGGCAAGTTTTATTCCCGCTGTCTGGTTTGGCTATTGCTCATGTGTCAGAAGTGAATTCCACTTGGCAAAATTCACAAACTTAGACTTCACTTTCTTTTATGCTTGGCTTCTACACAAAACTCTGCTTAATAAAATGGGGAAAATACTGATCTATATGTGCTCTTTTCAAATCTGCTTTTGAGCAAACAAACTCACAAGCAAAAGTATAATAAAGTCTGCTAATGTGAAATAATGAATACATACAACATAATAGGATGATGGTGTGTGTTATTTTGACATATGTTTGCCAAGATATGTGTCTGCATGTCAAGACTTGATAAGGAATCTCATAAATAAATGTATGTTTTGATTGGATAACAACAGTATTGTTACTGAAGCACTTGTTAATCCAATCAAATGTTGCACAAAACACACATCGCAGTAAGATGCAGAACTTCATATACACGTGGACAAAGGACAATCAATGACAATTTCATATGATTAGAGACTTTTTTTAAATGTTTTGTTATATAAATATATATTTTTATCTTTCTTTCATTATTTATCATATTTGTCTACTCAATCATTCTTTCCCTTTTATTTTCTGTTTTACTTTTGTCTTAACCCTTGTAGTTTGTTGACATTAATCCACCCGTTTTACCCACATTTTCAGTTTGAGCATATTAATCTATAAAATGTCTGAAATAGTGAAAAATATCAGTTTGTCAAGAGTCCAAGGTGACATCTTCAGATGTCTTGTTGTGTCCGACCAACAGTCTAAAACCCAAAGATATTCAGTTTATAATAATGTTAAACATAGAAAAGCAGAAAATCTTCATATCTGAGAGGCTGAAAACAGCCATTTTTAGGCATGTTTGCTTGACAATGACTTATCATAATAGTCGTTGATTACGTTGATCGACTAATCGATTAATCGAATAATTGTTGCAGCTCTAGAAACAAACAAACGCCATATTTCCATCATAATTTCCAAATGGTTTTCCTCCATTTGAGGTTTGACTGGCTCTCTTTTAGATACGTCATCTTGTTGCGCCCTCTTCTTCTGAAATGTTTTAATGTCACTCAACTGAAGAATTAGCGCTACCAACTGTTTATCTCAATGCGCCCACCTCGTAACATTCACATCACGGTAGTGAATGGATCTCGCACATTAAATGACATTTTATTTTGCCAATTTGCTGGACATTCAGTTCAAATTTGCACTACATTTGGAAGAGGACTTTTGGCTTTACCTCCTCATTGTTTGGGGTCCCAAACACCCCCTGATGTATGAGTAAGAATAATAATATTTGCAAAATCAAACACATTATTTTCCCTTCAAATATCTTTTCTTCTGACCTTATTAAAACCCAATATGTTGAACAGTGTTGAAGTGGTAACCCTTCCCTTTGCCACAAACTGGGCTTGCACATTTGATGAATGACCACAGAGCATCGTTTTTGCACTAAATATGGAAATATGTGATATATTATCAATTATACATATATTTCATGTTGTATATGTTACATGGGCTATGCATGAACAAATACATATTCATTTGCTAACAGTCACTCTATTTACTGTATGTTGCTGTATCCTACCTAGAAACTAATTAGTCCCCAGAGAGGTCAAACTCCCCGTAAGACCTCTGATAAACAAACTTATAAAACCCCAATAACAGACAACAGAATAGTCTTATCTGGATGTCTTAAAAAGGGCCCAAGGTGTACAGGATCCCAAACAGAACATTAGGGTTAACTGGGCTAAATTTTAAATTATATTGAATCCTCTCTCATTGCAAATTAATACAATGCATTTGCTCACTTCTGCAAGTAGTCTTGTTAAGCCCATGTAACAGCTTCTCTCTTAAACGCAGAGACAGGATCAGATTCAACACCTGCAAGTAATCTTAACAACCCTGCACAGCAGATGGGTTAAGCATTTGATTTCCATCTATAATTACCTCCAGGTTGACAGTTGCCAATCCACTGTGTATTGTAAATACAATCTTCGTAAGGATCGTCTTTCCTGTCAGAGAGGCTGTGAGAGTGCTCTGCGCACCTGTCTTTGAAAACTTGTCACAGAGCTCAGCAGCAGCTGAGCAGCTACAGCGTTGCCCCGGCTCACTGACAAGAAAAGAAATCATTTCACATTTGATTAAGTATTTATGAGTGCATCTTTTATTTATTTATTTTGATCAATGCGTCCCGTTTCATGCTGCTGTCGTTTTGTATGTCGGAGATCCTCAAATTGCATCTCTAGCAGACATTATAGGTCCAGTCCCAGCTGATACTCAGGAAATCACAAGCACACTGGTGAATCTCAAATGCAAATGCAATTTAGAGCAAAATGCTATCGCATTTTCTCCATCGTATGTATCTCTCCATTGTCGTATTCATCAAGGCGGGAGAAATTACCCCCATTGTGGTTAAATGTGATGGAAATGGGAAATCGTTGAAAAGCTGTTGTGTTCTTCAGCTCTGCCTCAACACAAAGATAAATCTCAACAGAAACTATGAGTCTTCAGCAGACATCAGCAATTACATATATGGTGTTTAACTTCCTTTATGGACACGCTGTTGTGTTAGTTTGTTGATTGTATTTCTAATGAGAAATACATTCCCCTCAAGAGAGATGGAACTGGCCGAGACAATACTCAGTGAGGCAGACCCGGTCTCTGCCATTCACTCGTGCAGCGAGATAAGCCCTCGAGTGTTGTGATTGTTGACGTGGATGCCAGTGGGAGCTCTCCAGGATTACCAGGTCTGTCTGTCTTCTCTTTGAGCTGACCCAGTGGGACCCTGACAAAATGGTTTGATCCTAAACCCAGCGTTACAGACTGACCTCCAAGCAGCATCTCTGCGGTACAGTTGGATGTGTGGTAAAGCTGCTGGAAAGTAGTGCGAGGACAGGCCTGAATTACAGCTGAAACAGCGACAGCCAAACATATTATTTTCAACTCTGGCACTCATGGTTTTGTTCTCCAGGACTCATAAACATGGAGGCATCTCAGTATTTCCGGCACATATCTAAACCTGCAGAGATGCAGTCAGAATTGATCCCTTGCAAAGCTTTAAAAGGCATGATTTATTTATGATATGACAAACTTATCTGAGCAAACTTTTCCAAGCAGCGTTTAGGGTAAGGGCTAGATAACAACTGCAACTCACAAAAGGATTAGAGAGGTGTAAAATCAAGATTCATTGCCAAGTGCTCCTCTAATTCTATGTTATTTTTGGCAAGAGTGGAACAAAGTGTCTATTTATTAAGACAGAAGAAAAATCACAATAGACAGAAGGAGAATGATCTCTTTAGCTTCACAGAAAATCACTAAATGAGTTCCTTGAGAGACAAGTGTGCTTGTTTGGGGAGTTCAGAACAAATGTGCTGTAAGTAATCCTCCAAAAATCAGTCCCTGAGACGCTCTATCACATTCACTTAATCCACTCCATTTAAAGTCCCTGTGTGTGTAATTTTTATGGTATTATAACATCTTTCAAATTATTCTGATGGCATACATTTTTGTTTGTATAAAAATGAGACAATCCAGGTGAAAACTGGTGTAGTGTGTGTGTGGTTTTTAGCTTATTAACTCTTAGTTTTTTGGAACACAGTGTAGTTTTTGATACCACCCCTAGGAGTCGCCAAAGTAAAAGTCCTACGCATGGGGTCTTTAAATTTTGTGACTGGTGAATTTCATGTATGTTCAATTTAATCTCATGACTATTGTCCTTGATTAATCTATCAGTTGTTTTTGATTATATTAATAGATCATTCCAATTATTCTGATTAAATGTTTATACAGAAAATGTCTCATCACAAGTTGGTGTGATATCTTTAAATTGCTTGTTTCATTAGCAAAACCAAATGTGCAAAACCCAAAAATATAGAATTTACAATTAATTAAAACTAATTGTTGTCAAAACATTTTCTGATAACTATCATACCATGTCACTCACTTTTGTGATTTGTAGATTAATCGTTTGGTCTATTAAATTAAATTCCAGAAAAAAGGTCAATTATCAATCAATTTTCTGTTGATCAACTAATTGATAAACCAGAGAATTGTGTTTATCCTTCCTTTAAAAAAACAACAACAATCTTCTTGGTACCAACAGAAGCTACATGGTGCTGTGATCCAATACGACTCCAGTATATGCAAAATATTTCAAGGAGCGATACCCAAAAAAACACAACATACATCATTTTCTCTTCTGTGTGAGCCATTGTCATATGTAGCCTGAAGCTCTGTTGCTCTTTGCATCTCTGCTGTGTGCTGCTGTATCTATCAGCTGAAAAAATCCACTGATCATGCATTCCTGCTGTTTGAATGACACCTTTCGACAAGCAGAAGATTACAGGTTCATCTAGAGGCGAGGTCGCACTACACAGTTTTTATGCTGATTCTATGCCTTATTCGATGCATTATTCAGATCCCCACAGTTTGGAGCCGGCATGATATTTTTAAAGATGTTTGATTTTTTGGGGCCTGTTCTGACTTGACTGATGTTGTCTGAAGCGTTTCATGAGGCTTGGACTGCAGATTGACCAGTAAATTGAGCGTTTTGCTTAGAGCTCGGCTATGTCTGATACAGATGCCCCTAACTGCTGCTCAATCTCACAGCTCTTTTTTATCATCACTCGTGAACACGTCACACAGAGATATTTGAAGTCCTTCAGTCGAGGCAGCTGCTTCCCCCTTACCACTTGCAGATGATGTTGTCTATTTGGTTCCATTGGACCGTGAGCGTCTATGTGCACTGGAGCGGTTTCAAGCTTTCATGTGACACGGCTGAGATGAAAATCAGCACCTTCAAAAACTTCAGTGTGGTGGAGGGTGGTGAAATGCAGCCGCTGTGGTTAACAATGCCAAAGCTGTCTGCATCAGTTTAGCACATAATAGATTTGCATTCATGTCACCTTGGTGGATTACTTTATCGCTGCATACTGAAACATTACACTGCTTCAACAAATGATTCATTTTATTATCCATTAAGCATTCGTTTATTTTTCCCAATTAATCAATTCATTGTTTAGTCTATAAAATGTCAGAAAATAGTGAAAACTGACCATCCAAATTTCCCAGAGCCAAAAGTTGAAATCTTCAGTTTGCTTGTTTTGTTTGACCAACAGTCCAAAACCCAAAGATATTCAAATTACAACAATACTCAAGAGACAAAAAAGCAGAAACTCTTTACACATTTTAGTGGCTGGAATCCACAAATATTTGGCATTTTAACTTGATAAACAACTTAATTGATTAATCGATTATCAAAAATTGTTGCAGATCCACTAACATGGCTCTATATGCTCCATTATTTGGCTGTAATTTGAATGTGCAGATAGTTAAACCAGTGGTCATACTCTTCAATAAGTTCTGCAGAGCACAGCTCACAAATTCAACACTTTAACCTCCTAAATTACAAATTCACAAAGTTTTAAAAGCTCACCTTACACTTGAATGCTCCAACTATGAATAACCCTTTTAGAACTTTCTCATCAATTACATCAATCCCTTTCTGGTTGGTTTCGACTGCCTCTGTATGCACTGCCGCTTGCTATAGAGGGACACTCACTGTAGCCTCCTAGGGTGATTGAATATGTGATTTTTGAAGTGCCAGGATTTTAAAAGAAAGCCGGGGATTCTGTACAGTGGATATAAATTTCAACAGCCCCTAGGAGCTTGGTTGTTTGGGACATATCCATACTGTGAACTATTGCGCCACTAAGGTTAAGAAAATTGCTTTCTGAAAGGATGTTCTTGTATGATGCATTTTAGAGCTCTTTTTTTCTATCCCCCAAGCATGATTGGACCTTTGAGACACAGTGGAAAGGTGAATTAAATACAGCCGGTGTCACAGCACAGTGTCCTAAGGTTTTGTCAGGTTTTGTGGAGTACCAGCACTGCGTTTAATCAAGTGGGTAATTCTGCGGTTGTCTGTCTGATTGTATGTATGTGAGTGTGTGTGAGAGTGTGTGTGTGTGTGTGTGTGTGTGTGTGTGTGTGTGTGTTGTACTACGTGTGTTTCCCCTTTAACTCCCTCCCACCTTGAGCAATCAGGAAAACTTTATTTTGACAACCATTTCAATTCCTGCTGTAGAGATCTACCCACCAAGCTGAACAGCCCTTTTCTACAGGTGCTGTCCAAGCTCATTGAAATACCGCCTTTGAACTTCAATGCTTTTTTTTTTCTTTCTCTGCTGCACATCATGCAAGGCCTTTGTGAGAAAATACAATTCTACAGTCCAGTGAAACCGCTTTGGTAATGCGTTCTCCCCTGCACGTGGTTGATTGTTGTCATAATTAAATGTGTCTGTTGCACTTTGTTCAAACGCGGCAACTGTTCCTTCTCTCTTCTCAAGTCAAACATGAAACAACATAGAGGCGAGCAGCAGGATCTATTTTCAAGGGAAGATTGAGCGTTAATGCAAATCATGTGATTTTGGAATAAGCAGTTAGCCAAAGTGATAATTTATCATTTGTACTCTCCAGCTGTCCGGTTAACTGACACATATAATCAGACAGCTGAGTTGTAAATATTGCTGTTTGTGATTTTCATACATAACCATGAAGCTAACACTGTACTCAGACGTAAACTGTAGAAAGACATGCACATGGTGTTTGTGACATCAACTCTAGATTTCTGAAGGGATTTTGAGTTTAGTGCTCGCTGCTGTCTTGGCTTTTCTAAGAGCCAGAAAAAAGATATTAGAGCCATTTGGTCTAGGGTTGGGAAAAAAACACCCTCATCCTCAAACAGAACAATATCACACAGACAACCCTAACAAGCTGTTCAACATACCCAGGACATATAGATGGGCACCAGACCAAGAGGCAAGCAACAGTGAAGAGATTAAATTATTATTAGAAGAGTTTATAGAATACCCCTACCCTGCAACTACTGAAGGCATATGTAAGGCTGTCCAAAATATAAACTATATCTTCAAGAGAACAGCAAATAAAGCTAAAAATGACAACATATACCGTCTAGAGCTGACAATTGATTATACATCTCTACATCATTTTCCAAGCAAAAATGGTCTGGTTTCAGCTTCTCAAATGTGGGAATTTGTCGCTTTTCTGTTTTCTATCATTGTAAACTGAATATCTTTGGGTTTTGGAGAGCTGTTCAGATGAAACAAGACATTTGAAGATGCCACCCTGTGCTCTGGGACATTTTTTACAATTCCTTATCTCTTAAATATCTCTGGGTGTTCAAGGTCATCGTGTGCAATGTTGCAAATCAAGAAGCTGGACTGTTTTATAGCATTGTTGGAAAAACCTTCATGTCAGGTATTCATTTTCCTGCATACATAAACAGAAACTATATATATATATATACATACATATACACACATACAGAAAATATACTGTATCATTATATATATATATATATATATATATATATATAGATGCCACAATGTAAAGTTACATATACTGTAATGTTCAGATTTCATCCATATCACCCATTCCTAATTGTTTAAAGGAGAGGGAGTCTGGTTGGAGTCGACCTTGATATGCTGAGACACCTGTCAATCAACCAGATACATCCCAAACCATTTCTTCCTAAGCCTCAATATCTCTCTGATGGAAAAATTATTCCTGAAATGGCCACTAAAAAGCACATTAGAGGAAGTAGCTATTGAGACTAACTTCTTGAGGAAAAAAAATATATCGACTTTGTATTTTGTATTTTAGATGGAGGATTTTTCATTTGACGTCAGTACAGTTTTCTTGGAGTCAGCAGCTCGCAGCCATTAGAAGAAATGCAGCTGCAGTTGTCACTTGGCTCAGACAGCCAAATCAAAAGTTGTTTTGTGTCCCATTTTTTTCTGAAATTTAAAAGGCTGACTCTCAGCACTGTAATTTACGAGTGACATGACAGGACTGGACAGTGTAATGATTTGCTGTCATTACAACATTAATTGTCATCAATGATGCAGGAGTGCGTTCGCTGAACAAAGGGCGCCTTTTCTGACCAACAACTGGATGCTGCAATAGAAAGGTAACATAAGAGCTTCACCGCTGCTAATGCGGCTTCTGTTATGGTCTTACTTAGAGTGCAGTGAGAGGAGGTGAAACACTGTTCATTTACCAAGACATCTGCTCTCTTCCAGGCTCTCCTCCATGTTTTAGTGAGTCATGAGTGGTCAGACTGAGTTGCACTTTCAGAGATGCTATTTGAAATACATTTCACACCAGCTGTGGTTTAAATTAGACTTAGAAAATTCAGCTGCTTTGGTCTTTTTATCTCCTGCTGGGCTTTTTGACTAATAATAGTTTAAGCTATACATATTGTTAAAATAGTATCTTATTTTATCATAATGACAACAAACTAAAAATATTTAAGTGTGACATGGTTAGGTGTTTATACTTCATACACAATATGTGCATATGTTATGATTTATTTACTTAATATACATGTTATATTAAAATTATATTTAAAAAAAATCTTAATATAAAAGGTCCACTTACTAGCTTGTTTCCAGAGCTTTCAACCACATTTCATGTTCTTCCCTAGCAGATGGAGTTTTCTCAGTTGTCATGGAGATCTGTCGTTACTCCAATTACTGAGTAAGAAACAGCTGAAACCCCTAGAAAAAGCTAGAAATGGACATGAGTTAAGATATTTTTGGTCAATGAATCTCCATGTTGACTGAGCAAACTCCATCTGCTGAGCAAGGACATGAAATACGGTTGAAAGCTCCGGTAACAATCTAATAAATGGACCTTAAGTTTTTTTTTTTTGTCAAACTACTGTTTTCCAATGTCAAGACTGAACTTTTGAGCTCGAGCAGTGCAACAGTTGTTGTCACCTCTGAAGTGTTCCTAATTATAAAGAATTAAATGCTTGAATGGTTTTCAAGAAGTTGTCCATTAGCAGTTAATTAGATGGATCACATCAATTAGTTACAATAAATACAGTGTATATCAAGTGAAAGTAAAGCAGTCTGATTAGTGAGTCAAAGCCTTTATGGCATTTTTATGAATATGGATAGAATTTAGAAAGCTACTAATATCATTACTATTGCCGCTGACACTATGACTGTAAAGAATGAAAGAGACAGATGGCGAGAGAGAGACTGCAGATTCTGACAAGCTCTGCTGCTATAGTAACAGTAATGGGCCAAAGACCTTTCCTTTGTGGATAAATACTTGCCCATGCTTCAAAAAAAATTGAGTCAGTTTACTTAGTATCTGACAATATGAGTCCAATAAAACAACACAACGTTTGAGAATAGAGCTGGGGCTATTGGGACACATCCCACTCACAGCTCTAGGCTGTTCTCACACAATGGACTTTGGGTATGCTTAAGTGTGAGAATGATATGCCTTCGTTGGGAAATCAAAACAGTCACATGAATCGAACTGGAAACTTTGAAATTTAAACTTTCTTTGCTTTTGTGATTTGGGGACTTGGGATAAAAAGGAAATCCAACATTTCAGTGAAGATTCTGTAGAATTAGCTCCCAGCTGTATGATTCTTTTGAAGATTACAAAAGACGGACCGTCTGCGGCACACACTGCAGATATTATTGACCATTATACTGAGAGGACCTCCCCAAGGACAAATCACCTCCTCCCTATAGAGCAGCAAATGGAAAGTGCTTTAAACTGTTTTCACTTCAACACAGTGGAAGTGCCCTCGCGGGACCCAGAGCTGGAGGGCTGAAGGCAGGACTGCATGATTAGGCTGGGGATCTGATAGAAGGTCAGGATCTGTGGTAGGCCAGAGACGAACACAGATGCTATCAGGATCGGTCTGGAGAGCAGTGATAGTCCTCCAAGACTGTGATCTACAGAGTGACAATACTGTCACTCCTCCCTCCAGCAGCCGTCCCACCGGAAGATATCCAACAGCAAATCGATGATGATGTAAACCACGTTTCAAGCCAGTCTGCTCCGGTTTACAGTCCTCATGTTGTAAACCCAACTGTGAAAATGTACTTAGAGCTTTAATGTATCTTGTAAAAGATGTCTTACAGTGCTGCCATCATTGTTTACAATGATTGGTGAAGACATCAAACCTGGCTTCTGGCTTTTTGCTTTGCTGACTGTGGTATGGGGCAGGGTCATAAGTGAATTTGCTTGCAAAACAAATTTTTCTCCTTGACTAAGGCATCAACTTGAACCCCCTCCTATACCTGACTAGATGATCACATCACTTCTTGGGCTGTTGATGGGCTTTGCTTCTGACTTTCAAGCTGGAATAACATGGTAGTTATTCTGCACAGCAGTCAACAAAAGCAGGTTCTGAATAGGTGTGAGCTGAGAAAACAGGCCACTGTGATGCAAAAATGTGACTATATTTAATATGTTTCATTGAGATTTTAGAAGGGCTGCACCATGTGTAGCATGAGACAATGAAAATTTGTCGACCGTCCTTTGCTATTTTATTCATGTCTCTGGTTGTATTAGGCCACAGCGAGCAATGATGCAAATCAAGGAGCAGGACTGCTTTCTGGTTAAACTGGATGTACAGGATTATTGCATCAATGTGATCAAGTACCTTAATTTGTCAGGTATTTAGTCAATAGATAAACATCCACATGAGGTTATCATTCTATCAACAAAAAGCTGTCTCAATCGAGCTTCCAGAAAAATTGCCATATCATGACGATTTCACAATATAAATAATATATTGCCACAATAAAAAGATTTTATCCTTATCGCCAAACCCTAGCTACAAGTCATCATAAACGTAGTTTATTAGTTCAATGCATCCGACAGCGCTGCATCAATTCCTTATGTGATTGTTTCCAGACCTAAACCTCATAGCAAAAACTCACACGTTCACAAGCTGTAGTCTGCTTGTTCGTGGCTGAATGAAATCACCCTGCGCAGCAAAATCTGTAGAAATCATATTTATGTGTGTATGTGTTCCAAATATATTAGTAAGTCATACATTATTTCCTCCTACTGTGAAAAATAAGAGGCAACTCAATTCAAAATTGGGAAATGAATTTTTCCACTCACAGTTACCATGCAGTTACCTGACAAATACATCAACAAACACTGCCAACACTCCTGAGTCTGTACTTCTGATATGTTCATACAGGTGTGAGCATTATGGTGATATATATTGTCAGATGATATAAATGTGTCAACCTCAGGAGATTTTGCCATGCTGTTTACTGTACCCTGTGTTAACTATCCATTTAACATCCCTTGGTGTGTTAGGCCATGGTGAACAATGTTAATAAATGAATAAGATTCTTGCATCAATGTGATGAAGTACTCTGATTTGTCAGGTATTTTGAATTTGCCAAAAAACAGACATTTCTGTTCTATTTTGTTTTATTAATTTACAATTTTTCCAATTATTTTCCAGAACATGTATTTCATCATAACATATATTGATATGGATTACATCAGGGATGTCAAACTCATTTTAGTTCATGGGCCACATGCAGCCCAATTTCATCTCAGGTGAGCCGGACCAGTAAAACCATAGCATAATAACCTATAAATAACACCTCCAAATTTTACCCTCTCTTTATGTAAAGAAGTACAAGTACATTCTGAAAATGTTCACAATTAATTAACCATCCATTTACAAAACAGATGATGACCAGCCTGAGATGAAAAATAAGTGCAATTTCAACAATGTGTTTCAGCTTTTTCACATTCAGTAAGTCTACTGTCATTACATGTGCATTACAATCTACAAAGGCAGAAAACGTTTTCTTGGAAAACCCATTACTAAATGTTTTCTTGAAAAACCCGACACTCTGTGTCCACTTTTCTCCTTTTTGACAAAGACATTTTCCACCGGCGGCTCCTGTAGGAACAGTAGCCTACGCTTGAAAGTGTTGTGTCACGTAGCGTGTATGTAAGTACGTGGGATCTATAATAGCAAATCCAGCATAGGTCCTGCTAGTCGCATGCGGGAGAAGTTAGCCTTCAGGGCTTTCTGCCAGAAAGACTTCCGAGTCTGCTGCTCTTATTAGGACAGCACAGTAGGAATAGCAGTGCATTTTATTGAAAAATTGGAATTATTGACTTCTGCTATTTTCACACTTTGCAAAGTCATCCAGTGGGCCAGATTAGACCCTTTGGCGGGCTGGTTCTGGCCTGCGGGCCGTAAATTTGACACCCCTGGATTAAATAAAATTACACATACCATGATATAGGATTTCATCCATGTTGTCCACCACTATGATTATATCCTAAAAATGCTCTTCAGTTTTTTTTTTATTACATTCAAATCAAAACACAGGACAAAATATTTAAGCATGTACATTTTGCTCATGTTTCACTCTAACCTGCGATTTTATATTGCCTTACATAACAATGGTTTTCTATTATGATAGCAAACATGCTTCTTTAAATATTAACACTAATTAGGATAAGAATAACACATAAAAACCTCTGTTCAGATGTGGTCAATGAGATCACAAAATTTGCGTTTAAACTAGAAGAGCAACCCTGGCTTTTTGTTATGTTCAATGCGACAACTGCAGGGATACAACCTTGCTCAAAGGGAAACATCTGTGCTTTAAAGCCTTTTCACTAATTGCCATCATTTGTTCAACACTCAGACTCTCCACAAACATATGAGCCACTTCCGTGCTGAAGCCGGACGGCATGTGTCGAGATATTCAGAGTCTGACTCACATTCTCCTTTCACTGCTTACAGTTTCCTGTTGAGCTTGTAAATCAATTAAATATGTCTCTGGCAGGCTTCCTACTCAAACACCTATCAGGACGAATTTTGTTACACTCCTCATCCATCCTTGTGTATAATGGCGTGCAATATGTACATGAATAGCAAAAGAGGAGCAGCCCCTATTGTCTGCTGTGTTGGCATTTCTGTATTCACCACATGGAATACTTCCATTTGAGAACTGAATTGTGTGTCAACATATCCTTGCTTCCCATCTTCCCTCAGGTGCTTTTCTCAATGCAAAGCTGGCTTTAGCCCCTGCTGACCTGTGTAGTTCTGCAGGAAGATGCTGTTAGCCCTGGGAGAAACAGTCCCTCTTTCTAACGCTGTCTTTAATAGTAATGTGGGCCCTGTGGGTGTGCCTCGTTTCCTCTGAAGAGCAGCAGCGGAGGATTCATTGAGTCTACAGAGAAGAATAGAGACTGAAATCCCTCTCAGTCCTGTTAATCCAAAACATAAAAAAAAAAAAAAAAAAGACAACTATACAGTGTGTGTTGGGAAGCATCATCTAAATTGTGTCAAGATGAAATAGTATTTGTTCTCTTTACTCATTATTCTCTCTACTTCAGTGCCTGCTAGCAAGAGCAGGTATAACAAAGACAAATGACTAAACATTAGACATGTGAGATGTCACTGTGCAGTTCACAAAATCACTCAACTCACTTGTCGGGCCCCTATGGCTTGATTAAAATCTATTTAGTGTGTGTGTTCTGAGCATATGAGTCCATATTCTTTCACACGGCCAAAGGTATGAGAG
Organism: Macquaria australasica; assembly: GCA_005408345.1. Lineage (NCBI taxonomy): Eukaryota > Metazoa > Chordata > Actinopteri > Centrarchiformes > Percichthyidae > Macquaria > Macquaria australasica. Next base: position 412,787 of record SEMN01000204.1, on the reverse strand, counting down.
TGCATAGTTATCGTCCGTCTCATCAGAAAGGACAGCCACTTACTTGACTTTGGGCAAGGACGCACAGAAGCAGACCAGCGCCACATGGGACATCTGGATTTTCACACTTCTTGACACCCATGTGTAATCGACAGCGACAGGCAGTGAGTGACGGCATCAACTCGGAGCCTGAATACTCAGGTGGACAATGATTCCTCAATCATCTCTGTGGCTGGAACAGATCAGCGTCCTCACTGTGTGCCAATAATACTTTAGTCACACGAGTTGGAGCGGAGTCTTTTCAATGGGGATTGTGTCAGTTAAAAACCCACGTTTAGTTTGTTTGTTTTTCGGGAGATGGCAGGTTATTTAGAAGACGGGTGACAGCTGCATTGTGATGATAAGGTCTTGGTGAAATGGGGGTCCACATACAATCATTCCCAATGGAGAGCCATCTTTCCATCATATATCAGATGTGAAGGAGGGCAAAACCAGTTACTGATCAAAGTTAGGAGAGATAAATTCAATCTGAAAGAAGTTAGAGAAAAATATCAATATTGCACTTCTTCCACCTCTATAAATATAATGCTGCTATAAATACATTCCTGCTATTATACTGCTATGGCATCAAGTAATTCTGTATAGAAAATACATATAAAGATTGACACTTCTAACACCTGCTATCAAGCAACCCTAAATACTACTTTTGTGAAGTTTATGTACTTGTATGGCATTACATTTCTCTACACCCTGTATAAGACATAATTTTATTAAGATTTTATGTTACTTGGGCAATTATTCTTCCTTTGCTTAAAATTCCTTCATCAAAAGCCTAAAAGTTGATATAGGTTAAGATTGACTAACTTAAGGTGATTATATATTAAGAGTACAAACTCATTAAAAGTTCTTAATGAAAAAAAACAATTACTGAACCATTATCTTCTTATATATATGTGACAAATTGTTATGAGTTCCATACTCTGGTGACATTTTTTCCACTAAAGCTTCCAAAGTTTTACCAGCATTTATTTGGTTTCCAGAGCTCCTCACTAAGCTTTAATGAAACAAGCAGGTCATAGCATTAGTCAAATAATGTAATAGATGTGATTGGCCGGCAATATTGCTGGCCCTGCTGTTTCATTTAAATTTTTCAGTTCTAGCTTTATTCGTCTTAACAAGCCAAGAATTGTAACTACTTGTAGAAAAGTGTACAAACATAGCAGCCATACAAAAATATTCATAATACCATCATTTATTTCTTGACAATTATTTGGCCATTTTTGCCTCGGGCTGTGGTGTAGCCAATCAACAATTTTTCTTTAGAATCCATGAAATGATCACATTTCTTAATTCTGGGACAATGTCATAACAGTGTGAGCTAACCTTCAAGCTAGCGTCAGTTGTGTTATTGTGTCCAGCTTTGTTTTGTGCAGTGTCAAAAACACAAAATTAGACAACACCACTTCCACCATTGATCAAAATAGTTAGCATGCATGTATGTGATTGGTTGGATAAGCACCAATCCCTATTTGTATACGGTATATGGCACAGACAATTTATGATTTATGAGACATTGAGTCCACTGTGGCAGTCTGCAGCACCGTGAGAGCCTTAAAAAAAACTACAGTATGTTAACAAATTTCCCCACAAGATGTTCTGTTGAAGTTTCACTCACCTACCTGGCTGTAGTATGCCTGACAACATGGAAATGTTAATGCCTGTATGTTATAAATGAAAGGCAGATAGGGTGAGAGAATAAACAGGTCCACACAGAAGTGCACGAGACGCATCATTTCAAAGGCATTAAGTGAGACGGGATTCAATTTCGTCTTGCCTGCCAGAGCGTGTCTCTCTCGTCTGTCACTTCCGCTATTTACCAGCAGTTTCTGAGCCAAAGGATGCCATCGTCACATTTCCCATCACAGCTCGCTCGTGTTCCTATCACATACTGGACATGGTGACATGGTTAAATCAGCATACCTGACACTGATCATTGTCCTTTTGATGGAAGGCTACTGTCTCCAGCCACCCCCACACTGCTGCCAGCTTCTGCTAACTTCCTTGGTAATTTGAGGAGGCCAAATTCCTAGTTCAAATAGTGACAGTGTATGTGATTGGCAGCTTGGCCTGTCTGATTATCAAAACCCCTGTTATTTTCAGACTAGGACAGGCTGGAATCTGGAGAATTGCCCAATGACTTTGTGCTGTGGAGGGCTTAGAATAAAGCTTAATGATGGTGCTAGATTAGATAATGTTAGGTAGTTTAGTTTTGTCCAACAAAACAGACACAACAGCAGCAAGGTAAAGATTGGGCAGGTATTTAGAAAAGCATAAAGGGGTTTGTACTTTCACCAAATACTCATCCATGGAATGAAAACAATCCCACAATAAGACTTAAAGAAAAATGAATCCTCGAAATACTGAATACTGATTCTATATTGCAATGCACTACAGCTTGTACAGCTTGGCATTTGAGCCAATGCCCCGAAATGGAGAAAAAAAAACTGCTGTACAGAATCTTTCAAAAATGAGTCTTATGTGAGTCCAACTCTGTGTTATTGATTTTTCACACAGCCTGTCGGGAGATATTATTGTGAAATTATTAAATGAGAAGTATAAGAGGATATTGAAACCTTTTTTTATCTTGAGGCCACAATGTTGGAACCTGTGGTGAACAGAGTGAAGAGGAAGATTCAGCTGTGAGTGGATTTCCTATTTCTGTTTCCAGGTGAGACCTTTTACCAAAGACCTCTACGATTTCAATTTCATTTGTTAATTTGACTCACTGATGGGAAAATAAACCTTATTACCTTGCATGTTTCATAATATCCTGCCATTTTTGTCATTAAGGTCTGTTTTTTCAGAGTTGTAATTAGATCTATAAAAGAAAGATCATGTACGCTTTTGCTGTACTTATGCATGGCCTACTCTACTTTACTGCTTGACTTTAGGATTAAGGTTTTGGTCATAGTTTAAAAAGAAAAATATTAGCATGAGAATAAAAGGCCATTTTTTGTTGTTTCCTGTTTCACTGCGTTCATTAAATATGACACAAAACTGGGGTGTTTTACTTTTGGGAATCTGATATGAGATCATCTCAGCTTTTAGCTGCCGTCTCAGCACTAAAGTGCAGAAACTGCTGTTTGCTCTTGGGATCTGTCCATGGTGCTGCAAGGCTCTGCTTATGGCCCTCTTGTCAACCAGAGGACCTCCTGATTTATATCACACGTACCGTCCGTCACCTCATCCTACCTGCACTGTCGTTCTTGTGTGTTTAAGGTCAATCTGCACCCTATTGTGCCTATACTTTATCAGTGTTTGACCTCAGATGCCTTTGCTGTTGTATTACTTTCTGGAAGAGAAGGAGGCCTTACATACTCGGAGCCTTTCAGGGCACAGGGCAACATAACAGTACCAAGCAATGCAGGAGTGGCATTAAGTGAAAAGTATATTGAGTCTACGACCTTGGTTTTATGAAGGCAGAGTGCAACAACATAAAATCCCTCTCTACCAATTTAACAGACGGGAAGTAAAGGAGTGAACTAAGAGCAGGACAGGACTTCCCCTGATCTACTAACCACTAATTAACTGGGAAGAAAGCCACTTGATAATGAATGTGTATATGCATGTTAGCTATTTTAAGTATCAGGCTCATGTTCTTTCCTAAACAAGCTCAGAAAGGAAGCAGAAATGTGTTGCTACTCTTCTGTCTGAGGTCTGGGATCAGTTCTGCCAGAAAACTGCTGGAAAACACTCATAATTTTACTCTCGGCTCCAAAATCCTCTCTCAGTGAATGTACTACTATCACAATACGTTACTGATGTGACAGCAGATAGGGCGAATCAGAGGGGAGTGCGGGCCAGCTAACTTTAAAGTGGGTTTGCTTTTTCAGTCAGGAAAGGTAAGCCAATTCAGCTTTGACATAAATTTCTTCATTATGTGTTATAGTTAAACCTACTGTTTTGTTTGTTTGTTTTGTTTTACGGCTGAAACCAAAAATATAAAGAAAGCTTTTGCAGTTTTTTTTCCTCAAAACATTTAAACTTATTTTGAAATACAACCTTTCATGTAGGATTTCCCTATTTTGTGTCATCATTTAAAATGTGGTCAATAGGTTGTAGCTGCTGGATGCACTGAAAGCAGTTGAACCTGATACACAACATACAGACATTTATATCACATCCCATCGCAGTTTAGCTTCATACCTACTGAAATACTGGTGCAACTTGTTGACAAGAAAACAGATTCTTGAAGGAATAACAATTTTACAAAATGTCATTCTAAAGTTCTGTTTTAAAATCCGAATGGCACTTGTGATGATTGGGATGTGAGATTGCTTTCTTTCATATGCCACATTAAGTGGACACTTTGTGTCGGAGCAGTAATTAAACTCATACTCAAAATTAAACACCACAGATAGCTCTGCTCATTAAATTCAGTGCAATTACTGTTATCAAAACATTCACTTTTTGCTCATCTTGCTTTACAGCTCAATTCTAGTGCAGTTAATTAAATGGCAGCGGAAAAGATATTCTGCTTTTTGGCCAATCAACATGTCAAGATTAAGACCAGCCACAGTCAGCCTGCAGTAACAGACACACTGAGCTGCGTAAAGATTTACTCCAGATAAACATGGCAAGTAAAATAACTCCTATAGTTCATCAACAATGCTGTTTATAAAGAAGTCAAAGGCTGCTCAGAGATGTGATGAGTATTATGAGGGGAACTATTGTACATGAGCACCTAAGTAGACATATCAGACCCACAGGATGGGTCAGTTGTTTTATATAGGTCCACACATTACACAGTAAATAATACAAGACCTGAACCAAGCCTTTTTGGGACCCTATTTTGATAACATCCACCAAAAATGTGCACAGCAACAATTAACTACAACTTATGACACTCAGTTTTGATATTCTACCCCAAACGTTCCCTCAAAATGTATTTGTTGTAATCACACAGAAGAATCCATTCAATGTAAAACATTTGGGAATTTCCTTCCATGCATCAGCTATACCCGCTGATCCTTTACAGGGCGAGGCACGGAGAGAACATGCAAACTCCACACAGAAAAGGCCCCAGCCAGGTTCGACCCCAGGACTTTCTCGCTGTGAGGCAACTGTGCTAACCGCTGCACCACCATGCTGTCCAATTTGGACATTATATATGCTCAATTACTTCACAAAATACAAGCACTTAAGAGACATAAAAAAAACGTGGAACGTAATGCAAGCTAATTAAAATCCTCTTTCTTCTGCTGTGTGTGTCTAATGTGTTCCTGCTGATCAACTTGGAAAACTGCTTTTGTGTGGATTTTTTTATAATCCCAACAGTTGTTATAGCAACACCAAATCCCCAAATTATACATATTATAATTCTATATTTTTAATCAGCATAAAAGTTGCAGCATGCATAAAATGTCAAAATTTTATATTGTGCCCTCACTAAATCACTAAATGTGTTATAACACCACTAAAATATATTTGTTTTAAGCCAAGAATGTTTTTATTCCAAATCCCACAAATTTGAATTCTGCAATCTGGGGCTTTTGGGAGTTGGGCTTTACAGGGCACACTGGACATTATAACTAAATTACACACATACACACAAAAGAATTTAGGGACAGCTACCACAGGGGTCGCATTGCTTATGCTTTGGACTACATAGCGCAACATAGTGCATTGATAGTATCATCCACCAATAGGCATATATTGTGCTGGTCTAATCTCAGTCTTCCATACAGTATAGTGTACTTTGACACGTCACTGCCACCAAATAACGCAGGAAAATTACAGATTGGAATAAAGACTGTGGTCTTTTTCGCAGGCAGAGGCAAGTGCAAGTAATGGTGAAGGCCAGTGGTTTGACCTGCAGGAGCGTCGGCTTAGAGCTGACAGAGGCAGCAAATGGAGAGCATGAAATGGAAGTGCTCCTCGTTTGAACTAATTTCCAGAGAGAACGACTGTTCTCAGAGTGCCAGAGCTTTCAACTGATGGCTGATATCAACCATATACTGCAGTGGCATCTGTAAAATAGGTGCTGCCAGAGCAGTTGGGGGTCGGTGCACCTATTTTACAGATGCCACACAGATACAATATATGATTCCCTGCATTTTTTTTTTTAACGTATGCGCTTGTTTTTCTCAGGTATTTTTATTCAACTTTTCTTTCAACTCCTGCCAAAATGTGCCAAAAGATCTTTGCTAACCCCGATGTTAACAGAATCAGACTGGTTAAGTAGTGAAACCCATTATGGCATGATGCACTGAGATTTACTGTGTTTGAAGCCATTATTATAATATATTTATATATTATATTTTCTAATAATGGTTTATGAGCAAAGCTTCCTTTGATCACGTTATCATTGTTGAGTCACTCTGGGTAACCCAACTACATGCATTTAATAAAAATTTAAGTGTTTGCTCTCCTTTTTGATGAAGTCAAATATGTTAATGTGAAGGTGGCCAAGTGGACAAGCCCAGTGAAGGAGATGCATATCGTATATTGCCAGATTATGAGCCGTGATATGTTAAATTAAAACTGGAACAAATCAAGTAGGAGTCTTTTTGGTGTTCCATTGAATATTAATTAAGGTAATTAACTGAGGTAAATTGCAATTTAGAATGTAATTGGTAGTGAGATGACATTTGAAGTTCAAACAGGACTGAAATGCAGTCACCCCTAACCATATGCTAATGGCATTTCCCTAATATTTAGCCTTGCTTTTGAATGGGTTGGATTTACTGTCCAATTAGTTTTGACCAAACAGCCTCCTGGTTGGTAATGCGTGTGTAACTAAAAAGAGTTGGTTGAAAAATAGACGTGTTGGCTAGGAAACAGCTCTGTTGAGCCATGTATTCCTATAGACCTCAGTAGTAATGACTTCATGAGCTTCTTTAAAGATAAAATTCTAACTATTAGAGAAAAAATTCAGCACCTCCTGCCCTCAGTTGGTACTGACTTATCTTCAAACACAGGAACCTTAGAAACAACTGTAAAACCTGTACATTTAGACTGCTTTTCTCCCATCAACCGTAATCAACTAACTTCCATGATTTCCTCATCTAAGCCATCGCGTGTCTCTAGACCCCGTCCCAACTAGGCTGCTTAAAAGAAATTTTACGCCAGATTAGCACTTATGTACTAGATATGATCAATCTGTCGCTTATTTAAAGGCTATGCCCACAGTCCTTGCTAAAGTAGCCAATTAAACCTCTTCTTAAAAGCACTCTTGATCAGAGTTTTGTCAAATTATGAACCTATATCTAACCTCCTTTTCTCTCTAGATTCATGAGGAAAGCATTAGCCAATCAGTTGTGTGACTTTCTACACAACAACAAGCTGTTTGAGGATTTTCAGTCAGGATTTAGAGTGCATCATAGCACAGAGACAGCACTGGTGAAAGTTACAAATGACCTTCTAATTGCATCCGACAAAGGACTTGTCTCTGTGCTTGTCTTACTAGATCTTAGTGCTGCATTCGATACCATTGACCATCACATTCTATTACAGAGACTAGAACATTTTATTGGCATTAAAGGTACTGCACTAAGCTGGTTTAAATCCTATTTATCAGGTCGTTATCAGTTTGTACACGTTAATGATGAATCCTCTATGCACGCCAAAGTTAGTCACGGAGTTCCACAAGGTTCTGTGCTTGGACCAATTCTATTTACCTTGTATATGCTTCCTTTAGGTAATATTATTAGGAAGCACTCCATAAATTTTCATTGTTATGCAGATGATACCCAATTATATTTATCGATCAAGCCAGATGAAACCAATCAATTAGCTAAACTTCAAGCATGCCTTAAGGACATAAAAACCTGGATGACCTGCAATTTTCTGATGTTAAGCTCAGACAAAACCGAAGTTATTGTACTTGGCCCCGAACACCTTCGAAACACATTATCTAAAGATATAGTTTCTCTAGATGGCATTGCCCTGGCCTCCAGCGAAACCGTAAGGAATCTTGGAGTTATCTTTGATCAGGATATGTCCTTTAGCTCCCAAATAAAACAAACTTCAAGAACTGCCTTTTTTCATTTACGTAACATTGCAAAAATCAGGCACATCCTATCTCAAAAAGATGCAGAAAAACTAGTCCATGCATTTGTTACGTCTAGGCTGGACTACTGCAACTCTCTATTATCAGGCTGCCCCAATAAATCCATTAAGACTCTCCAGCTGATTCAGAATGCTGCGGCACGTTTACTGACAACAACCAGAAAAAGTAGCTTCTCTACACTGGCTCCCTATAAAATCCAGAATAGAATTTAAAATCCTTCTCCTCACCTTCAAAGCCCTAAATGGTCAGGCACCATCATATCTTAAAGAGCTCATAGTACCCTATTACCCCACTAGAGCACTGCGCTCCCAGAATGCAGGGTTCCTTGTGGTTCCTAGAGTCTCTAAAAGTAGAATGGGGAGCCAGAGCCTTCAGCTATCAAGCTCCTCTCCTGTGGAACCAGATCCCAGTTTGTGTACGGGAGGCGGACAACCTCCTCACATTTAGGAGTAGGCTTAAGACTTTCCTCTTTGATAAAGCTTATAGTAGGGCTGACTCAGGTGACCCCTGAGCCACCCCTTAGTTATGCTGATATAGGCCTAGACTGCCGGGGGACTTCCTATGATGCACTGAGCTCCTCTCTCCTCCTCTCCATCTGTACACACTCATATCCCATCAATGCTTGTTATTAATTCAACTTCTTCCCGTAGTTGTGTGCTTTCTCTCCTCTCTCTCTCTCCCTCCCCTTCTGTTGCTTTCTGCAGGTGTTTCTGCCTCCGGAGCTGTAGAGTCTGGGTCTGTGGTTGCTGCCGCCTGCTGCCCCGTGCTCCTGCTCTGCACCCGCTGCTGCTATTGCTGTTGTTGCTCTTGTTATTAGTATTGCTATTATAATGTTGCTCTTAGTGTTGTTTCTGTTGGTGTTAACATCAATACCATTACCATATCTATTGCCTTACATCCCTATGTGGAACTGTATTGAGCTGCTGTATGTTCTCTTTCCTCCTGCTCTCTCTCTCCCGCTGCCCCCCTCCCCCTTCAACCCAACCGGTCGAGGCAGATGGCCGCCCACCCAGAGCCTGGTTCTGGTTCTGGTTCTGCTCGAGGTTTCTACCTGTTAAAGGGAGTTTTTCCTTGCCACTGTCTCATAGTGCTTGCTCATGGTGGGAACTGTTGGGTCTCTGTAAATATAAAGAGTCGGTCTAGACCTGCTCTATTCGAAAAAGTGCCCTGAGATAACTTTGTTATGATATGGCGCTATATAAATAAAACTGAATTGAATTGAATTGAGACTGTAATGCTAGACTGCGATAGTGTAATAACACACTGGAAAAGGACCCAAGGGAGAAACTGGTATAAGTACCCTAGAGAGATGATTGGCCGAGCGAGTCAGGTGATGATGAGAAACAGGTGAGTGTCATCAAACAGGTGGGAAAAGAGAACAAAGACTGGAAGTAAAGTGCTCACCACCGACCAAGACCCGAATTTTCAAAGTAAAACAGGAAGTCAACCCCAAGACAGACAGTCCACGCTCTTAACATAGAAGACCAAGACAAGTAGATCATGACACAAACAGATACAATACGTTTTGCCAGTATTCCTCACTGAAACAATGATTGCTGCACTACCATGACATAACAGGGACCTGTATCATGAGGCAAGTTCAGCTTAGTCTGGCTCTCTTTGGGTTACCTGGCTTCACTGAGCCAGAGATTGGTGATCTTGGATAACCAGTATCACAAACAGGTTATCAGCTGGCTCATTTAACTCTTGGTTTTCCAGTCCAGCAATTAGCATGCTCACGTGACAGAGGGACAGGCCGATCACATCCAACATCATCAGATTTTGAGTGGAAATGAAATGGTGATATCCTTGGGGAAAAGGTTACTGCGGAAGCAAAAAGTGATATTCAGCGAGGTGAACAATATTCCATACAACCAGAGTAGAATAAGATGCTGTAGAAGTAGTATTCAAATATTAAACGTAAGGCTAAGGTTATAAATAAGTGTTGGAATTATTACCTAGATCTTTTTATATGGTTGGAATTTTCATCATGTTCAGTAGTCTGTAGTGAGTATGGAAAATAAATTGATTATCTATTAATTGTCTATAGTGACATTTGTGCTTGTACGTCTGATGATGAACAATCTATTACTCACTAAACAAAGACGTGCCAAAAACGTCCATTTAATGTCTGTTAGATGTTCAAAAGGTGACCCTTGAGTAGCCACAATGAAAGTCTTTTTAGGACGTCTTCTGAATGTAAAATTTAGACATCCATCAGACATCTTCAGAGGGTTCTAACTGAAAGTTTTTCTGACGGTACAAAGATGTCCAAAGGAGGTTATCTTTCTTGTCTTGCAAAGGTTCATTCTAGAGGTCCAAAAGACATCTTTATAGGGGTCGACAATAGTGTTTTTAGATATATATGAAGGTTCACTTTTGACGTCTACAGTACGTCTTCCATGCCCCCTCCATGAATCGCCGCCTTAACGTGGTGGAGGGGTTTGTGTGACCCTGGGAGCTGTGTTGTCCGGGGCACTGGCCCCTGGTAGGGTCTCCCAAGGCAAATTGGTCCCAGGGGAGGGGACAGACTAAGAGCGATTCACAAACCCCTGATGAGTCGGACCATGCAGAGCTGGAGCACCTTGCCCGGAGGAGAGATACCGGGGCCCCCCCCTGGAGCCAGACCCGGGAGGAGAGCACGATGGCGAGCGTCTGGTGGCCGGGCCCGGTCGGGCACAGCCCGAAAAACCGACATGGAGCCGCCACCCTGTGGGCCCACCACCTGCAGGGATAGGCATCGGGGTTGGGTGCAGTGTAAGCCGGGCGGCAGGCAAGGGCCGGGACCTGGGCGTGCCGACCATCGGCGTCGCAGACTGGTTTTAGGGATGTGGAACGTCAGCTCTCTGGCGGGGAAAGAGCCGGAGCTGGTGCGGGAGGTGGAGCGGTACCAGCTAGACATAGTTGGGCTCACCTCTACGCGTAGCTCAGGATCTGTAACCAAACTCCTGGAGAGGGGCTGGACTCTCTTCTTTTCCGGAGTTGCCCAGGATGAAAGGCGCCGGGAGGGTGTGGGGATACTCACGAGTCCCCGGCTGAGCGCCGCTGTGTTGGAGTTTTTCCCGGGGAACGAGAGGGTCGCCTCGATGCGACTGAAAGTTGCTGAGAGGAAGGCTCTGACTGTTGTTTGTGCTTATGCACCAAACAGCAGTTCAGAGTACCCGGCCTTCTTGGAGTTCCTGGGTGGCGTCCTGGAAGGGATACCACCTGGAGACTCCATAGTTCTGCTGGGAGACTTCAACGCCCATGTGGGCAATAATGGTGAAACCTGGAGGGGGGTGATTGGGAGGAATGGCCTCCCCGATCTGAACCCAAGTGGTGCTTTGTTGTTGGACTTCTGTGCTAGCCATGGACTGGCCATAACAAACACCATGTTTGAGCATAGGGTGGTTCATAAGTGTACTTGGTACCAGAACACCTTAGGCCGCAGGTCGATGATCGACTTTGTGGTCGTATCATCAGATCTGCGGCCGTATGTCTTGGACACTCGGGTGAAGAGAGGGGCAGAGCTGTCAACTGATCACCACTTGGTGGTGAGTTGGATAAGATGGCAGGGACGGCTGCCAGACAGACCTGGCAAACCTAAACGTGTAGTGAGGGTGAACTGGGAACGTCTGGCGGAGGGCCCTGTCCGCAAGATCTTCAACTCCCACCTCCGGAAGAACTTCTCGCGCATTAACAATCGGTTGGGGACATGGAAACAGAGTGGGCCATGTTCAAAGCCTCCATTGCTGAGGCTGCTGCTAGGAGCTGTGGTCAAAAGGTCGTCAGTGCCTGTCGAGGCGGCAACCTTAGAACCCGCTGGTGGACACCGGCGGTGAAGGAAGCCGTTAAGCTGAAGAAGTAGGCTTTTCGGGCTTGGCTAGCCCAGAGGTCTCCTGAAGCAGCGGACAGGTACCAGGAGGCCAGATGGACAGCGGCCTCGGTGGTCACCAAAGCAAAAACCCGGGTGTGGGAGGAGTTCGGGGAGGCTATGGAGAAGGACTTTTGGTTGGCCTCAAGGAAGTTCTGGCAAACCGTTCAGGAAGGGAAAGCGGGGCTTGGCCCAAGCCGTGTTCGGCAGGGGAGGAGAGCTGCTAACCCGGACTGGGGATGTTGTCGAGCGGTGGAAAGAGCACTTTGAGGAACTTTTCAACCTGACCAACATGTCCTCAGTGGAGGAGGCAGAGTTTGAAGACTCGGGGAAAGACTCACCCATATCCCTGGCAGAAGTCTCCAAGGTAGTCAAAGAGCTTCTTGGTGGCAAGGCGCCAGGTGTGGATGAGATTCGCCCTGAGCTGCTGAAGGCTCTGGACATTGTTGGGCTGTCTTGGCTGACACGCCTCTTCAGTGTCGCATGGAGGTCAGGGACAGTGCCTGTGGAGTGGCAGACCGGGGTGGTGGTTCCCATCTTCAAAAAGGGGGACCGGAGGGTGTGCTCCAATTACCGTGGTATCACACTGCTCAGCCTCCCCGGGAAAGTTTATTCCAGGGTGCTGGAAAGGAGACTACGACCGATTGTCGAACCTCGGATCCAGGAGGAGCAATGTGGATTCCGTCCTGGCCGTGGCACAGTGGACCAGCTCTTTACTCTTGCAGGGCTGCTGGGGGTTTGGGAGTTTGCCCATCCAGTCTACATGTGTTTTGTCGACTTGGAGAAGGCTTTCGACTCTGTCCCCCAGGGGGTCCTGTGGGGGGTACTGCGGGAGTATGGGGTACCGGGGTCGCTGCTACAAGCCATCCGGTCCCTATATAACCGAAGTGAGTGCTGTGTCTGCATTCTCGGCACAAAGTCAAACACGTTCCAAGTGGGTGTTGGACTCCGCCAGGGCTGCCCCTTGTCACCAATTCTGTTTGTGATATTCATGGACAGGATTTCAAGGCGCAGCCGGGGGGAGGAGAGTGTCCGGGCTAGTGGTCTCAGAATAGCATTTCTGCTCTTTGCGGACGATGTGGTTCTGTTGGCTTCATCGGGCTGTGACCTTCAGCATGCACTGGGGCGGTTTGCAGCCGAGGGTGAAGCGGCTGGGATGAGAGTCAGCACCTCCAAGTCCGAGGCCATGGTTCTCAGCCGGAAAACGGTGGACTGCCCCCTTTGGGTTGGAGGTGAGTTACTGCCCCAGACGGGGAGTTCAAGTATCTCGGGGTCTTGTTCACGAGTGATGGTAAGATGGAGCGTGAGATGGACAGGCGGATCGGTGCAGCATCAGCAGTAATGCGGGCGTTGTACCGGACCGTGGTGGTGAAGAGGGAGCTGAGCCGGAAGGCAAAGCTCTCGATTTACCAGTCGATCTACGTTCCAACCCTCACCTATGGTCATGAGCTTTGGGTAGTGACCGAAAGAATGAGATCGCGGATACAAGCGGCCGAAATGAGTTTCCTCCGCAGGGTGGCTGGGCTCACCCTTAGAGATAGGGAAAGGAGCTCGGACATCCGGAGGGAGCTCGGAGTAGAGCCGCTGCTCCTTCGCATCGAAAGAAGCCAGTTGAGGTGGTTTGGGCATCTGATTAGGATGCCTCCTGGACGCCTCCCTTTGGAGGTTTTCTGGGCACGTCCAACTGGTAGGAGGCCCTGGGGCAGACCCAGAACACGCTGGAGGGATTATATATCTCATCTGGCCTGGGAACGCCTTGGGGTCCCCCAGGAGGAGCTGGAAAGCGTTGCCGAGGAGAGGAACGTCTGGACAACCTTGCTTAACCTGCTGCCACCACGACCCGGCCCCAGATAAGCGGAAGAAAATGGATGGAGTACATCTTCAGAGTTCTAAAGTAATGTTTGTATCTGACTCATTTCATGCATCCTTGCAGCATACCATCATAACCATAATCAGTTTTGATTAATTAAAATAGTCTACACAGTCTTTACTTGTAAACCAGTTCATTCAACATGTACAAAATGAAAATAGAAACTTAATAACCAACAACCCAAGATAACGTTTGGTGACAACAACAACAAACCATAGTATGATGTATTTTACACATCAAAGTCTTGGGAATTATTACTGCATATGTGAAAAAAAAAGCATTTTGTATCTCCAGCAAGAGATGTGTGAAGTCTGTGAAGTCCTCGAGTGATGTCACTTGAGTCAGCGTCAGTTGGGGCTGAAGACTACAAGTCTGAGGATGAAATCCCGTTGGTGTGGAGTTGGAAAGAAGTGAGCTGACCAGACCTCTGTAGCCCGCTGCTCAGTTCTGCTGCAGGCCACATTAGCTGCTACAGCTGCCCTCTGTGTCCCCCTCCTCCCTTCCTTCCTGGGGCATGTTTCAGATTTTTGCCTGCATGACATTTGATGGCAGCCTCCGTTGCATCATCATCCCACTTCATGACTGCAGCTGCAAGAGTTTAACAAAAACAATAAATATATAGATCATATATAGTAATGTATATCATCAAGGGACCAAGATAGTTTTAGATTGGTTTCCCTTTTCAGTCCTCTAACCTCTTCTTTATAACAGTTGTGCAACTTCAGCTAAGTGATATGCTTATACATTTAAACATACAGAAATCTGCTGCTCAGACGCAGATAGTCTGAGCAAAAAAAAGAAAAGAAATGAATGCATGATAAGGTCTAACTGACCAAAGTGTTGCATTTATAATAGCCAACAGTGTGTGGATTTTCTTTTTTCTAATAAAAGCCAACGGTGAGTATACTTTTTTACAATTATGATCTAATTGACTCTAAAATGATTAAATACTCACAAAGTCACCTCATATTGCCTTGAGCTGTGGTGAGGGAATATGAGTGTGAAAGCATTGACACTGTCAGGAATTGTGTCTATGAAAACTATGAGTAAACAAATGCTATCTTGAATATCTCACTTATAAGAGCAGGGGAAGTGATTCTACTGATGTATAAATATCTCTCTTTTGCTCTTTATTACTTGTCACTTGTCTTGTCACTGTTTAATGTAAATGTAAAGTTAGTTGTGTTTTCCACATCAGGATCCTGTAGGAATGATGACTGCGTTTTTCCAGCGAGCTGATTGGTCAGTAGTCAGGCTGGTGACATGTTTTGATATGACCCTGCTCAAGAGCAGATTAGCAGTGTAGCATCTGTTACCATAGTGATGTACTCCGGTTAAAAGTGAGTCAGCTTCATGATACCTGAAAGCCTGAGTTAAGATAACTGGATAACACTCTCCTATTGCTTTGTGATATAGGCCCCTGGTGAAAACACTCTGACACAAGTAAACCCACAATACAAAATGTTAGCATATTCAACATTTAATTCACATCATCAAGATTGTCAGTAGAGTGTACAGCCTGTATGATTTTCCAACATCAGTAAGTTATCATAAACACCTGAAAATGGAATGGAATTTAAACAAAAGTGTATGAAAATATAACACTGATGAACTGCCATAGTGAGATGAGAGACAGGTTCTCCAAACCTGTCAGATTTATGCCCCAGCTCACTGCAGTTATTACAGGCACAGTTTATTTGGAAACTGCTACATTATGAGAAGTGTTTAACAAATCGCTTATGCTCCTGTAATTGGATTACAGCTGCAGCTAGCTTCCACTGCTGAGACCTGGTTGGCTGCATGCACACACATACATGCACACACTGAAATAGATTGTGTGTGTATATATGACACGCTGCCCAGCGCCACAGAGTCTCCGCTGCCCAGTGTTCCTGATTCCAGGTTGGCGGTCTGGCCGACTCCTGTTCCCGTTCTCCAGTCAGCGGCCCGGCCAGCTTCTGTTCCTGATTCCCGGTTGGCGGTCCGGCCAACTCCTGTTCTCCAGTCGGTGGCCCGGCTGGCTTCTGCTCCTGGTTCCTGGTTGGTGGTCCGGCCGACTCCAGCTCCACGTACCCGGTTGGCGAACCGGCCGACATCACTTCCTGTTCCCGAGTTGGCGGTCCAGCCAACGCCGGATCCAGTTACTGAGTCGGTGGTCCGGCCGACTCCTGCTCCACGGACCCGGTTGGCTAACCGGCCGACATCAGTTCCTGTTCCCGAGTCGGCGGTCCAGCCAACGCTGGATCCAGTTCCGGAGTCGGTGGTCCGGCCAACTCCTGCTCCACGGACCCAGTTGGCGAACCGGCCGACATCACTTCCTGTTCCCAAGTCGGCGGTCCAGCCAACGCCGGATCCAATTCCTGAGTCGGTGGTCTGGCCGACTCCGGCTCCCCGGACCCGGTTGGTGAACCAGCCGACATCAGTTCCTGTTCCCGAGTCGGTGGTCCAGCCAACGGGAGTTCCCGAGTCGGCGGTCCGGCCGACTCCTGCTTCCAGGACCCTGTTGGCGAACCGGCCGACGTCAGCTCCTGTTCCCGAGTCGGCGGTCCAGCCAATGCCGGATCCAGTTCCTGAAGTGGTGAACCGGCCGACTCCTGCTCCAGTGCCCGTCGAGCGGCCTCCGGAGCTTGTTTCCGTCGAGCTCCAGCCACTGCAGCCTCCGGAGCCCGTTCCCATCGAGCTGCAGTCTCCTGTGCCAGTTCCCCTCGAGCTGCCGCTGCAGCCTCCTGCTCCAGTGCCTGTCGAGCGGCCTCCGGAGCTTGTTTCCGTCGAGCTCCAGCCACTGCAGCCTCCGGAGCCCGTTCCCATCGAGCTGCAGTCTCCTGTGCCAGTTCCCATCGAGCTGCAGTCTCCAGTGCCAGTTCCCGTCCAGCTGCAGCCTCCAGTGCCAGTTCCTCCAGAGCGGCTCCTTCCTCGTCTCCGGCCTCCTGCCCGGCCTCCAGAGCGGCTCCTTCCTTGCTGCCGGCCTCCTGTCCGGCCTCCAGGGCGGCTCCTTCGTCGCCGCCGGCCTTCTACCCGGCCTCCAGAGTGGCTCCTTCCTCGTCGCCGGCCTCCTGCCCGGCCTCCAGAGCGGCTCCTTCCTTGCTGCCGGCCTCCTGTCCGGCCTCCAGGGCGGCTCCTTCGTCGCCGCCGGCCTCCTGTCCGGCTTCCAGAGCAGCTCCTTCGTCGCCGCCGGCATCCTGTCCGGTCTCCAGAGCGGCTCCTTCGTCGCCACCGGCATCCTGTCCGACCTCCAGAGTGGTTCCTCGTGTCTGGTTGCCCTCCAGGCCATCCGCCTGAGGGGTCCTGTCTGGTCTCTGCCCTGCCCCCAGGCCGTCCGCCTGAGGGGTCCTGTCCGGCCTCTGCCCTGCCTCCAGGCCGTCCGCCTGAAGGGTCCTGTTCGGCTTCTGCCCTGCCCCCTGGCCGTCCTCCCGAGTGGCTCCCCACGTCTGGTCGTCCTCCAGGCTGAGGAGTTCTGTCCAGCCCCAGGTCTGTTTTTTCTGGGTCCCTCCTCTGGGACTCCCTCCACCCACCCGAGTTGGTGCTCCCTGAGGTACATCTGGGATCCGTCCCTTAAGGGGGGGGGGGGGTTCTGTCATGATCCTAAGGACTCTGGCATGTTTTTTGGTCTTGTTGTTTCCTGTTTTATTTTGAAATTACTGTTCTTGTTTCCTTGTGTGCTTTTTATTTCCTGTATTTGTTTTCCCTCCAGTTTTGATTGTTTTCACCTGTGTCTTGTTACGCACCTGTGTCTGTTTCCCTCATTGTCTCCTCCCCTATATATACCGGTCCTCTCCCTTTGTTCTCTGTCGTGTCATTGATGTGGTGTTTGATGTTGCTGATGTTTGTTGATGTTTGTTGATGTTTGTTGATGTTTGTTGATGTTTGTTGATGTTTGTTGGTGGTCGTTGGTGGTCGTTGGTGGTCGTTGGTGGTCTCTTTGTGTCGTGTTCCTGGTGTTTCCCTGCGTATCAGTTCCTGAGTTTTCGTGAGTTTATTTTGGAGTTAATAAACCTTTGAATTGCTTCAGTCTCCTCGCCTGTCTGCATTTGGGTCCTTCCCCTGCTGCCTAGATGGCTCACCGGGACACAACCCACCATTATTTTATTCACTATTTACTATTCTCATGATATTAGACTTTTTGGCAGGAGTTTCATTAATTACTTTGATTGATTGACATTATTGTTTTTCCGACACAAGACTAAATATTTATAGTACATTGTTAATTTTTACATTTTGATAGCTAAATCAGAACCCGGTAAACTAAACCCGGTCGAGGCAGATGACCGCCCACCTTGAGCCTGGTTCTGCTCGAGGTTTCTACCTGTTAAAAGGGAGTTTTTCCTTGCCACTATCGCATAGTGCTTGCTCATGGTGGGAACTGTTGGGTCTCTGTAAATATAAAGAGTCGGTCTAGACCTGCTCTATTCGAAAAAGTGCCCTGAGATAACTTTGTTATGATATGGCGCTATATAAATAAAACTGAATTGAATTGAATTAAATTTTATATCCCTCTCTAAATCTTCACCTAGTTTCCTGCCTTTTCTTTGAGAAGTCCAATGTCTTTAAGCCACATGAAGAACCAAATAAAGCCTTATTACCTTCTTGATTCTCTGAATTAGTTAATGTAAACCTGTCATTTTGAATTATTTTCTATTAGCACTCACTTGTCTTTATTAATTGTATGTATATATTTATATATACTTTTTTGCTGTCCTTTAAACATTTTTTTTTACTCTTGCTCCTTATGTCCCTAATTGTTTGTTGTTGTTCGACTGTATGTTCTTTTGATGGTTTTCCTGGTTTTATGTAATATATCGCTCCTGCTCTCTTTTTAGACTATAATCAATTTTTGTCAATAAAGTTGAAAAAAAAAAACAGACATACCTGCAAGGCAGAGTCACACAAAAATAACCCTGTCTCCTAGAAATTATGTTTATATGAATTTATTTTGCCCAACATGTTTTTGAGAAACTTAATTGTTGCCTGGATAATGTTCAGTGACAATGTTTTTCCAGTCAAGGAAGTGTGATGTTTTTGTACCCCACACAAAGTTGTGGAGGTGGTCAGGGTGGATGTAGAGGTAAAAAAGTGCAGGAATTTGGTTCTGGGCACCTGGTTCATGTCCTGCATCCTGTGTTGTTTAAGCAACTGAAAACATTTGGTTCAGGAAAGATGGTGGTTTTCGTTAACTAGTGAAAGACTGAGTGTATATCTTGAGCATGAAAGTTTATTCTTGAGAGGTAAGAAAAAAAAAATCTCAACGTGAAGTTGACTTACTAACTTTTATTTTATTTTTTAATTTTTTAAGCTTTCCACACCTCAGTGGATGGTGTTAACTCAACCCATCTCAACCCTATCACCTGACAAGAGTGGAGATATTGGACGATTCTGCAAAACACAGGAATACGAGCCTGGTTCTGCTCAAGATTTCTACCCGTTAAAAGGGAGATTTTCCTTGCCACTGTCGTCTAGTACTTGCTCATGGTGGGAATTGTTGGGTCTCTGTAAATATAAAGAGTCAGTCTAGACCTGCTCTATATGAAAAAGTGCCCTGAGATAACCTTGTTATGATATGGCGCTATATAAATAAAACTGAATTGAATTGAATTAATTATTCTACAAACAGGAATCTAAAATTAATTGTTTTAAGAGAGTTATGTGCTCTATTAGAGTACAACGTTAGTATTACTGATAGGAATGATGGACAGACCTTCAAAAATAAAATAAAATTCAATTCAATTCAGTTTTATTTATATGGCACAAATCATAACAGAAGTTATTTCAGGGCACTTTTCATATAGAGCAGGTCTAGACCAGTACTCTTTATAATATCTTTTAAGCTCTGCCCAGCTTAAAGCTCCAAGTAGGCATCCACTAGCCAGGCATCCATGTAAATAAATTGTAAAATTAAATGCTCTTAAATTAATTAAAATTTTTTAACTTTCACATATTTATATTTATTTGACACGCTTTATAAAAAGCGCTGGGAGGGTTCACCACTTTCCATGTGTGTGTGTGTGTGTGCGCACGCGATCGTGCACCGGGGAGTTGAGTCGGTGTCTGTAGCCCTCTTAATAGATCAGTCCCAGGCAGCCATCCTCTGTCAGCCTCTACACTCAGTTTCTATGCAAATGCAGCAGTTTATTGTCCAGAACGTGTTCTTTTGTCTGGACCAGCTTTGACTGATCACAGCTTGACAGCTTCAATGTGTGTGTTCACTGTGTGTGTGTGTGTGTGTGCGCGCGCGCAGAGTTTATCATTAATGGTGGGAGGATCCAGCATTTGGCCAGCGCCGTCCCTGATAAGCACTGGAGTCTGTCAACACACGCACACACACTCCAATCTACTTCATTCATCATCCTGATGTTAATTGGTACAGGCTTAAATAAACCTCTATTACCATCTCTTAACACACATGACCTTGTGTGCACTCATGTAGTATCTGTGAATACTACAGCAGGGAGCATGACCATATCCCAGGAGCATATTCTTTATCAGATGTTTTCATATGATCTGACTGAATGGAGTGTGTTGTTCACAGAATTAGGAGAATGGGCTGGCAGAAACCCACAGCACACACATAATCACCATAACCACAACATTGTATTTTATAGTGTACAGACATGTAATGCTACTAATAATACACTTCTCTCCTTGTAGTCTGGCTTGTTTATATTGACACAAAGGAGGTCTGTTTAGGACAGACCTGTTAGACAGCTTATTTGATTGATTGATGTTAACTCTCAGTAAACTATATTCTCCAATGAATTTTCATTGATTTGTATAATGATTCTAAACAAAAAAGAGTGTGACAGAGATAAGCCACTGTCTATCATATTAGTAACATTGTTTGCTGCTGTGTTTTTCTAAATTTACCTACATGGAAGACTTTTTTTTTTATTAAAAATGTTCAAATGTGACTTTTCCCCTGGAGTTTTTCTTCCACCATTTGCCATTGCCAGAAGTTCAGAAAGCTTTAGTTTAAACTGGAAGAAGTCATGTCGAGCCAAGTCAATGTTATTTTACAAAATACCAAAAATAATAAACTACAGAATGTAATTAATGAAAGTAAATACACTGAATGGCAATTGCTGAAAAAATGTGGACTTTAATTGGTAAAACAGGGTTTGATTCCATTAAAGTCTTAAGGATTATAACTTTCAGACAGCTCCTCTCCTCTCAAATATGATTTCATATTCGACTCCTGTGAGGAGGGTCAAGGAGTGGTATAGGGTGCTCCTCCGGGATGCCAGGTAAGGCAATCAGTCTATAAACATGGCACTTATAAGTCCTTCCTTTAATATTGACCTCTTGCACACAAACTTTCCCATCCAGACCAGGTAGGAGATGTTGGACCCTTCCTATTGTCATGGCTGGTGCTAGCAAGGATGCAAGGAACACGGGGAATAGGACCGAAATGCAGACACCTGAGGCAGAGTGATTTATTTATAAAGGCACAAGGATTACGGGATGATGAGGCAGACAAAGGTCAAAACCAGAAAAGGCAGTCCAAACAGGCAAATAAATCAACAGGCAAAGTCCAGACTAAAAAACAGACTAGAGAAACAAGACATGAAGCACACAGCAACATAACTTACGATCTGACAGGGAACAAAGGAAATTAACTGGTATATGTAGAGAGGTCTGATAGAGAGGGAATAAGGTGCAGGTGGGGACACTCAGGTGACTGCAGGGCTGATCAGAAGTGGGAACAGGTGTGTGGATGGGTAATCCGGTGATGAGGAAAGGAGGGAAAGGACATCTGGTAGACTAGTTAAGAATAACACTGGGAAACAAATGTGGCTGGAGAGGAGGGACAGGGAGACAGACTGTGACACCTATGGGCCAAAGGGCTCGTGGCAGCTGTGGGTCAATTACCATGACGACGGTGGATATTGCAAGGTTGGGGGGGTCTGTGAACCATTTCTGCCTCGGCTGAAGAATAGGGAGGTAGTATTTGATATACTGGGTCCAGAAGTTATCTACCAGAACTTGATTGTGGGGCCATCTTCGGTTGAACAGGAGTTTTGTGACTCTGAATATGGTTTGCAGAAAGGATGCATCCAGCCGTCCCATGAGAAGGAGATTGGGGGGTGACTGGATCAGGGTCAGAAATGTCAAAGGACACATATCCAAGGGGCTTTGCATTCAGTACTTCCTCCACTTGCATGAGAACTGACATTAGTACCTTGTTGTGACAGTTTTACCTCTGAGGGCTGCAGTTATGATAGCTCTCTCCCAGGTTCTTCCAAAGTGGAGAGCATGAGGCGGGTTGTGGATGAAGCAGACTTTATCTTTGGCCAGGTAATCTTGCAGTGTTGGGCTAAATTGGGTGAAAGCCTCCTGCAATTCTCTCTCTCCACCAATGAAGTTTGAGCCTTGGTCTGAGATCAGTTCAGCAGCTCACAAAATGGCGGAATGCCATAAGGAAACTGTCAGCGTAGGTGATCCAAGGTTTCAAGATGAAGACAGCGGGTGGGTCTAGCACTTAATGAGGATTCCCCACCTATTCTCATGATGATGACCAACTTTGACCATAAAGGGCACAAAGCAGTCCAACCCAATCAAAAAGAAGGGGGGCTTAAACAGACGAAGTCGTGAGGGGGGTAAGTCGGCCATTTTGGGCATGACAGGTTTTTCTTTCAGTTTCCTGCAGTCTAGATAGGAAAACTGATGCTTACAGATGGCTTGTCATCCCCTTGTATTCCTTAGGGAAACTCTGTTGTTGCATGTCGCAGGAGAAGGTTCAAGGGGATCGGAGGGAGGAGTCTGGGTACTGTGGAGGTTATAAGCCATAGTGTCTACAAGATCATACCAGGATTTTATGGCCTTGATGTCAGCAGGAATACAGCTTGGGGGTGTGTCAGCGTGGCTGCAGAATGCTCATTTCCATAGCTTAAAAGTAATTTCCTCGGGGGCACTAGGAGGCGGTATGGGCCACTGATCTGACAGCAAGTACCGGAAGAGAGCTACTAGTTCGAGCAGCCTCTTTCCTCTGGTAAGGTCATCTGCTGTGTTCAAGGAGGATGAAACATACTTCCAGTTACTCTGAAATGGGAGAAGATCGATTTGCAACAGCTTCTCCACATTGTGATGGAGATGCACTATCTAGCTTCAGGTAGTGCCTGTGTAATGTGAAATGTGTTTCCCATAGTAATGAACCCACACAGAAATATCACCAACTCTGCAGGAGCCTTTTAGCTTCTTTCAGTTCAATGTTTTGGTTTTAAGACCCGCAACTTCTTTGGTTCAATCTCAGCCATCTCATCCAAAAAAAAAAAGCCTCTGTCCACTACCTGCTCAGCAGCAAACAGCAGACAGACTCAGTTAGAGACTAGCTGGTGAACGTAGCAGAGCATTTAGCAGCTAGAGAACCAGATATTTCCCTCAGGAGTTGGTGGAGAAAAGTTGATGAAATGATAAAAACAAAATGTGACAAAGTGCAATGGAAACATACTTATCAAATAAATCATGACATTCATGAAGCATGTGACTTTAACGAACAGAAGTTTCTGCTCCACTGAAGAGACGAAAAATGGAGGCAGATGAAAACATCCGATCTGTGTGGAGCAATGAGGAGGCTGCAACCTTCCTCACATAAATACATGAAACTAACAGAAATGTCATATTTACATCACATTTTCCACATGGTTTTCCATCATTTGAACTTTGACTCTTTTATTGACGTCACCTTGTTGTGTCCTCTTCTTCTGCAATGTTTCAATGGCACCGACTTGAGAATTAGCTCCACCAGCTGTTTATGTCCATGAACCAATTCCTAATATGTAGTGGATGGAAATGCACATTAATTCACGTTTTCTTTTGCCAATTTTCTGGAAATTCTGTCAACATTTGTTTATTTTTTCATATAGCTTTGGGTTAATTGATAAAACAATTGTTACGCTGAGTAGTTCAGATGGGAAGGAAAAGGACCCAAATGCAGACAGGAGCAGTTTGATGATTTATTGAACACAAAAATAAGCTTACGTGAGGTATAGGTAGGTAGGCAGGCAGTAAGACAGAAACAAGGCACATGGCAAGCAGTCTAACAGTATGAATCAACAAGAGAACAACGGAAGGGCACTGGTATATATAGGGATGTGGCTAATCAGGGAATCAGGGGCAGGTGAGTTGGTGTGGATAATCAGAGACACGAGGGCAAGAAGTGAACAGACAAGACAGGTAAGAATTAAAAAATAAAACGGAAAACGCATAACACAGACATAACAATGGGATGTGACAACGATAAGAAACTACTAGTGTGGTTGCTTTATTACTGCCTAAAATATTGTTCTACTGCAATAAAAGGGCAGTTAGTTTGTTTTTGTCAATCAATTTGAATATAACATAAAATTGTACTGTAAGAGAGAAGTGTATCAGTGTTCTATAAGGTCATATATTATAGGTAATATTGATTGATTTTACTTGGATTCTAAACTCTGTGTGTGTGTGTGTGTGTGTATGAACTGTGTACATTTGAATTCAGTGCTCTAATCTAATCAGTGTTTCCATTTCAGCAAACAGCCTTCACTGACACCCTAGAGAACACACAAACACTCTTCCTATACCTGTGAGGACACTTAATGGCATTATGCATTCCCTCTCCCCTAAACCTAACTTAAACCATCAATCTAAATGCCTAATCCCAAGCCTTACCCTAACCCTAACCTAAATCTGATTCTAACCTGAACCTTAAAACCAAATGGTCCTTTGAAGTAATGAGAACCAGCCATATGTCCTCACACTGCAGAAATTTCCCCACTAGGTACAAACTGAAATTGATCCTCACCCACCTCATATTAAGACCCGCAGGCCTTCCCCTCCTGACTGTGACATTTACAGCCTGGATAGGAGCAGAGAGTGGACTCACCCATCTTAGATGTCAATCAAACAACAAAGTGAAAAAAAGAAAAACAGTTTTTTTATTTTGGAAATACACTACTGGTGTCGTGTAGTTTGTACCTCAGATATGGATGAGCCATGCACCAGACCAGAATGCATGTTTTAGTCAGGGCTGTAGTCAACACCACTTAAGTTGGGTCCGAGTCCAAGTCAAGTCTGAGTCTTAACAGGCTTGAGACCATGTCAAGACTGAGACCAAAAAACATATTCTTCAGACTGTTTTACTGTGGTCCATAGTGAGTATTATAGTTATAATAATAATAAGTTTGTTAGATAGTTGATCTAATCAACAACAGGGTACGCCGAGCAGCAGTGGTATAATTCAGATGTTTTACTGAAGTAAAACTAACAATACCAAATTGGGAAAATACTCCATTACAAGTAAAAGCCCTGCATTCAAATTTATACTTAAAGCTGGAGTGCAGAACGTTTGTCTCCACCTTCTGGCAATGCAAGTAATTACACAAACACTGTGGATTTGCGCTCAAGAGCTCATGACTTTCCACCTCTACAGGGGAGCTTACCACGATCAAATTTCCACAGTTCCAAGACAACAATCCATTATTAGCTACATAGCCTACTCCAAATATTTTACAGAGACCAATTTGTTGTCACGAACTCCGACACAAAACTGGTGGACTCAAATGCACGACTCTTCAGACCGTGTAAGGTGTATCAAAAATCTTTTACTGAAGTAGACACAACAAAAAACGCTCACGAGGAGGATATACCAAAGTACAAAACAAAACGCTCACAAAGAGGATGCAAAAAGTACAAAACATAATGCTCATAAAGAGGATCAAAAAATAACATGGACTGATACAGAAACCTGGGCCATAGAAATTTGCTGGTACGCTTGACTCACTTCTTTTCGCAGATGAACTGGCACAGGACAAAGGGAGACAAGGACTATTTATACATGAGGTAGGGGAAAACAGGTGAGACCAATCAGGGGCCGGGTAGACAATCACAACGGCGGGAAAATCACACAAAGGGAGGAAGTCGGGGTCTGAAACGAGAGGGAAAGGTGAGTACAAAATAAAACAGGAAGTGCAGGACGAGACTAGACGTGAGTGACTTTAACTTAACATAAAACTAAAACTAGGACATGACATGAAATACATTTAGCAAATCCGATGAGACACAACACTTGTTCGTGAGCAGTAACACCACATCCTGTCTGCCCTCTGTCCCTGCTCTTCTTTCAGCCTCTCCAATGAGGAAAAGCTACACCAACGGTTCTTTTTTATTTTGAGCATCAGAAGCTTTTCTTGGGTGCTTCTTAACTCCATACTCCTAGTTGCTGTAGCTTCTCTGTCTCTATGGTTGCTCCCTTCAGCTCTGGCAAACCAGAGCCATGTAAAGAGAACTATCTGAAGTGAATCATGTGACCATCAAGCATTTTGAACTTCTTTTGACGCGACTCTCTCTCTACATGGCTCTGGTTTTACTACCGGTGCTCCAGCATGGGAATGTCACCACAGACAGATTTAAAAACTCTGGTATACTGTGAAATACAGAGAGATTTACCTGGTGGTGATAGGCTTAATCAGCACTGTGTGAACTCGTCTGGCAACGGCTTGAATGTAACGGATGTTCATTTATATGTAAAAGTCCCGCACTCTAGTTTTAATTAAAAGTACATGCATAAAATGTATAAGAAGTATCAAAAGTAAATGTACTCTTTAGGCAGGGTGTTTTTACTATTATCTATTTTATAATATTTGATTA
Source organism: Macquaria australasica (assembly GCA_005408345.1). Lineage (NCBI taxonomy): Eukaryota > Metazoa > Chordata > Actinopteri > Centrarchiformes > Percichthyidae > Macquaria > Macquaria australasica. The sequence goes on along the minus strand of SEMN01000204.1, from coordinate 386,399 downwards.
TTATAAATATGATGCTTCAAAATTAACTTGAATTAACTTGCTGCTTACATGTCAATATATACATGTAAGCAGCAACTTAATTTTGAAGCATCATATTTCATAAACTGATCATATGTTTTGCATGTAAAATATTAATCTGTAAAGTAACTATTAGTTACAGTTAGATATTAGATAAATGTAGTGGTAAAAAGTACAATACGTCCCTCTGAAAGGTGGTGGAGTAAAAGTATAAAGTATCAGAAAATGGAAATACACAAGCAAAGTACTAGTACCTAAAAATTTGACTTAAATGCAGTACTTGAATAAATGCACTTAGTTACTTTCCACCACTGCTGAGCAGATACTGACTGATTTAAGTCAGATTTAAGAAATATACACTAAGGTGATTTATATGAAGACCTGTCTTCATTTTGTGCTAACATCGTGGTTACACACATTAATGCATAAAACCACACGTCTAAAATGAGGCATGGTTGTAACATGGCAAATATACAATGAAAAATAAGCATTATCTACCCTTGTAAACGGTAGTGCAGAACAGTGTTGTGATATTAAAAGCAGCTGAACTGAGGCAGGCAGCACTGATGCTGGCTGTGCTCAGACTGAGACTTTGAAGCATAGAGGGCAAAGAAACACTGCCGTTCAGCCTGCTGTTCAGTTACTCTTTAAAGTTTGTGTCTCTATGGGGAACTGTCAGCTGACTGACAGAAGAGCAACCTCTCCACTCAGCAACACTGGACAGGAAAGGGAAAAAAGGGAAAAAAAAAGCCAACTGGACAAGCTAAACCAGAGACTGTAATAGGACAGACCGGTGGCTGAGACTGAGACAAGGAATAAAGGAAAACAAGTCTCAAGACTGGACTCATGAACAGCCTCATGAGTGCCGTCCTTTAATCAACTTCCTCCTTATTTTTTTCACTTGAGTCAGTGGCTTTTAATGTCATAATTAGTTGGTCATGCCCATGCACCTGGACTTTGTGCCCACCTTCAGGAAAAAATGGTCCTTTTTACTTGCTAGCTTTTATATATGCCTGACTCGTTTGATGATTGCATTTTCTTGAACTTTTCCTAGTTTTTCTTTTCTACTTTTATATTTACTTTATTATTATCTAAATTGGACCTTTTACCCTTTTAGGTTTTACTTCTTTTTTTAATTTTGTCAGGGATGAAGCCTCTGAAACAACACTTACACACAGAAATCGATACAGTAAATAAGCACTCAGTCAAACTGTATCATATCTATTCTATCAGAGGTGGGCCACATCTGACTTTAGTAGAAGTTTCTATGGGCTCCATATATTAATCTCTACTAAACTCTACTATATATCCCATTCAGCATGCTCCTCTTGCTGAAACTATTTCAGCAAGTTGACCAAACCCAAGGCTTTTAGACTAAATCCATGTGTCAGCCTTCATCAAGTCTCCTGTTCTGTGTGAGTGAAGAAGCCCATCTTTCTGTGAAGCACCTACAAATAAATGATTGCTCTTTCACTCTGACTCTCCGTACTGCAGGAATAATGAGATGCTATATCACTACATTGAGAAGCCTGGGAGCCTCCTGATTAAAACACACACACACACTTACACGCAGTCTCCCAGCATAACTAATGGGAATGTTTCATGGTAGTGACAGTGAGCAGCGTGTTTGTCTGTCTGAGCATTATGGCTGTTACGATAATAATGAGAACAAATGAGACCCATCCATTTTCTTTCCTGGCAGCTGATTGGTCCTGATGACCAATATGGCACCAGGTAATCCATCTTCGAGCCCCTCCCCCTAACACCCGGCTGGCAACACTGCTGGGAGGGCATCAGCCAATGGAACAGCAGCACTGAGGGCGGAGGATGGGGAAAGTATAGGGAGGGGTGAGGGTACGGTATGGAACCAGTGAAACACAACACCTAAACATAACATTCACATTAGCTCATTATGGCATTATCACTACTACTACTTCTACTACTCCTCCTCTTTCTATTACTACTAATACTACTACTACTGTTACTACAACTAATGTTGCAACAACTGCTACTACTACTATGACCGGTAGTACAACTGCTACTGCCACAACTACTACACCTACCACCATTGCTAGTACTTCTACTGCTACTACTACAACTGCTGTCACAAATGCTACTACTACTACTGCTATGACCATTACTGCTACTACTACTGCTACAACTACTACCATGTCAGTGTAGTGTACACTTAAACTGATAATGATTTTTTTAAGTGGTTAAAATAGGTTTTCCTGCTGCCCCCATTCACAGCAGTACATTGCTTAGCTTCCGTGCTGGCACTGCTTCTCCAAACTGGGGGTGCGCCGACCACCATCTACTGTAGGTAATACACTGACTATGGATAAGTACTTTACACAACCCCACTTAAAAATCTGAACTAACCCTTTAAAATGTTGTATTTCCTCTTACACAGGTCTTATTTAGCAGTGTGATGGATGTATGGATATTCTCTACAGCCCCATCAGTCTTCAGCCAGGCCAGCTGTCATTATTAAGCTCTTCATTTCAGAGAGGACACGCAGCCTCCATGTCACACAGGTCAATAACATGACCAGCAGGGGGCCTTCATGATTCAACTGTAGCACACTTACAGTTGTCCTACTGTGTGTGTGTGTGTGTGTGTGTGTGTGTGTGTGTCTGACAGGAGAGAGGACAACTCATTTAGGAAGTCCCTCCAGTGGAGAGTCAGCAGTGAGGGAGATTAACAGAGGAGAGGGAAGCAAAACATCAAAGAAACAGAGAAGAATAGAAAAAGATTAAGGGAAAGGAATGAAATAATGATAGAAGACTGAAGGTCTGGTATCTATAATGAAACCATATAAATATCCCATAATTCTCAAGATAAGATAGAAATAGCGTGAATAGAATAAATGAGCAGTATTTAACAGAGCGAAAGAAACAATATATAGACAAATCAATGAAACAACTCTAACATTTATGAAATTAAAGTCATACATCCATCCATTATCTATACGTTTATCCTCAGAGGGCCACAGGCGGGCTGGAGCCAATCACAGTCACACCTACAGGCAATTTAGAGTCGTCAATTAACCTAACCTGAGAACCCTCTTGCTGTGAGGCAACAATGCTACTGCACCACCGTGCCACACTAAAGTCATACAAAATACATGAAAAGAAAAAGTGCAGACTAGTCCTTTGAAATCTGGCCATGTGAGGGGATAAATGAGGGACACCTGTGATCCAAGATGAGGATAAATGAACTAAACCAGACTAGAGGAGAACAGCAAAGTGAAGTGAGACTGCTTAAAAAACCAGATATTTAAGAGTCAAGCCACGTGTGTGGAAGTCAATGTCAGTCAGGAAATGAAACACTGCATTAAGAAGCTTATACTTTGAGTGGCTTATATACTGTATTATTCTGTAGTTTGAGGTGACATATGGTGATATATTATGATAATGTGTTTATGATACATGTTATTTTTTTTGCACACTGTGCACACAAAGTGTCTGGGCAGAAAATGTGCGCTGTGCGTTCACATTATACTTTACAGAAACTATGCAGATTTTGAGACAGTACTGTATGTGCATACCTGTTAAAAAGTTACAGTATACATCAACAAATTATACATCAAACAGGTCAAGGACATCAACATAAAGGATAACATCAATTCAAAGAAAACATGCATTCATGCTGCTTTATGTCAGTCAAAAGAGATTTAAATTGATTGAAAGGGATTAACCTGTTTATTTTTACAAGCTTCTGCAAATAATTCCACTTGTGTAAAGGTTTTTATGAATGGTACCTTTTTTTATTATTATTATTTTAATTCTCATTATTGATGCTTTGGCAATATTGTCTTTGTTACATTAATGCCAATAAAGCATATTGAATTGAATTGACAAGTGTTTGAATGGTTCATGTAAAAATCATGTTTATTTGGAATGTTTTGCATGAGTCCTCATTTCCCTGAATCTCTACAACAGACGTGACGAGTGCAAAGTTAGCGCGACCTGTTAAGCTACAATGGCCACATTTATGGGAAATACTCCTTTTTTTACTGCTATATCTGTCTATGCCATGTGTTCAATGCTTTATTAGTCTATGTGTTTCTCATTTTGTCAACTTTGCTATTGCTCATCACTGTGATCTGTTCTGCACTTCCCAGAGGTCACTTGTCAATTCAAGTATGGGTGTGGCGTCTTTTCCTAGGATTTTCTGCTGAAGAGTGCAGGTGGCGCTGTTACAGTCTGCAAGTACAGTAAATCACCATGGCTCACAATGATATGTCAGTGCTCATTCTAAATGATCAGCCTGTGCCACAGTAGATTTCAAACAGTAGTAAAAGTCATTTATCAATATGAAAAGATATTCCATGTAACTCCCTGTCTTTTGATCCTAATATTGTCACCTTTCCCATTAACTGATATTCAGCTCTAACTGATTAAGAACAAGCATGACTCAATGAAAGTTGGTATGATGGTAGGATGCAGTTTGCTCGTGTTAGCCTAACAAGAGCCACACTGCTTTCAATTCAATCTGCCTACTACTAATGATTAACCTGGAGCTAAACTCATGGGAAGGAGGAGGATGTGGAATGAATAAAGGACAAGTAAGGTCACCACACACAAACACTCACACGTGATCCCAGGATTAGCTGGCCTGGAAGTGATATCAGATAGCTACATTTAGAGTTACTACTATTACTCAGATGCTTTTCCACCCTGACAAAAACACACTTTCAGACAGAGTGTAAAGACTGATATTTTGGTTTGGTTAACAGTTAAATCTAAAGAGACTGTGTATGTATGTGTATGTATAAACAGTGGGACAATCTTTGGTTTATCCTGGGTTAGGAATGGATTAGTATTGAGATGTATTTTTTAACCTCCTGGAGGTGGTGTTTGGAAGATAATTGTGTCTTTGTGTGCATGATGTCTTGATTTACATTTAATAAACAATCAATCGCAATAGGCGTCCATTGGTTAGTTTTTTGCGATTGCTTACACACTTGTTGCAGAATTTGGCTCATCGTGTGAAATCTCTACACAAGCCACATAAGAGACAACACTTGGAGACAAACATCTCACTTCTATGTCAAAATGAAACTAATCAAAACCTAACAATCTTTTTTCAAAATGGAATTTTTGCAACAAAATGATGCACACATGCAGTGTGGATTACTCTTTCAAAGCAGCAACAACACATTGATGTACTTTATACAAAACACTGATGTCTTTCGTAACCTACTTTGTATAGCTTACCTTTTTAATGTTCTCATACAGGCTTCTGTAAAAGATTGTTCCAGTACTGTACATCTACTCATATTTCAATGTAGACAAAAATAGAAAGGCTTCAGAAAAAAAAAATATACATCTTGTTTTTTTTTGCCATTGCAGATTTTTAAAACAAAACACAAAAATAGTAGAATTACAGAACAGTAATCAAGACAATATGTTACTGTAAAGTCACCGAAACAAAAATAATTACAGTAAAATTACGGTGCAATGGTAAATAAAAAATAATATTGTAAGGAATTGTAAGGGATGGGGTGGAAGGTTTATGGATCCTGCCTTCTGTTAGGGTCTGGCTACATCACCTCATCCACAGCACAAGCAATGTTCTCCCTGGCTAGGCAACAGGGAAAATATCGCCTTGTATGCCGTATCCACACACACACACACACACACACACACACACAGGATTTAAAATATTCCAAAAACAGCTTTGCAAATGCTTTACGAGGAAGGACATGCACATAACGTTTTTTTAGACCTCAAGGATGCACTTTGTGTTATGGTGAGTAACACTGAATATAAACAGAACTTTTGTTTGTTTACAAGAAAACTCTACAGCACCAGACCTTTTAAGTTGCTCTTGTTGCCCACCCTTATAGTTTGGTCATTCAGTACTGTAGTATGTTGTCCAACAACAGCTGAGTGTAATGGGGAGCAATGTCCAGGAAAATTACACTAATATGAAGACAACTGTTTGGAATCCAATTCAACTGACTTGTATTTATATAGCTCCATATTATAACAGTTATCCCAGGGCACTTTTTCATATAGATCAGGTCTAGACCGACTCCGGACTCCGACACCCAACAACTCCCACCACGAGCAGCACTAGGCGACAGTGGCAAGGAAAAACTCCCTTTTAACAGGCAGAAATCTCAAGCAGAACCAGGCTCTGGGTGGGCGGTCATTTGCCTCGACCAGTTGAGACGACCAGGAGGCCGGCGACAATGAAGGAGCCACTCTGGAGGACGGCGACGAGGCTGCAGGTCGGAAACTGGGTCGGGAACGGGCACTGGAGACTGCAGCCGGTCGGGAACAGGCACTGGAGACTGCGGCGGCAGCTGGACAGGGACGTGTGGCTGCTGCAGGAACTGATGTCGAGTGGGCCGCCAACGAGGAGCAGGAGTTGGCCGGGCCGCCGACAGGAAACCAGAAACAGAAGTCGGACAGACCGCCAACGGAGAAACAGGATCAGAAGCTGGCCGGGCCGCTGACAGGAAACCAGAAACGGTTTGGTCTGTAGTGCTGGGCAGCGGAGACTCTGTGGCTCTGGGAGGCTGCCAATGGTGTCGGGAGCCCTGACGACCACTTCTCCTATGGCCTCAGCGAGACCCCGGGAATATCGCCAGCCGAGTGCCCTCATATGGAGAGGGAGGCTGGTCACTCACCAGCGGTTCAATAATAATCCCCAGGAATCTGTAGAAGGACTCTGTGGTGGTTAAGGGAGCCCGGGAGGCCCGCAGGCGAGGGTGGCTGTCTGCTGGGTCCAAACGGGGTCAGTTCATTCTGTTCAGTTTTGCCAACTAGGCAGCAGGGGAAAGGAACCAAACGCCGACGTCAAATGGCCTGGAGGCAGGGCAGGGGCCGAGCAGGAACCTTCAGGCGGACAGCCTGGAGGACGACAGCCTGGAGGACGACCAGGAGGCCAGCGACGATGAAGGAGCCACTCTGGAGGATGACCAGGAGGCCGGCGACGATGGTGGAGCCGCTCTGGAGGACGGCGATGAGGCTGTAGGTCGGAAACTGGGGGCTGCAGCTGGACTGGAACAGACGACGGCTGCAGCTCAACGGGAATGGAAACTAGAGCTGGAGACTGCAGCCGGTCAGGAACTGGAGGCTGGAGACTGGCAAACGCAGACAAAGGCAGGCTGAGTGCAGCAAGATGATTTATTAAAGCAAACTTACAGAAACTCAGGAAACCACACACAGGGAAACACCAGGAACATGTTCCCTGTCGAGTCATTGATGTATGTTAATTTGTGTTTGCCTGCCTTGTGTTTTCAGTGTTCTGTTCCATGTTATGCCATGGTCCTGTGATTCCCTGAGTGTGTGCTCCTACCTTCTGTCACGAGGATTTTTGTGAGTTTTTGTGTTAGAGAATAAACCTTTGGACATCGTCAACTCCTGCCTGTCTGCATTTGGGTCCTCTCTCTGTTGCCAAGATGGCAGACCGTAACAACAACAAGATACTCTCTCACACTCTCTCTTTGAATAGATGTAAAGTAAATGTAGATGTAAAGTAATAGTTATGGTAGTGGTAATTAATAAAAAACATAATAGCAATATAATAATGGTAATATTAATAGTAAGACCACTAACAATAATTGCAGTGGCTGGTGCCGAGCAGGAACATGGGCCATGGAAGTCCACACTACCATTTGAATTAACATACTAAAGACTGAGTGAATTAGAGAATGCTGCTTTTTAGCTGTTATTAACAAGATGTCCTCCAAATTAAATGACAAAACATGTTTGTAATTGCCCTCCAAAACAACACACAAGGTATCTGATCTGATACCCTTGTCGGCAGGACAACATATGTCAGTCTTACAAAACTGTTACAACTCGTAACAATAATTAAACTGATTTCTGATCTGACACTTCTATGGTTATGGTTAGGTTAAGTCACAGAAACTATGTGGATGAGGTAAGTGGATTAGGTAAGTATAAATATACTAAATCCACTTGATTTGTGTGCTGTTGATGTACATTTTTGTCTCACAATGAAATACACAAAGGAAATGGAGGCAAACAACTGAAATGTGTTTTGGATGGTGGTGAAATAGCTCCAGAAATATCTCACAAAACAAGTATTCCATAATTACAAAAAAACATGTTGCTTTCTCTTAGTGAGTTAAATTGACAGTGGCTTTCCAAGTTGGTCGTTTCATGGACATCTATAACAGCACGTTATGTAAGTATATCTTGCATACTAACTAAAACTATCCTGATGGCCAGTTTCTCATGAAAGCTACAAGTACCTTTCCTGTAGTGCCATGCCTGTCAACCTTGCACTCAAGATACATATTTGATTGCAACTGCAACTTTAATTCAATGCATTATAATCCACAGAATGTCTCTAGCCTGAAGACATTGGTGTTTAGTGAAAATGCTGTAAAGGTATTTGAACATAAATGTAATGAATGAACACAGTCAGAGAATGTTGGTTGGAGGTTATCCTGTGCCTGAAAACACTTTATGAATGGGCAGGCTTTACAGCTGAGCTGGGTTCCCACAGTTAACACCACTGCTCTCTCTTTAAGAAATTGTCAAAAAAGAAAAAAGAGTACACTATTTCATCTATTTGCAGAATATTGTGAGTGCTCACAAGTTGTCTTACAGAGACCTGGCTCCACCACAACATCCTGGATCAAGCTATTGCACTTGACGGGCGGACCTTGTTCCATACCGACAGAACGCAAGACTCCCTACATCAACGATGCTTGGTGCTCAAACTTAGTCAGAGTTGAAGGTAAGGAGAGAAGGAGGAGGGAGAAGACTCTACCGACCAATCACCAGGAGTCACAAGACCCACAACATCTCAGATACCCTCCTGTCAGATGAATGTGTCTCTGTATTGTCAAAAGGACTTACCTTTGCACCCACTCACAAATCTGACCAGCTCAAAACAAAAACAGACCTTTTTGGTTTTTACCACAGTATGCACCTAAAAGCATGGTATCACCAGAATCCAGTTAGTTCTACAACCACCACTTACCTTGGGTACAGGAATGCATTCCACCTAAAATTATATTTTTGTCCTCCTAGCAATAATCCTGCTCTTGTGACGTTCTGAAAGACTGACTTCCGTGACATAGAAAAATTATACAACAGCAGTAATGAAACAACTAAGCATAACTTACCTAAGGATTTCTTTGGATGATCTGGTAAAAAATTAGGCTATTGTGATTAATTGTGCTGACAAAGGAGGCTCTGTGGTAGTGTGGCAAAAAACAAAGTATTTAACTGAGGCATACTGCCAATTTGACAATGGCACATACTACAAAAGACTGCAGACTAATCCCATGGAAGAAATGAAAAGTGAATTGATCCACATGCTAAGAGGAGCTAAAGAGAACTCCTGGATCAGCAAAGCAGAATATAATTTTGTTTTCCCCGAATCCCACACTACCATGCTTCTACATGCTACCACAAGTCCATAAAGACCTACATAACCCCCCAGGCAGACCAATAATAACTGGAAATGGATCCCTATACAGAACCTCCAAATATATAAACTTCTTTATTAAATCTTTTTATATATAGTCTACCATCCTTCATTCAAGGTACTACCCATGTTCTGAATAAACTTGCTAATAAAGATGAGGTCACATCCTGCTTCCTGGTCACGATGGATGTGGAAGCATTATATACCAACATAGGCCATTAAGAAGGCCTACAAGCACTCTCTCACTACCTGAATAGACACCCTGCAGGAAGTATACCACCTACCGACTTTATATTAAGACTTACTGACCAATGGAAAGGCACAGCAATGGGAGCTTGTTATGCATTTGTTGTTTTTTGTGATTGCTTACACACTTGTTGTGGAATTTGGCTCATCGTGTCAAAACTCTACACACAAGCCAAATAAGAGACAACACTTGGAGACAAACATCTCACTTCTATGTCAAAATGAAACTCTAATCAATACCTAACAATCTTTTTTCAAAATTGAATTTTTGCAACAAAATGATGCACACATGCAGTGTGAATTACTCTTTCAAAGCAGCAACAACACATTGATGTACTTTATACAAAACACTGATGTCTTTCGTAACCTACTTTGTACTCATACAGGCTTCTGTGAAAGATTGTTCCAACACACACACACTTTTTCCCATTGCAGGTTTTTACAAAAACAAAACACAAAGAATAGTAGAATTACAGCACAGTAATAATAAGAGGGGAGGAGATAAACTGGAGATTCATCTCAATATGGCTACTGTACCCCTTCATCCTTCCCTAAACCATTCATCAGCACACACAGGATAAACTATATATCCATCTAAAGTTGTGTTACTGTTATTGTGTACTACCCAAATATTTGGACACATTGTATTAATTAAAAGGGTCAAAATATCAAACAAACAAAACAGTTAAAGGGTGGACAGATGAAGCTACAACAGCTCTACAAGACTGTTGTGAGTACACAGAGTGGCATATTCAGAGATGCCGCCATCCAGGAGAACCACATCAATCTTGAGGAATATATATATCAACAGTGACATCATACATCAACAAGTGTGTTTATAATGTGGTGATCAAAGACAATGAAATCCTTCCAACCAGAAAGCCTGGATGAATGAAGAGGTGAGGGCCCTATCCAGAACCAAAAAAGCAGCCTTTCAGTCAGTGATATCGGTGAGGTGCCTCTGAAGATCACAAAGGATACTACAAGACAATACCCACCCCAGCCACAGCCTGTTCACCCTGCTGCAGTATCCGCTGCCATACTATACATTATTTAATTTGTATTTTGATTGTATTCTATTCAAATGTAAATATTTGCATATACAGTATGTTCAATGTGTGTAGCATGAAGGAGCTACAACTTACATTTCATTGTGCTACCCTGTGTTGTAAAATGACAGTTAATTTACTCAACTTTAATTTGATGCTACTTTATACTTCTACTCCACTACATTTCAGAGGGAAATGCAGTACTTTTTACTGCACAATATTTATCTGTTATTTATCGGTTGGTCAGGTTTAAGGAAAGATCAAGTCCAATGTTTTGTTGACCTCCCCCTTCTGTGGGCCTTCTATCTGAAATCTCAGTGACATCAGAGTGACGACACCAAACACATGGATACTAAAAACCTATTCTTTGAGAAGAATTTGAGAAAAGTAATATTAAATGTCTTCAGTCTGATTGTAAAAGCAAACAGAGGACAGGGAGTTGTGTTTTGTGATAAACTTGAATTGGATCTTGACATTCAAATAATTGTAAAATCACTACAAAAAGCAGCACGTTTTATTTTTTAGTTTTTTAGTTTTTTAGTGCATTGTCAGTGGAGACTCTAATCATATAAACACAATCTCCAGCTTCCACATTCTGGGGGGGGGGGGGGGTTACTGTTGTGTCTCGCCAGATTTGTTAATGTATTTCATGTTCATGCTTAGTGTTTCATGTTGTATTATGTCATGCCTTAGTTTTAGTTTTATGTTAAGTTAAAGTCATTCACGTCTAGTCTCGTCCTGCACTTCCTGTTATATTTCGTATTCACCTTTCCCTCATTTCAGACCCTGACTTCCTCCCTTTGTGTGATTTTTTTTTTTTTTTTTTTCCACCATTGTGATTGTCTACCCCGTCCCTGATTGGTCTCACCTGTTTTCCCCTACATCATGTATAAATAGTCCTTGTCTCCCTTTGTCCTGTGCCAGTTCGCCTCGTTCAGTCTGTCAAATGAGTCGAGTCAAGCGTAACAGCAAGTGTTCATATTACCAGGTTTTGTTCAAGTCTGTGTTATTGTTTGATCCTCCAAGTGAGTATTTTTTGTTTGTACTTTATCCTCCTTGTGAGCGTTTTGTATTTTGTATATCCTCCCTGAGAGCGCCTTATGTTTGTTTCTGTCTCAGTAAAGATTTTTGTTATACCCATAATATTGTCTGGAGAGTCGTGCAATTGAGTCCACCAGTTTTGTGTCTGTCGTGACAAACCCTGTTTGTGTCTAAACCTAACCATAGTGATGCCACATCATAAAACTGATTTATTTTCAGTTTTGGAAGGCACAGACAGATGATGTCGTCCTGCTGATGGGGGCGTCAGATCAGAAAACACTCCTGGCCTTTTTTATGCCCCACCATTCACCCCAACCACCTTGTTACAATTTCTGAATGTAATCTAATTACCCGACAGTGCTTGTATCCAGGTCTCAGGCTAGCTGGTGGAATTTATAAATTTAGTTCTGTAATAATAACTGAGTGCACTGTGAAGAATTGTAGGCTAATGGAGAGAATGCTGTTGTCAAAGGGCAGGCTTTTCTGAACAAAAGCAGCCTTTCATGCAGCAGCAGTGGAGGTAAAGTCATAGGACTAAGAAATGTGTAATGCTGGGCAGGTGATTGTTACCCAATGATCAGTCACAGAAAACACTGCCCTGCTTCCATCAACTGCAACCGCAATAATTAGCACATGATCACCATGTGATTTCTGGAGGAGTCTTTGATTGTGAGAGTCTGCGAGCTAAACTGCATTTGATGATTAATAATCTCTGTGCAGTGGTGGTAGTATTCTGATCCTTTACTTCACTAAAAAAACAATAGCACTTTACTTAAAGGACCAAGCTGGTGGTTTTGCATGTTTTATTATGTATATTACAAATCACATATACTTTATGTCACAGTTAACTCCTTTGCAAACCATTCTGGGGTGTTTTTAGATTTTTGGATTTATTTTTCTAGGTATCCATTGGTCTCCATTCATTTGTGTCTTCTCTCCTCTCCTATTCTTTCCTCCTCTCCTCATCTTGTTTCCTCCTATCTGCTCCTCATGTTTCCTCTTCTCTCCTCTTATTTCCTACTCTCCTTTCCTTTCCTCTCCTCTCCTCTTGTTTCCTCCTCTTCTCTTGTTTCCTCTCTCCTCCGCCTCTTTCTTTGTAAATTCACTTAGAGTTAATTGCTTCCAGCAAGCTTTTCTCTCAGTCCATCACGCTGCTCTCTGTCATGTGATGACACTGTGTGGGCTTATTATCGGTGGAGGAGAGGCCTGGCACACTGCACATGAACTGGCTCGACCACTTTAACCTGCAGTTCCCTGGACCCTGTGTGACCACGCCTGCTACTACAGCCATGAGATCCTCTGCAGTGTAAAGAGAAACGCTTCTGCTGTTTCCTGTGGGACTGGGTGACAGATTTTTTAAATGGCTGAGGAGGTTTTAATTCCATCGTCGGGGAAAATCACATCGGTAAGTTCAGACTGACTGCATGGATTGGGTCAGAGCCAGAGCCAGGGCTGTCAGCCGACTGATCCCTTATTGTTTTAGACAAAGAGCCCTACTTTACTATTATATCTTGTGTTTTTGGATAATATTCCTTGAAACTTGAAAGAAAGTGTCAACGGTAATAGTCAATTTAATACTTTTACCAACTCTTTTGTGTACTGAAATTAAAAAAATAATTTCATAATGTTAACATTGAATAATTTATATTAATGTTAAATAACCAAATACACTGACTCATTCATAATCAAACTAGACTGGTACATTTCTGGGGAAGGTTGATTAGTTCTATGTGTTTTGAGCTCAGGCTGCTTGACATCATTCTTGCTGAGTGGGTCAGCATTACAACCAACACATTATGTTTTGGCCTCATTTTAACAATGCTATAACCATGATAGGCTCCAGAGACATCATCAACAGTACATTCGAATAGCATATAAACAATGTCTGTGGATCACAGGAGAGATGATAGTTACAACTTTGCATGTATCTCGTGAATGTGACCAGGGGATAATGATTTAACCACCTCAGACAGTTATTTTAACCTATACAACATGAAGTAGATAGCAGAGACAAGATTTCCAAGGTTACAAACAATTATGTTTACTTTAAAATGCTATGAAAACCTAAACACTAACATTACTAAAAACAAGGGGAAAATGATGTTGGTGACAAATACCATGTAAATCTAGCCAAAAATACAGAAGGGGCACTGTGTAAAATAAGGTCAGGGGGAGGGTCGCTGTCTAACAAGCCGGGAAAATTTAGGGGAAGACCCACTCTTGACAAATGTAAAAGGCTGGTGAAAATACACACACACAAAACTAAAGATAAAGCGCAAGGTGCAAACACTCAACCAAGCAATAGAAGGAGTGGTTACTCTGCGTACTATGCCCCAGCTTGAACAGGCCCACGACCACCTTTCCTGGATCAAGTTCCGGCCTAGAACACTAAAAAAGCATTAGGTTGGGCAGATAGGAAATATCGCAATGAGTCAACACTCTAAGCCACATACAGGACCTCAATGCATACAAATAAAAAACAAAAGCAGCTCAAATAAATACCTCAAATTAACTCACCACAGGGATGACAGGCAGTGTCTTTGTAGCCTGAGGGTTTACTTGTTATGTATGTGTATGTGTGTGTGTGTGTGTGTGTGTGTGTGTGTGTGTGTGTGTGTGTATATGTATATATATGTATATATATATATGTATATATATATATATATATATACACACAGTATATGAGCATAAATGAGCTACACGTGGTGCCCTTTGGAACCTGATCAGGTTCACTTAAGGTGGACTGACCAGCTAACCCTGCTACATAGATATAAACTATTCTACTTTTCTTCTTCAGATAAAGCTCATATTCATACTGTTGTTTATGTGGCAGATAATCATGGGGAATCAAGCTAAGGTCCCCATAGCATCAGTTGTTTGTTCAAATGCCTAACACATTTACTTTGAACTAACAAACACCTCTTGCCAAGTGAATTAGGACTGTTATCTGTAAGGAGCAAGCAGACATAGTGTGACAGCAGAACCTCTGAGGGAGGAGATCAGGGTGGATGGATGGGTAAACAAAGCATGTCACTTTAACAATGTAGACTGCTTTTCAGTTCTTGCTTTAGCCATGTTGGCGGCATGGCTTTTGAAATGGTAATGTTGGTCTGGCGGTCAGACCATTGCTTTGGTCCAGATTGAAATATCTCAACAACCATCAGATGGATGGATAAAAGCACTATATAAATGCAGCCGAGACACTTGATCGAGGTTATGGGTTAATAAAAAGGTGAACATTAACTGCAGGTCTGTGCAGGGCACTAAAACTGGTCTCCTGCAGAAAAGTCTGACAGGCTACATGCCCATCCACTACCCTGACCTGATCCTTACTTTTGGCATTGCTACATAAAAGACAGACTTCCATTTGCACTCAGTGTTGGTATTGTACATAAATAATGACAAGCAGAATCGCCCAGATTGGATATAATTGAGATACTGGGCTAGAAAAACAATTTCATCTTTTAGTTAGGAGACATTCTTAGTCTCCTTAGTCTTAGTCTCCTGCATGTGAAATGCAAGTAATATTAAATAGCAGTTTGTGTATAATATAGAAAACTATAATTCAAACGTATATAAATAAAATTAAAAATTATTATATAAAAATATTATTATAAATTTCCCAGCTGTGGGACAATTAAAGGCTTATCTTATCTTATCTTATCTTATATGCTAATAGTAAAGTATGATGACTATCTTCCATTAGTGTATGTTGAAATGTTAGCATAGAGAGTACCTTCATTGTACCTAACATAATAGCATAGAAACATGCTGTCATTCAACAGTGTTGCAAAAATGTACCTAAAGACTGCTATTATTCAAATGTGTATGCTAAAATGTTAGCTGGATGGAGATGAGCTACTGTCCAACAGTATTTTAAAGTGGAACAGGGTTCATTTGAATATCTATGTTCTCCTAATTTCCATGTAATCAACATGAGTACCTTCCTCACATAAACTTGATCATTTCCTTTTAGTCACTTTAATTTCATGGCATGTGCCTCTTGGTTATAGATTTCAATATGTGCACCAGTCTTTATCTGCCCTGCATCACCTTTCTAGCCATTATTCACATATTTTTCCCAATGCAGGTTTTTCCATCACACTTTATACCTTGACATTTTAAAGTTTAGCTGGGTATTTCTTTCTTTACCAGATACTGGTCACACTGTGGGGAAAAGGTTTCTCTCTTTAAGCTCATTCAGAATTGGCAGCCAGATATGCCCTTTGGTTTGGTTGCAGTGAGGAATGTGAACAATGCCAACAAGAAATTTTAGACAAGCAAATTAAGAGCTTAATTCCAAATTAAGACCTCCATTGAACAACAGATATTTTCTCTTAAAAGATGTCTATAAGAACAGGGTTTAAACAAACATGATAGCTGAAAGTAGCACTGAGACTCATCAGAGATCTCCTAATAGAAATCTAATGGCCTCAGTGTGTTTCAGACAAAGTGCTTGTTGCATCTGAAACCCCCTTTCTGATTTTGGAATCATGGGGTCTGTGTCTAACAATCTTTGTAACTTTTTGAAACAGACAATTGAGGAACACCCACTTCATGCAGTGATTGGTCAGGTGTGAGGAGAAGTGAAAGTAGGCTGGGTTTAACTTCTCAAATCAACTGTTTGTATGATTCATCATGTCTTGCCCCTAGCCCTGTGATTGACTGGCGACCAGTCCAGGGTGTAACCCGCCTCTCATCCAATGTCAGCTGGGATCGGCTCCAGCTCCCCACAACCCTCTAAGGATAAGCAGTTTAGATAATGGATGGATGGATGTCTTGCCCCTCTCTATGAAGACCTGGTGTGGTTATTCAGAACAGCTAGAAATACGTTTGCCTTTAGATGTGGTTGGACACGACTTCAGTGCTCTGCATGAACTAACGCTGTGCTTCATTAATGTCACCACTGTTGGCTGAAATATGCGGTTACATTATGAACATATGTTTTAAATATTGCTCCAGCATCAGTGAGTGTAATCAAACAAAAGAATGACTTAATGATAAAATAAACCAACAATTTGCGTGAATGTAGCTTTTTCCATAACTTCACACAGAGTAGTGGGACAGGAATGAATCTGCACATTTTTCAAGGAACTGTATACAAGCAATCACACTTTATTATTTATTACTGCTGCAATTATTGGTTGTGACAAATCATCACTCTTTCAAAGCTATATTTTCCCTTTCACTGTGTGGTTGAGAGGACCTCGGTTTATTTGGAGAGACTGTGATCACTTTTGCATCCTGCACAATGTCCAACCAAAAATTATTAAATTTCTGCTGAAATGGTATCTTTTAATAATATTATTGTGCGCTTATGTCTCTGCCTGAAAGCCATCTCCTGGAAACCCCTCACTGGTTAGGACACCTCTGGAGCTTTCCTAAATATCAGCACTAATAGGATTGATTTCCTCATTTAGGAAAGCTGATAAAATGCTTTTACTCCTAGTCCTAGTAATTCTGAGAATTTTTGGCCAGTTACTAGACACATGATGAATACAGGCTCAGGCTGACTTCTTTATAGCACAAAGCAGAGAGAGGGCACTATTTCTAGCATGTTATGGTACTCTACATGGTGAAAGACATGAATGCCAATGCCCTTCACTTTCAGCAAGGTTATCATATTTATTTAAGAGGACAAAATGTAGCTTGTTTTAGAGAAACATTAATACTTACAATACAACTGGTGTGAGATAAAAGCTACCAGTCTTCACCATGGTCTCATTTGTTCTAGTAATAATAAGGAATCACCTCCCCACCGTTCTCTGGATGAAGCCTTCATTCAGTATTCTGTACTTTCTAAAACACTATTCTCTCCCTCTGCAACAGCAACTGACTGGCTCTTTGTTGGCGGTGGCATTCCTTACCTCCTTCGGGAGCTCCATGCTTTATGGCTACAATCTGGCTGTGGTCAACTCCCCTGCTGTGGTAAGACACACACACACACACACACACACACACACTGTGACCCAAGGCTGGATTATTAACTGGGCAAAGTGGAGAATTGCCCAGGAGCCCTAGGCCCCCAAGGGCCCCAAAAGTCCTAGATTCCTTTGCGTGTTAAGTGATTTTTGGTAATTGAATTAATTGCATTTCTTAAGGAATTTGAACCACTAAAGTACAATATCAACTAATGCGGGCCCTGCAGTGTTAGCTTATTTTGTTGACCTCTCATGTAGGGGAGCCCTGTGCTCACCTGGTACACACTCCTAAATAAAGTGCTGTTAAATCAAATACCACAAAATGGGCCCAACAACCAAGTTTTGCCCAGGGGCCTCCTAACGGGTTAGTTTGGCCATGCTGTGACCGAAATGCGTGTGTGTGTGTGTGTGTGTGAAGGGCTGCTTGTTATGACAAATGTGAACTGCATGACATACAGGACTTTATTAAAAGGAATGCAGCTTGTGGCCCAGTCAGTGAGGATGAGTGTACAGTGCCATTTTGTTAAACATCACACAGAGAGAGAACTGAAATATCCACTTAAAGTTTTAATACTGAGATTTTAGATTTCAGCTGTTCAAATATATATATATATATATATATATCTCATTAGCATAATTAACTGTTATGAGGGCTTAGTAGGACCCCAGTGAGCAGAACGACAGACCAGACTGTGATAGTTCTTAAGGAGGTTTATTCAGAACAGAGGCAGCCAGGAGGGGAGGGGTGAACCGAGACCGGTGTTGAGTCCAGGCACAAGGCGAGACACGGTAGAGAGGCAGGAGGCTGGGTTGCACGGTGAGTGGAGGATCAGGCTGGCTGGGCAGGTGGAGGGCTCCCGGTGGGCAGGCTGGCAGGTGGCTGGATGGGAGCGTGGAGGACAAGGTATCTGAGGATCTGTAGCACAGGGAAAACAGGCATTAGTTGGCACTTGAGAGATTTTACAAGAGGAGCTAGAGCCGTAGTTACCATCCTGGGTGACTGAACGATCTGGCAATGAGTGAGGAGCAGGATCCGGTATTTGAAGCCAGGACAGGTGATTAGTGAATCAGCCACAGCTGCACAGGTGCCAAGTGGAGAATTGATGGTCCCGCCCAGCCAGCCACACCGAAGCAGACAAGGGAGGGGAGAACAGCCTCAACCGTAACATTAACTATAGCTCCTGTGAGGTTTTAGTAGTGTACTTCATTGTAACCGTTGGTTTCTTCCTTGTCCATATCAACCCCTGCTCTCTTTTTATGCCATATTTCTAAGATTTTATAAAACATACATATTAATCTAAGATATTAGATTATTATTATTATTTTATTGCAATCTTCATCTAGACATATGGAGTGAACCAAGTGACATATTGTTGAGATGGTTATATTCCAAGGCCGGATTTTTACTAATTTATGGCTCTCTATAATGTGCCAGTATTTGGTAATAACAACCAGCTAGCAAAGCTAGTGAACTAGTTGGCTAGCTAGACTACAACTGGGCTACACAAACCAACAATTCTGCAGCTGGATGACATTTCATCTAAAGCTAAACATGGAACATTTTAGCATTTACCAGGAGCTTGTTGTAAAGATTGTGCCCTTTACATCACATAATCCTCATGTTGCTATAATCACACAAAGTGAGACATATTTTGACAAATCATTTTCTTTTGCTGTTTTTGAAAGCAGAATACCAATCTAATTCAGTTCTGTAGCTCTCTTTCTCCTCCTTTTCCCTGACATCACTACAAATATCCAACATCAATATTCAATCACTTTGAAAGTCCAAGAGTTGTTGGGTTATCTTGCAACTAAAATGTGCTTGGTGATGCTTTACTGTAGATCAGGTATGGGCAACTTTGACGATAGAGAGGGCCACAAAAATTTTATCCTCACTACCAGAGGGCCAGATAGTGACCGTACACTTCCACCAGCAGGATACTCTCAATTAGCAAATTATTATAGCTACTAATTTAGTGAAAAGAACAAAATATATACCGTTAATCAAAGTTTATTAGAGACTCCTGTGTAGTCGTGGCTTTGGTAAAAAGGTTCTGCTGTCGGTGTATTTTTCCTTTGAGGTCAGCGATGATAGTGGCTCTGGCAGCTCAGGTGTACATGTCATATTTGTCTTTGTGCGTGGTGTTGTAGTGACTGTTACGCTTCCAGGCAAGGCAGGAAAGACCCAAATGCAGGACGCAGGAGACAGACAGGCTTTTAACTGTTTACTGAAGAAAATGTAAGTTCTTTACAAAAAAGGTTCTTTTAGAGCGCGACGTGACAAACCATGGGAATGGCAACAATCTGGCAACAAGACCAGGGAGACACTGACAATATATACACAAGAGGTAATGGGGAACAGGTGGAAACAATCGGGGCAGGGCAGACAATCACACAGGCGGGAAACACACAAGGACTGGAAGTAAAGGAACCTGAAACGAGAGGGAAGGTTAGACTTTTCAAAATAAAACAGACACGCCAGAACAGGAAACAGAAATATGACAGACATGAACTTAACACAACCGACGAGACATAACAGTACCCCCCCCTTTAGGACCGGCTCCCGACGGTCCAGCTTGATCTGGGTGAAGCTGATAGAAGTCATCAATTAAGCTCTGGTCAACAATAAAACTGGTCGGTACCCAGGACCGTTCCTCAGGTCCGTACCCCTCCCAGTCTACCAAAAACTGTCTCCCCCGGCCCCTCTTCGTCACCGCCAGTAGTCTCTTGACCTTATAAACGGGACCCCCTTCTATCATAGGCGGCGGTGGAGGCTTGGTGGGTGGCATCAGTGGACTTTCACGGACCGGTTTTACCCTGCTTACGTGGAAGGTGGGATGCACCCGGAGGGACCTGGGGAGTTTAAGTCGTACGGCCACAGGATTAATCACTTTAGAGACTGGGAAGGGTCCCACAAACCTGGGAGCAAGCTTTCTGGTGTGCACATGGAGAGGCAGGTCTTTAGAGGATAACCACACCCTCTGTCCCGGGGTGTACGATGGCGCCGGCCGGCGTCGACGATCGGCCGCTCTCTTCATGCGGGCTTGCCCCCTCAGGAGTATCCGGCGAGTGGCCGCCCAGATCTTCCTGCATCTCCTCACCAGGGCGTGGGCTGATGGTACCGTCACCTCCTTTTCATTAGCGGGAAAGAGTGGAGGTTGGTACCCATGGGCTGCCTGGAACGGCGAGAGACCGGTGGCTGCAGAAGGGAGCGTATTATGGGCATACTCCACCCAAGTAAGATGTTTACTCCATGACGTCTGGTTCTGAGCCACCAGACATCTCAAGCCGGTCTCCAGTTCTTGATTGAGGCGCTCTGTCTGGCCATTGGACTCTGGGTGATAACCAGACGACAGGCTAACGGTGGCACCTAGGAGATGACAAAATTCTTTCCAAAACATGGAACTAAACTGGGGACCTCTATCTGATACAATGTCTGCAGGAAGACCATGAATGCGAATTACCTGATTAATCATAATCTCCGCCGTTTCTTTTGCTGTGGGCAATTTAGGCAATGGGATGAAGTGAGTCATCTTGGAGAACCTGTCTACCACCGTCAACACTGTCGTGTGTCCTCCAGACGGAGGCAGACCCGTGACAAAGTCTACAGAAATGTGCGACCAAGGCCGATGCGGTACTGGTAAGGGCTGCAAAAGCCCGACCCGGGCCTGCCTCGACGCCTTACTCTGGGCGCAGACAGAGCAGGCAGCCACGTATTCAGCCACATCCCTGGCGAGGGACGACCACCAGAACCTTTGCCGAACCACAAAAGTGGTTCTACTAGTTCCAGGGTGGCATGTGAGCCGCGAGGTATGTGCCCAGTGGATAACCTGAGATCGCCACCCTTCCGGTACATACAACCGGTTGGGGGGACAACCCTCAGGAGTGGGTACACCACTGCACGCCCTCTGCACATCTTTTTCTATCTGCCAAGTTACCGATCCTACCACACGGTCAGGTGGTAGGGTAGGTTCAGGTTCCTTAGCAGTTGGTTCCGGTTCATGCAGACGGGACAGAACATCCGGTTTGGTGTTCTGCGATCCCGGCCTGTATGAGAGGGTGAACCGGAACCGGCTAAAAAAAAAGTCCCCACCTTGCTTGACGTGAGTTGAGTCTCTTTGCTTTTTTAAGATATTCCAAGTTCTTATGGTCCGTCCAGATGATGAACGGCTGCTCTGCCCCCTCCAACCAATGATGCCACTCCTCCAATGCCACCTTAACGGCCAGCAATTCCCGGTTCCCGACGTCGTAATTGCGCTCCGCTGGTGACAGTTTACGGGAGAGAAAGGCACATGGGTGAATACGGTTGTCAGTGGCCGAGCGCTGCGACAGGACAGCCCCGACACCCTCGTTTGAAGCGTCCACTTCCACCAGGAACTGTCGCTTCGTGTCCGGTATGGTCAAGACAGGAGCCGTGGTAAAAAGTGTCTTTAACCGTTGGAAGGCCTCCTCAGCCTGTGGACCCCACTGAAACGGAACCTTGGGAGAGGTTAGTGCGTGGAGCGGCGCCGCCACGGCGCTAAAGTTCCTAATGAATTTTCTATAGAAGTTTGCAAACCCTAAGAACTGTTGGATTTTTTTCCGTGATGTGAGCGGACCCCAGTTGGTGACCGCACTAACCTTCTCCGGGTCCATCCTGACATGGTTCTCCGCAATAATGAATCCCAGAAAGGAGACTGAGGAGGCATGGAACTCGCACTTCTCCGCCTTTACATACAGCTGATTCTCCAGCAGGCGAGCCAGGACCTGGCGGACATGACGCTGATGGATCACGGGATCGGGAGAGAAGATGAGTATGTCATCTAAATACACAAAGACAAAGTCATTGAGGTATTCGCGAAGTATTTCATTTACAAATGACTGGAAGACGGCGGGTGCATTTGTAAGACCGAAAGGCATCACCAGATATTCATAGTGACCTGTGGGGGTGTTGAACCCCGTCTTCCACTCATCCCCCTCCCTAATCCTCACCAGGTGGTAAGCGTTCCGCAGGTCCAGCTTGGTGAAGATTCGAGCCTGCTGGAGCAGCTCGAAGGCGGAGGAGATAAGTGGAAGTGGGTACCTGTTCTTGACCGTGATGTCATTTAAGGCGCTGTAGTCGATACACGGCCGGAGCGATCCATCCTTTTTCCCAACAAAGAAAAAACCGGCTCCGGCCGGCGAGGAAGAAGGACGGATGATGCCGGACCTCAGCGATGCCTCAATGTACTCCTCCATGGCCTTCCTCTCCGGGCCGGAGATGGCATAGAGCCGGGCCTTGGGGATGGGAGCCCCTGGTAGGAGGTCTATGGCACAATCCCATGGACGATGAGGGGGCAGAGCTGTGGCCTTGGCTTTATTGAAGACCTCACGCAAATCATGGTAGCATCGGGGAACTTTGGATAAATCCGGATAATCCTTCAGGACTAGATCCGGTGAGGTAATTCCTGCTGGCTCTGATGACCTGGGGACAGAAGGAGACACAACAAGACAAGAGACGTGACAGGCAGGATCCCACTCCTTTATCTTCCCTGTGGCCCAAACTATATGAGGGTTATGTCGTTTCAGCCATGGGAAGCCCAAAATCAGAGGATGTTGAGCACACTCGAAAAGATGAAATTGAATGGTTTCACTATGACATGAGTCTATAATTAGTTTGACAGGTTGAGTCTGATGAGTTACTCTGCTAAGCAGCCCCCCATCCAAAGATCTAGCACAAACAGGCTGACTGAGAGTTTGAGTCCCCAGGCCTATACTCTTGGCTAATTCCTTGTCCATTAAACTCTCGTCAGCCCCAGAGTCTATAAGTGCCTGTAATGGAATAGTGTTACCATCAATGTACAGGGTTACTGCAGTCAGATTTCGTGGAGGAAAGGTTCTGTTCTGAAATTGGCTCACCAGTATCCTCCTCATTCCTGGTGAGCCTCCTCTTTTAACGGGCAGGAAACCACCTGGTGCCCAGACTGCCCGCAATAGAAGCAAACCCCCTCCTTAAAACGGCGTTGTCGCTCTTCGG
This sequence comes from Macquaria australasica, assembly GCA_005408345.1. Taxonomy (NCBI): domain Eukaryota; kingdom Metazoa; phylum Chordata; class Actinopteri; order Centrarchiformes; family Percichthyidae; genus Macquaria; species Macquaria australasica. The sequence continues at coordinate 362,706 of SEMN01000204.1, read as the reverse complement.
GGGCTAGCTTAGTGCGTCCCAGCTGCATGGGCTCCTCCCGTCCTGTAGATGGCACCCGATCCTCCATGCCTGCAGTCGTGGATCTTGTGAACCGGTGGAACTTCTGGGCCCCCCACGGTGTTCCCTGAACCCCGGATGGCCTTCGGCTGGACCGACGACGTTCCGCCTCCCTTTCCTGGAGTCGGTTGTCGATGCGGGCGGCTATGTCCACCAGAACCTCGAATTCTTCCGGGATCTCAAGGGGGGCTATCTGGTCCTTGATCTCTTCGTTGAGTCCGTTAATAAATGCATCTTTCATGGCTGATGAGTTCCAACCACTGTCAGCGGCAAGGGTGCGGAACTCAATGGCGTAATCAATTACCCGCCTGGACTTCTGCCTCAACCTCAGTAGCGCTCTAGAGGCCTCTCGAGCCGGGGAAGAATGGTCAAATAATTTAGATAAAGTCTGTGAAAAAACCTCTATGTCTTGACAAATGGCGGATCTGCGAGACCACTCTGCTGTGGCCCACGCCGCCACCCGCCCGGTCAGGTGAGAAATCATAAATGCCACTTTGGAGTGCTCTGAGCGAAAGGCAGCAGGGTCATTCTTGAAGTGCAGTTCGCATTGTACTAGGAAGGATCGGCACTCACCCGAATTTCCCGAATACTTCTCTGGATGGGCTAGTTGGACGGGGCGTGGGACGACTTCTGGTCGGGATGTCGGAGTTAGCAATTGGACAGGCGCTGGTGGTACGGGCTGGGGTGAAGCAAGACCCTCCAGGCGGCCCAAGACGAGCTGCAGCTGTGCAGCCAGACGGCTTACTTGATTCGCGATGGATGACTGTAGTTCATTCTGTCGCTCAGCGATTTCAGATACTCCGCGTCCAGTGGCGTTCAGCTGAGTCTCGTGTTGCTGTATCCTAGATCCCTGGGCTACCAGAGCTGATCTGACTGAGCTTCCATCCGCTGGGTCCATGTCTGGCCAGATCGTACTGTTACGCTTCCAGGCAAGGCAGGAAAGACCCAAATGCAGGACGCAGGAGACAGACAGGCTTTTAACTGTTTACTGAAGAAAATGTAAGTTCTTTACAAAAAGGTTCTTTTAGAGCGCGACGTGACAAACCATGGGAATGGCAACGATCTGGCAACAAGACCAGGGAGACACTGACAATATATACACAAGAGGTAATGGGGAACAGGTGGAAACAATCGGGGCAGGGCAGACAATCACACAGGCGGGAAACACACAAGGACTGGAAGTAAAGGAACCTGAAACGAGAGGGAAGGTTAGACTTTTCAAAATAAAACAGACACGCCAGAACAGGAAACAGAAATATGACAGACATGAACTTAACACAACCGACGAGACATAACAGTTACGACTCAAGATGAAATCCTTCATGGCTGATTTTGTTTCCAGGCACACTAAACACATGGGTTTGCCTTTGAATTTCGTAAAAAGATAATCTGTTTCCCATCTTGCCTGGAAGACACGGTTCTCTTGGTCCAGTTTTCTTTTTTGGCCGCTCATGTCTCTCTTCATCACGTGTCGTTGCAGAAAAGCCCTGGCGAGACCAAGACTAGCGTGTGCAAGCAGTTGTTTAGCTACAGGCCTCTTGTGTTTGGAGGGAGCGCCCTCTATCAGTGGACAGTATAATTACAGTTGGGATCCAGTTGTGGTCAAATGTGGTCAAATGGCCCGCTTGCTTCCAACGCCTGTGAAACCAACAATGTATTGATACTTGAAATTGACTTGCAGGCCAAACTGAGTGAGGATGCGGGCCGCATGCGGCCCGGGGGCTGCCAGTTGCCCATGTCTGCTGTAGAATAAAAGAGCCCTTCTGAGTCCTGAGTGGTGAGGAAAGGGAGGGCAATCATCAGTGATGTATCACACCTTCTCTACAGTGAATATGAGTTGTTACTATTAGGATAGAGGTACAGGGTACCGCCTTTGTGGACTACCCATGCCCAGAGATCCTTCATACCTTTCCGTATAGGTCTGTTAAACAAATCCTTGTGATATGAGGGGTGTGTCTTGTATTTTGTTGAACTTCATTCTTGATTATCGGTGATGTTGTTGTGGAGGACTGTGAATGTCTGTCTTTAACTGTAATGTATTTTTGTTTGGTTGTATTTGTCTGACAGTTATCACAGACACAGAGGGAATTTTCAAAAAGGATAAAAAACAAAACTCCTGAGATCTTTGTCGTCGGCATGTGTCTGCTAGTCTTCCTCCTGCAGTTGGGGAAATTGATGCTGGTCCAACAACTCGTGCCATCACATGGTAAACTGATGAGGAGGCTGAGGTCAAAAAAAGACTAGGGGATTTGATTAGACAGACAGCTGAACATGTCAGAGTGAAAAAAGAGAAAGCGATAAAGAGAGTGTGTTGGTATTGGTCTCGTGAAACTAGGATATCTTGGCCACATGACACAAAGACAGGGTGTCCTTTCTTATTAGTGTATTAGCTGATCATCTTTTTTCACAATGAAAATGTGACTAAAATGAAATAAAAAGTAACCATTGGTTTCAGGTGAGCTCTTAGCCACCCCTTAGTTATGCTGCTATAGGCCTAGCCTGCCGGGAGACTTCCCATGATGCACTGAGCTCCTCTCTCCTCCACTCCCTCTCCATCTGTACGCACTCATATCCCATCAATGCTTGTTACTAACTTGACTTCTTCCCGTAGTTGTGTGCTTTTTCTCCCCTCTCTCTCTCTCTCCTCTCTCTCTCTCCTTCTGTTGCTTTCTGCAGGTATTTCTGCCTCCAGAGCTGTAGAGTCTGGATCTATGGTTGCAGCCACCTGCTGCCCCCATGTTCCTGCTCAACAGCTGCTGCTATTACTGTTATTGCTCTTATTATTAGTAGTACTATTATAATATTGCTATTAGTATTATTTTTATTAATATTACCATCAATACCATTACCACAACTATTACTTTACATCTCTATGTGGAACTGTACTGTACTACTGCATGTTGTCTTTCCTCCTGCTCTCTTTCTCTCTCTCTCTCTCTGTCTTTCTCTCTCTCTCTCTCTTTGAAATGGAAATTGAATTGAATTTTAACCAAGATCTTTCACTAACCTTAACCAAGTAGTTATTCTTTTCCCTAACCCTAATGAAGAAGTTGTTTTTAACCCATAACCACCCCCCCCCCTTTTTTTTTTTTTTTTTTTACCAGTGATTTATTACTGGTTTTGGGAGGCACGGACAAAACTGTGTGTAAATGTAGGATGACAGATCTGAAAATGCTAATATGAGAAATTATGTATTTGACATTCAGTTCAGAGAACTTGTTGATTCTTATTCTCTCATATTTCCTCCACATATTTCTAATATTTCTAGACCCTCTTGAAAATGTAGTTCAGCTCAACCAAAGTCTTTGCTTCAGTTCATGCCACCCACAGTGGATCTGCATTTTTTGCCCTTCATTCACACATATCCATTATTTCTATATGCACTTTTGATGCATAATTCACACTTGGGCTGATTGTAGAGCTTTTTGCACAGAGAAAACAGTATGTTTGACATATGACAACTGTTGTTCAATCCCAGTTCAGTCAAAACAAGCAGTCCCTGGTCCACCTCAAAATGGTGGTCTAGGGTTTGTCCCAAACAGTCAACAAAAGAACAGATTTGGCAGATCTCCTGGAACCATGTGGATTTTCACATTTGGGCACACCTGGCCAGACACTGCACAAAGTGGCTTTCACTATTCAGAAAGTTACAAAAATAGTAGCATTTGACACCACCTTAACCTGTGGACTGAAGTTAAAGCTTTGGTATATCTGTAATTATTGATTTATCTTTCATTCATACATCATGTTCAATGTTTCTGTCACCTCCCATACCATCTTCCTCCTCTGACTTTTCCTATATCCTGTTTTTACTATCTCTTCACCTCTTAGTACATAAAGGACTTCTACAACAAGACGGCGGTGAGTCGTAATGGAACAGGTCTCAGTGGGGAGACCTTGACCCTCATGTACTCTCTCACTGTGGCTGTCTTCGCTATTGGAGGTCTGCTGGGCTCCCTCATCGTGGGCATGCTGGTCACTCGCTTTGGCAGGTAAAACATTTGTTTTCACTGATAGTTCAGGACTCAGGAGAGGATTCTAGATTCTAGACCAGTTCTACAACAGTCATTGTTGGTTTGTTATAACCATGACCACAATCTTTCACTACCTCTCAAGTAGTTGAGAGGTAGTGGACTGGTTTTTGTAAGGCAGTTTTCATGTCCACATCAAAACATAGAAATTAGATGTAATGTCATGTAGGGGAGAGCAGCCCAGCTCAGTCAAGTTTAACAATAGTACATATGGATCCTAATGCTAGTTTTGACACTGATGAGGATGAAAATACATATTCATGTACATAAAATGGACTCCAGTCTTTTAACTATGACCCTGCTTTGTGTCCAAGGGACCACAAACAGACAAGGATTAGGAGAAATCACGGCCATCAGGAAGAAATTGAATTACCTAAATGCTGTGTCCAACATTGTCAAATTTATTACCACATATTAGGCAGTACCAAAACTAGCTCTTTTTCTGAATTTCTGATGTTATAGCTTGTAAACATATAAAGTCATATATTCACTTTTTAAAGCATCATTTTTTGGAAGTCCTAAATCCAACCTACAGGTTGGTCTATAAGCGTCTCTGGAGAGAAAAAGTGGGATGGAAGATCATATTGATGCCTCCTCAGACTACTTTTGTGGAACAAGTAGAGTTTAACATCAAGCAGGGAATATTTGTCCTCGGCAGCCCTCAGAGCTGTATTTGGACATTGGCCTGCTCTGTCCTGACACCTTACCCAATAACCCCCCTAGACCGTCCAACCATGAGAGTGGATAGTGGCCAGTTGGCAATGCTAGCCTGAGAGACACTCAGCAGCATCTGGTGCTGCCACTAACATGAACACCTGAACACACACTGCTAACACACAGTCACACCTAGGATACTCTTACACAATACTCTTTCTAAAAATTACACTGATAAACATGGCTCAGTATATGTAGTGGTTCATATACAAAAGTGAAATAAATGGCATAACACAGATTAGGAAATAAGGCACTTGGAGACAGAAACACACACATACACACACACACATTGCCACAAAAGGCATTAGATCAGGGCCTTCTATCAATCGTGCCTCTGTCCTCTATATTCAGAGCTGCTGATAACCCCCCCAGTGCCTTGTCGTCCTTCAGAGTGCACCAGCGTCGTCTCGTCCCCTCTGCCCTTCAGAAGTGTACTAGTCCTCAAAGTGCAGAGGAAAGTTCTTTTTATATTCAGTGCAAATCAGCTGAAAGCTCCATTCATCTCCACCATTTCATAGAACTTCAGTGGACAATTAAATGCAAATGAAAAACAAGCAATTTATAATCCCATTTACAGGCTGATCACTTTCTTCACACAGCAGTGTTTTATGGTTAATCACAGCTTATGACCAACCTTGTGAGCTGTGTTAGCGTTTTATGGCTAATCAGGACTTATACATTATGACTGTGTGTATATCAGGGGAGGGGGTTACTGCTATTGACCAAATACTGCTGCTGTCCATACTGTTTCATAAACCTCTGGGTCATATGCTTTTATGTATATTCCTAATGTCCACCGTGTGTGTGTGTGTGTGTGTGTGTGTGTGTGTGTGTGTGTACTTTCAGGAAAGGCACAGTGGTAAACACAACAGTGCTGGTGTTTATTGCTGGCTCACTCATGGGCTTCAGCAGGATTTGTGGTTCACCTGAGATGGTCATCTTTGGCCGGTTCATCACAGGAATTCACTCAGGTACACACACACACACACACACACACACACACACACAGACACATACACACACCTCTGCATCCATTGCACACCCATTTTCTGCTTTATACAATGGAGCATGTACACTATATGGCCAAATGTATTCGGAACACCACTGTTCTCGTTTAGGAAAGACCCATTCCTGTTTCAACATGACGATGTTCCTGCTCACAAAGCAGGAATATGATCACAAGAGTGCAGACAGTAGGTGTTTCATTGCCAGCCATCCTCAAGTGCAGCAGAGAGAAACAGAGAAGTAGTCTAGAAAGAAACGGTGTCAAGAAAGAGACATAGGTAAAAAGTGACAAGCACAAACAAGCACTTGAAATCTTGGTACAGGCCAACAGAAGGCTGCAACTAACGATCATTTTTATTGTCAGTTAATCTGTAGATTATTTTGTCGATTAATCAGCTAGTCTGAAAAATGTCAGGTAACAATGCCCTCCACAATTTTCCAAAGCTAATGCCATGTTTTCAAATGACTTGTTTTGTCCAACCAACAGTCCAAAACCCAAAGATATTTCATCAACAAGCTGCAAATCCTCACATGTAAGATGATGAAACCAGCAAATCTTTGGCATTTTTCCTGAAGAGATTATTGAAATGATTCATTGTTTTTCAAAATTATTGGCAATGAATCTTCTGATGATCAACTAATCAGTTCATTGACTAATCATTTCAGCACATAAAATGTTGCACTAAAACATTTCAGTAATGGCATCTATGTCTGCTCAGCATGTTGGATGGGGTGGTAGGCCTTCTTCCACTGTTATGTTCTTTTGACATTTTACAAGATCAGCCTTAATTTAAAAACTTAAATTTAAAAACATGCATTTTCTCCCTGTGTTTTCATCTCAGAGTGCACACAAAATCACATGTTGAAATTGATCTTCACAAGTTTGATTTCAGAATTGTAACCCTTTTTTTATCCTTGAATTTGCTGGGCTGCGTCCAACAATCACACATTGGTATATCATTCAGGCATCCACATGTTTTGTTCAAGTGTCCACATACTTTTGTCCATGTAGTGTATGTCTCTCTATTGGCCCTGTTTGCTCAGATACTCCATCGTTTTTACACTATAGTTGAATTATACTAGGAAATCTTTATACAACATTTTATCATAGTAAATCAGTGCATTGTTATATAGATCTTCCTCTGCTTTTTTGACTGCAGGCATCTCTCTAAGTGTAGTACCAATGTACCTGGGTGAGATAGCACCTAAGAACCTGCGAGGCTTCCTGGGTCTCGTGCCAAGTATCTTTATTGGCACCGGAGTCTTCGCCGCCCAAATCCTCGGCTTACATGAGCTTCTAGGAAAGGTAGTCAACACTGCTTTCTAATAACACCCAGTGTGAGGAGAGGATTGCAGTAAATTTCATGTGACTGTGGTTTTGGTGTGGAGCTTGGCTCTACATCAGCTCATGACTTCTCCCACACACACCTCCACAAGTCATTAATAAACCTCACAACTCAAACTTTTTGCAACTTGTACATTCTATGTATCTAATTTTTGTCATTTAAACACCAATGACTACAGTAGTAGCATGACAAAGCACATCTTGTACTGATTAAAGTTGACCTCAGCCTTACCTGGGATGTCCTGAAGATTTCCACCATTCATTAGAATGTATGCAGATGAAGTGCTTCCCATAGACAAACAATCTAGTATTTAACTGTACAATAATAATGTATTCAACCAAACAACATGATGTCCATCATATAACCTTTATATCAATGACTGGCAGATAGCTTTTTTTAAATATAAAATTGAGATATTGTTGTCATTACATCATCAGTGCTGCCCTTTTAAGGCTCCCAATGACCCGATGAGAGTAACATGCTCAGCATGTGTGCAAGTATAACTGTGTTGTAATTGTTACAGGAGGAGCACTGGCCCCTCTTTCTTTCAGTAGTGGTGGTACCCACCTTCATCCAGTTGATGCTGTTGCCATGGTTCCCAGAGAGCCCCAGGTACCTGCTGATTGAGAAGCACAATGTCCACGCCACCATCACAGGTCAGTTTAGAGGCACTACTGCACATCAACAGGAAAAAGAGAACACTGGGCTTAACATTTTGAGCAAGAAGACCAATTACATTAGAGTAATTGTGAGTGAATTGTGTAATTGTAATCACTGATCAATGATCAATGATTACATATTATTATACACAAATTATGTGGCAGAGGAGCAGCATCTACACAGAGAACACGTTGGGACCAAGAATAAACCCTTGTGGCACATCTCATATTAAAGGTGCTGATGACTGGTGGACAGACTGTCTGACCGACTGACATCACCATACCAAACCATTAGCAGGGAAACTACTGTTACCTTGGTCAGCTATTAAGTTTGGAAAGCTGAAACATCTCCTCAAATACATCAACTGGTGTAGCTGTAATGACTTTTGTTTCAGATGTGCTGTTGTATCTTTCCATGATGAGCTGTAACCATGCTGCTTCCTGTCCCCTGTCTCTCAGCCCTGAAGTGGTACAGAGCCAAGTGTAACATCCAGGCTGAGATTGAAGAGATGCAGGAGGAGCAGCGCTCCCTGTCGTCAGTGGAGACACTGTCAGTATGGAAACTGTTGCTGGATGACACAGTCCACTGGCAGGTGCTCAGTGTGGTGGTCATCAACATCGGCATGCAGCTGTCTGGCATTGATGCTGTAAGGAAACTGAGTAATGTATACATTGAAGAAGAGGGGGTCAGCATGCTGTGCTGTCTACAACAATGTCTTTTTTGATACTATCAATAGTATTTAGCTGTAAATCCAAACTTTTCCAATTTTCACCACAGTTCAAAGTGCTTCCCCAAGTAGGAAATTCCCCCAACTATTTGGATATCCAAGCACACATCAAGCATGAGCATCATGCATCAAGCAATGTTTCAATTCAAAGGTTGGTGGGGATGAAATGTGTGCACAGTGAAACAAATAAAATATACAAGCTTAGCAAATGCATGCTATATGAAATATTATAAAATGATAATGACATTAAAGCTGCGTTAATTGATTTTTCATCACCTGAGGCAGTGGAGAAAAGCCAACGTTGTTATGGCTATGATGTTGCCTGCTAACGTGCACTGACAAACACACCTTTCACTCCTGCCAGAGCAAAGCAAATGCTTCTGATGCCTGATGAATTGATTCATGAAATACTCATCGACTTAATTCACTGTTCACTTTTTCAACATAATTTTACATTTTTGGGCTTGGGGAAGATATAGTTATTCCAAGTCCAAGTGAAGTCATCAGTCATTGGCATCGAGTTGCAAATCTTTTTTGATTTTGTCATGCCAAGTCTAAAGTCACCAGATTTATGACTTGGGTCCGACTCAACTCTGACACTGACCACACCTCTGCCAACACAACTATTGATGTTACAGACCTGTAATTACACTGGCATTTCCCTAGAAGGGGCCCAAAATATTCCAATTGTATAAAGTGCTGTTATTGTCCAGAGGGCATTCCAAGGTTTAGCACGTTTTTGCTTTAGAACAGCTTCTTTGTGCTCACTTACCATCAGCTGTTTGCTGCCAAATGGTGTCTGGTAAATGGAGTCTTTAGGCTACAGTGACGAGCAGCACAAACTGGCACAAAGTTGTGATGAAACAGCATCAGAAGGTTTTAGCCAGTTCTGGCTCTTTTCACTTGCACTTCACCAACCTCTCCCTCACCAACATTTAATTTCCAATCGTTCTCCATTTGCTTTTTTACTCCCTTTGTCCATCTCAACCACCCCCCCTGATCTAGCTTATTAGACAAAGACACTGAGATGAAAATAGGCCTAAATGATCCCTCATTGTTTTATAAGCCTCACGTGGTCTTGTGAATAAAGCCAAATTCTGGTGTCATCATTTTTCTGCTGATACGATTAGCCAAATTCCCCTCTGAATTATGCCCCGGAGATTAATTAATTATTCAAATGATTACCGGGGCGCCCAGGCCAGAAAGTGCACACTGTAAGCACTGGAGCTGAACATGCCCTTCTCCAGGCTGTATTTTTAGCTGCTAATTAGCTCTGCCTAAACAAAATGGAGCAGTGCTGAAACATGCACATACTGAGAGCAGCACTGAGGCTGAGGAGGATTATGGTGATATTGCTGCTGCTGGTGGCGGTGGTGATGATGATGAAAACAGCAAAACTGGAATGAGCAGGATAATATATGACAGTATAATGAAATCAATTCAAATTAATCAATCAATATGATGATAATGACAGCGATGAGGGGGATGTTAGTGACCATAATAATAAAGATGACAGTGATGATGGCAATTATGATCACAAGGATGATTACTATACTTGATAACAATGATGATGATGATAACAATTTGAATAGTGATGATCACATTGATGATGAGGATGATGATCCTCAACGATCCTCAATGATTTTATTGGTGGTGATGATGATGATGATGGTGAGGAGAACAGCAATACTTGAAAGAATGAGGATGATAATGAATGTGGGTATTAATAATTATAATAATTATAATAGTTTAATGATGACAATGATGAGGAGGAAGGTGATTGAGGTGATGTGATGATAAAGATGGCAGTGACTGAGGTGATGTTGGTTATATTTGATGATGATGCTGACAAACATGATCACAATCATTCCTGACAATGATAATGATTATGGTGACGATGATAATAATGGTAACAGTGATGACAATGATGAAGGTGATGGTGAAAAACAATAACTGTGATTGAGTTGTGTTCTTGAGTACACTCATGTGATGATGATGACGACGACGACGAAGGGGATGATGATGATGATGATGATAGTAATGGAGACTGTGGCAGGTGCGTGAGGTGATATTTAGTCCTAAGTGTATGTGACAGTTGGCAAGCCTTGGTACAGTTCCTGCCACACCACAGGACTGTGTATGTGTGTGTGTGTGTGTGTGTGTAACAGTTAATACCAGTCGTGTGTTTGTGTACTTATCTACCTGTTCCTCTAACTGTCACTGTCTGCTGTCTCTGGTTATTACACCTCCTGTCCTGTCCTGCTCCCCCTAAAGCCTCAAACTGAACTGAATTGAATGTGAGCAAATGTCTGCTGTCTCTCTGTGGCAAACGCTGTACCACCTGTGCAGCCCGCAAGTCCTAAATGTCTACCTCCTCATTTAGATTTTTACACCATTGTTTTTTCTTCTGGTGGCATATGTCACATTATGGGGAGAACTGTTTTTCATTTGCTTCTCAGCCAAACTGTTCACAGATGACTTGTAACTAGCTGGCTACTGTGGGTAACTGTAGCTGTGTAACATGCAGTGTGTCTCAATTCCATACATATTAATCTTGATAGTGTGCTATTTTAGTCAACAGAAAATGATAAAAGGTAAGCACCAATAGTCATCAAGATACCTGTGACTTTGTGACACTGCTGCCAAATTCCCATTGGAAACTGTCACAATGAGCTGACTTTTTAAGGAATTCATTAGCCTGTGTCTCTGTTGTTGATGTTGTTCTACCATCTCACAGAACAGATACACCTTCATTTAATCAAATAACAATCCACACTGACTTTCAGAGATGGTGTACAGAACAAAATTGTATTGGACTTTTTGTCAGAAGGGTGTGTGGGGTTGTCAGTAGAAGTGCTCCCTCCGTTTCACTTTGATTGGCTGGTCTCATGAAATGGTATCATTACTTACTTAATATGTGTATGGAGAGAGGGGCACTCTCATAGAATGGGAAGAAAGGCGTGGTTGTTGAAAACTTTGTGATGACTTTATTGGTTGGACTTTTCAGCGACACTCACTAGCGCAGCATGAGGTCATCACTGAAGGCAGTAGCAATTTTCAGGAAGTTTCATCTGATCTTCAAAGTCCCTATGTGCAGGACATTTTTGAATTTGGTGACTCCTAGTGGTTAGGGACCCAGGACACTGAAGTGAATGGCCTGAAGGCATAAAGGAAGATTTTTTTAGAGCTGCAAAGATTAGTCGATTAATTGATTAGTCGATCTAAAGAAAATTAAATACCAACTATTCTGATAATTGATTAATTGTTTCAGTCATTTTTCAAGCAAAAATGTTACACATTTGCTGGTTCCAGCTTCTTAAATGTGAGAATTTGTTGCTTTTCTTTGTCATTTCTGACAGTAAATGAAGAGTCTTTGGGTTTTGGGACTGTTGGTCAGACAAAAGAAGCTATTTGAAGCTGTCACTTTGGGCCCTGGAAATTGTGATGATGATTGCAGATGATTATCCGCAGATTAATCGATAATGAAAATAATCGTTAGTTGCAGCCCTAGATTTTTCTACAAAAAATACTATAATCACATTGAAATTTCAAGTTTAAAGTAGTATTCATTGATTATTTTAGCCACAGAGTAATATCCATTTGGACACAGAGTTGAACTCATAGAATAATATCACTGAATAGGTCTACACTCACACCACCGCTATATTTTCCACTATCACTTTAATAGGCCTTTTGTTATGACATCATAGGTACTGAACAAAATCTACAGCTGGGTGATAATGCTGAAAATGTTATCACCATAACAATTCCCATATCATGTGATATTATCATTATTATTATGTGATCATCATATATCATATATACCCATGCAGGTAGAACCAAATAGTTCAGTAAAATTCAATAATTAGAAGTGTTCATTAAATGGAACTTCCTTGGCTGGTGGACAGAGATTAAAGCAGCTTCAGCATGTTTAGGATTTGAGCATGTCTGATGTCTGAGTCCGCAATGGTAGTATGAAAAAAGACATGGCGTGCAGACAGCAACACATGCCACTTTTATCATTGGGATGCCACTTGACCAACGTTTGTAGAAAGTAGAAAGCTCACATGTAAATGTTGTCTAATGTTTTTAATTAAACTTGAGAATAACATATGTATTATTCAGAAACAGGCTTAATCAGACTGATGTGTTAGAGAAAGATGCAGAGCTATTTTCTGGTGTGGCCGCATGCCAGCGCTGAACACAGCTCTGAAACTGCTATTTTCCCGGGCCACACTGAGCTTATTTCCTTGACTGTTCTGGATTGTTCACATACACCCCTTTATTCATGTTTTGTTCGTCTTTCCACTTTTAATCTACGTTTTTCAACCAGCTGACATGTGATCACACGGACAAAATACTGTTATTCCGATTACAGGATCAATGCCAGCCAGACAGAGCAAAGATTAGAGAGTGATTCTTACCAACTCTGTCATCCACAACGGTGAATAGTCTAGTCCTTTACTTTCTTTACAGCCAGCAGGCAGCAGGTATCTGTTCCATCTGCAGTCTCAAACCGGAGTGATGATGTCATCACCCCTGGCAGATCCGCTGGACTATTGTAAATAACCATGGAAACCTCTGTGCTTTTGTGCACTTGTTGATTATGATTAATTATTCTGTACACTTTCTGGTGCAAATCAACAGGCGTGTTGGTGACAGATGCACTGAAAACAGTTCACACATTCCCATGAAAAAATACGTACTTCTCTCCAAGCTAATAACTGCCTCCATTCCTGCGTGTGCTCCCCCGGTGTCTCTGTCCAAAGCACCGTAACCTTTATTCCTTTTTACTGAGTCTGGCCAAAGTCTCACCAAGAGCTTCACAATTTTAATTACAATACAGGTTTGTCAGGCTGTGATGACCATCATGATGTGATAGAATTCAACAGTGGTTCCCCATAGTTTTTTTTAAATCCTCATTTATTTGTGGATCATGTTTATGTCGCAATATGAAAATTAAACAACAACTATTTCGTTCCCAGATTGTCAGCAATTTGCAAGTAAAACAGTTAACTCTAACTGAATGAAACTAATAAAATATAGTAGAAATTAGACTGCATTTTTAATTCCACTTTCATTTTATACATTACACTATGGTAGTATTTAAGTGCAGATGGTTATTACATGGACAATTGTGATGATAATAATAAACAACAATAACATGATGACTGTAGCATCTTCAACATGTCCAGAAAGGTGAAATCCACTTAAAAAGAGATATAATTTGCTCCTGGCTTATATTTGAGCCACATATTCACATACTGTCATGACGGGGAGAGCCCCGTGTTTAAATGGGATGAGAATAATGAATGTGATTGGCCACGACTGTGACAGCCTCTAACAAGCCCACCTATAAGGTATGATAATGTATCCTTTTTGATCCCACCTCGTATCCAAGTGCGCCACAGGTGTGCCAGATGAGCCTGGCCACCAAATTAAAAGCCCCAAAGCACTGGGCAGGACGCACTTGACTGTGATATACGTCTTGCCGCTGGGTTCTCCAAAATAGAGACCACAGTAGCAACAAAGTGAGGAACTGGTCTCCAACATGTCATGACATGTACATGACATAGCAGACCAAGAAAGCTTTTGGCTGTCAAACTAATCTCTGATCAGCAGGACTGACTGAAAATGGATTCAGTTCACTGATCTTTAAGTGCTTATTTTTCCACCACAGATCTGGTTCTATACCAATGACATCCTTGAGAATGCAGGTATCCCAGCACCAGAAATCCAGTATACTACAGCAGGAACAGGAATTGTAGAGATCATCGCTGGACTCATTGGGGTAAACTTACAAATTAGAGAGGTGCAATTATGCTGTAGCTAGTGTTATTTTGATATTCTGATTGGTGTTGTGTCCAGAAGGTATTTTATAATTGATTGATTTGAGATAAAATAAGATAAGAAGATGGATATCAATCTCATGTATATGTGTTATAGAGTTGGAGTCACAACGTGGTTAGCCTAGCTTAGCATAAAGACTGAAAGCAGGTGGAAACAGCTAGCCTGGCTCTATCCAAAGTTGAAATATACACCTACCAACACCCCTATAGCTCACAAATGAACTATCTTTATCCCATTTGTTTAATGCATACACAAACAAAAATATAAAAATGACAACTTGTGGTTTTAGTGGGAGTAATGTGCTGGAACTCTTAATAAACAACAGTTGGGTGCAGGTGCTTAGCTTCCTGAGGCCAGATGCATAAAACTCTGTTTAGATTCACCACTAAAACTCTCCTTTAAAGCTGTGTGTACACATGGTTGTGTTTTATAAATATCAGTTATTGTAGAAGTGAGCATAATTTCCACACCCACAGTTAGGCATAAATGGATGTAGAAATGCCCTCAATCATCCATTTGCATATTGATACTTCTGCCTGCTCCACCACTCATTAGACCTGTTTCTGAAAAGAACAGCAAAGAAGTAGCTCTATGGCCCTGTTTACACCTGACATTAACAAGAAATAGAGATATATTAAGAGTGCGTCAAACATCTTGGGCGATTTGGTTTGTATGGAACCTGCCAAGGAATAGACCGAGGCTGCACTGTTTTGATTTTGCCTGTGTGCCAAGGTCTTTGCAAACGTATTCTTCTTTTAATTTCTGGCAGACCAGGCACAGGAAGTGCATTGCTGCCTCCTGCCGGTTAAAAGCAACAATGCATTTGGTCTTTGCAAAAGGAAACGATGTATGTGTTTATTTGCATATCGAACGGGGAAGTGAGATCCGATCACAAGTGGTCACTCGAGGCGCATGTGGAGATGCCATGTGTGAACTGATGTTCTTGGAGCTGTCCATTTGTGATCGGATCACCCAAGAAGCAGGTTAATGCCAGGTGTAAACAAGGCCTATTTCACCGATTCTGCCACATTTACGAAGTTTTCCAACAACACCAGAGCAGACCATTACACATGACCATTGCATATGGCTCTGGAACCCACACCCTTACTTCATCACATGAATCTGTATCCATCATCGGCAGTGATATTTCAGTCATCATTATTAAATGTCAGAAAGGTAATTAAGAATTTAGTTTTTGGCGCTGATATCGAAACAGACTTTACAAAGTACTTCACAATAAAGGATAAAAGAAAGAAAAATGAATCACATAGAAGTAATTAATCAAAATTAACTTTATAAATGCTGTGTAGACTGCAAAAAAACAAACAAACCAATAAACAACTTAAAAATAAATGATTTATTATGTAGTTTATGTCTGGTAGCTGTATATTTGATTTTTGGACAGAACCAGGCTAGCTTTTTCCCCCTGCTTCCAGTCTTTATGCTAAGCTAGGCTAACCACACCCTGACTGCAGCTCTGTACTTAACACACAGACATGAGGTTGATGTCCATCTGAACATCTCACTTTCAGAAAGAAAGCAAATAAGTGTGATTCCCAAATGTTGACTTATTCATTCAGATGCATTAAAGTTCACTGAGGTGTATGTTCATCTGAAGTGTGTATTCATTTAACAGTGTCTGTGTCTCCTCCTGTAGTGTTTCACCATAGAGAAGCTGGGCAGGAGGCCTCTGATGATTGGGGGTTTTGCCATGATGGGCATTTGCAGTGCTGGAATCACACTAGCCCTCATTTTACAGGTGTGTGTGTGGGTTTCCCTAAAATTCTTCTGACCCAAACTTTTCCAGTACAGGGAGATGGGGATGAAAGGCTAAATGGACAGCAAGCAAGCTCTCATCTCAGCCACTGCTACTGTGCCCTTGAACTCTTGTCCTTGCCAGCCACAGTGGGAATGTAGTTATTCTCCCCAGTTATTCTCTCCTCCATTTAAGCAGCTACAGGATTGTTTCCAAAATCTCCTGATTCTCCTGTTCTCCAAATGTTGCACTTTCAGTCAAATGAAGTTTTGGGAGCTCCAGTGTTCAATTCCCCTTTTTTTCCCCTTCATTGTATGTTATCTTGAACCTGGCCTTAATATAAATCAGTATGTGCGCGCAAGTACCTCTCTGCATGATAATCTTTCAAATTGATGGATCTATCTGGACCCACTGCAGCAACACATCCACATCAACACAGACCTTTGCGTCTGTTAACATAGTGTTGTTTTTGGTCTGAACACCACAGGCAGACAAACACACCCACAGGCAATGCTGAGTGTCCAAAGCTTGCATGTTTTTGTACTGTTAGAGGAAACCCATGCTGACATGAGAACACGCAAACTCTACACAGAAAGGCTCCAGCTGAATTTGAGTTATTCTCACTTTGTCTCTTTCCTCCCTTCCCTTCCTTACTTTCTCCAAGTTACTTTCTGGTAGGAGACAAGTGGAAGTGAGGGAGGAGAGGAAACAAGCAGAAGGAAAGACAAATGAACACACCCAGATGTACAACAGGGGAATGACTGTGGGGATGAACAGCTGTGCCTCTTTGACTTTCAGTTGACAGAACGCACTGTATTCCTGCTTTGCCCTGTGGAACAATGAATTACATGCAGGACCATGTAGCAGCAGCCTGAGGTGTGATGCAGAGTTGGAAAAGAATCAAGGAGTCAAGTTTCCCATTAGAGAAAAGAACTAAATGTGATCAGACTGACTTCCTCATGTTGTGCTGTTTGTCCTCCTGTAGACTCACTTATCATTCACGCGCTACATCAGTGTCTGCTGTGTGGTCGGAATCATCGCGGGCTTCTGTATCGGTCCAGGCAAGTTGCTCTATACTGTATGTTAAAGGACTGGAAATAAACATATTTTCTCACTCCCCTTTTTTGATGATGTAGACCTATTCAATCAATCACATTTGATAGTGGAACCACCTGTATTGTTATGCACTACTAATATCCAGGAAACCATTAAACTGACCATTGCAGTAAACAATTAATTTTGCTCTGGTTATTCATCATGTCACATGGTGTCAGGGGAGCTATGAACAGACACAGCATTTCTACGGATTAGATAACTACAAAGTTAGACAAAACAAAAAATTAATGATTTGGCCCATAAAATGTTAAAAACTGAACAATCTCCATCACAATTTCCGAAAGCTCAAGTTGACATATTCAGTTGTCTTGTTCTGTCTGATAAACAGTCCAAA
This sequence comes from Macquaria australasica, assembly GCA_005408345.1. NCBI lineage: Eukaryota > Metazoa > Chordata > Actinopteri > Centrarchiformes > Percichthyidae > Macquaria > Macquaria australasica. The sequence goes on along the minus strand of SEMN01000204.1, from coordinate 345,110 downwards.
ACCCAAAGATATTCCGTTTTCTGTCAAAGCAGATTACAAAAAAAGACAATATTCATATTTCACACATTCACACTTTTGCCAAAAAATTGACCATTCATAACAAATGGGTTAGTTAGGGACAGTTAGTTATAGTGGAAGCTCTGAGGGAGCTCTCAATGAATCAAAGCGAGAAGAGGATTCTGCTGAGAGCTAATCCCCCAAAACAAAAGCATTGTTCTCTGCTTAATAAGTATTAGCAGGGAGAGCCCCTAAAACAACAGAGCCACTGTGATCCGCCATTCTGAATCTATCTAACAAGCATGTTGCCATTTCCTTTGAATGTTAGCAAAGCCCTTCTCATCTGAGATGAGATCAGACAACATCCTGGCTAGCCAGATAAACATGCGGCAAGTATCACGATACAAGGGAAATATTCTAAACAATAATGTACCTAGCCAGTGTGAATTCCCCTTGAATGCTATGTACCTTGACTATGTACAGAATCACGTTTCTCTTAGGCAAGAGAGGCCTCCTCTCCTCTCTTAAAGCTAATCAAATTAGCGATAACCAAATTAACAATGAGCAGGAGTTCAGCTATAGATTCCATTATGATATGAAGAACCATAAACTAAAGTTTAAGTGAGGTATTCTCTAGTGATCAGAGAAATAGCATGCATGAGCTAATAGAAAACCCCAAAAACTTCAAACCACCAGGGGAAAATATGACTTATTCAAATGATCACTTTGGACATTAGCAACAAGGCAAGCACCACAAGATATTAGCTCAACTTCTATATTAACTTAATTTGTTGGTAATGCCAATGCAAATTAATACACAGAGATTCAGCAGCATAGCAAACTCAATAGCCAGCTGTACAGCATCACATGTAAGCACGCAGAAGCATTAATGACAATAATGCATGCTCATCACAAATTGAATTTGAACAGTAAGAGCACAGCAAGTAGTCCAAAACGAGAAGCACAGCATACCACTAGAGGGAAGTGAGGAAATATGTATGTTTGCAATTTCAATCTGATGCAACTAAGAAGGGGTGATTTTATTTCTTGGGCACAACTGAATTTAAATAAATCAAGGTTATTTTATCCTGCACCTTCTGTTTGACTTCTCCTTTATCCAGGCGATCAACACTACTACTGACTTGGTTAGTCTGCAGAGGTTCAGGTTGCTTTGTGTTATTACATGGCTCCCTCTGGAGGTCATACCTTAAAAATTCTTAAGGGGTCTTTAATTTAAAGAAAGATTCAAAATGTATTGTATCTACTAGAGCATCTCAAACTATTAATCTTTATATTTACATAGAGTTTGTCAAATCTGTTTATTGATAATTAATTAACAATATTTACAATTGTTAATAGCCATAGGAATCCCATACTGTAAGTTTAAAAATGTAAGTCATGTTCCACAGCATCTTACATTGAGTGATAAATATGCAAATTTATTTTTCTCTATGCAATTATGTATGTTGTGACAAACCCATGGTCTATTGCCCCTTGTAAGAGAGACAAATAATGCAGTTTTAATGATAGAATATAATAACAAAATATTAGTAATATGCTTTCTTTGATATATGACTCTCCCGCCCACATGCTGGCCTGGCCCTCACCCGATCGGCTGATTCTATTTATCTCTAATTAGCCTTTCCTAATCCTTATTGGTGTGACAAATGATGAATAGTTTACAAGACAGCATATTTTATCCCTAAAAAAAGTGACACAGGTCTTTCGGCTTTAACAGACCAGCCACTCCGACTACCCCTTGAAACACCAAAGAAATAACATTCAATGACCAATACATCCGACCATACAATATATACACCCACATATAACATACACACTATAAAACACATACCGGTCTCAATGCTTTGCTCCTAGAGCTCCTGCCCCCCTGGCGAGCCTCAGAATCAGCCTTTTGCACCCTTCACCCCGCAGCCCTCTAGCAGTCCACACCACACAATTTATTCTTTCCTTTTTAATGCAGTCTCAGCTCTTCAGTGACCCAGGGAAACCTGTCGCCTCCTGCTGCAAAGCAGTCGGCGTCCAGTCAGCACGCTTCCCCAACTAACCTCGGCACCTTCTTATCATGTCACGAGCAGTGCACCTGGCTACCGTAATACCCCGTGCCTTTTAATCAGACAGTGCAGCTCTGCGCAACCGTAGCTGCAGCGCCTTACATTCACCCCCCAACATAGATCATCGCCCCGATGATAGAGGCGCAGAGCTATGTACCTGCCAGGTCCAGTTACTCTACATTATTGGACTCCTATTTAAATGATCAATAAAGGTGGACAGAATATCTTTTAGGGTGCCTAACCACAGTGAGCCACTACCTGAGCTCCAGCCCTTCCTCCTCGCCTTGGGATTGTGGACCGTGGCAGATGAAAAGGATTGGAGTGCATGCCTGCTGTGCTTCTGGTAGACCGCCTCAGCACCACTGGAGCGGAATCCCCCTCTTCCTCGGACAGCCCCGTTTCAGACACCTGCTGTGAATCAGCTGCTACATCCTCCCCATCACTCTGCTTCCGTTCCGCAGGCCCTGCCGGCATGTCCGCCTCTGCCTCCTCTGAATCACCGGCTTGCCTCCGCCCTTGATCAGAGTACCTCCTTTCCTACCCCCCCTCTGGAGAAAACTTCATTAGCAGCAGCGCAGTTTCCTCTTCTGACCCCTCGTCAATAGAAATCCTGTCCTGCAGATTCTCCACCTGCCCCTGGCATCTGGTCCCCGGGGCCAGTCCATACCACAGAAGCTCAAGCCGATTTATATTACTGGGAGCCTGGGAACCTTCCACTGGAGCAACAGTGTAAACCACCTCTTTGGGATTCGGCCGAGACAATACCCGGGATGGCACTGGCAGCCACAAGTCCTGGATCTTGTACCGACCCTTGAAGGTGCGATTTTGCCTAAAGACCAACTGGCCCACCTGCAGGACACTTTGCCGTGAAGAGGGCCCATGGCTTCGTCTCCGGGCCTCTGCATGCAGTGCCATTTGCCTCTGTGCATGACTGTGGGCTGCCTTTAACTGCTGCTGGTGTACATAAATCCAATCATCAGCAATTCCATCAAACTCCTCATCCCCTACTCCCAACAGGATGTCCACTGGCAGATTGGGGGACCTGCTAAACATTAAGAAATAGGGTGTATAGCCAGTGGAATGCTCTGATGTATTATATGCAAAGACCACCTCTAGCAGATCCACCCACCTCCGCTTCTTCGCTGGGGGCAATGTCCTCAGCAGGTCATGGAGAGTGCGATTAAAACGTTCACACTGCCCATTCCCCTGTGGATGGTAAGGGGTGGTGCAGCTCCGGTTCATTCCATAAACCTTGCACAGATTTTGTATTATTTCTGCTTTGAAACATCTCCCTTGATCTGAGTGAATTCTCTGCGGAACCCCATACCATTCCTTCACCAAGGCCCTTGCCACTGTCACGGCCTTCTGATCCCGGGTTGGAACTGCCACAGTGAACTTAGAGAACACGTCTGTGAACAGCAACACATTTTCGCCATCACTTGAAGGCTCCACTACTGTAAAATCTATGGCCAGCACCTCCAGCGGCCAGGACACCAACAGACTCCCCCATTCTGTTACCATCTTTGGCAGTGGGGCCTTGGCCACAATGCAACGCTCGCACCTCCGGCAATACTCCCCAATCTCTGAATACATGCCCGGCCAGTAGCACCTCGCTCGCACCAGCTGAAAAGTCCTCTCTATACCCTGGTGATCACAACCATTGTGCATGTACCCCAGGACCTCTGCATGCAAACCCTGCGGTAGCAGTAGCTGCTTCAGATGCCCCCACCTTGAATCCAGGAGCTCCCGATACAGCACCCCTGCCTCCTCAGTGATTTTATCCCACTGCCGTAGGAGTTCCACTGTTTCCTTGTCCTCCTGCGCACGTTCTGCCCAGGTGGGTTTCCATCCCCTCCTCCAATATTTCTGGAATGCCCTAAACCCTGCATCAGCCTGCTGCTGCGAAACCAGGAAGTCACTAGAATACATAGGGAAGCTTGACGAGACCCCCATCGTATTCACTGAAGCAGTACGGTTGCCCCTACCCCAGCGGACAGAGTAGTTTTCACTTGTTCAACCGTTTGCCAAACCCCAGGGCCCTCAGCCTGCACATACTGCCTTGACAACCCATCAGCATTGGCATTCTGCCTCCCAGGCCAGTATTGTAGCTAAAAATCAAACTGGGCTAGCTCCGGCACCCATCTCTGCTCCACTGCTCCCAACTTTGCGGTTGCTAGGTGGCTCAGGGGATTATTGTCTGTGAACACTGTGAATTTTTGCCCCAGTAGATAGTTCCAGAACTTATTCGTAACTGCCCACTTCAAGGCCAGCAACTCCAACTTCATGGCACTGTAGTTGTCCATATTCCTCTCGGTGCACTGCAGCCCTGGGCTTGCATAGGCCACTGGCCTCCGGCCCCCCTCACCATCCTGCAACAACACCACCCCCAGTCCCTGATGGCTAGCATCAATCTCCAAATAAAAAGCATTGGTGCAATCTGCACATAAGCCAGCACAGGAGCCAGGGTGAGCTGCCTCTTCAGTGTCTGAAATGCACTCCACAACTGATTGAAGGGGATCCCACTGCAGAGAGGGCATGAAGAGTTGCTGCACTACGTGAGAAGTTTTCCACAAATCTCCTGCCAGACATTAAGAAACAGGGCATATAGCCACTGCTGGAATGCTCTGATGTATTATATGCAAAGACCACCTCTGGCAGATGGTCCACCCACCTCCGCTTCTTCATAAATAATCAAATCATGAACATAAATAATATTTTCCATACACAGCCTCTCATCACTAGAAACATTACTTGCTTGCCCAGACATACATATTTAGTCTTACAACAAAACAGCAGTTCTTGATAAGTACTGAAGTGACTCTAGGTAATATTTCATTAACATACCAGAATTAGTACCATCACATTTTATATGATGTGCCAACAGACACCAGCTCTGTTGTGGGTGAAAATGAACGGAAGAGAGTTGAGAAAGATGTAGGCATAATGAAAGGCACTATCAAGTTGCGTTGTGGGAAATGTAGGATCAAGAGTTTTTGGAGCTTCACCCATACAAGGCACTACAAGTTAGGATATCTCAGCCTCTGCTGAACAGATTTCTTTTTAATCTGTCTCTCATGAGCAGCCCAACCTATTGGAAGGGTAATACTGAATAACTCATATGCCCCTTTCAATGAACTCAGCACAACAACATTCAACAGAAGTGTGTGATTTGTATTGATGTTGTTATAGCTATTGCTTTGTTCCTTTTCCAGCGGGGGTTCCCTTCCTGATCACAGCAGAGCTGTTTAAACAGTCCCACCGCCCAGCGGCCTACATTGTAGGGGGATCACTCAACTGGCTGTCCAACTTCACTGTGGGCTTCGTCTTCCCCTTCTTACAGGTGAAAGCTATATGTTGTGCTGCCCTGCGCAAGCTATTCTCTGTCCTAAATGTTAATACCAAATGATATTTCAAACAGCCAGTTTAAAATCTCTTTCAAGTTCCATTAGCTGCATTGTTCCCTTTTCCACTGAAGGAAAAGGGATACTTGAAGTTGAAATAAATGTTTGCGTCAGTGTTTTTATGCCCTCCTGCAAGCCAGCATCGGGTTGTGACTTGCAACACAGTTATGTGGCATGCATGCATCTTAACCACTAGACCACCAGATGCCCCTCTTTCTCTTTTTTAAAGTGTTGGTTTTCTTGGTTGATACAGATGCAGTAGTGAAATTGTGGTTACTGTTGTGTTTGTTGTAATTGTCCTCTTTGTGATGTGGCGTCACGTCTGCTTGACCATTTCCAACCAGCAAATTTAGTTCCAGGAATTTGTCGCCAAAGCAAGCAGAGAAGAGTGGAAACAAAAGCAGATCCTGTGCAATGTTATGTTTCTTACCTGCACTGGAAAAGGGTTATAAGTGAGCCCTAAGATACAGTAACATTGCCTTCCTGGGCCCACATAGTCCCACCATGATCAACAGCACCAATTCAGTTATTATAGTCCAATTTAGTTCAGTGGCTTTTTGGAGCATCCCTAGTTACAATGTGATAATGCAGCGTTCACGTCATGTGAGATGGATGGGATAGATGGGAAAGATGTCCATGTTCACAACTTGCAAGCGATCACGTCACAGGACAAGTCAAGATGATTACAGATGATTACAACAGAGTTGGTCAAATGAGGGTTAAGATACACTGCATTGACAATATAACACTATTTGTGTTTGGCTGATATGTGCTTGATTTTCAGGCACTTCAGTAGTACAACTTTTCAAGGTGGATATATTGAGCTTTCAGTCAGTCAGATGTTTCTAACCTCATGCTGCATCATGTCTGCTCTCTATTAACATATGGCAGCAACCCTGTCCTTCAGCTTCAGTCTAAGTTTTAGGCCCCTCTGCTTTAATCAGAAATAACTCTTTCCTCTTTGGATTGACAATTCACTCGTGTCATGTCTGATGTGAGTTCTAGAGAACAAACATGGTGTTAGTCAATTCTCAGACCCTTGGTCTCAATCTCATTTTTCTATCCTAATCTCTCAATCCGTCCAATGATCCTCCACCCATCTGCCACACCCAACCACCAGATGTCAGCGGGGTCATACTGCTACTTGGTGTTTGCCGCCATTTGTCTGTCCGTGGCCATCTATATCTACATTGTGATCCCAGAGACCAAAAACAAGACTTTCATGGAGATCAGCCGGATGTTCTCCAAGAAGGAGGCAGTTCTAGAGACTCAGGGCCTGATCCATGTGGACCAGCTGAAGCTGAAGAAGATGAACGGCTATGGTGGTGTGGAGCATGCTTCACTGGAGTTTGACAGCTCTTCTTCTGTACCTTAACTGAGATTCAGGTTCTCACTGGGTCTTCAAAACCATTCATTACTCCCTATTCTCCATTCTACTGTTTTGATATGTACATATTAACCAAACACCACCTCACCTGCACCCAGTGAAGCCGGACTTGTCTCTTGGATCACACTCAGGTTCAAAACATTGCATGTTTTTGTCTGTTTGAGCCATTAAAGGAAAATCCCAGGTGATTTAAACTTGGGTATTATTTTCATAGGTTTGGCTGTTCTTCCTATCTATCCAACTAATAACATTGTATTCACCAAGGTAATAGCTGAGATCTGGGAACACAGCGACATCACTGAAAATCAGTCTGACAGAACAAGAAACATGAGCAGTCAGACCACCAGAATAAAATCCAATAAACTGTAGTTTTCCTTTAAGGACACCATGACGTTCAGCAGCTTCCATCACCAGACACTTAACAATGGGTTAGCATTATTGGGGGTGGATGTTCAATTCAATTCAGTTTTATTTATATAGCGCCATATCATAACAAAGTTATCTCAGGGCACTTGTTCGTATAGAGCAGGTCTAGACAGACTCTTTATATTTACAGAGACCCAACAGTTCCCACCATGAGCAAGCACTAGGCGACAGTGGCAAGGAAAAACTCCCTTTTAACAGGTAGAAACCTCGAGCAGAACCAGGCTGGGTGGTCATCTGCCACATAGAGATGTAAAGTAATAGTTGTGGTAATGGTATTGATGTTAATATTAATAGAAATAATACTAATAGCAATATAATAATAGTAATACTAATAATAAGAGCAATAACAGTAATAGCAGCAGTGGGTGTAGAGCAGGAACACGGGGGCAGCAGGTGGCCTGCAACCATAGATCCAGACTCTACAGCTCCGGAGGCAGAAATACCTGCAGAAAGCAACAGAAGGAGAGAGAGAGAGAGAGAGGAGAGAAAGCACACAACTACGGGAAGAAGTTGAGTTAGTAACAAGCATTGATGGGATATGAGGGCGTACAGATGGAGAGGAAGAGGAGGAGAGAGGAGCTCAGTGCATCATAGGAAGTCTCCCGGCAGTCTAGGCCTATAGCAGCATAACTAAGGGGTGGCTCAGGGGTCACCTGAGTCAGCCCTACTATAAGCTTTATCAAAGAGGAAAGTCTTTAGCCTACTCTTAAATGTGAGGAGGGTGTCTGCCTCCCGTACACAAACTGGAAGTTGGTTCCACAGGAGAGGAGCTTGATAGCTGAAGGCTCTGGCTCCCATTCTACTTTTGGAGACTCTAGGAACCACAAGGAACCCTGCATTCTGGGACCACAGTGCTCTAGTGGGGTAATAGGGTACTATGAGCTCTTTAAGATATGATGATGCCTGACCATTTAGGGCTTTGTAGGTGAGGAGAAGGATTTTAAATTCTATTCTGGATTTTACAGGGAGCCAGTGTAGAGAAGCTAATATTAGAGAAATATGATCCCTTTTCCTGGTTCTTGTCAGTAAATGTGCCGCAGCATTCTGGATCAGCTGGAGAGTCTTGAGGGATTTATTGAGGCAGTCTGTTAATAGAGAGTTGCAATAATCCAGCCTAGACGTAACAAATGCATGGACTAGTTTTTCTGCATCTTTTTGAGATAGGATGTGCCTGATTTTTGCAATGTTACATAAGTGAAAAAAGGCAGTCCTTGAAGTTTGTTTTATTTGGGAGTTAAAGGACATATCCTGATCAAAGATAACTCCAAGATTCCTTACGGTGTCACTGGAGGCCAGGGCAATGCCATCTAGAGAAACTATATCATTAGTTAATGTTTCGAAGGTGTTCGGGGCCAAGTACAATAACTTCAGTTTTGTCTGAGTTTAACATCAGAAAATTGCAGGTCATCCAGGTCATTTTTATGTCCTTAAGGCATGCTTGAAGTTTAGCTAATTGATTGGTTTCATCTGGCTTGATCGATAAATATAATTGGGTATCATCTGCATAACAATGAAAATTTATGGAGTGCTTCCTAATAATATTGTGTAAAGGAAGCATATATAAGGTGAAAAGAATTGGTCCAAGCACAGAACCTTGTGGAACTCCGTGACTAACTTTGGCGTGCATAGAGGATTCATCGTTAACGTGTACAAACTGATATTGATCTGATAAATAGGACTTAAACCAGCTTAGTGCAGTGCCTTTAATGCCAATTAAATGTTCTAGTCTCTGTAATAGAATGTGATGGTCAATGGTATTGAATGCGGCACTAAGATCTAATAAGACAAGTACAGAGACAAGTCCTTTGTCGGATGCAATTAGAAGGTCATTTGTAACTTTCACCAGTGCTGTCTCTGTGCTATGATGCACTCTAAATCTTGACTGAAAATCCTCAAATAGCTTAAAGTTGTGTAGAAAGTCACACAACTGATCAAGGATCAAGGATCTTAGAGAGAAAAGGAGGGTTAGATATAGGTCTATAATTTGACAAAACCCCTGGATCAAGAGTGAGCATTTTAAGAAGAAGTTTAATTACAGCTATTTTAAAGGACTGTGGCACTAGTAAAGAAGTGCTAACTAAGGGTAAAACTTCTTTAAGCAGCCTAGTTGGGACGGGGTCTAAGAGACACGTTGATGGCTTAGATGAAGGAATCATTGAAGTTAGTTGATTAAGGTTGATGGGAGAAAAGCAGTCTAAATGTATATCAGGTTTTACAGTTGTTTCTAGAATTCCTGTGTTTGAAGATAAGTCACTACCAACTGAGGGCAGGAGGTGCTGAATTTTGTCTCTAATAGTTAGAATTTTATCATTAAAGAAGCTCATAAGGTCATTACTACTGAGATCTATAGGAATATGTGGCTCAATAGAGCTGTGACTATCTGTCAGCCTGGCTACAGTGCTGAATAGAAACCTTGGGTTGTTCTTATTTTCCTCTATTAATGATAAGTAGTAGGCTGCTCTAGCATTACGGAGGGCCTTCCTATAGATTTTAAGACTATCTTGCCAGGCTAAACCTGATTCTTCCAGATTGGTGGAATGCCATTTCAACTTTTCGCGATGTTTGTTTTAATTTGCGGGTTTGTGGGTTATACCATGGAGCTAACCTCCTCTGTTTTATTATTTTCTTTTTTAGAGGGGCGATAGAGTCGAGTGTTATCCGCAGTGAGCCTGCAGCACTATCAAAGATGATCAGTTTGGGAGGGACTAAAGTGTTGTGCTGTCTATTATGGCATGAATGCTAGCAGTGCTTAAGTTGTATACATGAGTGACCCACATGTCAGCATGGTAACACATACAAACCAATAAACAATAAATACATGTTAGGGTATAGACTTTATGGTAGACTCAACAAAATGATCTTGTGGAGCTTGGGGTTATAGGCACAGCAGCTTGTGAGAAATAATTGGGTGTGTATAGTATGCATGTGTGACAGAAATTAACCTTTTAAAGATACTATTTTTTAAATCTTTTGTATATTGCAGTTCTGATGTAAATCCCAATATTTATGGATGTTTTGACCATGTCATCTTCTTTTTATTGTAAAGTTATATTACTTGGTAATATTGTTTTACTAAAATCACTGTACCAGCTCTTAAAACACAGTAATTTTACAGACTATATCAAGGTACTGTGTACTATCTGAGCTGTACAGTAAAGTGTGCTAAAATGTATTTTGTACAAAGAGCAACATCCTGTTTGTTTGAATACATGGAAATATGTATAAGCCTTTTTGAATTGTTGAAAGATAACTACATAAATGAAATGATATTGTAATACTGTGTGTCTTTGTGTGTTTTAATGACTGTTTACCATCTCTGCAGTAGCAATCTACATCAGTGTCATATCCAGTGAATGCATCCAGTTAGTGAATGGGAGGTGTAGAAATGATGACTTTGATGGTCAAAATGTAGACCTCAGCATACATTGATACATACACACATAGGAAAGTGTATTCTAGTAACATATTCATAGTTCATCATTCAGAGACTGCACACCTGTAAACATTTAATCAAGGATCTTTTATTATCACTGATGAAATTGCTCATTTTCATGAGCCTGAAAAAAGCTCAAGACCCTTGATTAGATTTCTATGGGTTGAGTGTGCGGCCTCTACCACAAACACTTGTGTTTTGTTTATCATGCAGTTGGCCACACCTCCAGAACTGCATTACATGCTTTGTCTCTTTTTCATATGTCACAAACTCTGTGTCGCCGTATGATAAACAATATGTTGTATAAACTCAAGTCAGCCTCATGATAGACCTTAATCACAGCAGACATTTTAACTTGTCATAGTATGAAAAGCACAGGTGTTACTAATAACATTAACGACACCTCTTTTTCATTAAAGTGTCCCAGTAAGCCATGACAGTGTGACTGTGAGCCAGTATGCACAATACCAGGACCCTGAAGCTGAATATAGACATCAATTACTTTATTATTTACACCTGTGCTTTTCTTACTGTCACATGTCAAAATGTCTTCAGGGAAAAAGGCCAGTGTTTTCTACAGGTTAATGCTATGGATTAAAAGGCTGAGGCTTTATCTGATACATACAATTACACTTCTGAAATTCTCTTGCTCTTTCAATTCAATTCACTTTTATTTATATAGCGCCAAATCCTAACAGAAGTTAAGCAGGTCTAGACCATAGTCATACAGTAGTACAATTCAAGTTGAAATATATATATATATATTCACATAGAGATGTAATGGTAATGATATTAACATTAATTTAAAAAATATTAGCAATAATCATAATACTAATACTAATAATAAGAACAATAACAATAATAGCAGCAGCAGGTGTTGAGCAGGAACATGGGGGCAGCAGGTGGCCCTTACTGACCAACAGCAAACCTAACTCACTTCTGACCCTTAGTGGTCAAAAAGGAAGTATGTTACTGGTCCAGTCTAACTGAGACACACTTGGTCAATGAGCCCATCTTTTCTTTTTCTTATTTAGTTTTTTCTACCTGAAAAACAAGTCAGATTAGTCATACACCACTGCAGTCATAATCAGATGAAAATCAAACACACGGGTCAGGGCTTAAGAGTAATGCAATTAATAAAGTCATTCATTTGAGTTATCTAGAAGCATAGACCTACTGTACAGAATATTTCATGTGTATGGCATAACACAATGAACTGATAGTGGTTTCTGTCTGGTGACATTTTTAGTCAAGGAACCTATTTCTCAGAATCATTCATTAAAGAACATATGATATTATATTTAACATTTATTTTGCTGACAATGTCAGATATGCGATATCATTCTTATGACATCCTTACCTCATCAAGAAGGATAGATTCTAAGTTGCTAAGTGACAACAAGCTGTGGAGTTTCAGTCCTAACTGTGATTGGATGTGAATAATATTCAGGCTGAACCCAGATTGTCATAAACTTCAGCTTCTTCATGTCTCTTGATTATTGGCGGTACTAAACCGAACTTGTAGGTGAATTACTAACAACAACTGGATGGATATTTTGCAGTAGACTGTGGTGAATTGGGGGATACATTGATGGTTAAATGCACTGTGTGTTTGCATTTTCCTGATGTGGTTCCTACCTGGTTGCCTGTAAACACACCCTTCATTGCTCAAAATTCTAATTTGTGTGTAATTCAGAACAATGTTTTTCATCTATCTGTGCCACCGTGTCACCTCCTCTCTCTCTCACACATGTGTGTGCACACACACACACACACACACGCCACCTCACACATCACAGCATTGTAATTAATGGCAGTGCCTCTGTCCCTAATCAGCATTCTCGGTGTGTGTGTGTGTGTGTGTGTGTGTGTGTGTGTGTGTGTGTGTGTGTGTGTGTGTGTGTGTGTGTGTGTGTGTGTGTGTGCATGTGCGTGTGTGTGTGTGTGTGTCCCTTGCCAAGTGGCTGTCACTGGTGCTGATGGCATTACAGCAAGGAGACACATGGACAGTGACAAATGTCTGTTATCATGGAACAAGGCTGGTGACAGACAGAGTTGCGACAACGTCAATGAGTAATAAAACTAGATGGATGATCCAGCAGCAACAGCTCCACTACAGTCACTCACAGCTGATGTAATTAAACTAGAGGTGAAGAACAGAGGGGCAAAGACAGGGCTACAGTAAACCAAATCAGACTAAGATACAAAAACATCACAAATAACTAGTTTACACTGTAAAACGTGTTAAGAAAAAATTCATGTCTGAAGATTTAAAAATATAAACACACACAAAGAACATGTTGTAGATGCTGCAGTAGTGTTGCTCCATTCCTTGGGGGAATTATTTAGATTTGCAGCATCACCACCTATCTGACAGCTGCAGACCATCAGGCCATCTACTCCACCCATGGATGGTACATTCCATCCTGCACAGGTTCAGAGAGTGGTATATGCCAGACGTCCTGCAGGAGGAGCTGTCAGTGTTAACAAAAAGATCAGTTGCCTCATCCACACCACAGCGTGAGCCAGCTGTTTCATGTCACTTTACTCTGAAGACCATTTTGAAAAAGCTCTATTTTTGTTGAGTGCACAGAGAAATTAAAATTATCCCCTTCTGCTCTCTGTGATCACCTGGACTGTGTTTTAACACCATCGGTTGTTCATATTTACATGTTTTTCTGTTTCTGTTGTCAGACTAACTACTGTACAAGCATAAAATAATCATTTTATCGTGGCTCATAAACAATGCCTGTTAACAGGTGAACAGTAATTTCTGTGCTGCTACACTGCGATGTCAATCAAATCATTATTTTATGATAGTAAAGCTGCCTGTCAAAATAAACATCAGTAACAGTTTTCTGTAATGCCAAAAGCTATATTGACATTTAAAGTGATAAAGTTGGAATACACAGAGAGTCTTCACTTGATTGCACACAGCCCTGATCGTGTCTGAGCAGGTGCACCTCATTGTTTTCCAAAGCCCAGTTTTCCTTGTACCAAAAGGCATCACTGGTGTTGAAACATGTGTCCACTCTGGATAGTGTTTTTAAAGACCTATTTTTGGATGTGGTAAATGCTGGCTTGATGTGGAAAGAGGCCGAAAAAGGAGAGAAAATGATGCCTTTTCAGATTTAGCTGGCTGAGATATAGTCTGAACTGTGACATGCTCACTCAGAGTTAAAGGAAAAAGGCATCATCCAAATGTGCATAGTTCCATGTATAATTGTACTGAATGCTCCCTGTATGGAAAATTCCAGTTGATGTATGGTGATGCAGCTAGCATAGCTTCACATCTTCTTTTATGTGAGCTCAGACTGCTTTTCATCTCTGAAACAAGGAAATATCTCTTCTGTATTCTACACTTCCACCTTTACTCTCTAATAATATGGTTTGGCTCATCTACCTCCTCACTCCTCACGTTACAGTCAGGTTTTGCAGTTCTTCATTGAGTGTCTCTCTGTCAGAGCTGTTGGTGGTGGGTGTGTAAATGCTCTGACAGATAGCTGATGAATGTGGCACTTCTCTGCTACAGGCTGTAAGTGTTTTGTGACAGAGTGTCTGACGACTGGGCCGGAATTTTCTTTGTGCTTTAGCACCGTGCTGCCACACAGACAGCTATAGTAGGGGGGAATGGGATCCTCTCATCCATCTCATCATCACTGAGTGAAGCTGCACTCAGCTCATAGATCACTTCAACCTCTACTTGATCATTTTATGCCAAAAATGTTTTAAGCGTCCAGGAATTTAGAATATATCCTTCTCATTTCATTAAATATGTGAATTGTTGTAATGCAGCTACCACTCTGCAGTGTTCCCTCTGTTCTCTTCTCTCCCTCCAGCTCTCTATCTGCAAGTCTACCTTTCTTCTCGTGGTGAATGCTGTGACTGGACAGGCTAATACATACTACACTAATGGAACTATAGAGGGTTTTTAAAGCTAACATCATATAACAGAGTGGACCACCAAGGTCATAAGATAAATCGGAGAGGTCGCAAGATGATTACCAAGAAAGGAAAGAAGATTAAAAAAAACTAGTATGTTTTACTTTTTCAGTTGTTTTCTAATTTTTGCTTGTAACGCTGTTCAGTTTGACCTCTTCAAGTCTCTGAAAATGAATCAAATGAATCAAGCTGATAAGTGAACCTCACTCTTTGGTTGAACCACGCACAGCTCATAGTGAGGGTTCACGAGTAGGCATGGCTTGTATATAAAGGGTCACATGCCAAAATGGGAACCTGTGACTGAGGGAGCATCCACACTAAGCCAGTTAAATTTGTAAATTCATCTTTTCCCCTTAGTTTCAGCCCTTCGTCCAGACTAACATGGCGTTTTCCTCGTCCAAAAATGCATCCTTTCCAAAACGACTTGCAGAGAGTGTAAATCTTAAAACACCAGCTTGGTGTTTCAGTGTGTACAAGGTGAACAGAGCTTTTACTAAACGATGGCGTAAGCTGTTCAGTGAGGGTCGGCTCTGTGTGGCAGTAAAGTTAACAAGACAACATTCACCTCTAACTTTCTCTGCCGATACAGCTGAATATACAGTGGAGCTGCTGTCATTAACCTGGATTCATGGTGATTTTGTTAGACGACATCACAATTATAAAATGATGATTTTATCAGCTGGCTGTCTGCCCACTCTTTATCAGACGTTGTTGTTTGCCAATTGAAAAGAGGGTGAAGAAGAAGAGATTTAGCCGTTTCATGTTGTTCAGGTGTTTCACTGTGGGCAGAGGTCAAAACAACATGGAAACAGTTTGTAGTCTAATAATGATTTACTGAAACGGGATTTTACAACTCTAGAAAGTGATCACAACGACAACTATTTTATCTGTCATCACTATGATCATGAGCTAAACAGTAGAAATACGGAGCTCACAGTACAAAGTAATCTACCAGGAATTTGGACTTGCACGTATGTGACTGGCCAACACAACGTTTTGCCGGATGACGTCATGTTCCAGCAAAAATTGAGCCTGGTTCAATTGTTTTGTTGGACCCTTTTTTTTGTCGGAGCCCTCTGTGTTAGCCCCCACCCCCCTTCACACAGAACTTCTGTCGGTCTGAATGCGGCCTTAGATCATCATAGGACACAAAACTCCATTAGGTGGATTAGCAGCTTCATCAACAGTAGGGGATCTATGACTTCTTATTTTTAACACAAATAAAAAACACAGAATGAACGAAAGTGTGAGCTATTAAACCATTTAAATGTCTTTCATTAATCAACAACCAAAAACAAAAAACAGTTTCACACTTACAGGATGACATTTTTAAACTTTAGTGATATTATATGACATTAAGGGAAGTATTCAAAGTCATGACAACACATTTTTACAGTATAGTTGAATTTCCCCAAAACTCCAACTGCTGTATTTTGTATCTTCGGAAATGTGTGGATGTCCACTGTAATTTATTAAGTTATGTGAGTGTGAACAGTGCCTTGCTGCATAACATGAGTTTGTATTGATGGAGACACCAGTGAGTAAGGCAGAATTTAAGTGGTTAAATGTACCAAACCAAAAAGAAACAAATAAACACATCACTGAGCAATCATGGAATCAAACATTTTGTAAAATAGTAAGTAGTGTAAAATGGTTCAAAGACTTCCACATCCTCATGATATGAGAGGTGGACTGGCTGATGTACCAGGATATATGTCAGTCTTCCAGAGCTCAGGCAGAGGGTGTGGGTGGGGGGTGGGGTCTGGGCCTGTTTTAAATGTTAATCAACACTGCCTTGCCCCGGGGCTACAGACATGGCCACAGATTCTTGTATGCAAACGTGGCGGGCCAATAAGCATCTGAGCTGTTTCCGGAGCTGAGCTAGTTTCTGGTGACCGCTCCACTACTCGCATGTTTATTCTCCCACATCATTAAAGGCAGTCACATGTTGATTGCAGGCTTTCATTCCTCATTGTGTATGTGTTAGGGCATTTTTCCACCTGTTGCCTTTGATGTGGGTGAGCAGTGTGTGTGGTGTAAGTGGAAATGTAAGGCTATTGTCAGGGTCAAAGGTTAATGATTAACCATTTAATAGTGTCCTAACCAAACTGATGTGCATTCGAGGACATGTCTTGTCATTTTGCTGTAGCATGGAGGATTTGTTATAACAGCAAATGTGGTGTAGCACATTATTAACATGATAACATTTCCAGATTTAAATTAGCAATGAAAAGGGATTTTATATATAATCATTTTAACAAGTTTTGTCAGCACAGGTGTTGTTTCTGAATGACAGGCAAGATGATAAATAGGACCAAAATGCAGAACTGCACATTTGCATTGTTTGTCATGTTTCACCACACTTTACACTTTCATCCCTGTGGGCAAAAAAAGACTCAGCGGGTGAAATAGGCCATAAGCACTGTTGGAATATGAAAATACAGATAATAAAAACATATAAAAGCATCAAATTATGATACAATTATTTGTGGCCAGAATCTCAGAACCTCTGACATCCAGCTCCCTACAGCAGGGTTAAACTAGAGGTCCATCAGGAATAATATTTCAATTTCTTCCCGTAACCCCAATTTGTTAATTATACATTTTTAGTCAGAATATTCAATTCAATTCAATTCAGTTTTATTTATATAGCGCCATATCATAACAAAGTTATCTCAGGGCACTTTTTCGAATAGAGATATTAACATCAATACCATTACCACAACTATTACTTTACATCTCTATGTGGAACTGTATTGTGCTGCTGTATGTTCTCTTTCCTCCTGGAGGTCTCATGTCCAGACCAGATTTAGAGAAGCTCATTAATGCCTTCATTTTCAGCAGGGTGCACTATTGTAACGGCCTCTTGTCTGGTCTTCCCAAAAAGACCGTCAGACAACTTCAGCTCATTCAGAACGCTGCTGCCAGTGTTCTAACGAGAACCAAGAGAACTGAGCACATTACTCCTGTTCTTAAATCTTTACACTGGCTTCCAGTTACTTATAGAATAGATTTTAAAGTGCTGCGCTAGTTTATAAATCGCTCAATAATCTTGGGCCAAAATACATCTCTGATCTCCCTGAAGAATACAAACCCAGTAGGGCCCTTAGATCTTTAGGAAGCAGTCAGCTGGTAGAACCTCGAGTCAGAACCAAACAGAGTGAAGCTGCTTTTAGCTGCGATGCTGCACACAGATGGAACCAACTTCCTGAAGATATCAAATGCACCCCAACTTCAGCCACTTTCAAAACAAAATTAAAAACTCTGTCCTGTGCATTTGCACGACTGGTTTCTCTATTGCACTTTTATTTCCTTTGTTGCATTGTCAACTTACATCCTTTTACTGCACTGTAACTGTATTTTATGTAATTTTATGTATTTTATTTCATTTTATGTATCTCATTTCATTCTATCTCATTTTAAAATTTTATTTTATTTTATCTTAATTGATTTTATTATTGTTTTGAATGTCTTTCTAATGTTTTTCTTAGCTTTCTTTACGCATGCGTACTTTGTATTTCCTTACTCCATACCAGATGCCAAATTTATCAAGGGGCTTGATAGGACGTTGAAGGATGTCACAGTATCTTTTTTAGATACAGCTCTATGTCATGATCTGGGACCCTGCCTGTCCAGAATTTAACAATGATTGTTGTCACATCAATTTCAAGAGAGGATTCAACGAGCCACACTTTCCATTTTGGTTAGTTTTAGAGTTCACAATCTCAAGGAAGCGACGGAGGAGAGCCTCCTGGCAAAAACACAACTCAAAATCTCTCCTATTTGGCAGTGCAATGAAAGAGTCATTAGCATTAATCCAGGTGGACTGAAACAACAGTTATTCTGCCACATAGTCGTGTGTTGGTGCATCACCTTCACTGTATTTCATTCTTACCCAGAATAGGCCAAATTTGGAGGCATAAGGAGCAGGTCTGAGGGGGGCATGATGGCGCAACACAGAGAGAAGAGGACAAGGAAATGGACATTAAACGCCGGTTTTGCCTCTTCCACTCATCGTTAGATCTGTTTTCTGGAGTCGGGTCTTTGCCTATGTAAACCACTTTGAATTGCCTCTGTGTTTGAAATGTGCTATATAAATAAAGCTGCCTTGCCTTGCCTTGCCTTGCCTAAAAACACATCAGTGAGCCACACTGTTGTTGCTTCATCAACATGAACACACACACTGTAGTTTATTTGGACTCAATCCCACACACACCGTCCTGCTGCCCCAAATACTCACTAGTTTACGATCACTAATTTAGTCACTATTTTAGGAAATTACTGAGTCTTTTTTTAAATAATGAAACTGTATTTGTATGTTGTTTTTTTAACATGTACATCTTCTGTAGGAACCAGTGGGCTTGGAGCTGAGAGCCACTGACTAGTAGAGTAGGAAATATATATATATATATATATATATATATATATAATGCCAGACTTATCCTTTAATGACACTTTTTTTTTTGCTTGATTTGCCTATTAATGAAAAACCTGTATTATTTATGGGCACCGCAACAGTAAACAATACACAGATGTACTACCAATGTAGGCCAGGAAATAAGGCCGCCTAGAGTTGTAACCCCTCTGGTGGTGATGTAACATGATGCCTATTATTTAATTTGTAATATTATTAATTATTGTGCTTGTTGTAAATTATTACATGCTCGCTCACATGTACTCATAAACACAAACCTTGCACTGTATAGATAACATGGTGTTCTATGTGTACAGATATAGTGATATAATGATACTGATAAACAGTCACAGGGTTTTTTTTAAGTTGGTTTGTCCTGGACTGCATTTAACAGAAACTGCCACTAGAGGACACTAGTGATGCACTCAAAGCTGCTTGCTGCCTCATGATTCAGCACTAGAAGAAAATAGCAGGTGGAAGTCGGACATGTGTGGTAGTAACAGCTCATCTTTAAAGTTCACTCAAACTGTGTGCCTGTCCAGACCCTCAGACTGGGCCGGGCTCCTGTGCAGCTTCCCTCTGTTTGATCACAACATTATTGCTCTGCAGCGTCACAACAACATCACCCTGGCCCTCCTCCATTCACTGTCCTTTCACTGGCAAACATGGCACAGACATGTTATTACTCTGTTCATTTACGACTCTCAAAACCACGAAAACAACAAATCACCAATACACGGCTCAATACACAAGGTGGCCCTCAGTGTCTGTGACTTGACCGTCCCAAGCCCTTCTATTGTGCAGAGGCAGTTTACCTTGAAACCTATTTGAAGTCATTGTACCCTGCAGCAGGTCTTTGTGTACTAGGCCCTCATCTCAACAAGTAGCGACAGTTCACAACTACCTGTAATGGTGGATCCCCCAACAGCGCTCAAAAGGGAGAGTGTCTGCCTCTACGAATAACAATACAACTGTTTCCCAGTTGTGGCCCCTATGTTTGGTTCCTGGGATCCCACAGTTGGTCTATTGGGCCCTATACAGGCTCTTTATGGTCACTAATACACGAAACACAACAATAGCAGTTTCTCCAGAAGCTTCTGTGATTGGCTAAGCTGTGACTTGAGCCAGGGTGTAAAAATACAATCCGCTCCTTGGGTTTTGCAGAGCTGAATAGCAGTTTGATTGGATGTCAATAGTGGTTAGATTACTAGAAGTGCATGTTTGAGCTAATTGTCCAGAATAGGTTTGAACTGTGCTTTGTTGATTAGATGGCTTGGGTTTCTGAGTAGTCAGGATTAACATGTGTGTTTAATGAATGGAGAATTCATTCTACAAAACACCTTTAAAATCAGCTACTGCTCACAATTCTGGGATCACTTTGTTGTTTGGTGGTGAAATCTTTTCATTCCTTTGGAAAACTGGCTGTATGATGATGACATGATAACGCATCAGGACATTAAGTACATCGCAACTAAAGCAGAATTTGACAGTCCAGCTCTCACAATCAAAGAGCTTCTTCCTACAGAGTCAAAGTGAAACCCAGACTTCTGTTCTAAGACTCAGAAAACCTCATTCAAAATTACACTGACATTTTTAATAACACAAATTACCACAAATCCAGCCTTGGAATATAACCAGACTCAACAATATGCTGTGTGGATCACTCCATTTGTCTAGACAGGGATGGTAGATTAAAAAAAGTGATGTGGCATTGTTGTTTTGTTTAATATTTCTGTTTTAGCACTATTAATGGACCAAAAGCCCAGGCTGTGAAGGGTTCTAATTCTATGACGCTTTGATGTTAATGATAATCATTTATCATGTATATTAAATGTTTAGTTTAAAAAACTCCAGTAACATCAATCCCTTTTTCAGAAAGACAGATGAAAGAATTTGAATTTGAAAGAAGATGAATGTATTTATTTAGCTTGACATTCAGGAATCTGCCTCTATACTCTCCAGGCAGAGAGAAACATGAAAAAAAAGAGCTAGCAATATTGCCCACTCACAGTTGACTCAGTAAAGTTGACTGTATTACAGCTGCAAGGATGTGTTGTGTTTTGAGCCAGGATGCAGGTCATACTGGCAAATCAATTTTCTGCAGCACTTCATGACAGATTAACTCCTGAAACACACTGACTAACAATCATTCATTAGAATATCTATTCAATTCAATAGACAACATTATTACGACAAGTTTCCAAAGAAGATTTCAGGTTTACAGGAGTCAAATATGAACTCTTTTGCATTAATTAATACTTCATAGTAACAGTTGGTCTGTAGGGGAACGCAGCCAAGGTGATAACGCCTAGGTTTGACTGTGCTTGGCCAGAGGAACTGTGGTCAGAGGTGTGTCCAACCTTGCTGGGTGGAGCTCGGTCCACGTAGAGCCCAGCACAAACTGACCATCTGTAACCTGTGATTTCAGCAGCGGCCACATTCTGGACCTGGCCCGGAAAATACAGCTCTGATCTGTGAGGCTGACCTAGGTCAACTTTTAGCCCTGGAGTCTGTCTTACTGAACACTTGTGTTGCACTCTGTATGAGGTCCAATCCTATGTAGCCTGTGAAAAATGTGTAACGTCAGATGTGGAAAGCAAACGCCAGGACAAGCTTTCAGAATCCAGATAGGTGGTCAACAGTGCTAAGGACATCAGACCTGGCCTAGCTTTAGACACCCTTGTCGTGATGACTAGGATGTAATATTCTTTGAAGGCCACAACATAGCGGGGAATATTTTTACCAGCGCCAATGTTGGCTTATTAGTTTGTGAAGTAAATGATAATGGTAGAGTAGAATGAGTAGACTGCAAACTAGACTCTCTTTCCAAACTGATTTGCGTACCAACATTCTAAGCCATGAACTGTGTAGGATCATCCAGCAGACTGGTTGAGTCAGTATGCATCTGCAGATGTCTTGTGTATTCGCAACTGATATGAAGTCTCAGTCAAAGACTTGCAAGTCTTGTCAGCAATAAACAAAAGCATAGAGGTGTTGAGAGCAGACATGCAGTATGGTATGCTTTTTCATGCTAATGCAGGGAGAAACTATGCTCCTTCAAACAAATCTTAGCACATTTGGTTTCATTGTAAGAGGTCTAAACAATAACCAACAATAATCAACAATTTTTCTGTCTAAAATGAGCTGGGGCACAGTGAAAATGGTAAATGGGCAAAAAGAGCTAGTTAATATTATGAAGACTAGTGCTTGTCTCAAAGTGTCAAGTAGAAAAACCTCTTATTATTCTCACTTTCTCACGCATTAGTCTGATAGCTCTTTTCCACTACATATACTATCTATGTGGCAGTTTGTTAACAAGTGAAACAAACAGCAGATCTCCTTTTTAATTAGCTAAATCAACTGTATTAGAGTTCATATAGGATGTTATTTAGCTGTAACTGCAGTGACAGGACACACAGATGCAGCTTTTAAAACATGTTGCAGAAGCTCACATTAAATGGCAGTATGAATGTATTTAAAACTGCAG
The DNA here is from genome assembly GCA_005408345.1 of Macquaria australasica. Classification (NCBI taxonomy): domain Eukaryota; kingdom Metazoa; phylum Chordata; class Actinopteri; order Centrarchiformes; family Percichthyidae; genus Macquaria; species Macquaria australasica. The sequence goes on along the minus strand of SEMN01000204.1, from coordinate 322,551 downwards.
TCTTCTGTCAGACTATTCAGTAAGGACTGTATGGCTCACCATATTTGCATGACTTATGTATTCTCTGCAACAACCACAAAATGTAAGTTTAAAAAGACATCACATTCTCCATCTTTCACTGACAAAGAGAATATTTCCCATCCATTTCTAGTCCACATTCTTTTTTCCTGATCCAGCTCCATGTGTCCCAACCAGTGTTTTTCACCCTTGGAGAAGTAAAGACATCTCCTCACAATTTGTCCAAATCACAGCACAGCCCTCGTGTAATGAGCCGGGCCACCACAGCTATGATGATTACAGCTTCGGAAGTGGCTAGCAGGCCACAATAATAACTGGTGGGAGCTGGAAGGACGGGTAGGAAGAGAATGAGAGCAGGAGAGAGTATGAATGGAAAGATAAAGGAGAGAAAAATATTTTGTAAGAGGTGCTTTGCTTGTCGTATGTTTCTGTTGTTATAATAGTTTCCAAATCCAACATAATCTTACTTTAAGATTAAAAACCAAGTGGTGTGAATTCATACTGTGTATGTCTGAGATGCTACATGTGGACATTCAGAGATTTCACTGATGTTATCAGTTGTATTATATTCATAATATTTTAAATATAAAAGTCAGATTACTTGTCATGAGAAGTACTACTTATTACTAAACAGTTGGATAATGTCGTCTGTGGCTCTGGAAGAGCTTTGTCAAGTCTGAGAAAATAAACCCAGTGTTGTCATAATGATGCCATCAAGGTTAGCGCAGCTTGGATTTAGAGAATACAAATGTATAACAGAAGACAAACTGGGTTACAAACTGGGGATGTGGAGTTTGAGGGATCAGGCAGGGAGGGTCTAGGAAAAAGATGCCGATTCACTGTTTTTGGAGCTTGACCCGCACTAGGGAGTAAAAGTCAGGTCATCTTGACCTCTGATGTATTCTTTTTCAAATACGTCTCTTGTGAAGCCCCCAACTTTATGGAAGTCTCCTATGAGCTTTATCCACATGCAACTATTCTATATTAGTGATGTACAGTCAACTGCAATTTTCAGTGTCAATATAGTCAGGTATGATGTTCATACAGAGCAGTGTAATGTCAGGGTGTGGAGGTCATGGGTGTAGATCTATTAAGTGTTTGCCTTCAACAGTATCCTGTGTTCATGAACACTCCCATACTCTTAGCCAGTGTTGGTATTTTTATTGTTCAATATGAAAATTCTGATAGAAAAATATGAACTAGACAGAGTTTATTTTCCTCAAAACATATTTTTTCTGATGCCTAGTGGTTGTAATTCAAATACATAGAACCAATGTTGATGTGGAGATGTGAAAAAAGAGCTTTGAATTGCTCAAGGAGACGAGGATCAGAGTGAGTGACAGAGGACAGAGGAGATGGAGGGATAAAGGGACAGAGTCAACCTGGACAGAGAAGAAGGAATCCACAGAGGCTGGCGGGGCTCCACAGACTGGAGACATACAGCACAGAGTGGCCGTACAACACAAACACATGGCCACACACACACATACATCTATTCAGCTATGTATGCTATGCTCTGTGTCTCTCCTCCCTCTCACTGTCATCCACACACAAACTCTCTGCTATTTCATTCTCTTTCTCTTTGACTCTGTCATTAGCACTCACATACTCTCTTGTACCCATTCACAATTCCACTGTGCTGACACACTGGGGCCATGCTGCACAAAGTATGCATAAAAGTCACACAGAACGTTAAAGTTTAATAAATGATGACGTGAGGTCAGTTCCTCCTTGCGCGGGATTTCAATTTTATTTGTATATATTCCTAACTCACTAGATTTCTTATGGAGCTTTCTCATGGCTTTCCTCAGCGGATGGAGTTTGTTGTTGTCACCGTATGAATTAAGTATGGAACTTTGGTCTACTCTTTCTTTTCTATGCAAGAAACAGAGACGGGTATGGGAGAGAGAAACCACATTAGATACTATTGTTGATAAGGACAGATGGCTCATGAATGAACGCATCTTAACACGTTCACCAAACATGTTTCACCAAAGATGAAACTGAAGCATTACATAAGGGCATAGGGGTCAAAACTTTACAGTTACACCAATAAAAGTCTTGGTGGATGAAACCACAACAGTTACAGATTAAAGCACACATTTTACAAAGGGATGTAACTAGGATTTTGAGTAAAGCCAAGCCACCCAAAATCTCACAGAGCTCTGGCGTAACACAGAGAAAGATGATTCCATTACCATCCTACAGGTGCACAACTGAGGCCACGAGATGTGGCTGAAAGCTCCAGACGAAATCTAGCAGGTGGACACTGAGTTAAGAATTTCCTCCACAGCATCTAGGAATATCAAAATGTTGACACACATGTAAAAAGTATAAAAGCATATTTTCTCACTTCCCTCCAGTGAAATCTTTCCATGCACATTGTTGTATCTGTCCAGGTTTGGAGATATCTACCTGTAAGGTTTCCATCTCCACCCCAATACAATAATGGAGCTGAGTTGAATTTAGTTTGTGCAGCTCACAGCATTGAAAAATTACATTTAAAGATTCAGTCAACCACAAATTTTGGAAGGAAGAACAACATAGCTGCTCTGGCCTCTATAGGCTGACATCACAGTTGGGCGTGGTCAGGTGTGGTATGTTGTACTGGTGATCACACCCAGCTGTGATGCAGCTTAGTACTATAGTGCCACAGTACACCACTGCTGCACAGGATGTGGAAAAAACTGTCACAACTGGTTGGCAGTGGCAAGTCAGATTATTAGACTGTTTGAAGTTACTCTCTCTTACTCTTCAAATTTAGCTGTAGCGCATTTTTCCCATGTCCTCGTTACTATGGTTAAACCACAGAACACAGTGTCAACACTTTTCATTGGAACAATTTCTTCCTTAAAAAGTAGATGACACTGATATTAACCGTTTCATCTGACTCCAAGTTTCACAGCACACAGTGGGCATCATGCAAGAACATTTTCATATTCTTATCCTAAACCTCTTCTGACTTTTTTCTGTGACATTTAGTCAGACAAGTGTTCCAAGTGAGATTCACCAAACTGTCCAAACTTGTCATAAATCACTTGTCTCGGCCTGGTGAGTGCCTCCTGTTCATGAGGAGTGTGTGTTTGTAAGATTTGATCATTAGCATAATCAATGCCCCTAAAGGCATTGCCCCTAGGAGGAGCTTCAGGTCCTTCTGCCAGAAATCAGCAAATTAGCAGTGTCAGTAGCCTATACTGGTATTAGAGGACCCAAAACAATTATATGCTGCGGTCAACAATGTGATATGAGAGCAGAGCTGTACTGTGACAGAAATAAAGAGAGAGTGATTTAACATGAAGATGCTAAAACATTTTTGTCTAAGACAAAGCAGTGTCCAATATGAGAGGCAATCATGTTACAGTCAGAATTATTAGATGGGATGATATCATAGCCTACAGTAGGTGATGTTACACTGTTGGATGCAACTGAGGATAATACTAGACAGCAACTTGCATAAAGACCCTGAGGCAGTGTGGAGCTGACCCCATGGTGCCCTTGGAGGTGTGACAGGCAGAAATGTCCAGCAGGTAGTAACACCCACCTGTACACTCCAATGACATGTCTGGTTATCCAGTGACTACTGTGAAAGGGCAGTTGGTATCCAGGAAAGACTGGATGGCAGCAGGAAAGACTGCAATGGGAGTGGGTGGCTGGTTACCCAAGCCACTAGTCTCCCAGCTAAGAGACAACCACCACTAACCACCACTAACTACAAAGACAAATACGAGGATGCACCCCGAAAGATGGACCTGACTGGATGACATGAAAACAACTGCAATGACTACAGACAACATAAAAACAAGGACCTTTCTGAAGTACAGGTGTGGATGGGGGAGGGCACTCTCAACAGGTCAGTTAGCTGGGCCGACCTGTGGAAGATCCCACAAGCCAGGCTCAGCTTTCTTCTCAAGGCAACCTATGACACCCTGCCCTGCCCCCGAAACCTCCATCAGTGGTTTGGCAATGAAAAGGGCTGCCCCCTCTACGACCCCATAGTGCTGTCAGAGATGCAACATGCAGAAATGTCTAGCAATAAGTAACACCCACCTGCTATTATGATGATGATATGGTGAACAGAATATTAATTTTACAGTAGGTTTGTCTTAGTTTTAGGCATTTTTTTTAGTTCATTTCGGTATCATATTTAAACTCGTGTTTTTCCCACCCCCGTGAAGAAAGGTAGACTATCTATGCATGACTTGTACAACATGTCTGGACAACTTGTGAATTTTGTTCATACCCAAGAAAAAAGTAAGTATGAGAAATTGCTGAATGCCACAAATTCTCTTAAATCACTCATACGTGCCACTTAAGAACAACTCTCTTTGTATGACTGGTTCTTGCATGAGGCCCTTTGTGTTTCCAAAAATGTTGGAGTGCTCTTTTAAAGTTAAACAGTTGTGATACTATAAATCAGATTTAGTAAAGAAAGGTAAAATCAATTAAGATCAGATTTTTAATAAACAGTAGATATCAGAGTTAGATATTGTTGTAAGCTCACTTCAGAAATCATGATGTATGTTCATTAGTTTAGTGACCATTTTTCCAGTTATGATCATTCCAAAACTCCTGCGCATGTTTCTCACGCAAATGTCCGAGCAGCAGCAGCTGAAGTGTGTTAGCAGTGATGCAGTGACTCCCCTCATTAGCATACAGCTTCAGCGATAGATGGATTGTTCTTCTGTTGGTCTCATCCTACAGGTGATTGATCTATTATCAACTATTTCCCTTACAGACCTTTGATTGAGTGCTGCTTGTCTTTGCCTGAAAGGAGCTGTGTGTGTGTGTGTGTGTGTGTGTGTGTGTGTGTGTGTGTGTGTGTGTGTGTGTGTGTGTGTGTGTGTGTGTGTGTGTGGCTGGAGGCCGGCCCAGAGCAGCCTCAGCTGGGTGTCTTTCAGCTCTCTATTTATGAGCTCTTCTTTACATATTCATTCTGCTACTGTTAAACAAAGCCCACAGGTTGCCTTTCTCCCTCTGTGACTGTAGTGCAGTGTGTCAGTGTGCATCAGTGTGTGTGTATGGGTGTGTGTGTTGATGACAGAAAAGAATGAGAGACAAGAGGAAAGAGAAACAGGAGACCATATTGCTCTACCTTTTTGTTTTCCTTCCATCATTCATTTGTTGGATAGTCAAGGTTTGATCCTGATGTTTGTGGATTCATGTTGCAAATTATATTTTGGAACATATATAATATTCTTAGTTATCAATTCTTTGTCACTTCATCCAGATTTATTCTCTTAACAGTGTGGAAAAGCATCTGGACCAGCATGCAGTGCATGATGAGACTTAAAGGCAGGTTATCACCTTGTTAGGTGGGATTCACTGTAGGTTTTGTTATATGAAGTTGAACATTTTATTGGCAAGGCCAATAAAAACCCAATAACTTTACATACTGGCAAACTGATTCATGCACGCATGTTTGTTTCATGTATCCATTTGAGAAAGATTACAGTATCCTCATCGCTCCACACAGATTTGATGTTTTTGTCTGCCTCTATTTTCTGTATCTTAAGTGGAGCGGAAGCTTCTGTTCGTTAAAGTCGAATGCATCATGTCTGTTTCCATTGCTCTTTGTTGCATTTTACTTTTATAGATACACCATGTTTTCAACCCAGTTGAGCGTAAAAAATGGTTTTCTGATTTTTCTTTTTAGTTACCACTCAGATTATTTTATGCACAAATTAAAAACATAAATACAAACAGGTGGATGGAAACGCACCCACTACCACATTTCAAACTGCAGCACTTGCTTACGAGTTTCAGGTGACACATTTTTTGAATGCAATAACATGTGAAATTGACATTTTGTAGCATGAAGCTTCCAAATTCATATACAATGGGTATTTTCAGGCTTTAAGTTGTGTTTGATTATTATTGAAGCTTGCAAATAATGGGGGAGACTACGTAGAAATCAACAACTTCAAAAAGGACAAAAATCATAATACATAATCCAAAAGATACAACATGTTCTGTGACACCACTGACCAACAGCAGGTGATGGTGGATGTATTGACTACTTTGGCCTATGTAATTGTGCAAAGTGTTGTAAGCACATCATTTTGGTCACTTCCACTTTTAGTGTGATATGTGTGCCTTCACTTGCATTGCTGTATCATGCTGCATCAGTGACAGCATCACCTTCACAGGAAAATCTTGACTCAAGGTCTGCTTACTAGCTTTTTTTAGCCATATCTCATGGTCTTCATCAGCAAATGGAGTTAAAGTATTTTTTATTTTATAGTGTTTATACACAGGATTTGTATATACTAATGTTGGCATCAGCTCTGGTACAGTCCATCACCTCTGATATGATGTTTGATCAATTACCTATTTATGTACAAAACTGTTCAAAATTTGTTGGGATTCTCAATTAGTACATATTAATATATACAGCTATGTTGAATCATTGATGTGTGGTGAAATTATGTACAGTTTCTCACCTCTGCACATTTGCTATGGCAGGCCCAGAGGGAGGTTTTCCCATCATGTTCTACATTTTGTTTCTGCTGCTTTTTTACGCATTTTAGTATGATCCTACTCTGAATCATATTTGTTATTTGGATCATTCTCCATGTTGGTTGTTTCGTCCCTTTCAGGTCCAGACTCAGGGAATGAGAGAGTGAGAGAAAGAGAGAGAGAGAGAGAGAGAGAGAGAGAGAGTGGACAGCTGTGTAGATAACAGGGCCCTGGTTGCCATGGTGAGGTGATTTGATTGGCGGCTAGGGGGGGTTGATTGATAAGGACCCCCCTGCTATTCCAGTGACAGCTCCTGTCAGAGAGCCAGCTCGTCTCACATCAGATGTATCAACTGGTACAGCCTGCTCCCACACCCAACACACACATACACACACACACACACACACACACACACACACACACACACACACAAACACACACACACACACACACACACACACGGACAAGCCAAAACCAACCAACCCATTTACCTCTGCTTCGGTCTGTCTCACAGTTTTCTAAAAGGGGGGATGATACCAATTCAAGAAATCTTATCTGTTCATACTGAAGACAACAGCTTCAACAAACAAATGTACCCATGGACATCTATACTTTAATGCCTCACATTATTTTATATAGGAGGAAAGAGAACATACAGCAGCACAGTACAGTTCCACATAGAGATGTAAAGTAATAGTAGTGGTAATGATATTGATGTTAACACCAACAGAAATAATACTAAGAGCAATATTATTATTAGTATTACTATTATAAGAGCAATAATAATAATAGCAGCAGTGGGTGTAGAGCAGGAGCACGGGGGCAGCAGGTGGCCTGCAACCATAGATCCAGACTCTACAGCTCCGGAGGCACTTTAAAATGTGTTTACAAGTATTTTTCAGTAAAATAAGGTGTGGAAGGTGAGGAGATAAATCAGACACACCTGTGAGCTGAGGGAAAAAACTAACAAAAGCAGCATGGAGGAGAACAGGAAGAGAAATAAGGCTGAGAACAGCAATGGCAAAAATTAAGACCAGAGATATCTTTGCTTCGACCGACGACCAGGTGGAACTGTTACTGAAAGTAACACATGAGCATAAGGCCGTCAATGTGGTGGAAAACATAGATTGGGAGGGTCAGGGTCAGCAGCATTTAAAAACGTCTCTGTTTAAGGAGTTTGAAAATGCTGGAGTTGTGTGGACGCTAGGTGTAATAACCATAACCATTTAATTTGTTTGCTTTGAATTTATTTGGATTATTTAGTTTCAATATAAAAAGACTTAATTGATGGTGAAGCTGAATTGATTGTCTGCGTTTTCTTTTCATCTTGTTGTGTACTTGTATGTCAATATTTTTAAAGTGACAGGTTTAGGGTTATGAATATTTTCCTGTCTGGCACCCACATCTTACTTTGAATATTTGGATAAACCTACACTACAAGCTTTTTAAGAGCAGGTGACCCATCATGGTGAGGGGAACTCTGTTACACATTGCTGCATTAAAATTAATAATAGATAAGAGGGTTGAACAGTTCAGTGTTGAACAATTAACTTGTGATTAAAATGTGCAGCAAATGAAATATTTGCCATGTTTTCTAGATGATTTTAGATCAGTTAGCTCAGTCATATCAGGGCTTGATGATTCTGAGTGGCTAATATGTTCAATAAAAGAATCAATTTTCCCAAAACATCCAGCATACCAGTCTCTTAGTGCATTAGCTCTGAGGTCAGACAGACCAGGTGTCAGACTGAGCTCCTTGTTAGTTATTTCAGTCTGCTGATAAGCACAAACACATGCAGAGGGTCCTACAACATGTTTTGGAAAGGTGAAGAGAGTCCACTGTCCAAATTAGAACAAATAAGCTGGGTGAAGACAGACTCAGCCCCCCTTGTTCAACTTTAATCATTTTAACCTAAATCACACACTGGACAAATTTGACGTTCTTTGTCCAAAGCAGCATACCTACCTATTTCAACAAGAAGAGGCAGTATACCAACCCTTATTTAGGCACTTTTTTTCTTAGATGTTGAGATATTTCACAGGATAAGTCAAAACTTTGACCTGCTGGTGATGCTAAAGGAAAACTCATCAACATCACTGCAATTAATCCTCTCGGCATTGTGATTGTCTGTACAAGAATTCATGGCCATCCATCCAGTAGTTATTGAGATATTTCAGTCTGGACCCAAGTGGTGGACTGCCCAAAAGACCAACCCAACAACAATGCCATGCTGGCTAAAAACTGGAGGGCAAACTGTTAGTCTAACTAAATCTGCCTTCCACCAACTCCAAAGCTATCTAGTTTACACATTGCATTGTTAGCTAGAAATCTACTTATGATGCTGTTGTTCACAGCAGATGCATGCCAGTGCGTTATAATTGTACCAAACCTTACATTACATTGTCTCAATAGGCTCTGGATGAGACAGCTAACAAGCATATCCATCTTTGATATGACAGCGCATCCCCTTTACCACAGTAAGGCCATATTCAGACTGACATGATTGATTTTTTCAGGGACACAATGTTAGGTGTGGACGTTGAGGTGGTGGATGGGTGTGTAGCATGTCTGACTTCTAAACTAAATGTTTTAGTTGCTTAACTCTAACTGTACCTTAATGATAATTTATTTGCCATAATCATGATCTATCCCTAACTGTAATCATACTGTAGTTAACATGCACAGATAATGTAGAAAGAAAAAAAATTGTAATTGAACATAATCCACAGTTTTGCAGAATCGTCCAATATCGACCTTGTGTCTGGCATTGAATACACCACCTCAACACAGGGTGCTTGGAGTTTCAGCATGAAAGAGGTCACACCTTCAAAGTATGAAATATTTGTATGAACCTTTTAAAACCATATCGTTTGGCATAGATTTCCATTCAGTTTGAGTGTTCCTACATTGAAGAGGAGAAAGATGAGAAGGTGTGTATGAAGGAGTGAATGTGCTGTCAGTCCGTCTAGCTGGACAGAGAGGGTCTCTGCTCTGTGGGTCCTCGGGGGTTATCAGCCTTTCTCAGATATGAGCGACCTTCTCTGTCGCCACCCAGGGGTGATAGGCCTGCCAACAGGGCGGAATGGAGATAATGCATCTGATTGACAGCCTTGTCTTCCCCTGCTAAACTGTAGCGCTACTGCCCTGTGAACCTCCCTCACTTGTCAGGCACCCCAGTCCCACCACAGAGCATTCCACTGTGGCTCTATTGCTGCCTAAATACAGACTGGTGACTGAATAGGGCATCAAAGGCAAGAGGAAAATGATTTAAAATATGCCTGTAGTATAAAGGAGGCAGTCGTTCTGATGGATTTAGGACCAAAATTACACTTCAGTTTCCTGTGGGTCACACCACCATGCAGGGGTCAAAGGTCAAGGGTGTGCAGGATACTGACATAGGGCATATCATCATTGTCATCATCATTGTCTTTTATTTTATTGCCATCATTTTTATTTATTTAGTTCTTGGAAAATAAGTCACAAAGCATTTAGCAAACATTAAATTCACAGCAACAGTAAACAGAGCTTGTGCTGAAATTTAAAAAAAGTACACTACAAATTTGTATGTTTTATTGAAATGTTTTAATTAAAATGTTCAATTACACTGAAAACATTTAAATTACATTAAAGTGAAACTATTTAAGTTTTGAAAGAAGAAATAACACATTCTACCTCATGAAATTAGGAGTTGAATTCATAAGCAATAAAACACATCCTTGTTCGATTAAGTGTACTCGGGTTATGCTGCTACAGCTGTACTTGTTCTGGTGTGAGTATTAGTAAACTTTAGATAGTTACTGAATACAGGACACGTGTTTGTTGTTTCCTGTTTTTAGTCCCAGCCCACTCACTGTCTGTCAGATTGCTAGTCACAAAGCAATGTACTTAGTGCTGAGGTTACACGACTACCTGTAGACCTGTAGGAGTTATGGCAGCAATTTGCCATCACCACAACTGGAGCCATGAAAGAAAGACTGCTAACGCTAGGTAACCCCCTCCATTCTGTAAAACAAGATGAGCACAGCACTGAGTGTGCAGGAGCTGCTGATGACTCAGGAGGACTTGATATAAAATTAAAGAAAAGTAATGTCTGGTGGGAATCAGTGCTGACGTTAGTAGGCTAGGCTAACTAGCTTCTGCTTTCTGAGTTGAATACAAACTTAACAGCATGATGGTCCTCCCAAATGTAATAGATAGCTTAAATCACTAATGATTGATAGCTAATGCTATGTACACTTTTTGAAAAAGGGAAAAAGCATCTTGTTTCAATGTTCATGATACAGTATGACGTACTTCACTCAGTAGTGCACCAAAGAAGCTGACAGTGGGTGTCTGAGTAAAGCGCTTAGTTGTCACTCAAAATATGCATATTAGCTGTAGTAAAATTATAGTTTGTTTCCTCACATTTCAGTGCATGTTGCATGAGCATATACGTTCTGTCTACATGTTTACAGAGGAAAATATATGACAAATAACAACCAATACATACAGCAATAATTCGAAAGAAATGTTATTTTACAACTCAAAACAGTATATAAAGTGAGCTGAGGGGGGTTTAAACTCCGTTGCATCCAATTCCTCCAGGGACAGTTAACAAAGCTCTATGCCTGCAGATTTTCAAAACCCATTGTGTCACACCTTGTCACGTCTTCATTCCACTCCTTTTAAACACGCTCCGTCCAGCAGTCTTTTAGTCTCTCTGTCATCAGCAGGCAGCCCATCAGAGTGCTGCATATGTGCAGGTTCACCTGGAGTGCCATGCTGAAGCTGCCTTCTAAGCCCCGTCCGGGCCTTCAAGAGCACCACTCCCTGCAGCTCCAGTCCTGCAGGTACGGTGCAGTCCCGTGCTCTAGCTCTAACCCCCAGAGAAGCGTATGGTAAAGCCATCAGGGCCAGCATCCCTTTGAAGAGTGGGACCGAAAGAAACACAGCAGCTCTGAACACGATGCCGCGTCTCCCTTTTCCACCAACCGTTTTTTTTTCTTCCTGCTAGACCCCATATTACTCTGCTTTTTCAATTTATTTCCCCTCTTGCTTGCTGCCTGATCTCTCCCTCCCTCTCAGTCTCTCACCCTTTCCACTTAACCCTAACCTGCCTCTTGATTCTGCTCACACTTTCTGTCTCAGCACCTTTCTACGCTAACACTGACACTTAGTGTTTTTCCGCACAGTTCACACAGATCAGCTGTTTTCTGATCAGTGTAAACAGCAAAAGGTTGCCCTGAGTCACATTTTTTCACTTCCCATTTGGTCTTCCAGGGTATGTGGCACAAAACAGCATCCCTATGGAATACTGTACATTTGGCCAGTTTCTTTTGTTCCTACAGATGTACTGGAACCTAAAGCTGGATCTGGACTGAAGTGGCCTATAGTCACTGTTTCTGCCTAAATTTAAAATCTTTTGTTAGAGCTAGTTGCATTCCCAAATACAAACATTTCAATTCATTATTGTTTGATCATGAAACACTTGGAGAATTATTTCCAAATATTTATGGCTTGTGACCCCTTAAAATGATACATCATAGGTTATGGATTAGAGTGAGTGATTTTTTCAGCTAGTTTCATTTTAAGAATTTTTAGAGATCCAAAGTGCTAAAAGTATGCAGTACTTCACAAGAAAAATGCAAAAATTTGAGAAAAAAAAATCTTTTCCCTTTAACCATCTTGGGACCACTTTGCGTGTGTGTGTGTGTGTGTGTGTGTGTGTGTGTGTGTGTGTGTGTGTGTGTGTGTGTGTGTGTGTGTGTGTGTGTGTGTGTGTCTGTCAGAGATGTCACACATGCTGCTCCACTCAGCATCAGGCCCATTTGGTGGTCTTCCTCTCAGGAATGTGAAGACTGCAGTCACATGATGCGCTGCATGCTCACTACTGTCATTGTCATGGCATGCTGCCATATTAGGTTACACTAATATATGTCAATAAGTAGCTAATAATGAGAAGTCAGGATCAGTGCTAAACATGCTGCAGTTTGCTTGTTTTCATGCCACAAAACCCCATGCAATCACTGTTCATTCAAAAATAAAAATTTAAAAAATGTTTTTCTCTTCATTTTGGCCTTCCATCCACACAAAAACTACCTATGATGACTGTTTACAGTGAGGTCTGTGGATTATCCAGAGTACAAGGTACACTGATTCTGAAGACTTTTTGATTTTGAATGTTTTGTAAATGATGTGAAAACCACAAACTAAATTCCATTCACCTCCATTGTACTGGGGTGGAGGCAGAAATCTCAGAGACAGATATCTCCAAACCTGGACATACAAAACTAAAACCATATGTGTGGATGAAACCCAGAGCAAAACAAATGTTGTAAATTGTGCTGTCACAGTATCTGAAGGTAAATAAATGTTTCAACAGCTTTGTAGCCATTTTTCAATGATATGCACTAAACTCTACTTACTGAATGAATCACCTTTCTGACCACAATACCTGCAACTAGTGTTTTTTTCTATGGGAGCCCATACAGCAGCAGTGTCTGTCTACTCATCAGGATAAACCACTATGCTATTTCCCAGCATCAACATGTGTCAGCTCTACATAAAAGCAGCGGTTTTATCACATGCCTTCCCCAGATGGGCACAGACTGTACCTTGACTGATTTCCTTTCTGTATGACGTGGTCGGGGTGTGCCACAGGCGGTGAGTGGCGTGACGTTCTGCCTAGCAGTCATGTGTGTTGCGGTTTGGTCAATGACCTCTGTTGTGGTCATAGACACCATGTAAATCCCTATGTGGAACTGTATTGTGCTGCTGTATGTTCTCTTTCCTCATGCTCTCTCTCTCCCGCTCCCCCCCTCCCCCTTCAACCCAACCGGTCGAGGCAGATGACCGCCCACCCAGAGCCTGGTTCTGCTCGAGGTTTCTACCTGTTAAAAGGGAGTTTTTCATTGCCACTGTCGCATTGTGCTTGCTCATGGTGGAAACTGTTGGGTCTCTGTAAATATAAAGAGTCGGTCTAGACTTGCTCTATTCGAAAAGTGCCCTGAGATAACTTTGTTATGATATGGCGCTATATAAATAAAACTGAATTGAATTAAATCTGTTTTGTGTAAAATACACAGCCCAGTATCCCAATATATTACATCCATATTGGACAACTCTGCACCTCACAAGTTACACCTAGTGCCAATGTTCAGGTCCAATGCAGTAAGTAGTGTGTCCTTTATATAGCAAAATAAGGGTGAGGAGGTCTGGGTAGTAGCACATCTGACTTTCAAGCGGGAAACACAAGTTTGTGTCCCATCACATTCCAACATTTTATGTTTGCATTTTTTTCTAACCTTTACAATACCGCAGTTTCCATGCACAGATATTGTAGAAAGAAAATAAATAACAACAGCGGCATTGGACAACATTACAATGGATAAAACATAAAAGGACTACGACCTGAACATTGCTATAGGTCTAAATCATGAGGTGAAAAAACGTCCAATATGGATGTAATTCTACTGGCCTGGTGCACAGGTGAAAGTGAGGCGATGTAAAACTCTTTGTCTTGTTCCAGTGCTATGTAGATGCAGTCCATTTACCACTTTTGTTACACCTGTCTAACTTCCACCTGAGTTGTATTTGAACTTCTGCTACCCATGCTATGTGATGACTACTGTTTTAAAGCTTAGCAGTTAAACATCTGCTGTGAAGCATTTGTGCATAAAGTTATTGTCTTTTTGCTTGTCCATAACTCTTTTCTCACCAGGGCTCAGAATGTTAGTCATGTGCCAGTTATTAAGTTTAGTTTAGATGTATGAAGTTGTTATTTGAGCACAGCTTCAGTGAATATACCACTGTCCACCTTCTCAAAGATGTCTGTCAAACGCAGTCCAACTAAAAGTGGGAAAAGATTGTCAACATAGATTAGATTTAGATGTATTGTCCCAGAGGGATATTTTTTTCACAGCCAGTACAACACAACAACATAGAGATATAGACAATACATACATACTCTAAACTTTACACGTCAGAACCCCCAAAAGACTCAAACATGGATACATTCTTAAGAAGTATTGAAATACCAACGGTTGACAAACAAGCTGTTACAGTATGCCAACTAGGCAGCAGGGGAAGGACCCAAATGCAGACGGGACAGGCAGACTGGTGCAGATGAATGATTTATTAACAAAAGGTAGCTTACACTCAAAACTGAATGGCAGGAACACAGAAACACGGCCAGGAACACAGGCAGGAGACAACACGAGGAAATGCAGGCAGGAAGGCAAGAACAACACGGGGAGACACCAGGCACACGACAAGGAGAGACAACCAACAACAATGAACCGACAAGGAAACAAAGGAAGAGGACAGGTCTAAATAGGGAAGGGGTTAATGAGTGAATCAGGGGCAGGGGAGCAGGTGTGGGTAATCAAAGAGACATGAGGGCAGGAACTAAAGAAACAAGACAGGAAGAATTTCAAAATAAAACAGGAAATAAACAACATGCAAGAAACAAGACCTGGGAATACAAAATAAAAGCAGACACAAGACCAAACACACACAGTGTCCATGTGGGACCACGACAGTACCCCCCCTGGAGGCAGGACAGAGGCCGAACTGGACCCCACAGGCGGATGGCCTGGAGGCAGGACAGAGGCCGAACAGGAACCTTCAGGCGGACGGCCTGGAGGACGACCAGACGTGGGGAGCTGCTCGGGAGCACGGCCTGGAAGACGACCAGACGTGGGGAGCCACTCGGGAGGACGGCCTGGAAGATGACCAGACGTGGGGAGCCACTCGGGAGGACGCCCTGGAGGACGACCAGATGTGGGGAGTCACTCCGTAGGACGGCAGGAGGCCGGCAACGATGAAGGAGTCGCTCCGGAGGACGGCTACGTGGGAGGAGCCACTCTGGGGGCTGCAGCTGGACTGGAACAGGCACTGAAGGCTGCAGCTGGACGGGAATGGGAACTAGAGCTGGAGACTGCAGCTGGTTGGGAACAGGCACTGGAGGCTGCGGCTGCAGCTGGTCGGGAACAGGCACTGGAGGCTGCGGCTGCAGCTGGTTGGGCACAGGAAGCTGAGGACGGGCTCTGGCGTTGGTTGGACCGTCGACTCAAAACCAAGAACAGACGTCGGCCAACCGGGTCCATGGAGCAGGAGTCAACCGGACTGCCAACTCTAGAACAGTGACAGAGGTCGGCCGGACCACCAACCGGGAACGAGGAGCAGGAGTTGGCCGGGCCGCTGACTCAGGAACAGGGACAAAGGTCGGCTGGACCGCCAGCTTGAGAACTGGTGCAGGCGTTGGCTGGACCACCGACTCAGGAACAGGGACAAAGGTCGGCCAGACCGCCAGCTCGGGAACTGGTGCAGGCGTTGGCTGGACCGCCGACTTGGAACCAAGAACAGACGTCGGCCGGTTAACCAACGGGGAAACAGGATCAGAAGTTGGCCGGGCCACCGACTGGAAACCAGGAGCAGGAGTCGGCCGGACTGTCAACTGGGAAACAGGACCAGAAGCAGGTCGGTCTGTGGCGTTGGGCAGCGGAGACTGCAGACAGCGTCGGGAGCCCCAATGACCACCTCTCCCGCGGCCTCCACGGGTTCCCGGGAATATCGCCAGCCGAGTGGCCTCAAAAAGTGAAGGAGACTGGAGGCTATCAGGCTGGTTGCTAGCAGGCCATGGCATTGGCGCAGAGGAGGCTGGAGTGACTGGCTTCAAAAGGACAGGACAAGATGAAGTGCGGAGACACAACCTCCACCTGCTAAAAGCCACCCTGTAGGCAACTTCACGGTCCCGCTTCCAGAGGATTGCAAGGGCCCTCAGGAAGTGTGGGTCTTTGACAAAAACCTCTCTAGGAACTCCAAAATCCTCCCAGCAAAAAGGCAGGCTGGGAAGATAACCATCTGCTGGGTCCATTACTGGTCAGTTCATTCTGTTATAAGACCTGAAGGCTACAAAGAAACAAGACCTGGGAATACAAAATAAAACCAGACACAAGACCAAACACAGTGTCCATGCGGGACCACGACACAAACAACTGCAAACTTGGAGCAGCCTATGACACTGGGAGAAATATATGACAGCATCAGGGAAATGAACAATGGCAAAACACCAGGACCAGATGGGTTTACTTCAGGGTTTTATAAAAATTCTCAAAGCGACTAGTTCCATTACTACTAGATATGTTTAATCATTCCCTATCAACAGTGACTCTCCCAAAAACTTTAACTAAAGCCTCAATTTCTGTCATTCTTAAAAAAGACAAGACTCCTGCAGAATGCAGCTCCTATATACCTATCTTACTTTTAAATTCTCAAAGATACAGCGCCTACTTAATACTACTTATAATTTCTGCTCCATCTACAATCATTAAGTCTGAAGTAGTACTTTCTCTTCACACTGAAAAAGCCGTCGACAGGGTTGAATGGCGATATTTGTTTAAAGTACTGGGAAAATTTGAGTTTGGTAAGAATTTAATTTCCTGGGTTTGCTTCTTTATTCATCTTCTCAAGCCCGTGTTCATAGAAATAGTCAGCACTCCACATACTTCCCACTATCCCGTAGAATCCATCAAGGCTGTCCGCTGTCACCATTGTTGTTTGCACTAGTTATTGAACTTTTAGCCATAATGCTGAAAACCTCAGCACATCTGCAGGGTATATGTTGGGGCAATATAGAGCTACAAAATCAATTTTCATAAAACAGTGTGTTTCCCGATAAATTATTCAGCCAAACAGCTCATACAGGGGCAGATGCCCTTTCATTTTTCACCCAAAAGTTTTAGCATTCATTTCAGGCGATACAAAAAAATAACTTTGACAAATTATTAAATTAATTCCAAATTACCACTGTCATTAGCCAGTAGAGTACAAACAATAAAAATGAATGTTTGCCAAGGTTTCTGTTTCTTTTTCAGTACCTTCCTCTCTTTCTTACAAAATCATTCTACAGGAAGCTTGTTAAAATTATTCTCCCATTTCTTTGGGCAGGCAAGGTGGCAAGAATAAGAAAAAGCACTCTACAAGCAGAAAATATGATGGTGGACTAGACCTGCCTAATTTCATGTTTTACTACTGGGCAGCAAATATGCAAAAAATACTCAGTTGGCTACATGAGGATGAGTGGGACTGGTGTAAAATAGAAGCCCTCTCCTGTCATGCATCCTCACTTTCGGCTATGACATGCTCTCCCTTACCTATCTCAGTAAAAAACTATTTATCAAATACAGTTGTTTCATCAACTCTGAAAATATGGACACAGTTCATCAAACACCTCAAGTTATTCAACTTTAGCCTGTTTGGCCCATTATGCAATAACCTATCTATTTCTACCATCAATTTTTGACTCTGCGTACAGGCTTTGGAATAACAAAGGTATCAAAACATTCAGACCTGGTTTTGGATGGCACTTTTGCCGGCTTTGAAAGTCTGACCTGCAAATATAACCTGCCTCGGAAAACCTTTTTCCTCAATCTTCAGGTTTGCAGTTTTGTTAAAGATCATTGCACTACATTCTCTCACTTGCCCATCTTAATCTTATACAATTTAAAGTGCTCCATATAATACACTTAAGCAAAGCTAAACTAGCAAAATACTTTCCTGCCACTAGTGAGGCCTGTAGTAGATGTGCTTCTACGCCCTCTCATCCAGCACATGCCTTCTGGAAATGTTCAAAATTAACAGGATTTTAGAAAAACTTTTTCAAGATCACGTCAGAAGTCCTAGGTACAGATATTGCACCCTGTCCACTCATAGCCATTTTTGGAGTGCCGCTTAACTACCCAGAGTTTAGAAAGAAATGAATTGTCCTATCCTTCGCCTCTCTCATCGCTCCTACTCTGGAAATCGCAGATATATGTACCTAATAAAACACATTTGTGATATATATATATATATACATATATACTTTTCTTGGCACCATGGATGTAGTTGTCTTGACGTTTTCAGAGAACTCTGGGAATCCGACCCGCACCCCAGCCCTTTTCACTGGTCAGAGTTAAGCAACTTTGACCTCTGAAATTTAATGTTGCAACCCAGCATGTTTGTGTGAATATGCACAGGAAATTGCAGAGAGTGGAGCTTGGCAAGATCGAGCATGTCATATCACAGGCAGAGGAGACTCCTGAGTGTCACCTGTAACCACTGGACCTCCCTCTCTCAATCCTCTTCCTCACTGATAAGATGATGTGTCACCTCGGCTCTTTCATGTTATTAGTGCTGGTTAGAGCTCAAATGAAAATACACTCTGGTCTTTATGCTCTGTCAACCTTCACATGAAGACAGGGAACCCAACACGTGTCAAGCCCATAATACATCTGTCAGTGATGTCATACACACAAAGGTGTTATGATGCTTGATGACCTTGATGTCGTATGAGGTGTACTCTCTCCTGGACATGCTGTAATCTGATTTCATGCACAGAGGTCAGGCAGTGAGGTGTTGAGTTACAGCTGGCAAAATTCACCTGTAATCCAATTATCAGCGTCCTGCTCAAACAAAGACTCAGTGAATCCATTCGACTCACAGAGATGTGTGTTGATCAGAACCAACACTTCTCCATCTCTTTCTCTCTCTACAACACACTACACACACATGTTTAGAGCTACGATGGGGAAATTTAGGACCATTTGGGATTCAAATCAGTTGGTTAGACCCCACCTCACACACACACACACACACACACACACACACATACACACACACACAGTCCTCACACCATCTGCCTTAAACCCATGCTGCTCTGCTCGCCAACTGTGGGAACAGTTTCCCACGCTGGTTTAGATTCGTCTACCTCACCGCCATGCCCACGCCTGCACGTGTGTGTGGGTGGGTGTGCTTAGTACAATGTGTGTGTGTTTTTTTTGTTCTATATTTGAGTATGTGTGTGTGTTTTAATTAAATATTGAATATCTGTGTGCAGATGCAATGGTTTATTATTTCTTATTTGGGTGTTATTAAGTACAAATTGTGTGCAAATAGTGTATATGTGTTTCCCTGTGCATGTGTACATGTAGAAGTATAGCAGTATATTATATAATAGTTTACACATGTGTTTTTGTGCATTTGAGTCTGTGTGACTGTATGTTTATGAGTGTCTTTGATTATGCATGTTCATTTGTCCCTTGCATGTACTTGTATATATGACATTCATGTATCTCTCTCTCTGTGTGTGTGTGTGTGTGTGTGTGTGTGTGTGTGTGTGTGTGTGTGTGTGTGAGCATGTATGCATGTGTGAATGTGCATGTGCCCACAGTCTGGTCGCTGCGGTGCTCTCAGAGGTTCACTCAGCTCAGCTAATTCTCAGCAGCGGCAGGTTGCCAGGTATTTTTACTGCCTTACCTCTGTGTGTGCATACGTGTGTGTGTGTGTGTGTGTGTGTGTGTGTGTGTGTGTGTGTGTGTGTGTGTGTGTGTGTGTGTGTGTGTGTGTGTGTGTGTGTGCATGCATGGAGGATGTGAAAAGCAGCCCAGTGACGTCCACCAGACTGAAGTGCAGGCAGAGAACATGGCATAGCCTGAAGCAGATCCAGAGGCAGCACTTGTGTGAGTGGTACGAGGTCCTCATCACTGACTTGTATACACACGAACCACAGTACAGCACACGTAGCTATGCATTTCATTTGTGTTGCATATAAGTGCTTTACGTGGAGATAAAGCATTACAAAAATCGTTTTTTAACTTGTTAACAAGGTGCACACTGTACGGCACAGCTGCAGCATTGCGCACAGCGAAAGCAGCAGTATGCTCACCTTAAACAGCATTATGCACAATTTTAACAGCACTACATTCAACAACTTTTAAACAGCATTACACACACCCAACAGCAATATTTACTAGTCATTTCATAATTTCTACTTAAAGCCTAAGAAAATAGCTGACAGTTACAAAAATGTGAGCTAACATTGATGTAACATTATCATTTTAACAGGAAGGTTAACGTTACTGTGAATTGGCTGAAGGCTATCAATAGGAATGAGGACAGGATAAATGTAGGCTGTCAACCATGTAAATCTTTCTTTGGATATTTGCTAAAGGAATATTATTACATTAATTTCATCCAACTTTAGCTGCTCATCTCTAAACCCAGACAGTGAGCAGCATTTCACTGAACAAAGTGAGTGTGGAGAGCACAGGTAGCTGTAGTAATACTGTATAAAGGAGCAGACTGACAGAGAGTGAGCAGCTGTATGGTAAGGCAGTCAGTCTGCTGTGTTACATTCTGGGAACAGGTAAACTGGAAGCTCCATGTGTTTGTGTGTTCTTGTCTATGTCTGTGAAGCAGAATGGATTACAGACACTGAGGCCATGTACTTCACTGTGAGCTCTCAGCGTAACAGCTCAAGTCATCAAACACATGTGAGGCTCTCTGTAGAGACTCTTAGCTGACCTCTGCATCAGTATGACCCTGTGCCACCAGGTCAGAGTCCCAATCCAGCTCTGTTAGAGTCGCTGTGGTGGTCCTCAACCCTCATGCCAGGAACTAGATGACACCCACAGACTGAAAGAGCATCAGCATTTTTTAGCCAATAGCATCATTAAGAGGTACTAAATCACTGGAATAAGTCCGGTATTATCTTATTAGCTTCTTTGGTTACTTTTCCTCTGTATCATCCTGTCGACTGGTCAAGAAATGAGAAATGGTACAAATTGTCTGGGGAGCAGTGTTCCCATCACTTTGCTGAGAAATTGACCTATTTCTAACCTTTCATCTCACATACTCATTTTTAAAATCACAAAATATTTGTAAAATGTCTTCTTTCCCCTTTTTGTACTGTATTTTCATCTGTAACTTTTCTTTCTATGTTTTCTCTGTCATGGCGATAGCTGCTCAGTCTTCTGCTCCCTCCTCTGCTGATTAAAGGCTCAGTCACACCTGCATTTACGATCAATAGATCTACTAATCTACTGAAAGATTTGCAACAATTGCTGGTGTCTTGGCATCTCGGTGTGTGTAGGTACTTGTTGAAATGTAACATTAGCCAGTGGAGTAAAGTCTTTAGACAAAGCTTTCTTATAGTATGTTTAGTTGCATACAAACCACTCACATTTGATTAGAGTACATTCTGCATCCTTACTACTACTACTACTTACTACAGGTCAGCACTTCACAGAAACAAACCCAGACAGCTGAACACTGAGGACAATGGAGATGCTCTGCAAACATAGCTTCACTGTCAGACTCAGTATTGAGCAGATCCAGGCACCAGAGCAGAGGCAAACAGGGGCTGCTGCTGAAGCATCTGTGCTGGGTTTAAGTGGTCATATGGAATAGAGATTACTAGCATGTGTTCCTTGAAGGAGGGTATATTTGGTGAAACCCAGCAGGGCAATCAAAGATGCCCTGGATTTGAGACTGGAAATGTCTGTAACTTCATAGATGGCAGGCTCTGTCTCTTTCTCTCTCAATTCAATTCAATTCAATTTGCTTTATTGGCATGAATGTAACAACGACAATATTGCCAAAGCGTCAGGTAATAACGATAATGAAACAATAATAACAATAACAAGAATAATAAGGATAAAAATAAAGATTATAAAAATAAAAAAGGTACAATTTATAAAAATCAGGAAAATAGCAAAAAACTTAAATACACATATGTGAGAATGTGGAAGTGTGTGTTGAAGTTTAGTTTGTGTGTGTGTGTGTGTGTGTGTGTGTGTGTGTGTGTGTGTGTGTGTGTTGATGTTGGTGTAGCAAAGACAATATGTCCAAAGCATCAGGTAATATTGAGATTAAAAATAAACATAAAAAGGCAATTCATAAAATCAAGAAAATAGCAGAAAACTTATATACACATATGTTTAGTGTGTGTGGGGGTGGGGGGGTGTTGATGTTGGTGTGTGTGTGTGTGTGTGTGTGTATGTGTGATAGCCTACGTCAAGATACTTATATCTTGTATGTATATATATATATATATATATACATATTCAGTGATGTTTTATTATGTATTCCTGAGAAAAGCAACATAATCTGTTGCTTTTCACTGTCACTGAGATCTGTGAAATTTGGGATAAACCAATTAAATTTCCTAAAGTGTTTTTCAATTCAGTATGCTTTATTGGCATAAATGTCAGGTGAGCAATATTGCCAATGCATCAGGGATAATACAAATACAATTCAATGAGTAAAATAAATAAAAAGAATAAGGAAATGGCAAAAAACAATCAGCACGTGATTTTTGTGTGTGTGTGTGTGTGTGTCTGTGTGTGTTTGTGATAACCTTTGTCAGGATACTTATTTGTCATATTCAGTGATGTTTTATTATGTGTCCCTGAGTTTGTGACATGCATTCACATATTGTGCAGCTCAGTCTGCTGCAGGTCCTTCTCCTTATTTAATCTGTTGCTTTTCACTGTCATTGAGCTCTGTAAAGTTTGGGGTTAGTAAATTACATTTCTTAAAGTTTAATTCACTTAGCTTTATTGGCATGACCATAACAGAATACAGTACAGCACTACAAATTACTACAATTACAATATAAAGAAAGCTATACATATATATTGACTGTATATATCTATATATATATATGTCAAGAAAAAAATCACATTTTTCTCTCTCAGTTGAAGGCACACACACCTAATGACTGGGGCCCGAGATAATGAGTAGAGCACCACAGACTTACTCGAGACTTCTGGCTCGGCTCTGTCTGTTATTTGGATGGTTGTAATTGTTTTTCTGGCACAGCAGAACAACAGAATACAATTCACGAAATGAAGTGAGCTGAAAGTAACTGTGTATTATTAATGAGACATAGTCACTCACAGAAAAGTACACAAAGCATTAATATAGCATCTCCCAGTCTGTTCTTTTGACCTTTACAAGGTATGAATGCAGAGGCTGTCCAAGAGGGTGTGTGTTAGATATAATGTTTATACGCATTGAAACTACAAAGACACTGAGTTGTTAGGGAGAGATCTGGGCAGCAGCGTGATGACTGTGACTTTTCACCACGCCAACCAGCTTAGCCATGCAGAACAGGTAGAAACACTTTGACTTGAGATGCAGTCTGGCAACCAGTCATACAAACTACTTCATTTGAAGCATACTGAGACCTTGAAACTAAAGTCCACCTCAGCTTAAAGAGATGAAGGGAAGAGAGAGAAATGATGGAGGGACAAGGAAGAGCAGAGGGAGGAGGGGAGGTGGCAGATGGCTGCACAAGCCATGAAATGTAGAACAGAAAGATGGAGGGAGAGAGGTATAACCAAGGTAGAAGGGGAAGTTAGAGGAGAAAAGGAGGATGATATTTAATGGAACACATTTCATTGGAACTTGTTCCAGTTTTCAGTGTGCCCTGTGGATCCAGAGTGAGATGTTGCTTTTGAATTTTTAAATGTCAAATGTCATAATACAGTGAGCACCACAAACTAAACTCCATTTACCTCCATTGTACTGTGGTGAAGGCAGAAATCTCAAAGTATGCTGTAATGTTTAGATCTTTGCATGTGTTTTTCATTTCATTTCACTACAGTGTCAGTTTGTAGAGATGAAACTTCCATCACAGGCAACATTATGTCTGCTTTTATTGCTATCAGTTAGGTTGTTGTTATGTAGTGCAGTGCAGATATTTCAAATCAGTCTTTGCGCTGCATTACCTCACAACCAGCATGTAACTTTGACAACAGTAAAAACAGATATGATGTTCATAGTTATGGATGGTCTATCTCCAGCCAGGTCATTTATATAGCATATTAAAATGAATGAAAACCAATGGCTGCCAACAATCTATAACTGAAAAATGTAACATAAAGCAGAAGTAGCTGGTGAAAAACGTGCAAAACACTGGTAGCTTAAAGGTATTAAGCTTCACTTTAAGTTTTAGTATCCAATGGTAATCCAAATGCCTATCGAGAATATAATACTGGACCAAACATAAAAATACTCAATGTTTTTTAGCATTAATATTGAATTGAATTTTAATTTTCACTGTAAGATGTGTTTTTCATAACCCCACACTGGTGAAGCTCTGGTGAGGAGTGGAAGAACAGAGAAGAGAGAGGGAGAGTATTAGCAGAGGGGGAAGGGTGTTGGCCCCCTGCAGGGCTGCTGATGGATGCAGGGCTCCTGGGGTTAAGGGGAGGGCTGCCAGGCCCTGAGCCAGGGTACAGAGTGGCAGCTACCTGCCGCTCATCACACACACACACACTCCAATAGCTTTTATTACAGTTTTTAGTCAAACACCAACACAGAGATGCACATCATCCTACACACACAGACACACTTCATGTCTCACATGGGGGTTACATGTTTAACTTGTATCCTTATACTCTCTCTCACACACGCACAGTCACCCCCACCCCCCACACACACACACACACGGGAGGGAGGGAAACAGAAAACAAACCATCTGACAATATGGCTTCAGCCTGTCAGTGGAGCAGACAGAGAGATAGATAGATACTTCATTTATCCTGGGGGGGGGGGGTTACATGTTACAGCAGCAGTACACAAATGAACCACACGGTACAAGTATAGTGCAAAAAACAAATGTCAAACACAAGTACTAACATAAAAGTAAAAAGTATGCCCTTTAAACATGTGCACGTTTGAAAATTGCTGTAAGGTGTGCAAAAGGAATGTAATTATTAAGTAAGTTAAAAAGAGTGCACCGTGCCAGAAGTTACAGAAGATGTAACTGTAAGTCCAGCAGCCTCCCTGTCCACTGGTGTCCACACAGTGACAGAGCGGGGATGAGTTGAACAGTTTGAAGGCCAGCGGCAGGAGTGATCTCCTGTGCTGCTCAGTGGAACACCTTCAGGGGTATGAGTCTTTGGCTGAAGACACTCCTCTTCTCAACCAGCACAACTTGGACAATATCCTCTTCTCCGTCACCACCTCCAGAGTCCAGCTCAACTCCTCCGATCACTGAGCTGGCCTTCCTAATTAACTTGTTGAGCTTGTAGATAGCAGATGAAGTGACTCCCACATCTGATGCAGACAGTCATAGCTCCATATTGTCTTTAATATTGCCATATTACACCATCAAGGACACTGGGGACAACTGACTCAGATTACACCTAATCATCTCCTCTGGAGCGCCCACTGGTGGCATAACCCTGTATGACAATCTGACAGTGACACCATATTCTCTGATGTTAAGCAGGCTGTGGGCTGTTTGAGGCATCAGTTAAACAGCTGGGGTATGGTGAGGCTCTAATATGTCTTATCAAGATGTATCACAGCCAATAGTGAACATTATTTATTCATAATTTTGCAGCCTTTCAAGTCACCCTAAAGAAACTCTTCTTCCAGTTCCTTGAGTAGTCTGACCTTTTACATTACAGACAGAGTCCAGTGATGTCCTCAGTGGGCCATTTCAAGCCTTTCCAGCTAATTGAATGACACCTTAAATGATGTTTATTAATCAGACCATGCTGCTGAGTTTCTGTGTCCTTGTTGTGCCCGATACTAAGCCGTCTAATTAATGGTCAGATCACTCAATAAAGGCTAACTGATAATGGTTGTGTTCAATGGCTATTCTACAATAAAAGGGCTCCGGTTGCAGATAATTAATGTGGCACATCTCTTATGTCAAAAACTAAATGGGCCTATTTAATGTCATTGACCAGGTAGTGAGGTGAGAATGTCCCATACTTGTCCATGCTGCTGTCTGCTCCGACTCAATGACTTTTCACTCCGTCATCTTCAACAGCTTTGTATTATTTTGGATAACCCCATGAATAAGTCTTTTAAAGCTTGTTTGTCTCTGCAGTTGAGTTAAACCTTTAAGACGAGAAGAAGCTGCTGTCTTTATCAAATAAATGGTGTGTGTGTGTGTGTGTGTGTGTGTGTGTGTTGGGGGGGGGGGGGGGGTAAAAAACCGCTAATCGTCTGTAATCCTTTTAATATGTCTCACACTTTACTCTGTCAATACACAAAGCTTAGCTGCTCCAGCTTCACTGAGTGCAACCCAGAACTGGAAGAACCGAGTATTAATGGGCATGAGAGGAGAGGAGGGTCTGCTGGGTCACCAGCTTACTGCTGACCTTTCATCACAAACAGCTGATGCACTCAGAACTGTGTATCATCACGATGAGAAGTGGTCATTTTGTATTTTATTGTTTTTTCACAGACTTGCGGTGGCAGTGCGGACAAGGGAGCCCAAGCCCCTCCTCGCCACTTTCTCCCCATACCAAATGTGGACCGCTCCGCAGGTAAAGAGATGTTTTAAATCAAGGGGGAGGGAGGGGAGAGTAGGGCTGGGGCTGTCCGCTTTTGTTCTGCAGAAAAAGGGGGCTTGTTCTTAGCAGATCAGCCTGCCATTTTAACCGGGGGTGTGTGAGCGCCGAGCGAGAGGCTTGACACGGGAGCGGTGTGAGATGGGAGAAGAGAGAGGAGAGAAGGAGCGTCCTGCCTGCAGTCCTGCCACAACCGAGCGGAGCAGCAGCATCGAGCCACTGCGAGAACAGTGAGGAGCCCGAGCCAGCCCGAGCCTCCTCTACAGCGGAATCACACACACCTGAAGGCCGCAGAGTACCACGGGGATTACAAACCAGGAGGAATAGTCTGACAGCCCGAACCAGCTAGTTTGTAATATAGAATAGAAGAACAAAACTCCGCACAGCTCCGCTTCTGCAAGTGCACTTAGACTTTGCCTAGCCTTATGACAGAAACAGACATTTTATTTTAAAGAGAAATCATCATTAATCACGGCTATTCAGCTATTTCAGCTGGGCAGGGTTGCCTATGATGGTCATTGATTTGATGAAGAATGTGTCCGCCGGGCGTGCATGAGCCTCTCTGTCAGCACCTCTGACCTTTTTGTGGATTTCGGTGTAATCTTTGGACTTGATTGTTTGATTTCTAACGAGATCAGCTGGACTTTGCAGTTCTGAAAGAATCCTGGTCAGAATTAACTGGAAAAGCTTTTCACCTCCATCCAACATGCGACCCATCCCATCCAGACTCAGCTATCTGTGAGTGCTTGTCCTTCCTCACTTCCACTCTTTACGCACTGTTCATGCTCCTTCACGCAGCTCCGAAGTAACTTAATGCATGGTTTTCTTCTTCTTTACAGGTTTCTACACTTATTTGCATTGTGCTACTATGCTCAGGTATGTCACTGCTTTCATTTCTTTTAATATAAATGTTTTAGAATGTTCCTTATTTATTTTGGGTGCTAAAATAAGCATTAGCTTCAATAATCTCTAAAGCATATGGCAGTCCAATCTTGTGATGCACGGCGCAATAACAGCGAGAGGAGGAAAGGTGAGGGATCATCATAACATTATGTGATACAACAATATCGGATGGCTCCCACGGTGCGCCGGGCAGCGGGGCGCACGGCTTGCTGGCAGCTTGCTGATGAACATACCGGCCCTGGCACGGGGCGCGCGGGCACAGACGGGGCATCGGGGCAGAGGGAAATGCTTGTGAGTCTTGTGAAAAATGTCGTGGGGTTCAAAGTAACCAGGGCCAATGTTTCCGCCAGCAGCAGTCATTCCATCACAGCGGCGCGCGGCGGAGAGATCGAAATAAAAATTCAGACTTAGTGTAAAGTTAAAGTAAATATTCTGTTAGTCCATACAATGAAGAATGAGAAGTCGAGTAGTGATCGCGTTCATAAAGTGTTTTTGCTCTGCGCTGTGGCGCACATTCTCCTGTACGCACAACCTGTAATCACACCGTGCGTCCTTTTTGGAAGCTGTTAATTTCATTTGGCAGCAGCTCTCCTGGAACTTGTTACACTTGTCACTCGGGAAAAAACAACAACAAGCTGTTGTTGCGTTGGGATATTTTCCCCTCTGTGTCTAAGTGCTTAAATCAGCGCTTTGGGTCTAGAAAAGCGCATTACAAATATAATAATAATAATAAGTATTATTATTATTATTTAAAAAATTCCTACAGTAACCAGAAGACACACAATTGGCTTCACTCTCAATACTTGAGTCCTGATTTTTTTTTTGTCTCCCTTTTGCGCAGTTTAATGTCAGTAAAAAATAAATAAATCGATATAAAAGACACATGTACACATACTGATGATTGTGATGACATCTAATTTCTGACAGGTAACCAATCAGTCCCCGCCTAATTTCACGCAGCATGTAAGCGAGCAGAGCAAAGTGACGGACCGCGTGAGCCGCAGATTGATCCGGATCTACCAGCTGTACAGCCGGACCAGCGGCAAGCATGTGCAGGTCCTGCCCAACAAGAAGATCAACGCCATGGCCGAGGATGGAGATGTGCACGGTAAGAGAAGCCCTGCAATTCAATAAAGACACCAACTCCTTCTGTGGTAGGCCTAACATCGAAAAATCCTCTTCAAAAAAGAGTCTTTAATTTAATTTCGTTCACTTTTGCGGGTTTAGTTTTCGAATTCCATAATTTTTCTTGCAATTTCGCACCACTGCAAAAAATAATCTGGATTTGTTTCATGTTATGTTAAAACTCTTTCACTTTGTGGACTTCATTGTCCGTTCAGCGAATAAAGATTTCAGGATTCCGGGTTTGATATATTTTCGCCATGCAATTTTTAGAAAAATCTGTCCTCACCACATTCTATCCCCATTGACCAGCAAATGTATATTATTTGACCATTTTACCATTTGCTTTTAAAATGTATTCTTATTATTCTATCATTTTATGATTTTGTTTCCAGACTTAATTTCTACTCCTGAATTTCTTTTTGCCTTGTGATTGAAATTATTTTCAGCATTTTTTCAAAACGTGGCTCAATGCCAATATTCTAATGTCTTTTACCAGTGAAATTGGGGATGCAATATCCCAGGGCCTGAAGCATTTAAAGAGCAAAATATCTGAGATATAAAAATGAAAAAAATAACTCACTTTAAAAGGCAATTTGAATGCTTTAATTTCTTTCATCAAAGGTGTGAATTAGCAAGTACAATGAAGAGGGAAATTCTAATGCAAATCAATATATTTGCCGAATTTGTTGTATGAAGACCCAATCATTCAGTCATTCAAAGATTTACATATTTCTGACTTGTTTCAAGATGCTGAAATTTCCAGACAAAAGTGAAACCCCCTTATCATCACCATTTTCTTGAAGACTTTGGCCCTTAACTAGTTGACTGTTGGAGGTGGTCATTCTTTGCACCAGTTGTGATCCCAGTCTGTACTGTTGGAGGGGAAGAGGCTCAGAAAAACTGTCCAATGGACTGTAGATGGTGCTGGAGGTGATCCTCCAGAGATCCTGCACGTCTGGAAGAGCCATTAGAAATCATCTTACTTCTACCTCCTGAACATTTGCTGCATAACCACTTCTCCCCTCTCCACCCCCACCTTCAAGCCCTCTCTGTCCAGCCCCAGAACCAAACGAGCCTCATCGAGCTCTGCAGCCTACAGTTTTTGTTGTATTTAGAGTAAACTGAATTCTATAAAGAACATGGACTCATCCACTGAAAAACCTCCACTACATGATGGTGTGTGCTGCTGTCTGTACAGGGGCTCAAATATAGCTGTTTCAGGATGTAATTGTATGCACGTGTATGACCTCAAAAACAGTGTGCAAACTATTCAGGTCAACTGAAGTAATTTTGTATGAAATGAGAGAGAAAGTGTGAAAGGGGAAATGTGTGTGTCTCCCACGTCTCTCTTTGACTCAGACTCTGCCCGTGATCCAGCTCAGCTGTAACTGCTGGTTCTGACCACAGCTATAACTCTCAGACATGTAGTGGTTAGCCAGTGGGTGGGTGGAAAAGGCCCTGACCATCCTCAGAGACCTCAGTAACCCTGTGGCCGACGCCATGAAACCAGTTTTATCAGACAATGTAGATTAAAATGGCATTTATAAAAGGTCGTCTGCTATTGTCTTTTAATGTTCTGGATCAGTATCAATGAGAATGTCAAACCATCTGTCATTCTGCAAAAGTTCAATAATAATGACATTCACCAACATTATCTTTTTTTTTTTTATCTTGTTGAAAAGCAATGTAAAAATGCACAAAGCCCCATAAAGTCATGCTCTGTGAACAGTCCACATTTCCTGTTTCTTTCAGTACTTCTCAGGATATAGAGATAAATGTGGAGCTTTATGTGTGAGGTCAATGCAGATTTGATGGGCCTGCCAGGATCGCCTCTTTAGCTTTCAGAGAATCAAGAGACACGTGGTTTTATCATTTTGCAAGAATTTCAGCTTGCATAAATCCCCAGGAATGGTCCCACAGGTTTTGGGGTGTGTGTGTGTGTGTGTGTGTGTGTGTGTGTGTGTGTGTGTGTGTGTGTGTGTGTGTGTGTGTGTGTGTGTGAGGAGAGTGCGTATGCATGCTTGGAAACACACTCAAGCATTTCTGCTTGTGTTGTCAATGCTTTTATGTCCATGCACACATGCATGTGCACTGTTAAGTCATTCATTCAGGTTCTAATGTTTTAAAACTATTTCAGACAGGCACCACAAAAGAAACATCTTTTGCTTAAATCACATTAACACTTAACCATCCTGTTCTCAGCTGTAGTTGCTAACAAAACTCTTTGTGTTTGATTTCTTTAGCTAAACTCATTGTGGAAACGGACACATTTGGGAGCCGAGTGCGCATCAAGGGCGCTGAGACGGGCTTCTACATCTGCATGAACAAGAGGGGGAAGCTCATCGGCAAGGTGAGGAGAAAAGTTGGCCGAAGCAGTGGCAAAAAATTGGCTAGCTTATTGTAGCTGAGGTCAAATTGTCAACTGTTGTAGCAGCACAGCTAGAGGAGTGTTGAAGACAAGTCATATTTACAGTAAATAGAAAAAATGAACATCATTTGGAACTAGCTGGGACTATGACCATATGAATCAAAAGTGGTGGATAATAAGAGACTATGTACATCAGTTTTATGAGTTTATGATACTAACAACTTTGGTTGGTGATACTCTGTATTTTTCTAATCTCAACAAATCCCATGAAAAGACTCAAACCAACAATGTGTTAGTCTCTCAGTACTTCTGACTTCCCTACCCTGTCACCTCACAAATATATACTTTCAGTTTTAAATAAAGGCTCAGTAGTTTCCTACAACAGCTGGCCACTGTAGTTTTTAACAAACATTACTCAAACAAGAGGTAATAGTGCATTTGTTGGGGATTATTTTCAGCTGTGGACTAATACACATTTGGTAAGAGGAATGAGCTACATCACGTTTGGCTACATTTGGTAATACTTGTTAGTAGGATCAGTTCACTGTTGGTTTTGGTCTTTTAATGGGATTTGTTGAGATTAGAAAAATACAATAAGAAAATTAAAGAATAATTCCAACCTGCAGACCATATCTAATCTATTATGCTATATTTTTAGTTGTAGATTGCACTAGTTTAACCTTAGAGGTGTGTGTGTGTGTGTGTGTGTGTGTGTGTGTGTGTGTGTGTGTGTGTGTGTGTGTGTGTGTGTGTGTGTGTTTGGTGCTGTCATGACTTAAGGAAGATGACCAGCTAGATAATGTAAGGTTTTCCTTCATGCTTCTATAATCAGTATAACGGAGTGTTTAGAGGCTAATGATAGTTATATGATAGCTAGCCTTACATGCTGTTTGTATTACAGCCTTTAAACTGGACATCAACACTATAAGGCTCCAGGTTAGGGTTTAGTTATGTGTCTCAGATGAGTATTCGTTGCCGTTCTGTCAGTGTGTAGGTGTGTGTTCCAGGCTGAGGATATCTCAGTGCCCCTCTCTCACGGTGACGGCTAATAAACAGAGCTGCCAGCCTCTCTGCACCCCCCCACACAAACTCCCCTCCACCCACCCAGCACCCTGCCTTGTACACCATCTGCCCTGAGCTACCAGCCCAGTCACAGCCTGCCACGGCCCCAGTGTGTGTGTGTGTGTGTGTGTGTGTGTGTGTGTGTGTGTGTTGAAGAGAGAAAGAATGAACAGCGAGTGTGTCTTTTGGGTGTATGTGTGCATATGGGTTTATCATGACTATTTTTAACTTTTACTATTTTGTCCAAAAAGGTGGAAGCTTGTTACAGTAGGCTAGCACTGTGTGTCCAAGTCCAGTTAATGCTGTTTAAGCTGACCTTACTGTACATTTAATCACTGGTGGAAATTGTATAATGTTTTGTATTTGATGGCAGAGGTCACACTTCACCCACATTTTTATTTACCGTCTCATCCCTGAGCAAACAACCTGATCTAATGGGGCCTTAACTGAACACAGCAGAGGACTGGTGAGATGTATTTAAGGATCTATTGATTGTTATTCAATTCAAGCAGAGCTGGTCAGTTAAATTTAGCCACAAATGCAACAGGAGATCAAACCATGAGTCAAAGTGACACTTGGGGGCCTGATTAAGGCTTCATGGCTGGAGGATCTGTCCTGCAGCTACTGACCCACGAGGGCTGCTGGATGTTTTCTAAAGGGGGAGAAGAGTCATCGCTTACTGTCATCCCCCTCTCTCTGATCTGTAATGACTGTAGCATATGCTGCATGTATGAGGGGAGGGCTGTGTGTGTGTGTGTGTGTGTGTGTGTGTGTGCAGGGGACAAGCTGCACAGGGAAGCCTTTATACATCTGATATTTCCCATCTGTAAATCTTCATCGAGGAGTCTTCTCTGAACATCCCCACTAACTGTTTTTCTCTACGTGTGTGTTTCTGCAGAAAAACGGACAAGGCCGCGACTGTATCTTCACTGAGATCGTTCTGGAGAACAACTACACGGCGCTGAGGAACGCCCGCTATGAGGGCTGGTACATGGCCTTCACCCGCCGTGGGCGGCCACGGAAAGGCTCACGGACACGCCAGCACCAGCGTGAGGTCCATTTCATGAAGAGGCTGCCGAAGGGGCATCAGCCCGCTCACTCAAGCCACCACCGCCCTTTCGACTTCATCCACTATCCCTTCAGTCAAAGGACTAAACGTACACGATACTCGTCAGAGCACTGAGGAGGGGGAGGAAGATAGAAAAGACAGAGAGAGAAAGAGGAGAAACTGAGAGACTGACTGAATTACCAGCAGCCGACACACTCCTCTGCTCTCCAAAAAAAAAACCTCTAGAGATGTTTTTATACTGAGCATTACTATATCTTAATATGTAGTTTGTTTTCTATTTTTCTCAAAGTAAAAAAAAAGCTGTACATTGACAAAAAACATGAGAAATCTATTTTTGTACTCCAGACTTAGAACTGACCTGTCTAAAAAAAAAAAAAAAACAAGACAAAAAGAGAAGTTTGTTTTTAGATGCACATAACTCATTGTCTGACTTATCGGGGACATCTTAGTAGAGTGCGTTGTGTTGTTTTTTTTATGTCATTTTGACCAGTGGAGTCATTTTTTGGACTCTCGCCTGCTGCTCAAGGAGACTTGAAGGGCCCTGATTGACCGCACTGCCAGGGAACGCTGCGTTCACAGACACAAACTGTCACACACTGCGTTGCAGAGCACCAGGGTTCAGTAAACGTTGCATAAGCACGTGGTGGTAACACTGCAGTGTTTAAGCTTCTTGCTAGATGCTGCATCCTGACTGGGATCATTCTGTATCTTTCTCACACAGTTCAAGCAAACAGAGCTTTAATAGCGTCTGATGGAACAATGTGGCAGCTACATTTGATAATCACAGGTTTCCTGTTCTGACTGTAATGTTGATGTGTACAAAATGCATTGAAGTGTAAGGAACCCCTCTACACACCCACTAGCCCTCACCCTCTTGTGTTCTTGTTGCCCCTGAATGTCTGTTTTTATACATATATAAATATATTTTTATTTGAGGATGTGTAAAATAATTTTAAGGATGGAATATTTATTTAAAATGTGTAATAAATGTACATTAAAATACTGATATTAAACTCTTGTTTGGTACATGCCTGCTTTGGACCCATTTGTGAAACCCACATTCGAGTTTGCTGACCAGCCCTATCCTCTATGCATACGTGCGAACAATTTTGTTTTTCTGCCGGGCTCCTTAACACCTGTGCACTTGCTGCTCTAGTTGTTATGTAGTTTTTCAGGATACCTTTTTTTAATATAAAATGTTTCCATGTGCTTTTCCTGAAAGGGGGGAAATTCACAAAAACATACTTTCCAATTACAAGAACATTTCTTGACGAACATCATCCATCCACACTTGCTAGATTCAATTCAATTCAATTCAGTTTTATTTATATAGCGCCATATCATAACAAAGTTATCTCAGGGCATTTTTTCGAGTAGAGCAGGTCTAGACCGACTCTTTATATTTATATTTATATTTACAGAGACCCAACAGTTCCCACCATGAGCAAGCACTAGGCGACAGTGGCAAGGAAAAACACCCTTTTAACAGGCAGAAACCTCGAGCAGAACCAGGCTCTAGGTGGGCGGTCATCTGCCTCGACCGGTTGGGTTGAAGGGGGAGTGGGGGGGCAGGAGAGAGAGAGCAGGAGGAAAGAGAACATACAGCAGCACAATACAGTTCCACATAGGGATGTAAAGCAATAGCTGTGGTAATGGTATTGATGGAAATATTAATAAAAATAATACTAATAGCAATATTATAATAGTAATACTAATAATAAGAGCAATAACTAATAGCAGCAGTGGGTGCAGAGCAGGAGCACGGGGGCAGCAGGTGGTTGCAACCATAGATCCAGACTCTACAGCTCCGGAGGCAGAAACACCTGCAGAAAGCAACAGAAGGAGAGAGGGAGAGAGAGAGAGGAGAGAAAGCACACAACTACGGGAAGATGTTGAATTAGTAACAAGCATTGATGGGATATGAGGGCGTACAGATGGAGAGGAAGAGGAGTAGAGAGGAGCTCAGTGCATCATAGGAAGTCCCCTGGCAGTCTAGGCCTATAGCAGCATAACTAAGGGGGGGCTCAGGGGTCACTTGAGTCAGCCCTAATATAAGCTTTATCAAAGAGGAAAGTCTTAAGCCTACTCTTAAATGTGAGGAGGTTGTCCGCCTCCCGTACACAAACTGGGATCTGGTTCCACAGGAGAGGAGCTTGATATGGCTGTTAACTCTAACTGTGATGACAAGACTTCAGGCAGGTGCACACAGTCACTGCACCCTGCTGTTGTTGCATGTTCCAGCGTGTAACTCTCCCTAAAACCACAAATAGTCGATTTTACATTCCATGTACAGATTAAACATTTTCTCATCTCAGTCTTAGAAAGACATCACAGAAGTGTTTCCTAAAATGTTGATGCTGCTGAATACTGCAGCATGCAGGCAACCCCTGCAAATCTAACAGCGCTGCAATCTACACCACAGATAATGAATTTAGTGTTTACATAATGTCAGCTTGTTTGTTAGTTAGCTGTATGTGGTCAGCTATCCATCACTGTCTTCCTGTTTTCTGTGAAGCCACGGTAGGAGACAGTAGCACTTAGCTGTATATGCTGGTAATTAGAGGTCTCCACTGGTCTGAACATTTGCTTGAACATTCGCCTGTTATTATTGTATGTAAAGTAGAAGTAGACCCAGCCATTATGAAAATACAAACTCAACTTGAACAGACCAACAACAAATTGACCAACACTGGAAACAGGACCCAAAGTGACCCAAGACTAGAAACTGTGGTTCTGATGCTCTTCCTCCAGTTAGACTGAAGCCTGAGTCGAGCATTTACTCATCTGCTTGTTACTATTACTATTACTGTTTTTGGACTATAGCTGCCCCTTTAGGCCTACTCAGATTTGGAACCACATTCAGCATGGGACCCTCTGGTTGTCATAGTGTGTTTCAGTCATTCTTCTTAAGACTTCTTCAGCTGAAAGTCCAGTTAAAAGTGTTGACTATAGGTCTGCGGAATATTTCTTATGTATAATTTGTTTTTTAATTATCAGTCACCTCCATTGTGTTGACAGAAGTCTCAGAGAAAAAAATCTCCAAACCTGGAAAAATAAAACCAAAACTATTAGAGAGAAGTGAGACAATGTGTTTTGTGCAGTTTTAACCCTGTCTCCTAGAAATGACATTTATATTCAATTAATTTACAACAGCAAATATGTTTTGAAAGAAACATAAGGAGGAACTGTTGTTAATTAACGTATTTGGCAAGTCACAAAATGTTAATACTGAACGTATCAGCAACATTTTCACTGAAACATATTTCATTTGTTTTCCTACAATATCAACTCTTGTGATACTATATCAGCTCGTAGCAACTAAAGCATGATTATTGCTGTTTTTTAGGGTTATGTATCAGCACTCACAGCACTTGGTTAAGTTTAGCAAAATATTGTTGTCTTGGTTAAATATCGAAAATATTCAAAAGTGACTTGTAGCAAGACACACAACGTGTTTATTGTAGTAGCATTTACCAAAACCACGATCTTTCCCTAACCTTAGCCAAAGTGCTTTGTTGCCTAAACCAAACCACACGCTGAAACCAGGACGTTAAATTCCAGTCCCTAGTGTCAAAGTCCTGTGCTTTGTACACCCACCAGCTACCTTGAGCACCTCCCTATGACGGTACATAAATGTAGCACTCCCTACACTACAAAGAATGTCACTGGTGAACATAATCATATTACATTTCCTTTCAAAATGTAATAAGGAAAACAAAGTTGTTATGTCTCGTCGGTTGTGTTAAGTTCATGTCTGTCATATTTCTGTTTCCTGTTCTGGCGTGTCTTATTTTGAAAAGTCTAACCTTCCCTCTCGTTTCAGGTTCCTTTACTTCCAGTCCTTGTGTGTTTCCCGCCTGTGTGATTGTCTGCCCCGCCCCGATTGTTTCCACCTGTTCCCCATTACCTCTTGTGTATATATTGTCAGTGTCTCCCTGGTCTTGTTGCCAGATCGTTGCCATTCCCATGGTTTGTCACGTCGTGCTCTAAAAGAACCTTTTTTGTAAAGAACTTACATTTTCTTCAGTAAACAGTTAAAAGCCTGTCTGTCTCCTGCGTCCTGCATTTGGGTCTTTCCTGCCTTGCCTGGAAGCGTAACAAAAGTGGTAGTATATAATATCTGGAGACAGGGTTGGCAGTTTAGGTGGACCAACATTTTAAAAACTAGTTGGCTCATAACTGGTCCATTGCACTTCATCAGCCTTACAGTTGAATTAATTTCTCTGTATTGTAACAGAAGCATTTATGTATTTACTTATGTCTGTGGCAGCAATGTCAACAAAGATCACACAAATGTTCATAAAAAGGTCAATAGTGAAAATGTCTGGGGCTGGCTAATTTCACTGAAAAGCTCAGTAGCCTGCAGGCCAAATCAATCAGTAATTTGTTGCATTTTGCTTGAAGAAGGCGCAGGTGCTGCTCATGTCAGACTCTTCACATCTCGGACCAAAACTTTGAACAGACCCAGGACCCATAGCAATTCAAGTCAGAACCTGACCCACCTTATTTAAGTCCCATTGTATACCTCATCTGTCTATTCGCTTCCACTCAGAACATTATTGACAGGATATTTTTGAGTTTTCTTTTCTTTTTTGTCAGAGGTTTGTTAAGAAATAAACATGTGCTTCTTTTCTAGTGTTGGTGTTAACTTTCTTACACCAGCACCTCTGAAGTGAACAGAAAGGAAATGCTGTGGCCTTTGGTTTCTCCCCACATGAAACCTGACCAGGGAAAGCTAACAGGGAGGGTATTCTTAGTCTGATCTCAACAGGGATAACAAGGTCATTTGAAGTCATAACCCCCCCCCACCACCCCCCTCCTTCCTTTTTAGCAGATAGCAGCATGTCAGTGTCAGAGCACTTTGCTGTTGTGGGGATGATACCGCTGTGTTTGTTTTTAGGCTTTAGCTTCCTTCAGGATCTGTAACTCTCAGTATCTCCACTGTTATTCTTTCATCTCCCACCTTTTAACACCCAGCGTTTAACTTGATTGGACAATCCCAGCAGGTACTAGTGTGTGTGTGTGTGTGTATGTGTGTGTGTGTCTATGCAGATATGATTGTGTGAAAGAGAGTTAGATCACAATATTGATTTGCCAGTGTATGGCTCTGATATTGGCCTCTTATTGGTGCAGTCCATGTCATACACCTCTGATATGATTGACTGATTGATTGATTGATTAATCAAACTACATTATTATACTTAAGCCTGAACTAAATAACAGTCAGTCTGAAACAGCAGTTCTATTGAGGAATACCTCAGCTGAATCCCTGTGTGTGTGTGTGTGTGTGTGTGTGTGTGTGTGTGTGTGTGTGTGTGTGTCTGACTTGTGTATTAGTGGGTCAGTTTCTCTGTGTTAGTATGTGTGTTTGTTTGCCAGCAGGAGAGCAAATAGTTCCACTACTGCTGATTGAAAGTATAAATTTCCTTCAAGAGGACATTTGTTGCAGAGCGTTCATGCTCCTCTCACACTGTCATACTGGAGTTCTAAGGAGCCAGGGACTTGCAACCTATGCTGGCAATTGTATGAACCTGTTCTCACAATTAATTACAAACTTTTAAAGAATCAGCTCAGGTCAGTGTAGCAGTTTGAGAAGAACAGTTTGTACTGTAGTGAACTGGTTTCAGTCTAACTACAATGAAGGTTTACATATTTACACTAAGCTATTGAGTTGAATCAAGATTTTGATAAGGTGTAATTATACGATACTTGTTTGCGTGCACATTGTGACTACCCTACGAATCCTGCATTGCTTCAAAACATTGGTTGTGCATGTTTTCAGTAATGATTGCTACGTGTCCACAAGAAGCCCCTGAGCCGTTGGGGCAGTTTATCAGGATCCGAAGTAGCCAGCCGTCAGCAGCCAGCCCTGCCACCAGACAAGCACATTAATATGGGACAAAACATTTTAAATTTCTGAAAAATGTGTTCCATGCATCTGCACATGACAGCTACGGTATGGTCAAGGGTAGGGAAAGATCATGGTTATCGCAAATAACATAGTAATAGTATATTCAATTCAATTCAACATAGTAATAACTATAGTTGAGGTAGTGTTAAGATTCCAAAAGTAAAGCACTTGACTATAGTTAGGCAACTTGAATAATGTTAGGGAAGGATCATGGTAATGGAAAAAAGGCAAACAATTGCAGGTCTGTGACAGAACACTTTGCTGGTTTCCTTACACCCTTACTCTCTGCTTCACTAAATAAAGGACAGACTGTACTTCCTGCACTGACACTGAATTTTGGTACTGGGCATAAATTGTGACCTGCAGAATCATCCAAAAGGAACAGAATTATTTAAAATACTAAAATATTTTGCTGCAGCAGCACTGTGAGCAATCCACAACAACAATGGTGGTAGGTTTTGAAGAGAAACTACTAGAATGTTGCCATGTGTAGTTATATTTACGTTGTGCAAAACTCGAAGTTCTCTATGAAAATGTTACTTGTGCATTAGTATATAAGCAATCTTAGATAGGATAGACAATATAGTGAAGATGTTACTCTTCTTATGGTGCACTCAGACTGCAAATGTACATCTTCCTTTGTTCACACAAATCTGCTTGTTAGAGTGTTGTTTTCATTTGCTGTTCTACAAATATGCTCTGACTCTGTGTGTGGAGGGCGTTTAAGTTTGAGTGTGTGCATGCAGCAGAGCAGCACTGGTTTTAAAACTCACCAGGAGCTCCTATTTTTGCTATTGCTGCTATTTTCCTCTGGATTTTGTACATTCATCAAGTGGAGTCATACACTTTGTGAATGTGACATCACCTTAACTCTTCAGCCCAAGAGTAAATCTTTCTTGTCTTTGTATGGGTTCACCTCATTACCTTTTCTCCTTGTGTTCAGTCTGAACACACCTCTCAGTAGTCATGCAATGTCCTGAGGGTGGCTCTAGAAAAAGCTGTCATTAAAGTCAAAAGGGGTTTGTTTGTTTGTTTGTTTGTTTGTTTGTTTGTTTGTTTGTTTGTTTGTTTGGACATATGAATGTCCTCAGCAAAGTTCAAATCACACCAGTAGAGTCTGAAATGGCTGACAACTCTAGAGGAAAGGTCAGAGGCTCATCAAAATGATTAGGAATCTTGTTCTTTGAACCATGAATATCTCCAGCATATATTTTGGCAGTGTGGCCTGTAGTTGTACAGATATCTTGCTCTGGACCAAAGTGTTGGACATAGTCTACATACCAACCTACTTACACTGCTGTTCTTCAGCCCCATCACTAGAGGGACAAAAGCTAAATACTAGATAATAAAACTTAACATGCAATGTTTTATTAGTCCTAGCAAGAAGATGTCAGAGCTCATCAACATGCAGAACAGATGAGACCCAGACAGATGGAACATATCAGGCTAAAGGTTAAAGAAGAGAAGATGTGTTTGATGTTCAGCTGACCTTAGCATGTACAGCTGATAAGGTATTATCAATTAATCTGTGTATTATTTTCTTGATTAACTGATTAATTGTTTAGTCAATAAAATATCAGAAAACTGAAAAACATTTTTTTAAATGTCCATCATAATTTCCCAAAGCCCAAGGTGACATCTTCAAAAGTCTTGTTTTATCTGACAAACAGTCCAAAAACCCAAAGATTTGAGTTTGCTATCACAAAAGACTGAAAAAAGGAAAGAATATCCACATGTGAGAAGCTGGAGCCAGAGAATCAGAATCAGATTTATTGCCAAGTAGGTTTTCACATACAAGGAATTTGCTTTGGTGTATTGGTGCATAAATA
The DNA here is from genome assembly GCA_005408345.1 of Macquaria australasica. Lineage (NCBI taxonomy): Eukaryota > Metazoa > Chordata > Actinopteri > Centrarchiformes > Percichthyidae > Macquaria > Macquaria australasica. The sequence goes on along the minus strand of SEMN01000204.1, from coordinate 281,692 downwards.
AGCATAGTAGAGAGAAATACAAATAAATACAAATATATAGAATAAAGCAAATAAAAAAAAAAGCACTGTAAAAAAAAAAAAAAAAAAAAGTCAATACAAATATTAGCAACAAAACATGAAGAAATATACAATTAATTAGAATTAAATAAAATTAGAAAAAACTACACTAACATGAAACATTTTGTGCATGATGTTCAAAGTATTAACTGAGTGATGTGCAAAAGTTCACAGTATGCAGTGTACAAAGAATTTAGGCATGTTTTGCTCTTAGTGTTGTTTCCGTTGGTGTTAACATCAATGCCATTACCATATCTATGCTGTATTGAGCTGCTGTATGTTCTCTTTCCTCCTGCTCTCTCTCTCCCGCTCCCCCCTTCCCCCTTCAACCCAACCGGTCGAGGCAGATGACCGCCCACCTTGAGCCTGGTTCTGCTCGAGGTTTCTACCTGTTAAAAGGGAGTTTTTCCTTGCCACTGTCACATAGTGCTTGCTTATGGTGGGAACTGTTGGGTCTCTGTAAATATAAAGAGTCGGTCTAGACCTGCTCTATTCGAAAAAGTGCCCTGAGATAACTTTGTTATGATATGGCGCTATATAAATAAAACTGAATTGAATTGAATTGAATTTTCTTAAAAAAATGATTCAAAAAGATTCTTTGCCTGAACCTTTGTTCTTAATGAAGGATAGCTGGGTGCTTTCAGGAGTTTGGACATGAAATTAGAAGTCCTACCCTACCCTGACTGTCAGTGTTCTGGTAATGTCTTTTCATATGTCTTCATAGCTCATTTGTTGTCATGGAAATCCAACTTCATCCCATTTCCATAAAATGATCTTTGTCATGATGGAAACATTTTGTGACCCTGCACTTCCTTTCTGCTGAGAAGACACAGCTGAATGGAAGAGCTCCTTCACTAGTTAATCCTGCCTGAATAAAGGCTATCCAACCCAAAGCACTGAATGAAATGGTCTTGACAATACTTGACATTAATCTGCTTAACTCCTTCCACATTGTATTAACAGAGGTGTCCTTCCCTTAAGACTCTCCATAGAAGCTCACAGACACCAGATCAATTCATTAAAGCCAGTGCTTTGTGATAACTCAATAAAATGCAGTTTTGATAGCTTTAAAGAGAGAATATGGTTTTGCAGGTGACTCCATGGGTTTATGATGTTGCTTCTCCAATCCAGGATTTGCGGAAAACAATTACACCTTGTAAATTGATTCAATCACAGCCCTAGTCTGCCTTCTCCATTACAGCCCCCACCACTGCCTCCAGTGTCTGTAAAGTCAGAGTGAACCTCAGAGAAGAACTGGTTTGTGGGAAAAATCACACCTTCTGTGTCGCCAATGCTGCCATGCAAATGTGGAGCAATTCCAGTGCAAAGAAACAGGGGTAACGTCGCTTTCATCCATTTTATTGAGCCACAACCATCATCCTTAACCCTGGATAAACAAACAGAGCTACCTTCTTCATTTGCTTAGGGAGCAATTTAACCTCTGCCTCGACCCCCCCTGTGGAGGCCGTAGAATAGCAGGGGTGACCAGAGAACGCGACCCTGTCTCCTTAAGCAGCCTTGAATGCTACAAGCCGACACAGAAGCTGCCCCCATCAAAAAGCACTTACAACCTCCAGCCACTTGTATACGCTCTGAAACATTCAGTGAGATGAAGATTTTCCCAGGGAGCAAACAGCCCTTGTTGACCCTCTGGGCTGGCTTCTGTGAGCTGTAGATGGTGGGAGAGTCATATAACAATAGTAATCTGAACTCCTCCACGGACTTTGTCCAGAATATAATTTGCCAGTTCATCAGGTACGGAGATACCTCCAAATTATCCCTTATTTAGTGCATTTGGAATTAATGTTGCTCCTTCAGAAATGAAGTTATTGATCAATTATTAAGTATACTCGGACTTGGTCTTGACAAATCAAGATATTATTTTCTTGATGTAAACAAATCTAGTAAAGTCTATCAACTGCTTCAGATTTGAATGTGGCATAACTAATGGTCCAAAATGGTGTCAAGGAAAATTAAGACTACACTTTTTCACAAAATATGACTCCTTCAAACTGATTTAGACTTGAGCTGAGAGAATTCCCCAAAAGCTGGAGGTGCTGTTTGGAGGGCTATGGAAGGACACGCAGTAATAATTTCATATGAACCTCTCTTTCTTGATTTTCAGTCATTCTTCTTAATTGTTGTTTTCAGTCATTGTTGTATTAGAGTGTTTTATCCCTTAAAAACCTAACCAGGGATAAGGACTGCAAATTAGCTACAGAGTATATACATTGCATCGGTAGCATTTGGTTTAAATGTAACAATATGTTACGTAATATCTATCGTCCCTGTCAAATAAATGAATAAAATATAAATAAATCATACAGAACATAACCTATAATACAGAGGACTGATCAGTTCTATTCAGTCCATACATTGCTTATTCTTGGTAGCTCATCCAATCTGAGTGACTTGATTTTTTTAACTTAAATTTTTAGATCCAAATATGACCAAGTGAATTGGAGTAACCTGAATAGTTTTTTGAATATTGGACACTAGAGTTTTTTTATTGGTGAACCCTAAAAAATACTTTAAAAAACTTTTTGAAATTTCACAGAGGGGAATTCAAACCACGTTAATACTGATAGTTGGTTTTCAAAGTAAAATAAACAGAACATAAACATGCTTTCTACAGTTGCACACAAATTACACATGGTGTCTTTTTCAGGCAAAAGGTATTCCAGTAAAAAAAAGGAATTTCTCTTTTTTCCACCAGAAATGTAATCCTGGCAGTGTGGAAAAGGCCTCGAAAGAACCCTTAGACCATCATGCAGAGAGATAAAACTTACAGGCTAGTGGCTAGTCTGGGGAATTTGGACTCCTGTCGTGACCTCAGTATTTCTAAAATCCTGGCTATACCCCTGAGTAATTCATACATTTCAGCCTGTACTCACTAAGTATTGACATGCCATACCCAGGCCTAGTGTTTTGAAGTGACAGTTGTAGGAAATAATGCAGAGACATTGTTCATAAAGGCTAGGCTTTAATTGTAATTACATGATATTACTATAAATGACAAAACAAATTTGTACTAACAGTAAAAATGGAAAATGAAAAGAATAAATCCAGTTTACAAAGAATTTAATATTGGATTTAACATTGGATTATTCTTTCTGTAACTGTTATTAGAAAGGAACGTAACACTGTTTTAATGTGATAAAACACCTTGTATCTGATTAGTGACTACCAGCAGTGATTTCATACTGAGCTGCTAACTAACACTTGTGTGAGGATGGTCAGATGTACTGAGTACAGACGCAGTAAGGTGGATGGATTCTCTATCAAAAATGACAGGCAGCCCATTAAATCCAAGCCCCCATTCAGCAGCGTTAACAAAAGCCACCAGTCCAACCAGGCTGGATAATTGAAACGCAAACAACTGATCAAAGTGAAGCTCCAGCTCGACAGTTTCATTGTTTATGTACGGGCCTTATGCGAGACCTGTTGACTTTTCCAATTGGAGCTGTAAACTTTTGTTTGTCCATGCATTTCCAAGACTGATTGTCAGTCTGATCTGAACAATTACCAGCTAAATGTGTTTGCCAGCTCAGGCAGAGCCCCCCTCCTTCTTTGCTGCCCTAAAAAGATCAAAAGGGAAGACCCTCCTCCCTCCCTTCCATAGCCCCCTTGAAAAAACCCCACCGCAACCCCCAGACGTCCCCTCCACTCCCCGTATCCCTCCTCCCAACCTCTTCATTTCCTTTTAGCCATGACAGTTCAGCTGGAAAGCCAACCATAAATGATTTTTTTCGACGGCCCAGTGTTTGGGACATGGTCTTTTAGAGAGCACAGCTTTCAACCAGGGGACATGTCTTTAAAAAAAAAAGAAAGAAAGAAAAACGATCTGCATATTTCAATTATGTGCGGTTGCGCTCAGCTGATCAAAGAGCTGCAGGGATGCCACTCGTAACTGAAGGCTTGAGGACCCTCATGATGTGAATGAGCACAAATTGATGCTACTGATGCTAAACGGTTAAGCGCCTCACAAAATGTCATAAGGTCAATCAACTTTTGGTAGTCATTTGACCGTGACACAACCTTGGCAGTTTTAGTGGCTAAACAGGCCTCAGGGCTGTGCTGGGCTGGTTTCCACTTTCATTCTATTGCACAATGACAATCACAGTATGAGGTGAGGAGGGAAAGCTGATAAATGCCAATAAAGACATTTTGATCAAACAAAACCTAGTGTCATTGTGCACTGAAATGATTTGCTGGCTTAGCTACACTGGAAAACATCACACTGAAATTTAGTGAAATCAGTAGAAACTGGTTGTAAATAGAGAAGCTTTGTGAATTTAAAGGTGCATCTACTAGCATTTTCTGGAGCTTTCAATCACATCTCATGGTCTTCCTCAGAGGATGAAGTTTACTCAGTTGATTAGTGTTTCTATTGATGACTTATTGTTACTGAGCAAGAGGAAGACATGAGTGCAGGTTTTTCAGACCCATTTTAGAGCTTGAAATCATGAGCTGAATGAATGTCCTGCGGAGCGCTCAGTGAACTCATTACATTATTTGTATGTGGGTTAAAACTCTCCTGGAAGCCATGACTTTCTTACTATGAAGAAAAGTAATGTGATGGAAACTTGCATATCTCTATTCACATTATAAGTCACGGTTGGCTCTGATAACTATAAAAATAATGTAATCTATGTCAGTTGACTGACACGCCAGCTGTGTGTGTGTGTCATCCAAGATGGCTGCCATGCCTTGTCTCTGAGAATCTGGCTTGTCTAAATCTAACAAGAATCTATGTAATCCTGTCTGGAACTCTTAAATACAGCTGTTCACTGAATCAAGCTGATTTTGATCTGGATTTACTCTCAACACTGTGTAGAATGTTATATCAACTATTGAGTTTGTGGCTGTAGTCAAAGTTGATGGACATACAGGCCTGACTGGATATCAACACCTACAACATCTATCAACTCCTGGCACATCTTGGTAAGACAGAACATGCCTCCTAAACACACTCAAGCATCCCCTTGTGAGGATGATTCAGTGGTTACAATGAATGTACTCTCCCAGTACCTGGAATAATAGAGAGAATTCTACAGAGAAATGTTACTTCAGCAGCAAGAAAACTTCGGACTCAGAATCAGCTTTATTGGCCAGGTATGTGTACACCCACAAGGAATTTGACTCTCGCTTTTCATTGGTCTTAATGTATATATACAGAAATAGAGATACATACAGCTAAAAACAAGGACAACACGCTCAACAGTAAGACAATAGTGCAATGGTAAAGAGTGCAAATGGTGCTGAAATAAATATGATTCATGTAATGTAAGTAATGTAAGGTTGCTTTATATACATGAGGTAGGTAGATATGACAGTATAGACAGTATGCACAGCGTGCAGAGATTTGTGTTTGAGTGATAATATTTACATGTTTAATAACTGTGTATTTAAACAATGAGAATCTATCATTTGCAGGTACAGTGGATGTTTGTGTCACAGGGATTGTTCCTGACACTGTGTGACTGATGTTAACTATTCATCAGAGTGATGGCCTGTGAGTAGAAACTGTTGTTGTGTCTGGTTGTTTTGGAGTACAGTGCTCTGTAGCACCTACCAGAGGGGAGAAGTTGGAACAGGTTGTGTCCAGGGTGTGATGGGTCTGCAGTGATGATGTTTCCTGCCTGTTTCCTGACTTTGGACATGTATCAGTCCTGAATGGAGGGCAGGTTGGCACCAGTGATTCTTTCTGCAGTCCTGACTGTCCGTTGTAGTCTGCTTCCACTTCAAATGCTTTATTAAGCTGATCATGGATGGAACTAACAAAAGACTGGATGGCATCATTAGAGACGTACAGGAGCTGAAGACCAGCTTGGAATTCACCAAAGATAAGTCTGAAGAGATGAGAATGGGATACAAGGAGAATGAAACAAAGATAAAGTCATTTGAAAACAACATAATGAATTCAAAGCAGGAAATGGATGGAATGTTTACCAAGCTGGACTACAATGGAAAATTGAAAGAATTTTAATTGATGGGATTGCCAACAAGAAGAAGAAGGTTCGACAAATGCTCTCAAGAAACCTGGGACTAGGTAGCATAAATGTGGATATTGAGTGCGGCCAGAGAATTGGCCTGTACCAGGAAAAATGTTTGCGCTTTTGCACTTTTAAGACAGCTAGAGTATCCTTTTGTTCTGCCAAGAAAGTAAAGGGCACAAACATCTATATAAATGAAGACCTCTGTGCAGCTGAGGAGGAAAGAGCTGTTGCCTGTGTTGAAAGCTGCCCGAGAAAGAGGCGATAAAGCCAGCCTGAAGTATGAGCTGGCCATCATGCCCAGGGGTAGATAAACTCAATCATCAGCTTAAAGCACCTCATAGTTAAATATTTCTTTTCTAAAAGGATTTGGTCTTATTTGTAAGTTTTTATGCTTTTATTTGTTTGTTTGTTTGTTTGTTTGTTTTATGTGTCCAAACCACATCTTTGTTATTAAGTTTGTAAAGGAAGGGTTTGGTATTAGCTCATTTAAATATATGCAGCCTCAGGAACAAAGTCCATGAAATTACCAGAATTTGGTCCTCGGACAATATTCATGTTTAAGCATTGTCAGAAACACACCTGGACAGTACTTCACAATCTCGGAACGGCCAATGTTTCAAGGTGTCAGGTGTAGCCAGATAACAGATATTTGGGCCACCAGTCATTGTTTACAGTTCAATTAGCAATTTGGGAATCCATTGGCTATCGCCTGAGGATGATCTGAATGCAGATACATTTTTAAAAAACTGAGAAAAAGCTAATCTCTAGGGTTACAAGATTGATAAAAAGCTAAATCCTCGTGCTCTCCACACAGACTGTTTACCTGTGTGCAACCAAAGCCTGCTCAAATGTGATTGGGGGGTATGCGGTGGTTCTGTCACAACGCCTACCTCTGTTTAGTCATTTTTGCTCATTTTCCTGTTTCAACACCTCTCCTGTCATTTCAGATACATGCCATTACACACCTGCCCTGTAGTTGCACCAAGTCACCAGCATACCTGTTCCCCATTCCATCCATCCATCCATTTTCTTCCGCTTATCCGGGGCCGGGTCGTGGTGGCAGCAGGTTAAGCAGGGTTGTCCAGACGTCCCTCTCCCCGGCAATGCTTTCCAGCTCCTCCTGGGGGACCCCAAGGCGTTCCCAGGCCAGATGAGATATGTAATCCCTCCAGCGTGTTCTGGGTCTGCCCCGGGGCCTCCTACCAGTTGGACGTGCCCGGAAAACCTCTAAAGGGAGGCGTCCAGGAGGCATCCTAATCAGATGCCCGAACCACCTCAACTGGCTCCTTTCGATGCGAAGGAGCAGCGGCTCTACTCCGAGCTCCCTCCAGATGTCCAAGCTCCTCTCCCTATCTCTAAGGGTGAGCCCAGCCACCCTGCGGAGGAAACTCATTTCTGCCGCTTGTATCCGCGATCTCATTCTTTCGGTCACTACCCAAAGCTCATGACCATAGGTGAGGGTTGGAACGTAGATCGACTGGTAAATCGAGAGCTTTGCCTTCCGGCTCAGCTCCCTCTTCACCACCACGGTCCGGTACAACGCCCGCATTACTGCTGATGCTGCACCGATCCGCCTGTCCATCTCACGCTCCATCTTACCATCACTCGTGAACAAGACCCCGAGATACTTGAACTCCCCCGCAGTAACTCACCTCCAACCCAAAGGGGGCAGTCCACCATTTTCCGGCTGAGAACCATGGCCTCGGACTTGGAGGTGCTGACTCTCATCCCAGCCGCTTCACACTCGGCTGCAAACCGCCCAAGTGCATGCTGAAGGTCACAGCCCGATGAAACCAACAGAACCACATCATCCGCAAAGAGCAGAGATGCTATTCTGAGGCCACCAAACCGGACACTCTCCTCCCCCCGGCTGCGGCTTGAAATCCTGTCCATGAATATCACAAACAGAATTGGTGACAAGGGGCAGCCCTGGCGGAGTCCAACACCCACTTGGAACGTGTTTGACTTTGTGCCGAGAATGCGGACACAGCACTCACTTCGGTTATATAGGGACCGGATGGCTTGTAGCAGCGACCTCGGTACCTCATACTCCCGCAGTACCCCCCACAGGACCCCCCGGGGGACACAGTCGAAAGCCTTCTCCAAGTTGACAAAACACATGTAGACTGGATGGGCAAACTCCCATGAACCCCAGCCCTGCAAGAGTAAAGAGCTGGTCCACTGTGCCACGGCCAGGACAGAATCCACATTGCTCCTCCTGGATCCGAGGTTCAACAATCGGTCGTAGTCTCCTTTCCAGCACCCTGGAATAAACTTTCCCGGGGAGGCTGAGCAGTGTGATACCACGGTAATTGGAGCACACCCTCCGGTCCCCCTTTTTGAAGACGGGAACCACCACCCCGGTCTGCCACTCCACAGGCACTGTCCCCGACCTCCATGCGACACTGAAGAGGCGTGTCAGCCAAGACAGGCCAACAATGTCCAGAGCCTTCAGCATCTCAGGGCGAATCTCATCCACGCCTGGCGCCTTGCCACCAAGAAGCTCTTTGACTACCTTGGAGACTTCTGCCATGGATATGGGTGAGTCTTCCCCCGAGTCTTCTAACTCTGCCTCCTCCACTGAGGACATGTTGGTCGGGTTGAGGAGTTCCTCAAAGTGCTCTTTCCATCGCTCGACAACATCCCCAGTCTGGGTTAGCAGCTCTCCTCCCCTGCTGAACACGGCCTGGGCCAAGCCCCGCTTTCCCTTCCTGAGTCGTCTAACGGTTTGCCAGAACTTCCTTGAGGCCAACCGAAAGTCCTTCTCCATAGCCTCCCTGAACTTCTCCCACACCTGGGTTTTTGCTTTGGTGACCACCGAGGCCGCCGTCCTTCTGTCCTCCTGGTACCTGTCCGCTGCTTCAGGAGACCTCTGGGCTAGCCAAGCCCGGAAAGCCTCCTTCTTCAGCTTAATGGCATCCTTCACCGCCGGTGTCCACCGGCGGGTTCTAAGGTTGCTGCCTCGACAGGCACCGATGACCTTCTGACCACAGCTCCTAGCGGCCGCCTCAGCAATGTGGGCTTTGAACATGGCCCACTCTGTTTCCATGTCCCCAACCTCCCCCAGGATGTGCGAGAAGTTCTTCTGGAGGTGGGAGTTGAAGGCCTCCGCCAGACTTTCCCAGTTCACCCTCACTACACGTTTAGGTTTGCCAGGTCTGTCCGGCAGCCGTCCCTGCCATCTTATCCAACTCACCACCAAGTGGTGATCAGTTGACAGCTCTGCCCCTCTCTTCACCCGAGTGTCCAAGACATACGGCCGCAGATCTGATGATACGACCACAAAGTCGATCATCGACCTGCGGCCTAAGGTGTTCTGGTACCAAGTACACTTATGAACCACCCTATGCTCAAACATGGTGTTTGTTATGGCCAGTCCATGGCTAGCACAGAAGTCCAACAACAAAGCACCACTCGGGTTCAGATCGGGGAGGCCATTCCTCCCAATCACCCCCCTCCAGGTTTCACCATCATTGCCCACATGGGCGTTGAAGTCTCCCAGCAGAACTATGGAGTCTCCAGGTGGTATCCCTTCCAGGACGCCACCCAGGAACTCCAAGAAGGCCGGGTACTCTGAACTGCTGTTTGGTGCATAAGCACAAACAACAGTCAGAGCCTTCCTCTCAGCAACTTTCAGTCGCATCGAGGCGACCCTCTCATTCCCCGGGGAAATCTCCAACACAGCGGCGCTCAGCCGGGGACTCGTGAGTATCCCCACACCCTCCCGGCGCCTTTCATCCTGGGCAACTCCGGAAAAGAAGAGAGTCCAGCCCCTCTCCAGGAGTTTGGTTCCAGATCCTGAGCTACACATAGAGGTGAGCCCAACTATGTCTAGCTGGTACCGCTCCACCTCCCGTACCAGCTCCGGCTCTTTCCCCGCCAGAGAGCTGACGTTCCACGTCCCTAAAATCAGTCTGCGACGCCGAAGGTCAGCACACCCAGCCCCGATGCCTATCCCTGCAGGTGGTGGGCCCACAGGGTGGCGGCTCCATGTCAATTTTTCGGGCTGTGCCCCATGGGTCAAGGCCCGGCCACCAGACGCTCGCCATCGTGTTCCCCTCCTGGGTCTGGCTCCGGGGAGGGCCTCGGTATCCCTCCTCCGGGCGAGGTGCTCCAGCTCTGCATGGCCCGATTCATCGTGGGTTTGTGAATCGCTCTTAGTCTGTCCCCTCCCCTGGGACCAATTTGCCTTGGGAGACCCTACCAGGGGACAGTGCCCTGGACAACACAGCTCCCAGGGTCACAGGGGCACACAAACCCCTCCACCACGTTAAGGTGGCAATTCACCCCATTCCCTCTTCCCTCATTCCCAGCCCTCTTTCCCTGGTCTTTTTGCCAGATTTCTTTTGCCAGTTCTTAGTGTTCCAGCCTTTGTTCCTGTTTCTTGACTGCCTGTTCCTGACCACAACCTGTTCCCAGTTCTGCCCACCTGCCCTTTGCCTGCATAGTTTGCCCTCACTGATTTGTTACCTGTTGCCAAACTCTGCCTTGAAATTCTTACCAAGTACCAAATGATTGCCTTCAACCTCTTTGTCCTGCTTTTGAGTCGTCATCTCTGTGTGCAGAACTGTTACAATCTATGAAGAAGGTCCATGTCAGTCCCTAAACATTCACTTTACATTTAACAGTCACCCTTGTCTGTGTATTAGCTCTACGGGTACAAGATGGTGTGTAGTCCTACAGACACAGCTATTTGGATAGAAATAGATTATAACCTTACTCAAGATTATGTTGGGCAATTCAATTCATTTAAATTTTATTTATACAGTGCCAAATCCTAAAAGAAGTTATCTCAGGCCACTTTTCATATAGAGCAGGTCTAGACCATACTCTTTATAATATTATTTACAGAGAGTGCAGTTCATTCAATTTCAGACAAGGATTGTAATAAAATAAAATAAAAAGAAAGTAATATTGTTATTTGTATTTCTATAGCAAGCACCATTTCCCATAAGTCTTAGACTGTCGCAGGTTAAACATCTCCAGCTCAACTGAATGAAGTGAGTCCAGGGGCGATATGAGTGGCTGTAACTACACTGAAAAAACAAACAAACAGCACTACTAGAAAGAAGCCAAATATACTTAAATATAATCAAATTGTCTTGTATTGAGCAAAACAATCTGCCAATGGGGTAAGCCAATTTTTCTTGTCTAGAATTCTTAAAACTAGCAAAACAGTCTAGCCACTGAAAGATCGTAATGGGCCTTAAAACTAGACAAACTGCCAAAATTTAAGCAAATTGTGCTTGGAAAATGTGCTTAAATGTAGTGCTATTGTCTTGAAATAAGGCTATATAACCTAGAATTTACAGTGAAAAATTTGAATATTGTGCTTAAAATAAGTAGCAAATTGGTAGATTCAAACCACATACCCTCTCTCTGAGAGGCAACAGTGCTAACCACTGTACCACCGTGACACCTTGAATAGATGGACATTAATCTCCCATTTCTTTTCACATTGTTGTTGACTCAGTATATCCAGAGGCTGCACAAAATAATTGATTCTGTTTTTGTCTGTGGTCTTTCAGCACTCATCTCAGTCAGAAATATTATCACACAGCTAAGGAAAACAAATCATCACCACAACATGATAAATTTATTAAAAAGACAACCTCATTATAATGAGACCTTTCGGTTGTTATATTTGGTTAAAGTGTCCTGGAATAATGACATCCCATTTAAATCAGAGATAGTTTCCAATTAAATCATCTTTTCCTATATTGTCATTAAAGGTACAAAGGTAAAAGCATTGTCACATTGCAATAGGGTACTAAAATAATACCAGGTATGTAAATAATAACAAACTAGGAATAGGAATCCACATAACAACACAAGGTGCAGAATACAGATATTATTCAGGGGTATTTGGACAGCAGTTTATTTGACAGACAAAAGTTTGAGACATCCAGAGACACTTTCGGTGTTTTTTTACTTCCCAGCACCATACGTCATCACGTCCAGTTACGTAGCGTCGTCGTCGTCAGCTGTCAGTTCATTGCTGGAATGGCTTCCTGTTTCCTCTGTCCTGCTGCATTCTGAAAGATGGAATATAGTTTGCTTTCTTTAACACCCGTTTTTACAAACCACTACCGTGTGCGGGGCAACGCACCGTCGGGACCTGGACATAGAGTGCGCGAGGAGGGGACAGCAGTGCTGTCAGGGGGCTCACCATGCTGTTACCCCAGCTGCCAGAGGATGTTCTCTATCATATCTTGGCTTATTTGGACTACAAATCTCTCAGTCGCCTCTCTCAAGTTTGTAAAACGATTTACCACTTTATAAACCGGGACGCTGTGTGGAGGAAGATCGCTAAAGAGTTTTTAAACACTGGAATTACTCGGAATGGGACGGACATGTAAGCTAACAGTCGCACACTGATGAGAAAGCTGCTGTGTAGTTTTTAGCTTAGCGTTAGCCTAAACTGTGTTAGTTGGTGGTGTTGGTCTTTAATCTTTGGCCACATATACTGTATGTTAGTGGCTAGTCTGTTTACATTCCTGTGTACAGCCACTGTTTATTGGAAGAGACCCACACCTGTAGTAGTAGTAGTAGCAGTAGCAGCAGTAGCAGTAGTAGCTTGGGCTATAACCCTTTAGTAATTACCTCCCTGAATTATGGCTGCAGGCAGTCTGAATATGTTGTGGTGGAAGCAGGGCCCTCGGGGCACACCAGTCTCTGGCAGTAATGCCACATTTTACAAGAACCAGTAAATACTGTATTGCTCATTTTGTTTTGATCAGGAGTTACTTCATAGACTTGTTTTCAGCGTCATGAAGAGAGTGATGTTAATAAATTAGAGTACTGTATGAACATGCAATTTCTTTAGCACCTTAAATGACATTTCATCCATTTAGGGAATCTATCAGTTCAGTTCATGAAATATTAAACTGTCGCTGTCATTGCAGATATCCTCACATCCCACTGAAGGAGAGAGTGAAGATTGCTCAAAACTGGTATGATGGGGTCTGCAAAGGGGCTATTCCTCTCAAATGGAAAACAAAGTAAGTGAGACATTTGCCTCTACACTGTTTAAAGGCTGAACCGCTTCAACCTTGTTTTACTCCATATCACCTAGACAATATGCAGTGTAACATATGAGAAATGGAATATGTATAAAATGAGAATTCAGCTTTTTCACTGTACATGAAAATGTGTTGTGTTTTACAGTAGGACAGTAGTCCTCTGGGGTCATTCACCCTGCTTCCAGTCATTATTTAAAGCTAGGCTAACTATGTCCTGGCTCTTACTCCATACTTAATACAGACATGACACTGATATCTATCTTCTTATCTAACTCTGGGAAAGAAAGCAAATAAGTGTATATCCCCATTTCCTTTAACAAATATAATGTATTCTTCGTAATGTGAGACACATCTGCATATTTTACTGGAGTCTATCGTGGTGACTTTTCATTCATGTTAGCTTTACTCTCATCATTTTTACATAACGTATCTTGTCTTCAGACTGTTGCCATGGTTGCAGCTGGATGGGGACGTACTGTTTCTGTCTCAGGCTGCTGATATTGGAGCATACCATCTGCGCCAAGACTCCGGGAGGCTCCAGCGTAACCCATTTGAAATCTACTCGGGCCACAAGGGTGATGTCTGTCACTTTGTTCTGACGGACTCTGGCCTGATCAGTGGTGGAAGGTAGCTCATGCTCTATTTGTTCTCCTTGTGACTTTATTTGGCATTTACAACATGCGTTAGTCATTATAACAGTACTACAGTAACAATTTGTATCCTCATATTAAGAAATGTTAATGACTCTGCCATTGATCAGTAGCAGTTTAACCTATAGAGATTTTAAGAAAGCTTTTACATTTGCTGTTTTTAACACTTATACACAGGTACCTGATTATTGGAAAAAATCTTGTAGCACACAAGTAATGAGCAGCAATGACGATTTCTTTGGAGTTAATAGAAAATCTGGTTTATTAGTATAAGCAGCCTAAAGGCAGGGCTATACTTGAAACTAACTACTTTGTACAATGTGTCTTCCAAACTAAAGCAAAAATGCGTATAGCTGTTCAAAGCGGCAAAGGTGGGGGTGAAAATTAAACCATCATAGAGAGGCCATGAATGATTCAAATGGTGATAATGGCGCACACTTTCAGACTTTTTGTCCTCCTAGCCATCCATGGTGTTGCACTCAGTTGTTCACACAAAAAGGGTCAGAAGTAGTTGTGTGGAGAATGAAAAAAGAGAGCTTGAGAGAGACGTTCAAACACAGCTGACCAGTCACTGTGTAAAGTGGATGTGTCGGAAAGTTACAAAAATTGTTGAGGCAGCCCCCAATTGTGACAACAGAAAATTGTGGGAAAAGGGGGTTTCAGATGCTGTTCAACGCGCCGACAAGCACTTTAGCTGGATTCACACTTGACAGAAGGGGTTGATGGGAGGTTTTCATTTATAGTCCAGCTTCGGATTTCACCTGTTGATGGCAACACTGCAGCACTAGACAGATGTATCGTATGTGATCAACATTGCAAAGATGTAAAATACTGTCTCATAATAATATTATAATAATAACATTATATGGATTCCAGGAAATGGAAAAGCTTTGATGTGCAGGTCATAAGCTAAATATCTTCCATCATAGCAAGTGTTTGTAAATTGTACCACAGCATACATTGTTCATTGCTGTGCATGAAACTGTTGACTAAGTAAGACCAGCTTCAGTCACAGAAGAAGTACAAGGACACAACAGAAGAGAAAGGCTTCAATCCGTGTAACATTATAACTTGCAAATATTTTTTTCAATGAAGGCTTACGTTTTCCAGATATTTTTGCTGGTATCAAGCTAGTGCTAAAAATAACTCCCCTTTGTCTGTGTCAGTGATGGCAAGATCCTGGTCCACAGCAGGAGGAGTGACATGTCAATGGTGTTATCAGGTCATAACCAGGAAGTCAACTGCCTGGACTCTAAAGATGGACTTATCATCAGTGGATCCAGAGACCAAACAGCCCGGGTCAGAACGCCTCTACAATTCAGATTGATTAATGTGATGCACAGTGCTATGGTCTTTACAATCCACATTTGGTTCACAAAGAATAAGAGTGAAGAACATAAACCTCATTGCTTTAAAACATTTCCAATTCTTCAGAACAAGAAAATGTTACATTTCACTGCAGATTCAATTCATCATAAGCTTACATACATTTTTCACACCTTACTGCAATTTGCATGCATGCACATGCTTCAAAGGACATACTTTTTACTTTTATGTCAGTACTTGACATTTGTTTTTGCACTATTATTTGTACCAAGTGGTTTGTTTGTGTACTGCTGCTGTGACGTTTGAATTTCCCCTCGGGGATAAATAAAGTATCTCTCTACGTATCATAGTGTGTCTGTTTATGCATACATTATAAAACATGCTTACTGGTGACTTTTGTTTCTCTAGATTTGGACTTTGACTTCCAGCTGCCCCAGAGACACAATTCCTATGTATGACAGAGTGTGGTCTGTTGCTATTAGTCCCACACTGAGGTAAGCATTTGCTCAGAATTGCTCACAGTTTGGTTAACAGGAGCCACAGAGAGGTTGACAAATGTGTGAGTGAGTGCTCACTCAGAGAGGCAGAATGCTCTTCTTTAAAATATCTCTTCAGTCATTGAGGTTATTGACACAGACTAGTGACAGTAAGATATGACACCAGCTCATGGTCCAGCAGGTCAGTAACTAACTTTAAGCTACATTCAACTCAATGCGGACCTTATTGGGTTAAATGTGTCCAGATGGTGATTACCAAAATAACTTGAGCCAAGTGATGTTGGACCTGTCCTGTGTCGAAGTCTATTTCCCCTTTTGAATAATGTTTCTTGTGGAGTTAACCTCTGTGGTTGGGGTTAGGGCTAAGGTTAGGTTGAGATTAAGGTAAGGGGAAAGAGAAATTGATATAGAAATAGACAGACACATCTCCTGCTGAATACTGACTGTACTGTTTGCTTCTACTTTTACCAACTTGTATACACAGAAGGTTGTCTTTTTTTCTAACATTGCATCATGCTGCTCTGATTACTTACTGCAAGGCAAGCGTACAATGTGATTGATCAAACATTATCACCTGCTGAGCTGAATCAGACACATCCTGACGTATCTCATTTTGTAATCAATTTAGTTACTAGATGATGTTGTTAGTCATACAAATGTTGTAGTTAATGTATTGAAACCAGCCCAGTATTCATGACTGATATTCCCACAGGTGGTTTTCATTTTCAAATGCATTTCAGTTAGCTGTATTTCAGTTTGGTTTTAAAAATGTCTTTAAAGTTTTTAATTGAATCTATTAAAACTTGAAGGCATGGCAATATTTTCTCCACTTCTAGGGTACTGCTGTAGTTTTATGGGGTTTAATGCAGGTTACTACTTCACTTGTGTGATGTATGTCTGGATTCCAAATAGTCAAGGTTCCCACCACACTGTCAACATATAACCAGTGTGAGATGTTAAAATATCCATGAAGGAGGGTGTCACATGGCTGACATAAGATGGATTCGGAGCTCTCCTGCTTACCTGACAATTTTCATTATCCTGTCAAACTAATTTAACAATTAATTACATTTAGCATTGTAAGAAGGTACAATGTCTCTCAAAAATTTGCAAAAATGAGTATTGGAAGAGTCTCCGCTTAAAGGGAAACTCTGGTATTTTTTAACCTGGGCCCTATTTTTACAAATTTTGGGGTCGAAAAGACTACTGGTCCAGTAAATCGCCTCCGTCCGCATCCGCGAATGTGCCGCAATGGCTGCAGCGTAATCCTTGCGGGCAATTGCGCTCGTGAAAAGTATGTCCACTAAAAGTGCTTGTTTTTGCCACTGACAGGCTCAGACTGTTATTCGAAATGTTTGTCAACATTATGGAAAGGTCAGAGACAGACCTTTTTTTAAAGACTAAGAACCATTTGTCTTCCTGCAACAACTCAACCTCTCGAGATTTCAGAACGAGACTTTTCCTTCAGCGAGACTTCTGCTTCTGGTTAAACAAAAAGGATCTTACCAGTATATGGTCCAAATAATGCTGACCCTGCCTTTTTTCTTTCAATAACACAGACACTTCTCAGTTTCAGTAACTGTTCCATTTTAGTCTCTGGCGACATTATTGCTATTTTTCAAGACTCTGATGGGACATCCAATTGGGTCTCAACATTGCAGTCTTCAAAATTATTTTGTGATTTCATAAATAATTTGGATTTGATATGTGTGGACGTTTTTCAACCCATCCGTAAGAAGTTATACATTTTATTTATCACTTGTATAATCATCTTTGTTGCAATTTATGTCTGCACCAGATATTCTACCCAGGCTGATTTCTGACCATTCTCCAGTTGCATGTACATGGTGCAGGATGGCGCTTCAATTCATTATTTTTATCCAATCAAAATTTTTTAGCACAACTTAAATTGAAAGCATAAGAATTCATTAACCTCAGTGACAATTCTCTCTATACCCCACAGGTCAGGTCATTTTTAAGTGTTTTCTTAGAGGTAGTTTTTCATCCTCATTGAAAACAGCACAAGATAAAAGATTCTCTGATTTGGAAGGTCTTATTAAAGTCTCTGAGGAAAAACTTTTAACAACTTTCTCAGAAACTAAAGCTGATCAGATCACAAAATTGAGGGCAGGATATAATTCTCTGTCTTTAGCAAAAGCCGAGTTCAGACAGGGACATGCTCTGGAGATACAGATGATCAGGTGAGATATTGGCAGTCTTCTTTGACTGATTATCCTTTATTTAGATTTTTTGAATCCATTTGAAAGCTCTCGTGGTCAGGTTTTAGGATTATATAATTATTTACTTGGGATAAGCACTCATCTGTTGCCAGTGATGATGACCAGGGGCCGGATTCACAAACATTCTGTGAATACTCTCAGAGCTCCTAACTTAGCCTAAGCATTTCTAGGAGTTCTAGATTAGGAGTGATTTAGGAAAATTCTCAAAGCACTCTGAGCAAGGAGTGGACAGAAACTTTTACCTTAGTGAGAAGGTGTGGCTGACCCTGTTGCTAGGTAAGACACATTATTTTAAAAGGTGTGATTGGTTGATCAAAAAAAAGAAAGAAAGAAAAATGCACTCTGTACATGGGCATGGAATGAACAGTGAGATCGATAGGCCTAATCACAGAATTTAGTCTCTATTAAGGCATGGTGTAATTATGAATACTACTTTATGTAATGAATAAATTGTAAGCCATACTTTTAAAAATTTGGCCTACAAAATGTTGGAAAACACTGGCCTACTTGTGCAGTAGCCTGTTCACATGCTGATAGTTGTTATATTTATTTGTTTATGTTTATTTACCATGCTGGTCATTTTAGTAATTCATTTATTTGATATTAACAGGTGAAAATTGGCTCAGCTTTTATCAATTTCTGTGATTGCTTTCCAGTCTATATAAGTCATTACTGTTGCATTGTTGCGTTTTTCCAGTTGCCAAATATCTTAGTGTTGTGACCACTTTCATTTCTGGCGTTATAGCGTTATTGTGTTGGGTGGGAGATTGACGAGATCGCCCACAAACATTATCCCATTCCCATCATTAACTCACTGTCATTCAGTGTTATATTTGCGTACATTTCTCCTTCCTCTTTGTCTTTCCTCCATTTTCTCCTCTGCTTAAGAAACTCTTAAAAGTCCTCCTCCCTACTCCAGTAGGAGCAACTCTTTGTACTAGGAAGCTTTATGAATATGGCCCCAGGGATAGAGAGCTTGTAACTTATGGTTGTCGACCAGACCTCAGCTGCCATTTAGTTTATCTATTTATTTTTTCCCTGTGTTTTTGTTTGTTTGGTCATTGTATTTCGCAGTCTACTTTGTGTACCTTGTGCCTAAAGGACAATAAACATTTGATCATAAAAAGTAAATATCTATGAAGGTAATGACTGAAAGGGGCTTGAGAGAGCAGAACCAAATTCTTTGCAGTGGTGATTTAGAAGTGCCTTTGATTTCTCAGCCATGTTTACACCCAGACAGTTACACACTCAGCATTGATGACATGCAGGCAGACAGATGTAGAGTGCTGTAACAGTATCCTTCATCACCTGTTAGTCCAGCAGAGAAGCAGGTGATTGTCTTTCTGGCTGCAGAGTGGAAACATCACGGGTCCGGGGTTTCCCATCCCACTAAATAATTGTCTACTCTGTAAACAGTTTCAGGATTCATTAAAACAAAGTACAGTAATTAATGTTATCTCTTGTGCCTTCCACATAGCAGGACACTGACTTTGTTCAGCGGCCTATTTTTGCAGCAAGTACCTATGTTGTCTCCTGGACCCTAACAAACCTCTTTTTTGGCATACCTGCCTATGTCAACAGTGTGAGGCACAGCCTGTGGATTTGATGTGGCTGTGTCGCGTTCTGGTTGCCCACAGCTCTGTCACATCTATGTTGCAGTTCAAATGTCCACTGGAAGTGTTTCAAGCTATGTGTTCTTCAGCAGATACATTTGCTTTATTGTTAGGAGTTGTTTTGCCAACATTCTTTGTCTTTTATAAGTAAACTGAAAACATATTGTGATTCTGAAGATATGGTCAGAAAATATGAGCTGTTTTAAACAGTCATAGGTTTATTTTTAACAACTCTATCGTCAGACGGAACGTTGAAATTGGATACCCTACAAGCACATCCACCACCCAGACCTCCACACCTGTACTTTCCTCTTTGCTACACAAAAGACACACTACTTCCTGCATTGGCAGATAGATGAATCCTCATTTTCAGTCTAAAACTGTAACTGTTGCACACAAGGAAATAAGAAATCCAGTATATCAGCATACATGCATGGTGGCCTTGTCTGTCTGATCCAGGCCTCGGAGCATCTCTCAGATCTGAGAGGAACAGGCAGGTTATCTGCATCATTAATTCTCCAATTTGCTGGCTGAAATAGCAGACCGTCTCCAGCCCGCCGCCCCCTCATAATGGAAACCTGCTCCCTACCTCTCACTGACCAATGACCTGGTTAATAAAACTCTTCTGGAAACCAGGTGTCAACTCACTGATAAACCTATTAAAACCGCCCCGCACATCAATTAACTCACCCCGGCAGCTGGTTCCTGAAAGGAAAATAGTCTTTCACCTCAGTTGTTGTTGCATTAGCCTAGCTGAAAGTCCCAAAGGATATTAAGAACAAACCATACTAAATCAAACAGTTGAGAAAGTGCTGTATAGCCAGGGGTGAAAGCCCCGCCCAGTGAGCTGCAACAGATAATTTGGTCAGAACTGAAACAGTTTCTACCAATGTATCTGATAGCCACTGTTCTACAGTATGGTATGATAGTGTTTAGTGTAGAACTGATCAATACTCTCTTACTGCACTCACTGTGAATGGTGTTTAAATGTTATGAGAATTTTATACAGTATCAGTTTCCACACTGAGCCACCGCAGAGTGGGTTTGAGGCACTGTGCAAGCTTGTGTGCAAGGTCCTGATCACTGACATGCATGTGCCACAGTACAACACACATAGCTAGTTCAAGTTAAAGTTACTATATTTCATACAAATACAGTAATAAAACATTAAAACAAAAGGGATATATACAACATGAACATCATGAACATTTTTTTTCAAGCTTGAAAACACACTCTGTGTGCGCACTTATACAACGCCTACAGTAGCATTGTACACCGCCAAAGCCGCACTATACACACCTTAAGTAGCATTATGCATGACTATAGCATTATGCCAACCCTATTGCAATCAAAATGTTGATACTGGACCATTCTGCAAAACACAAGAATGCATCCAGTGCAGTGATTTTCAAATTACTTAGTTCTTCAAAATCCATGCATGGCTATTACTGTACTGTTATTGTATGGATAAGATTAGGTAACTAGAACACTTGGTTAAGGTTAGGCAAAGAATGCTGGACACCTCAACCTCCACACCCTTTAACTGTCCACCTGCATTTCCACTGAATGTTGGCAATGGAAGTAAATCATGTGCTGCATACCTGTCCAGCTGCATTGTGTACGTTGTCTAAGCTAATGACTTGATGATATTGGAGTGAATATTGATAACAACCCTAAATCATTTATGACATGTCAACTGTCATGTTGGCATGTTTAGTATGATAGTGCTGTAAGAAATACTGGAATATTGCATCTCAAACAAAAGAGAATAAATTATGTAAAAATCACTGTCCTTGCAGTCTTGCCATTAAACTCAGAAATAAGATCTGTGTAATCCATCTTGGATGCAACATCCTTTTCTGTGGGAATACCAAACCCTCATGTTCTGTCTTGATGCATACATAGTTTTGAATTAGTTTCAACTGTTTTGTGTGTATGGTTGGTTTGTTTCATCCTGTAGGGTATTATTGTCCAATGACTTAAATGCTGTTTACAATCTCTATATAATAACATTTTGGGCAAATTGCTGAATAATTGTTATTTTATAATATAATGTTATTCTCAAATTGTTTTTAAATAATCAAATGCTGAATATAGATTTAGTGTTGATTCTTACATTGCCTTCAAACATAGTTGAACCCTGGTCTCCAGCAGCCTACGTGGTTTCCAGTCAGAAGGCTGATTCTCTTCCCAGATGTATGACTCAAGACAGACATCATAATTCACTCTCTTTAACAGTTTGTAGCATTTGTTTGTGCCATGTGCCACTTCGACTTTAATTTTGTGAGATGCTTTAAGGTTAGTTCAGAGTGAATGAGGTGAATGGTGGCTGCCTCGACAGCATGCCTTTCATCACAGAACAGGAGGGAAGAGAGGGAGAGCAGCTTGTGTTAGAAATGCAACTGTCCCTACTTCACACTCAGAAATTTCCTTTGATCATTTACAGGGACTGAATAGTCTACAAAACTTTTTTTTTTCAATTTTGTAGGAGTTAAAGTTCAACCAAGCAATTTATAGCACTTTATGTGCACTGAAGTTCTACACAACCAACTCCTAATTAAATAAAAACAGTGATTCAAACAAAGTTGCAATAAAAATTAACCGTCAGTCAATTAGTAAAGTAAGAGCTGCATCAAAAACATAAGGTTGTGAAATATATTTTTTAAATGCTACACATTGTATTATCAATCATTGTATTATCAATCGATCAGTGATTCTATTAGCTGCTTCTGCTGATCAGCTAATCAGCAAGATACACTGCTGTTCTTATTTTGGGTTTCAGAACTCCATGTCTGCACCCTGGACTTTGTGATGTGTGGGCTGTGTTGCAGCTGATGGTACGATTTGATAATTACTCAAATTAATCGGTGCACATGGTACTGTCATTGTCTCTGACTTCTTTTGTCTGTACAGTGCAATTCAATTCAATTCAGTTTTATTTATATAGCGCCATATCATAACAAAGTTATCTCAGGGCACTTTTTCGAATAGAGCAGGTCTAGACCGACTCTTTATATTTACAGAGACCCAACAGTTCCCACCATGAGCAAGCACTATGCGACAGTGGCAAGGAAAAACTCCCTTTTAACAGGTAGAAACCTCGAGCAGAACCAGGCTCAAGGATCATCCAGCGTGTGCTGCAGGTGTCAATTGATGCGATTTAAATTACGTTTAATACATACAGTATATCGTCAACTAACTCAAGGGTAATCAATTTGTGTAGAACTGATAATCTAAAGATTTAGCACTACTCCATCCATCACACACAAACACACACACACACACATCCCACCTCTGTTTTACACCACCCCTGTGTTTCTGATATTCCACTAGATATCATCTCAAGGTCTGTTAGTGAGGATTATTGTGATTGCGGTGAAATGCCAAGGCTAGTGCAGGACGGCCGCCCCCATCCATGCTCCCTGCCACCTCGGAAAGGATATTGATCAGTGGCCATGGACCGTGGCGTTTTTTGTTCACTCATATTCCTTTTTCCACACCACATTGTGTGCTCACATTTTATGCCCAATGATGGAGCTCATACTGGACAGGGTCAATGAAATATGACGAGGCTATACAAGAGTTTGCAGGGGTAAAATTGGGTCAATTACATTTTTTTCACACTGTCTGTTGTAAATCTCTACTGTACATGGTTTTCAGTGGTTCCATCGACCACAATGTTGAGAAAACGCAATGATTTCTAATTTCTAATTTGATTTATACATTTGATTAATAATTTTCAGGTCAATTAATACATTACTTACTTACTAATACTTACTATTTATTATTTACTACTTTGCTATTTTTGCATCAAAAGTACTGTTTCAGACCAATTTTGTAACTTTAAGTTTTCAATAAAATAAACACATTTGTTTGAAATTTTATATTTCTGTTTACCAAAACAGAAATAACTGAAATAATTACAGTGTGCCACATCTTGATTAGCATGTAGGAGACAAATCAAAAGGCCTAAACATGCTTTGTATTAGTCAGTAGGGTCTAAGAAAGAAATCTAAAATTACACAACTATTGATAACTGAGATAACTTTGTTATGATATGGCGCTATATAAATAAAACTGAATTGAATTGAATATAAATGTAGTTTTTCAGGTTTTGGTTCTTCATTGTGCCCCCCCCCCCAACCCCTGAAACCAAACCTATGCTATTGATATTTTGTTTCTGAAATTGCAATAGCCTTATTGACCAAAACTACAGAGAGAATCAGGCCTTTAATTGAAACAACCTTATTTTAGCAACATGTCTTTAATGCCTTTAATTTCCCTTTGTTCCATGAATAATACAAACTGAAAACGTCCTCCATGTTTACCAGTTGTCTGTAAAATGTACATTTCACCGCACCAGTTCTATCAGAACAACAGTCTCATCATACTCACCACTCTGCTGCTCTCACTTTCTCTCTTTTTAACACAAATACTATTTTCATTCAATTATTTCCAGTCACTTTGTGCCAAGAATACGGCTCTCACTTTGGTTATATAGGGACCGGATGGCTCATAGCAACGACCCCGGTACCCCATACTCTCGTAGTACCCCCAACAGGACCCCCCGGGGGACACTGGATAGGAATTCTCCCATGAACCCCCCAGCAACTCTGAAGGGTAAAGAGCTGGTCCACTGTTCCACGGACAGCATGGAATCCGCATTGCTCCTCCTAGATCTGAGGTTTGACAATTGATCTGAGTCTCTTTCCAGCACCCTGGAATAATCTTTCCAGGGAAGGCTGTGAGCAGCGTGATACCCCGATAATTGGAGCACACCCTCTGGTCCCCCTTTTTAAAAATGGGAACCACCTCCCCGGTCTGCCACTCCACACACACTGTTCCTGACCTTCACACGACACTGAAGAGGCATATCGGCCAAGACAGCACAACAATCTCCAGAGCCTTCAGCATCTCACGGCAAATCTCATCCACACCTGGCGCCTACCAAGGAGCTTCTTGACTAGCCCAGAGACCTCTGCAAGGGATATGGGTGAGGCTTCTCCCGCATCTTTAAACTCTGCCTCCTTCACAGAGCATGTGTTGGTCAGGTTCAGGAGTTCCTCAAAGTGCTCTTTCCACCACTCAACAATACTCCCAGTCAGTGTCAGCAGTTCTCCTCCCCTGCTGAACACAGTCTTGCTCCCTCTGGGTTGGGAGTGAGTTACTGCCCCAAGCAAAGGAGTTCAAGTATCTCAGGGTCTTGTTAACAAGTGAGGTTAAAATGGAGCGTGAGATGGACAGGCAGATTGGGGCAGCGTCAGCAGTAATGTGGGCGTTGTACCGGACCGTTGTGGTGGAGAGAGAACTAAGTTGGAAGGCAAAGCTTTTGATTTACTACTCGATCTACGTTCTGAGCTTTGGGTAGTGACCGAAAGAATGAGATTGTAGATACAAGCAGACGAAATGAGTTTCCTTTGTAGGGTGTTTGGGCTCACCCTTAGAGATAGGGTAAGGAGCCCAGGCATCCGGAGGGAGCTCGGAGTAGAGCCACTGCTCCTTCGCGTCAAAAGGAGCCAGTTGAGGTGGTTTGGGCATCTGATCAGGATGCCTCCCCTTGGAGGTTTTCCGGGCACGTCCAACTGGTAGGAGACCCCAGTGTAAACCCAGAACATGCTGGAGGTATTATATATTTCATCTGGCCTGTGAACGCCTCGGGATCCCCCAGAAGGAGCTGGAAAATGTTGCTGGGGAGAGGGATGTCTGGACTACCCTGCTTATCCTACTGCCACTGCGACCTGGCCCTGGATAAGCAGAAGAAAATGGGTGGATGGATGAGCTAGTACATATGTGTGCTGATGTGTCTGGACACATCTTCAGTGATGTTCCTGAAATCATGTGGCATTTCAGGTCTTTCAACATCATACACCCTCCTCCAGGCGACCCAGCTGTGGTTGATCAGACCTCAGCTTTTGTCCAGATGACTACCTAGCTACTTGCCTAATAGTTCTCCTCTCTTGAGGCCCCTGCATCCAACTTCAACTGGGAAGCACCTTGCCCTCCAGCCACCATGCCTGCATTCTTCAACTAGCCCCTCATACTTGGTGAGTTTCCTTTGGAAGGCTTCATCCAAGTGATCTTCACAACAGACTGTGAGCTCCATCATGATGTCTTGCCTGAAGGATTTGGACATGATATGTATGACATGAGAATGATATCTGGTCTTAAGGTGGTGAGTCACTTGCAGAGGCCAAGATACCTAGCTGAGGATCCTGGCTGCACCCAGCTCTGGGGACGGTGATGGCCTGTTTTGAGGGACGGGACCTCCTGCTCCACTCTACTCCGGTGCTGATGGTTTTTGTAATGACCTTCAGGGCTTGATTATGGTGCCAATGATATTGCCCCTCTCCTAGTTCCTTGGGGCAGCAATTCAGGATGTGCTCTAGGGTTCAACAGCAGGCATGCTGGTGTCTCAGCTTTGCCCCATGTACAGAGATGTGACGGGTTGGAAAGCATGTTGCACACTGCCACCACTCCCACCAGCTTGCTTTGGTGCAGCAACTGGCTCCTCATACACCAGGAGTGGCCACAGGATTCTGGGCAGAATGCCATGCTGGTACAACCATGCTTTATACTTCTGGCAATCCAGACCGGTCCACTGCTCTCAGCCAACTCTCCAAATCAATGCAGGTGGATCAGATGGATGATGTACCCTCAGGGTGCTGTTAAACACCTTGCCACGGCTGGTAGGGATGGTAGAATAAAAGGAGAAACTTGGAGTAGCATAGTGGTGAATGTGACATGACTCTGACCATTATTTGGATATAAGTTTTAATTTGAAAAATTGTGAGAAATACTATTGATGAGTCTGTTGCTTGTTTATACCTCTCTTTCTCTTCCCCTTGTCTCTCTCTCCCTCTCTGCTTTCTCTCCCCTGCTGTACACCTGGTGTGTGCAGGTCCAGGCAATAGGAATTGGGGCAGGTGGTTAGCTAATAGTTGACTGAGGTGTTTCCTGCAGACCTTGCTCTCATTCAAACAAGACCCAACAGGTTGAAGTGTGGGCTGGGCAGCTGCAGATGTATAGCAGCAGGTCAGCTCTCACACTGGGTCATGGCTGATAGGGTTTCTTGGACAAGGCTGGCTTTGACCTCAGCGCTCACGAGATTTGAGTTTAAATTGGGAGATCTCTCATTAGCTCTTTTTTTTTCCGATTGTCAGTCTAAATCCATGGTGCTGCTAGCTTCTGCTAAGTATAACAGTGGTAGAGATTCATTTTTTCCAATTACAGTCCTGTGAAATAAGAAAGCATGCAATCATTCTCACCATAATGAAGCAGGTACTTGCATGTTAATGTAACTTTGATGGTCCCTCATGCCATATAGCAAACAGCCAGTAATGAGTATGTTTACATAAACGTTAGTATTCCGGTTTTGAGAGTTACCCTCAATTTGATTGTATTCTGGATATGGTGTTTACTTGGAACATATAGAAACCTGTTCATTTCATACCTTAACTGTATCCAGGTTTCTGATGGTCTGTGTGCAGGTTAACTTAAAATTTCTCAGTTTGGTTTCTCACTGTTTGCAGGATTAACATCTCCTGTAACATTTCTGTACACACACTTCAACACGACTCAAGTCTGAACAAAATGCTGTCAGATTAACATAAAGACCACTGCAGCACAAGGTTCAATACACAGAGAGATTAAGTACACATCTTGGTGAGCAACTATTAAGGCAGAAGCCTCTCTGAACATGACTGTAATAAATGTGTGACTCAATTATCATCTCTTATGTGCAAAAAGTAGTTTACGTAGTTTACTTAAGTAAAAGTAGCTTCAGTAAAAGTAAGAAATACAATTGTAAAAATTACAAATACAAGTAAAAAATCCTGCATAGTAGTGAGTAAGTATTATCAGCAAAAAGTAATTAAAATATCAAAAGTAAAAGTACTCATTGTACAGCCAAATGTCCCTGTCCCCTGTCAGAGTTATGTTAATAAATGTTGTATTATTTGATGATTTTATTACTAATGCATTAACGTGTAAGAAGCATTTTGATGCTGACACTGGTTGAGAGGGAGCTGATTTAAACTAATTTATAAACATGTAGGTAGTTTAATCTATAACAATGACATATTTTATAAACTGGTCATATGTTTTGTATGTAAAATCCCAACCTGCAACATAAAAAGTAGTAATTTCCCTTGGAATGTAGTAGAGTAAATAATAACATAGCATAAAATTTAAATAGTAAATTTGTTTCAGTTTTTGTAACTAAAATGTATGTAGTAACACCATAGTGAAACACTGTTAATGCACCAATTTGAAGTTGGTAATTACATTCTTCTAATATAATCTAAATCTTCTAATATAATTCTTATATAAAACTATAAACACTCTTTCCTTTAGACGTGGCTGGACTACACTTGTCGCAAATTAGGGATGAGGGGTGAAAAACTTTCACCGCAATTTTCTAATTTAGTGGGATATTTACTAAGACTACAAATATAAATGAGGCCAGCCACAGTTCATCTGTTTTGTGCCACTAAATAACAGCTGATTCGGGGCTGTTTTGAAAGTGCTTTCTGCTGCTGAATTGTACATATTGGTTGAAGAGAAGACACTTGTGGAACTGCAAGTGTGTATTCATCTCTGAAGAGGAAGGCTTTATGTGAGGAAACTCATCCGTGGTCATACAGTTTCATTGTTTTACTGTTTAATTTCTCTGAAACATACAGATACATTGTTTATTGTTTCTTTTGTAAAATATTTGGTTTATTTTATTCTAATGTATTCTATTCTGTTCTATTGTTAGTTGCTTTCTGGAGCTAGGCACAAACGAATTTCACTATACGTTGTACTGTGTATGATTGTGTATGTGACAAATAAACATGATTTGATTTGATATTAGTTGAATTTGTTAGCTCCATAATAAAATCAGTGAATTAGTTAGGAAAAGTCAGCAGAGACTTTTGGTAAAACTTTTAAAACTCCTTTAGTAAATAAGGACAAACCTAATTTGGCTCTTTGGTACCTTAAAAGGGACGCAAATCCTTAGTAAGTATCCCCATTTGTAGGCTACAGACTAGGGGTGACGTCAGACCCCAGGTGACAAAGCCATAATTCAATTCAATTCAATAAAACTGAATTAATTAATTCAGTTTTATTTATATAGCGCCATATCATAACAAAGTTATCTCAGGGCACTTTTTCGAATAGAGCAAGTCTAGACCGACTCTTTATATTTACAGAGACCCAACAGTTCCCACCATGAGCAAGCACTATGCGACAGTGGCAAGGAAAAACTCCCTTTTAACAGGTAGAAACCTTGAGCAGAACCAGGCTCAAGGTGGGCGGTCATCTTCCTCGACCGGTTGGGTTGAAGGGGGAGGGGGGGAGCGGGAGAGAGAGAGCATGAGGAAAGAGAACATACAGCAGCACAATACAGTTCCACATAGGGATGTAAGGCAATTGATATGGTAATGGCATTGATGTTAACACCAACAGAAACAACACTAAGAGCAACATTATAATAGCAATACTAATAACAGCAACAACAGCAATAGCATCAGCGGGTGCAGAGCAGGAGCACGGGGGCAGCAGGCGGCAGCAACCACAGACCCAGACCTCCACAGCTCCAGAGGCAGAAACACCTGCAGAAAGCAACAGAAGTGGAGGGAGAGAGAGAGAGGAGAGAAAGCACACAACTACGGGAAAAAGTTGAATTAATAACAAGCATTGATGGGATATGAGGGCGTACAGATGGAGAGGAAGAGGAGGAGAAAGGAGCTCAGTGCATCATAGGAAGTCCCCGGCAGTCTAGGCCTATAGCAGCATAACTAAGGGGGGGCTCAGGGGTCACCTGAGTCAGCCCTACTATAAACTTTATCAAAGAGGAAAGTCTTAAGCCTACTCTTAAATGTGAGGAGGTTGTCCGCCTCCCGTACACAAACTGGGATCTGGTTCCACAGGAGAGGAGCTTGATAGCTGAAGGCTCTGGCTCCCAGTCTACTTTTAGAGACTCTAGGAACCACAAGGAACCCTGCATTCTGGGAGCGCAGTGCTCTAGTGGGGTAATAGGGTACTATGAGCTCTTTGAGATATGATGGTGCCTGACCATTTAGGGCTTTGAATGTGAGGAGAAGGATTTTAAATTCTATTCTGGATTTTACAGGGAGCCAGTGTAGAGATGCTAATATTGGAGAAATATGTTCTCTTTTTCTGGTTCTTGTCAGTAAACGTGCCGCAGCATTCTGAATCAGCTGGAGAGTCTTAAGGGATTTATTGGGGCAGCCTGATAATAGAGAGTTGCAATAGTCCAGCCTAGACGTAACAAATGCATGGACTAGTTTTTCTGCATCTTTTTGAGATAGGATGTGCCTGATTTTTGCAATGTTACGTAAATGAAAAAAGGCAGTTCTTGAAGTTTGTTTTATGTGGGAGTTAAAGGACATATCCTGATCAAAGATAACTCCAAGATTCCTTACGGTTTCGCTGGAGGCCAGGGCAATGCCATCTAGAGAAACTATATCTTTAGATAATGTGTTTCGAAGGTGTTCGGGGCCAAGTACAATAACTTCAGTTTTGTCTGAGTTTAACATCAGAAAATTGCAGGTCATCCAGGTTTTTATGTCCTTAAGGCATGCTTGAAGTTTAGCTAATTGATTGGTTTCATCTGGCTTGATCGATAAATATAATTGGGTATCATCTGCATAACAATGAAAATTTATGGAGTGCTTCCTAATAATATTGCCTAAAGGAAGCATATACAAGGTAAATAGAATTGGTCCAAGCACAGAACCTTGTGGAACTCTGTGACTAACTTTGGCGTGCATAGAGGATTCATCATTAACGTGTACAAACTGATATCGATCTGATAAATAGGATTTAAACCAGCTTAGTGCGGTGCCTTTAATGCCAATTAAATGTTCTAGTCTCTGTAATAGAATGTGATGGTCAATGGTATCAAATGCAGCACTAAGATCTAGTAAGACAAGTACAGAGACAAGTCCTTTGTCTGATGCAATTAGAAGGTCATTTGTAACTTTCACCAGTGCTGTCTCTGTGCTATGATGCACTCTAAATCCTGACTGAAAATCCTCAAACAGCTTGTTGTTGTGTAGAAAGTCACACAACTGATTGGCGACTGCTTTCTCAAGGATCTTAGAGAGAAAAGGAGGGTTAGATATAGGTCTATAATTTGACAAAATCCCTGGATCAAGAGTGGGCTTTTAAGAAGAGGCTTAATTACAGCTACTTTAAAGGACTGTGGCACATAGCCTTTTAATATGGACAGATTGATCATATCTAGTAAATAAGTGCTAACTAAGGGTAAAATTTCTTTAAGCAGCCTAGTTGGGACGGGGTCTAAGAGACACGTTGATGGCTTAGATGAGGAAATCATGGAAGTTAGTTGACTAAGGTTGATGGGAGAAAAGCAGTCTAAATGTACATCAGGTTTTACAGTTGTTTCTAAGGTTCCTGTGTTTAGAAGATAAGTCAGTACCAACTGAGGGCAGGAGGTGCTGAATTTTGTCTCTAATAGTTAGAATTTTATCATTAAAGAAGCTCATAAAGTCATTACTACTGAGGTCTATAGGAATACATGGCTCAACAGAGCTGTGACTCTCTGTCAGCCTGGCTACAGTGCTGAACAGAAACCTGGGGTTGTTCTTATTTTCCTCTATTAATGATGACTAGTAAGCTGCTCTGGCATTACGGAGGGCCTTCCTATAAATTTTAAGACTAACTTGCCAGGCTAAACGTGATTCTTCCAGATTGGTGGAACGCCATTTCCTTTCAAGTTTTCATAATGAACATTTACATAAAAGACACCTCTGTCTGTATGACAAGAAGCCATCACTTTAACAAATAGATGAAGCCGTGTTAAAGATAGACATATTCATGGTGGAAAATAATTTTTTACCATTACAGTCCTGTGAAATAAGAAACATTGAAACCCTTCTCACAATGAGAAAGCAGGGATTTGCCTGTTAATTTGACTTTGGTGGTCACTCATGCTAGGTAGCATAGAGCCAGTAAGGTCTGCACATTACCCTGTGCCAATTTCCTGCCAGACTAGGTGGGTATCCTGACTTGAAGCTGGGGTGGGGTTTGGCATGGGGGGTACGCTACACTGACCACTAGTGTAGAGAAGGGGGGCTGGGCAGAAGTCAGTGAAGGGAGAAGCCACCCTGAAGAGAGGTGAGAACAGGGAGGGGGTTAGAATTGTTTTGTCTAGAATTCCTCAAGCACAACTACAAAGATGCTGCAGGGGCCAAAAGCGCTTTTGAAAGTTTCCAAAAGGAGAAAATGACTGTTGGATAAACCGTCCCCAATTCGCCACTTTCTCACCACCGCCGGGGAAGGACGACCTTTGACCTCCAGTATCAAAGTACAGGGTGACGCCACAGCAGCCACCCAGCCAGCCAGAGCCAGTCCTCTCTGACTGCACCCCCACCACCACCACCCAACCTCACACACTCCAATTTCACCCCCACTGCTCTGCCCCACTCAACCGCAAGAAAAAGCCTGAAATTCATGTCTTTCTCTTTGGTCTCTCCCGAGCCGTCCCTGTGGCTCAGGAGTCAAGAATTCAATTAGTTAAAAAAAGAGAAGAAAAGAGCGAGGCTGCAACAATGCAGCGATAAGGGGGCAGAATGTGCGTTCCCACACGCTAAATACAGGGCGCTTTCCCTGGGGCCCACAGAGCAAGAGGACCCGCACCGCAGGAGGCGAGAATAATCACAGCTCCCTCTGAACCCCCTCATTACACACACACACACACACACACACACATATACACACACATACACACACACACACACACCTTACATTCCTTACACACAGATAGCTTCATGCAGACACACATTACAGGCAGACATTCCCTTGAAGAGAGACACACCTTGCAGATGCCTCACATGCATAAACACACTGAGAAATGTCCAGCGTGCACACACACACACACACAGCACATAAAGACCTCTCATTACATGCTGGCCTCATACAGGTGTTCTCAGGTCTCAGGTTTACCAGGGAAGAGTGTTTCATGTATTCGTTTTGCAAGACACACTCTGCCTCATGTTAAACAGCATACAAACATAGATGTAGACAAACAGCTGTCCACGTCTGTTTCCAAATGTTCAAAACAACTAATACTTGCAGAATAATATATGATAGAGATGTATTTTGTCTTCCTTTGTCTGGAACTGTACATATACAGCCTGTCACAACAATATTCAAAGAACATAACTACATGTGAGTTTCCAGCTTGTTAAACTTTCTTCTGTAAACCTTCTGTAATGACTACGTAGAGCCTACTGTAATAGAGTGAAAACCCTGAAGAGAGGACAAATACTGTTTGTTTCTGTTAATTAAAGTTAGATTACTTGCACTTTTTGTATTACATATTGCTTATTTAACTGTAACTAATAAATTGAATACAACAATGAAAAATCTGAAAATAACTTATCATTATCATATATCACATATCATTTAATCTGTTGAAGACTTTTTTCCCGATAAATTGTTTTGTCTATAAGATAGGGCTGGGTGATATGGCTGAAATCAATATCCCTGTTGGGGCTGACATTGATTAGTCATTCGAGAGAAAATCGTCAACAATTTTAATAATCAGTTAATCATTTAAGTTAATTATCAAAACATTTGTTGTGTCTTGCTTTTCAAAATGTGAGAATTTGCTGCCGTTTTCTGTTTATTACTGTAAATTGAAAATCTTTGTGCTTTGGACTGTTGGTCGGACAAAACAAGACATTTAAAGAGCATTTTGGACATTTTGGACAATATGATTAATTGATTAATCATGAAAATAATGGACAGATTAACTTGAGAATGAAAACAGCTCTAATCACAATATTAACAAGAATATATTTCCAACCTCAATATATAAAACAAAATGGTAAAATTATGCAAAATTATATTTAAAATAATCAAATTGATGCTCAAAACTGTTCCACTGTTGTGGATTGACAAAACCTTCACTACAGTAACAGATTGTGATGTAAGTCTGTATTAACCTGTTTGACAACAACAATAACTCCCCCGTGGACAGCCGCAAGTGGAGGCTGCTGTATTAACAGATAATTGAATGATAATATAGTTAAATACAGCTGTAATAATATAAAATATGTTATAATTGTTAAGAAATAGAAAAGAAGGAAGTCATAATAGTTTTGCTGTGCTCCGGTCTTCATGGGGATATAGCTCAATGCAGTGTGTTACCGGCATGGTGGTGCAGTGGTTAGCACTGTCGCCTCACAGCAAGAGGGTTCTGGGTTCGCGCCGGCCGGCTGGGGCCCTTCTGTGTGGAGTTTACATGTTCTCCCCGTGTCTGCGTGGGTTCTCTCTGGGCACTCCGGCTTCCTCCCACCATCCAAAGACATGCAAGTTAGGTTAATTGGTGATTCTAAATTGTCTGTACTATTATGACTTACTTCTTTTCTATTTGTTAACAATTATAGCTTATTTAAAGACATATTGTGTTAAAGTATACGTGTGTATTCATCCAGGCAGCGTGGGAGTATGGGATGTGTACTGGCGGCAGTGTTATTCATACAGCACATTATCCTAATGAGCGTCACTCCCACCATATTTTGAGCAGGAGAAAGCTCTGTGATCGCTGAAGCTCTGCTTCTAGTGGATCCCAATTTAAAAACACTTGTCACAGAGACCTCCTTTCACTGACTCACCCCAAAAATGTCATCAAATGACTGGGGATTGTGACTTCATTTTGGCTTAAAAATGCTGTTTTCTCATTTGTTTCAAATGGTCTTTGGTTTTTCAAACCAAATCTTTATTCTTTTGCTTGTTCAAAAGAAGTAAGTCATAATAGTTTTGCTGTGCTCCGGTCTTCATGGGGATATAGCTCAGTGCAGTGAAGTGTGTTACCTCCTGATGATGATGGCCTTAGGTCATTTCTAAGTATCCATTAATTAGTATACATTAATCAATCAATCAGTCAAAGTATCCATTGATGCATCATATAGTAAAGGACAATTAATCATTTATTTATATAGAGACCTGTGTACAAGAATAAACATGACAGTTGAAGTATGGACAGACACAGAAAATTCACACACACGTTAGTATCACATTAAGAACATTACAAGTGGAATTGCAAATACCAGTCTAGTCTTTTAAGATCTTCAATCTTTTTGCAGCCCAGTCCCTTTGTAGGGAGTATAGTAGTTTAAACCAGTTCTTCGTCCTGTGACCTGACATTGTTAGTACTGTATTTATAAGAGCAGAGAGCGGTGTTTGTAGTAGAGCCCTGTAGATAAATAAAATGCAATGCAGCACCCTTCTGTTTGTTAAGGAGGACCATGCCACCTTTTCATGTTAGATGCACGCTGTAATACGTCAAGAGTCTTTAAGGTGGGGGGAGAAGCATGCATATATACTGTATCACCATAATCAAGAGCAGACAGAGTTGTAGATTGTACAAAAGAGAAGCATGTTTTGTTTCTATACAAAAATCCAATTTGGACCTTCAGTTTGCTTGTCATGTGTTCCACATGGGTCTTAAAAGTGAGTCTGGTATCCAGCCAGAGTCCCAAATATTTATGACTCATTTTCACAACCCTGAAGAGTATGGATAGTGACAGTAGGCTGGATACTCTGAAGTGACCTTGAGAATACCATACATTTTGCTTTGTCAGAATTTAAAATAAGCTTATGTTTGATAAGACAGTGCCTGTGGAGTGGCAGACCGGGGTGGTGGTTCCCGTCTTCAAAAAGGGGGACCGGAGGGTGTGCTCCAATTACCGGGGTATCACACTGCTCAGCCTCCCCGGGAAAGTTTATTCCGGGGTGCTGGAAAGGAGACTACGACTGATTGTCGAACCTCGGATCCAGGAGGTGCAATGTGGATTCCGTCCTGGCCGTGGCACAGTGGACCAGCTCTTTACTCTTGCAGGGCTGCTGGGGGGTTCATGGGAGTTTGCCCATCCAAACTCCTGCTACAAGCCATCTGGTCTCTATATAACCAAAGTGAGTGCTGTGTCCGCATTCTCGGCACAAAGTCAAACACATTCCAAGTGGGTGTTGGACTCCGCCAGGGCTGCCCCTTGTCACCAATTCTGTTTGTGGTATTCATGGACAGGATTTCAAGGCGCAGCCGGGGGGAGGAGAGTGTCCAGTTTGGTGGCCTCAGAATAGCATCTCTGCTCTTTGTGGATGATGTGGTTCTGTTGGCTTCATCGGGCTGTGACCTTCAGCATGCACTGGGGCGGTTTGCAGCCGAGTGTGAAGCGGCTGGGATGAGAGTCAGCACCTCCAAGTCCGAGGCCATGGTTCTCAGCCGGAAAACGGTGGACTGCCCCCTTTGGGTTGGAGGTGAGTTACTGCCCCAGACGGGGGAGTTCAGGTATCTCGGGGTCTTGTTCACGAGTGATGATAAGATGGAGCATGAGATGGACAGGCGGATCGGTGCAGCATCAGCAATAATGCGGGCGTTGTACCGGACCGTGGTGGTGAAGAGGGAGCTGAGCTTACCCGGAGCTTTGGGTAGTGACCGAAAGAATGAGATCGCGGATACAAGCGGCCGAAATGAGTTTCCTCCGCAGGGTGGCTGGATAGGGAAAGGAGCTCGGACATCCGGAGGGAGCTCAGAGTAGAGCCGCTGCTCCTTCGCATCGAAAGGAGCCAGTTGAGGTGTTTCAGGCATCTGATTAGGATGCCTCCTGGACGCCTCCCTTTAGAGGTTTTCCGGGCACGTCCAACTGGTAGGAGGCCCCGGGGCAGACCCAGAACACGCTGGAGGGATTATATATCTCATCTGGCCTGGGAACACCTTGGGGTCCCCCAGGAGGAGCTGGAAAGCGTTGCCAGGGATAGGGACGTCTGGATAAGCGGAGGAAAATGGATGGATGGATGGATGGATATGTTTGATAAGAGAGATCTGAAATGGATCAAAAGTGGACTGTAGATTTGTAATGTCCAGATTAAGAAAAGGTGTTTCCAAGAGATTAATACTTGATTCATTCTCATTTCAAGTAAAAATATTATAAATGTAATAGCTAGTGTAAGCCATTTTAACATAAATAGTCACGATCGATGGTGAGATTTTGATATACCACAATGAACAAGTCATGATGCCTGGGTTTAATTACATTGTGACCAGTCAGAATAATAATTCTTTAATATCATCAAGCCATTTTACTATGGATTAGCCTGACAAGCTCACATTACAGATATCTGTAATTCATTCATGACACGTCAAAGAATCTCATTAAGACTTGTGTGATCACATTCTGACTACTAAGAATGAAGCTCTTTTTGCCATAAATGTAGGTGGAGCCTCTAATTATAGATATCTACAATTCAACAATACAATACAAATGGCAATAGGAATGTCAGTCTTGATGGTTAGAATGCATGTAGAGATACGAATTGTGGATATCAGTATGCTAATAAATGATCCCTGCTGTTCATGCAATAAGGGCTTAAAGACTTACCAAGTTTATCAAAATGCCCCACTAGTCATTGTCATGTCATTTAAGTGTTAAATGCAGGGAGTTCTCAGATAATCTAAAACCATCACTGTAAAATTCTAATTCCAAGCTTAACACTGTGAAATCACTAACTACAGTTAGTGTGTTACAGTCAAATAATGTATCAGTCTATAGAAGCTGTTATCTCATGTTGATTAAATCACCAGTCAATATATTATGCCCCTTATAGATTCACAATTAACAGGTGATCTCATGATGTGATGTTTTTATATTATAAAGCAGTGTGTTGCATAAATGTGACACTGCGTAACATTTAAAAGAAGAAATAACACGTTCTTTTTACAAATGAAAAGTTGAATTCTTATGCAATAAATGCACTCTCACTTCAGTTCAATATTAGAGTTTGGGTTCAACAGCATTTTATTGAATCTGAATCCAGTATCAAATCTGCTTATTAGAGCTAAATCCTTTGGAATCCCTCAAAGAATCTGATAAGGGTTAGAGAACGGAGATATTAGGTCAGATGGTCTGAGTTTAGTCAATCCAGATTTTAAATGGGAACTGGATCCATAATGGACCCAGCTATAGGACCCCAGCCCTGCTCAACACACTGCTGTTCCAGCCTTACTTGGTCTGATATGACCAGTAGTTTATGGTGGCTAATGTTAGCTAACGTTAGCAAACTTTACAATAGGCATTACTGTGTAACTGACATTACTGAGTCAGTTCACTGACTTTGTAACTCTTCTCTACTTGTGCTACTATGGTTTACAGTTATTACAGTTACCATTATTCTGTAAATGTCACTTGTGGCAGCAGTTCATCAAAAGTTACATATTCTTGCTTTAACAGATTTATTGTATTTGTACACCACTTACAGGGACTTAATATTAAATTTTGGCCAATTATTATTGTTGTTATAAAGGTATGATTGAGACCAAACATGATTCCAGAATCATCTAGCTAACATTAGCGTGTTGTTGTGTCTGGTGTGGACGCTTGTGTTGGGTCCCAGTCTGTTCCAGCCGGATGAACAGAGCCAAGGGGCCGGCTGAGGAATGTCCTGGTGACCCTATACACAGGAGACACAAACAGAAGCCAAAAGGACCACAGGGGGGTGGGGATGGGACAACAGGGTCTGGGCGTGTGTGTGTGTGTGTGTGTGTCCATGCATAACAGTGTGAATTTGTGAGAGAAAGTGCATGTTTATATGCATGCATATGTTTTCCCATGCATATCGGTGTGTAAGAAAGGGCTAGAGGGAGCCAAGGAGAGGAGGCTGGGAGTGGTGAAAGAGAGAGAGAGAGAGAGAGTGTGTGTGTGTGTGTGTGTGTCAGCGGGGGTCAGCACTTGCACCCTTTGGCCATTGTCTCCCTCCCTGACCAATATAAAAGCATCATAGCCCTTTGACATATTTAGAAAGCAGATAAAAGCACTTTTTACAAACTAGATACACGTCAGGCACAAAGCCTGGGGTCAAGCGCAACAAATTAACAACCCTCTTTCTGATGGGAGGTGGGGGTGGGGGGTGACTGGGCAAAGCTAACCGCCCCTGGAGTCCAGAGCCAAATGCCTCCACATTCCCAGAGCGGGGATGTGGGCTGTTCTCTTGCATTCATGTGTAATTGGTCCTAGGGGCAGAGGCTGAGATAAATACTGACTTACTTTTTGTGTTTGTATTATGTCTTAATAGAAGACTTGTTTGGAATTCCCTAATTCCAACAAAAGTCCAAGACGGCCATTATGAAAGGCAAGAATTTAAGTCATTTGTCACTCAGGGTAACAAGTGCCATCACAGCCAGGTTCCACATATTGAAATCCCAACCTTTTAAAATTTTTGCTGTTTATGTAAGCTTTTACATTTGACAAATATATGGAATGTACTTATAGTAAGATGTGATTGGGAGCATGCAGGCTCAAACTGGAATTCATCATCAGAGAACCACAGCTAGGGCTACGTTGACAGGAGAAATCAATGACAGCCTACCTATGACAGGTTTCTTCTTTTTTCTCTCTCTCTTTAACAGGGTTCCATCTCATCTTAGTTAATTAGTTTAATTGAGTCCATCCATCAATCGGCAAAAAATGTATTTTAATTTATTGTCATTTATCATGTATCAAGAAAATATGGCAAACATTTGCTGGTTCAAGTTTCTCCTATGTTGAGGACTTGCTGCTTTTCTCTGTGTTACATCATTGGAAAGTAAATCTCTTTGGCTTTTGGACTGTTGGTCACACAAATCGAGCAATTTTCCATTTTGCAGATTGTGATGTGCATTTATGACTATTTTCCAACATTTGTACTATATAATTATACTATATAATTAACCAATTCATTGAAAAATCAAGATTTATGAAAATCATCAGTAGTTACAGTCCTAGTTCCAATGTTTCACATCCTTTTCTAAAGTTGTTCAATCTCTCCTTTCCATTGGCTAACAACAACATTGTGCATTACAGCCATCATCTGGCAAGATGTGGTGTTGGGTTGTTCTGTCACCTCCTACTCTCCCATCACTTAAATTATATTTGTTTCAGTAGAGGCAAACACACAGTTCAGGTGTTCTCACTGATATTTTCCTGTTCTTTTGCCAGACAGCTGCATCAGTATAAAATGAAGAGTCATAACTACACATGAGTACCTCACCCTGTCTATGAAGGCTGTTAATCATACTTTAGCGTTTCTCCAGCTGCACTTCAAAGTGAGACTTGTGTTTTAATATTTATTCATTGTAGATTTTCAAATTTTTAAACAACAGCCTTTTCTGTGCTATAAAATGCTGATTTAGCGTGGATGGAAGGCCAGAGCAGTGAGAAACAGATGCATTTCCAATTACTGCCAGGAAGAGGACAGAGATTAGGCCTTTAGCAAATACTGGGAGGTATTAAATGGCTGGTTTAATCAAATTCCAAAAAACAGACTTTATACCTCAACCTTTGTGGCATCTAGTTTGGGATCTAATAGATATCCACTCTGCCAGTGTAGGTGAATTCAATTTCATTTGTTTGTCAAAACAATGAAAAATTACATTTGACAAACTGTGTCTTTCCAGAAAGTGTCCCTGTTCCTCAGGATAATCTACAGACCTCACTGTTGACAGGTTTTATGGGAACTATTTCCTCACTATAAAGTAGTTTTCATTTTTGTGGTGCAAAATTCTGTGTTGTCCTAAAACATTCTGTACATATTTTTGTATTTTTCTTTTGTAAATGTTTAATAAAGTCAGAAATGCTGCAGTAGAGTATTTTAATATGCTCAATTTGGTTACAGTATGAAATGCAAAAACGTCGTAGGTAGCTCACAAATGCAACAGAGCAGCATATTTCATCCTAGTTTTTGGAAGAATGAGGCTCTCTGTTAATGTATCAATGATCAAAATGGTCACTCAAAAACCAACCATCAATTATGCTTCTCTAGAGGTTCATACACATGCCCATGTTTTTTATTGTCACGTTATCTCAATTTAAACATACTTCCCTTCCACTCAGACCATGCAGTCACTTTACACCCCCACTTGATACATCATACCCACTGCAACTCATTGAATTGTTTACAGACGCATCATAACACATTGTCATGTGTAGGAATGAAAAAAAAATGTAGGGGGAGGGACAACATTTTTTTCTGTTGCTGAGGGTAAGAAAAACAACAGCAACAGTATGCAATACAGGGTTAAGTAATATAATCATTTGTTCGGGGCTGGTGGTGCAGTAGTTAGCACTGTCAACTCACAGCAGAGGGGTCAGCTGGGGCTTTTCTGTATGCAGGCTGTATGTTGTCCCTGTGTCTACATGGCTGTTCTCCGGTTTCCTCTCACAGTCCAAAGACATGAAGGTTAGGTTAACTGGCAACTCTAAATTGACCGTATAATGCAAGTGTGAATGGTTGTCTGTCTGAGTCAGGCCTGTGAGAGACTGGCAACCTGTCCAAGGTCAGCAAGTGTGAGCTGAGATAGGCTGCAGGATAAATATCACTGTCTATCACAAAGCTGAAGGAACCATGACTTTATAGTTGACTACACCTCAGCACTCTCTACAGCATGACTGTTTAATGTCATGCATTGTCAGGGGCCAACAGGTGCATCAGAGTTGCACACAAATTTATTGATTTGCCATTCATGATATCCATTATTTATGTGATGACGAAATGATTTATGAATGCAGATTTTTGGCAGTTTAATACATTATTCTGACCAAGTAAATACTGTTCATCTCTATAATGCTTAAAATCATTAAGCACAGCTGGATAACACCCAGGGGAGAGTGATGAACAAATCTGAACCATTATCTGAGCCAGAGCAGACTCTAACTCTGTTGTGCATCTGATGGCGCTGTCAGCAGACAAGCAGGACAGGCACTTAGGATTGCATTAGTGTTTTGGTACTGAACCATTATCAGGAAACACTTTTTATTTCTTTGACTTTGTGAAAATCCAACATTTTCACATCACAGATGATGATCAAAATCTTACAGGTAAAACATCAGACAGTGCTGGACTGCAGTGTAATTGTGGAGGCAATGGATCATATAATATTTCTCATAGTTCTAGCGAAAATGTATTGATGAGAATTCATTAGTGATAATATCATATGATATGAGTGATAATGAACCAAAAGTACACAGACAGATATGCACATAACTACATAGAATAAAGATCTGTTTCGTTAACCCAAAATATTTGAAGCTCTGCACCAAACTGGCAAACAAGATTTACCATAGAACACTCTGATTCAGGTACAGCCCTAGTAGTTTATTATACTGTGTATCACTTCTATACAATTCACTCTCCAGAGTGACATTTTAACAGCAGCTTCAAATCCTACATACGTGTGGATAAATCCATGTATTGAGGGGTTCCTGTGCTGTAGAAGATGAGCTGAGCTGGGATCAGAATGATGGCAGTCTGGACAGCAGCAGTCAGTTGGTGGTGGTCTTGGGAAAGCGTGGTGCTCCCTGTGCGGTCAGCGTGTTGATTTGGAGCTAACAATGTTGGTACTGTTGGGCTCAACTCTCAGCAGGGGCTCTGTGTGTGTGTGTGTGTGTGTGTGCGCGCGTGTGTGCGCATGTGTGTGTGTTTAGGGGGGACACCTGCCCCACATTAGGCGAGAGAGGCTCTGACCTTAGCAGCTATAATATCAGTGCAAGCAAGATCAGGCCTGGTTGGCGCTTCAGAGGGGTGAGAGAGTAGGGGAGATGAGGGGGGAGGGGGCATCTTTCATTGTATGGCCAGTGTCCCCTGTCCTGCTTCTTCCAGCGCCATGGCCCAGTGAGGGGTGAGTAATGTGAGTAATGGAGAGTAATAGGGTCCAGATAGTGAGTGTGACCATAACCCTATTGTATCCTGTGTCAGCGGGGTCAGAGGTCACCCACCATGCATACTGGTCCCGGCCCCGCCCGACCCATTTGGGCCATAAATGAGTTTACCCAACACTAATTACCGAGGGCCTGCCAATGGGCCGCACTGCTTAATGGGCCTGACAGCTGCCTCTATGCCGCACTTACAGCCCCCACCACCCGCCAACCCCCGCCCCAGCCCTGTCCTGTCCTGTCCTGTCCTGTCATCCCTTTGCCAAACCTTTGGTTTGGGTCTAGCCTAGGACCTTTGTTTTATGTAGTGAAACCGTCCACTGTCTAATAAAGGCATCAAATGTCAAAAAATACCTTTAAAATGTAGTCCAACAAAAAAGATGTTTGAAATGCTATGTTGAGTGTCGTATTATTAATGCAATTAAAATCACATTTAGCTTCACTGATAGAGACCTTGTAATAGATAGTATTTGCATGTTTACAAAAAAGAGCACTCTTCTTAACTGCATTATTGATTGAAAAATAGCAAATGGAATGGAAATACAGATTAATTGATTTTGTGAAGTATTTTCAGCCCTGAGTAGTGTCGGCAGATCTTCCTTTAAGGCCCCATAAACCTTCATGAGCCTAGGGGTTTAAGGTGCTGACATGAACCGCAACATCCAGGTGTTTGGCCAGGGACCTGTAATTCCCCAACTCTCTCTCTCTCCCTTCATTTCC
Organism: Macquaria australasica; assembly: GCA_005408345.1. Classification (NCBI taxonomy): domain Eukaryota; kingdom Metazoa; phylum Chordata; class Actinopteri; order Centrarchiformes; family Percichthyidae; genus Macquaria; species Macquaria australasica. The sequence goes on along the minus strand of SEMN01000204.1, from coordinate 238,847 downwards.
TGTCAGCTTCCTCCATGTTAGCAATCTAATAAAGGATTGAAAATGGCGGAAAAATAATAATAATAAATACATTAAAAAGTAGCAATTAGAGGGTTAGGACAGCTGGCGTGTAGCCAAACTATAGACTGTATATAAAGATGGACAACGCATCTCCACTTCCTCCCAATGTAAGATATGGAGCCCCAGATCCACAGTCCACTCTGTGTGCAAAAATGTACAAATGACAATTTCTGTCCTTCAACTTTTTCAATCTACCTCTTCCTCTTCCTCTCAGTTTCACTGTTTAAATCTACTACAGTCTTTCTCTTAATGATATCTGTTAGCGCTTGGTCCTGGTGATGCCTCAAGTTACTGCTGGTAATAGAAGCTACATTTTACATTCAGATGAGGTAAAGAACATCATCATCCTGTTGCTCTGAACAAAAGGCAAAGCATCTGTGATTCAGAAACCTTTTCCAAAGTTGAGAGAATCTGCTTTGTCTTGTTGAGTAGTTAAATGAACGCACAGACTCGCGTCACATTCTGACAGCGCTCCTGACCTATGCTCCACCACAGCTGGAGCTAATGGCTTCCTTCCCTTCACTGTGGTTTACAGGCAGGGAGTTAACCTTTGGGTTAACATAAATGTGGTGTGTGTGTGTGCGTGTGCGTGCGTGTGCGTGTTTCTAGTTTGAATATACATACAGTCGGTCCCTGGAACAATCTCTTTTGTTATACCCGTTCACATCTACATAAAGCCATCTGCAGGCTGCAAAGGACTTGTTAGCAATGTTGTCAATTTGTATTTTATACCCTTAATAATAACAAAAGTATTCATCCTTAACAGTTTAGTGTTTATATACAGGAGATACAAATAAATATTCCACAACCAGTGTTGTCATCCAACAGATGCAGATTTGGATGCCCAATATCTAAAAATATCTTTGAATTAAAATTTTCTGGGCTTAGCCCAACTTTTTGTGTTTTAGTGCTCAAATTATGTCAGTTATTGGTTTAGTTGGATGACAAAAATTACAACAATGATCATTCTGATCATTGGTTAATCATTTTTAAGTCATTTATCAAGTAAAAATACCAAACATTTGGTCGTGTTATCCTCTAAAATTTGAGGATTTCAGAGTTTCATGTCATATTAATTGAATAGGTTTGGGTTTTTGTCCTGCTCTTTAGAAAAACTTTACAACATCTCTCTGGTTTCTAGGAACTAATAATTGGTGTTTTCATTATTTATGATGTTTTATACATTAGTTAATTAATCTACAGAATAATCTGTTGAGTTTAAGGTTAATTTATAATGTAATTAGTTGCAGCCCTAATATGTCACTGTGTTTCTTATCTAATGTGAATTGCATTGGTAAAGATAAATAGAAAGGAGAGCCAAGAGAACTTTCCTGAACCATGTTTGTATTTTCAGTCCCACAGCGTTTTGTAGGAATTGTTATTTTTCAATTCAATTCAATTCAGTTTTATTTATATAGCGCCATATCATAACAAAGTTATCTCAGGGCACTTTTTCGAATAGAGCAAGTCTAGACCGACTCTTTATATTTACAGAGACCCAACAGTTCCCACCATGAGCAAGCACTATGCGACAGTGGCAAGGAAAAACTCCCTTTTAACAGGTAGAAACCTCGAGCAGAACCAGGCTCTAGGTGGGCAGTCATCTGCCTCGACCGGTTGCGTTGAAGGGGGAGGGCGGGGGAGCGGGATAGATAGAGCAGGAGGAAAGAGAACATACAGCAGCACAATACAGTTCCACATAGGGATGTAAAGCAATAGCTGTGGTAATGGCATTGATGTTAACACCAACAGAAACAACACTAAGAGCAATATTATAATAGCAATACTAATAACAAGAGCAACAACAGCTGGTAGTGCTGGTAGTTTCAATATCCCATTTGCATCTGACATGGTACCTCTAGTTTTGGACAACTCATTTTGGATCAGCCTGGCATGCTGGAAGCTACAATAGTCTGTTCACTGGCATCAGAGGTGTCAGTGTGTAAAGGCTGCCCTCAGAGCTGCCCAACCACCTGCAAGAATTCAGCAGCTATGACTTTAAATAGCCTGTGAAGTGATAAGGGAAGTAATTGTCTTTTTGAGGTTTTTAAGACATTGAATATCAGGACATAATATTTGACATCATCAAACTGTATTTTAGCCTCTTTTTAAATATGTATTTGTTGCTTTGTTGGGGACCTTTTCCCCTCTCCTCCCACTTCATGCTTCCACAGAAATGGGCTAAGTGACTCTCTATCTCCATGTACAGTATTCTCATCCAGCCAACAGCATTTGTCAGTAACTATCTCTGTGTGTAAAAGGCGGGTCCTGCCCCCTGTCCATCAACCCTGTAGGAGGGCACTAAGCCCTGAGACTCAGGCCCGGCCCAACAGAAGCCCCCTACCACCAGCACCCCTGGTCACCACCCCACCCTCTACATAGCTTCTAACACCCAAACACACCCCGTCAGCCCACTCCCACAGCGCTCCTCCCCTCTCCTTTCACCGCTCCCCCACCTCTCCACATGCATGGCATTCACTGTGCATACCTAGGCTGCTAATTCCAACCTGCCACTCCAATCAAAGGATCACGACTGTTGTAGTTTTCTTCTCTTTTCTTCTGCTGGGAAACAATGTGTGGTGGATGGAGGCTGGGACAAGGGTGTGTGTGTGTGTGTGTATGTGTGCGTGTTGCTATGTGACAGCAAGGAGAACCCTTATTGGATCATTCTTTTTATTTGGTTTTGTCATGACAAAAAATTTCCAAAGCCTTGCTTTGGATCTACTGTCCCTGTCTTTGTATTATGTTTGTGAAGGGAAGCTAAGGTTGGTGTAATATGGTCAAATTTTCTAGTTTTGGTTAAGATTCTAGCTGCAGCATTCTGAACCATTTGAAGCCTTTTAGTACTGGTACGTGGCAGACCTGACCACAAAACTTTGCAATAATCAAGTCTGGATGAAATAAAGGTGTGAATTATGGCCTCTGCATCAGCCATTGTGTAGGTGAAAAAAGGCCATCTTGGTGATTTGTGCTGATCAAAAGAGAGAGTAGGGTCAAACACCATGATTCTTGGAAATCACACAGTTGTCAAGAGTTACTGTTACTTGATCAAAGTGTTGTTTATGTCAAGCAGGGCCAGTGACCAGCATCTCAGTTTGATCAGAATTTAGGTGCAAGTAATTACGTGACATCCATTGTTTCACAGCAGACAAGCAGGCCTCTAATAATTTGGGAATGATCATCTGCCTTTACAGGCACATACAGCTGAGTGTCATCAGTGTAGCAGTGTAAATGAATTCCATGACTGAGTATAATTTGGCCAAGAGGTGAAATATAAAGAGAGAAGAGCAGATGACAATGTCACAGGAAGCAGCGTCACAGGGTCACAGGCGTCACCAGGACGCACAGTTAAAAGGTTGGCCAAGAGGGTAAAATAAACACAGCCAGTCCACATGATATTGTTAATCAGTTGTTGGTGAAGGTTTATGGATTGGTGGTAGATGAGGCTGTGTGGTAGTGACACCAAAAGCGACACCTGTGACTGTTTCTGATTGTTTTTATAGCCACTGTTTTGCCAGTATGAACATGTGAGTGAGTTTTAGTGCCAGCTATACTGACAACTTTGGTATACTGACTGATATATTTGTTAGCCAATACATGGGGCTGGGATTGTCATCCTTTTCAGTCAGCACAGGCTACCTGAGATATGTATGATATGATCCAGATGATAACATATTTATTCTGCTGCTGTTATTGTCATTAACACTTTGGGTTTCATTGGAGAGTTTTAGTTCATTCTCTGTGTGTCTCCCCTTCTCTCTCTGTGTGTGTACAGCTCCTTTGTAACAGGCACTGCATGCTGCGAGAACTTCTCCCCTCTTCGCATCTGGGATGTTCAACGGTAAGTCAGGAAGCTGAAACACAAAAACAAAATATTGTTTGCTGATGTTTTGTCATTCAACGTGCTTCTGCAAGTCTCCTGCTGCGTGATACGTAGTTTTATTACCTGGCAACAAGCAGTGCACAGCAAATCAAATCTTCTGGACAGTGATGCAGCTCTACCCTTTTACTTGAGTATTAGCCTTCTAATTCAAATGACACACTGTTAACCCAGAAAAGTTGACTTTACTTAAATATAATTATTAATGATTTAAATTTGTGGCCATCAGTCACCTTATAAAATTGAAGTAATCGATTACGGATTTGTTTGAGTGAAACTGACTTGAATGATAATAGATTCGAAGTAACATTTTAAGTTCAAACTAAAAGCTAAATTGTTTATACTTACAGTCTACAGTGAAATTAACTTTTTGCTCATTTCATTTTATGTTCTTTATCATTTATTTAAGTCAAATATTTAAGTTGAGAAAATTCAAAATGTGTCTTATTCAATAACAAACACAAAAATAAATAAACATGTTCTTTAAAATGCCATAACAGCAATAAAACACTCATTGTTTGTTGTTGACATATACATACAAAACATTCGATGTACCACTTCCTCTTAAAAAAATATACATATACATATTTATACATTTTATGTATACGTTTTATCAGAGCAGGCCAGTCCTACTAGCCTGCGAACCAGACGAATCTGCACGCTACGTCACACGTTTTGTTGCTCTGATTGGTTGTAGGTCCATCCATTTGCGTCCAGAGGCATTTTGGTCTGCGCCCGTTGATGAAATAGAAATAGAAGTGAGAGGTTCCAGACAAATTTGCATTTGTGAATTGGTCTGGCAATGTCAGGCTACAGCCCTACACTTGGAGGCTGATTTTTAGATTTTGAATTTTGGATGTCAGCTCACCTCTGCCCAGATTCAGCATCACCTGTTGAATAGTTAAGTTAAAATGCAGTTCAGTTCATAAAGTGGAGTTCATAAATTAGGCCAGGCACATTGCCTGAGATGGGTGTTTCCTGCTTTTGATGGGTTCAGGTGAGGAGAAGGCAGGTGTTGAGCCTAAAAATCACCCTAAAGGGGCTTTCAAACCACCGTGTGGTAACTCACCGCCTCCAGTCATTTCAATGAGGGGAAGGCGGCAGGGGGAAGTGGTTTCGATTACGGTGGTAGGGGTATGAAGAGGTTGCCACCCATGTGAAGGTGCACAGATTCAAATTGAAGGGGACAGGCATTGTGGAAATAGAAGGGTCACCTTAATTGTATGAGATGGCAGATAATGATCTGGATGGGAATAAATTAAATATTGACATTTCTTACCAAATTTATCAAAATCAGCATTTCATGGGTTGAAAATGGCTCAACACGCCATCTACTGTTTCAAATCAGCCCTGAACCTGCAAGGCCAATGCTGACATAGAGTCGACCGGTTGGGACCTGTCTACATCATGAAATGTATATAAAAAAAGACTCCAATCAGAGTCAGTCAGTCTCCCCCATGTCCCCCTGACCCACACACTACGTTGCCACGAGGCCACACCTCCTACAGGTGTGGTTCCCTCACTCCTCTGATGTATCAACAGTTATGCAGTCCTGAAGTCAACACTTGCTAACAGCTTTGTGTGAAGAGACTAATACCATATCTGTAATATTACTGTTAGTAAAACAGAATTCTGGCGTTCCAGCTGTGACAGGGCCACCAGAGCTTTCATCCAGACCTTGTCTCAGTACGGTGGAGCGGTCACAGTCGTCATCATCAACTCCTGTTAGAAAATTCTTTTGCGCTCATACACTTGTGTCTTTCTATAGGTGCATGTGCATTCATATAGTCTATGTACTGTGGTTTCGGTGTTTTCACACCTTAGTTAGTTTAGATTGAACACACTGTGGCTATTGGTTATGGACAAGTTCCACCGCCAAAACATGTCCTCTTCTATACCTAATTTACCAGGTTAATGTTCCCTCATGGCTTCTGTTGATTTGAATTTTCTATGCATGGATCCATGATTGCATCCGTGCATGAACGCAGCAGCAACAGTGTGGCCCTTTATCGATGCAAAAAGCAAGTGAAGCACAGGTTTGAGAACATGGAGCACACTAGTCTTTAGCAGGGAGCAGTTCAAAATGAGGGGCCTCTGAAAATTCCTGTCTCTGAAAGGCGAGGCTTAAACCTGATACATCCCTGCCAAGGCTGCTGTAATTCCCAGATTTACCTGGGCCAATTAAAACAGCCCGACACAACACAACACTGGGCTGGACACAAAAAGCTGGTTCCTGCTCCCAGATAGTCTGGAAATCTGAGGAGGGGAGAAGGCAGGAGACACACAGGGAGAGTGACGGAAGGAATGGGTATGCAGATTATTCTGGAGGTTGCAGGTGGTGAGGAAATTTTATATGGTTACAAGGTGTAGCAGACCTAGATAATGCATGTGTCCAAGGGATTTGTTTTTCTCCCTGGCCAGACGTGAAAAACTATCCCCCTGACATGGTGGAACAAAACCATCCACAAAACCATAGTGAAATTGCTGAAAAATATTACGTTATCAGTTAATAATTAAAGATACGCGAAAGAGACCTGAGGCCTGTACTATGAAGCGGGATTTGCGGTTAGCGAGATAACTTCAGGTTCAACTCTGGGTTTTCAGTACTACGACGGTGGTTCACTTCTTACCGGGGTAAATCGCCATGGTAACTTATCCTGCACGGCAAACCTGCTCTGGAGCAGGTTATGCTCGAGATAACAGATCAACGCGTACAAAAGCACCGCCTACTGACCAATCAATTCTCTTGGAAAATGGCATCACCAATAGTCCGTTTGACACCGCCGTGGTTGCAGCTGAAAGAATCAAGCTAAAATTGTCATACACGCCATAAGAATACATCTAAGCATCACATTAACTTAATACTACTGACGGGGCAGTGATATTATAAGCCTGTTAATTTACGCATTCACAGTCAGGTGTTTTTTGCCAGCTGTCTTTCCTGCATTCAGCAGCTGCAGCTGTGTTGCTTTTAGCCTGGATGATATTTAAATTCTTCGTATTTCTCTAATATTACAGTTTGCTCTTTGTTTGTAAAGTATGCCGCTCTGCTGCCAGTACACCTGTCATGTTTGTGATTGGTCATATGCTGCAAATACCGCCCCTTTCATGTGAACGCGCTCATGGCTAGATTGGGAAACCCTGGGTTGACTTATCGAGTTGCAGCATCATGTGACCGCTTAGCGTGATCGCGATTGTTAGGCTCAGTGAAGCCAGATAACGAAAAGATATCCTGGGTATGTTGAACTGGCTTCGTACTACAGGCCTCAGGTAAGAAGGTTAAAATACAATACTACACAGGGTTGATCTTGGTAGGTCAGACCTGGAACATTTCCAAAGCATTTCCAACATGGCAGAAGTCTTCACTGAATGTTGTCAGATTAACATGAAGACCACAGTAGCAGTAGTAGATTCAATACACAGCGGGAAAGTGATGAAGTGCATGTTGCCTTCTAAAGATAACTCAAGTAAATGTATCACTCAGTTATTATATTTTATTGTCAAAGAAAGTCAAATCAGTTTCATAAACTATAAAAATAAAAAAAACAATATCCAGCTTTACATGCAGCATGTGAGCAAATAGTAATGAAGTGAGCCCCAACTTAACATTTTGTCATTCTGTGCTTGGCCACTGTCAGACATTATAAAACAGGCAGCAGAAATCTCTAAGAAAGGTGGATGAGAAAATGGATTCAGACCAGTGAATTCTCTGAGACGCGTCACTAATTAAGTTCTAAAATCCATCAGTGATGCAGCCTGTGAGAGAAGTGAGAACTCTTCCTTCATATCATTACTGTTCTCCAGCTGTGACAGCACTCTCTCTGTGGACCAGATACTAAATATCATGCCAGCATTGTGGCCAGTTTCTGCAACGGTCCTGTCATATCAGAAAATATATATAATGATAAGACAGACACCTATGTCTGATTGCCAAAAAGATGTTTCTCGAACAGACAGATAAAGTCAGCAATGTTACGTATTCCAGTTTCTGAATCAGCTGAAGCCTGCCAGTAATCCATGATAGCAGGTTAATCTGTGAAAAATGAAGGCATGAATTAGCCTTTCTGGATCTTTACAAGTCAGGAAGGGCAATATTTGTCAAATTAAAGAATATTGTCTTACTAGTCGGTCTAGACTTGCTCTATTCGAAAAAGTGGCCTGAGATAACTTTGTTATGATATGGCGCTATATAAATAAAACTGAATTGAATTGAATTGAATAGTGCCCTTACTAGTGCGAAAAAGTGCCCTGATATCTCAGGGCACTTTTTCACTTTGTTATGATATGGCGCTATATAAATAAAAATGAATAGAGGTACTGACGTGAATTTTGAAACATTAATCAAAATCCAAATTGACCCCTAAACTCCCCACTGACAAAGTGCATCATACCTGGTCTTTGGCCCAACTAGGGAATTTCCATCGTATCTTTGTCCTTTAAAAGTTGTTTCCAGTCCAAATATTAATGGCAGATAGGCAGGTTCATTGTGGTCAGAGCCTGAGGGTGAAATGGCTTTGCTGCTAACATCCTTACATAATACATCCTGAAAACAGTCACCTTGAGTGTCTCACACACATTGTGATTTTCCATCTGATAAACAGCTGAGAGCAGCATACCAGGCTGTGTGTGGGTGTACAGTCAGATGGGTGCAGGGTGAGGGTGATCAGGGTGCATTGTTCATATTTACTGTTATCGTGTACATTGAAGCTTACTGCTTTAATCTGCACTCACACTGCACTCACACTCACATAATGTATTGGATTTCAAGAATCAGTAGAGCCTTTATCACCTCTGTCCAACTGATTCTGAATAAATGTTTAGATTCTACAGTCAGAAGAATTTAGGTATTAGTTATCTCTCTGAACCTTGAATAATATGTTTTAATTCCATCTTTGCTACTGAACACTGAAGAAGTTGAGGATGGGTTTCCAAAGATTATGACTGTATACCAAATTAAGAAAAGTCCATTTCAAGCATTTAATGTCATATACACTGAAAGCCCAAAAGTATGTGGACACCTGTACGTGTGTGGACACCCAGACCTTCCAGCCATATGTGTCCGTTGATCATGTGATAGTGACACCATGGTCATTAATGTGCTGCTCTAACAGCCTCCGCTCTTCTGGTTTCAAGCTCTCCAGCAGATGTTTGCTCCCATTCAGCCCCCAGAGCATCAGTGAGGTCCAACACTAATGTTGGGTGATCAGGTCTGGCTCACAGTCAGCGTTCCAGTCCATCCTAAAGGGGTTGGATGGGGTTGGGATCAGGGCTCTGTGCAGGCCAGTCAAGTTCTTCCACACTAAACTGGGAGAAGCATTTCTTTATGGAGCTGCTTTGTGAGCGGGGACATCGTCATGTTGAAACAGGAAAGAGACAAACCCAAACTGTTGACACAAAGTTAGAAGAAAACGACTGTCTAAAATATCGTTGTATGCTGGAACAATAAGATTTCTCTTCATCAGAACTAAGGGGCCCAAACCAGGACACAAGTACACTTTTGGTCAAATAGTGTACGTGTTACTGTGGGCCAGAAAAGCAAAGACTGTGAGGAGATACAATGTTAGTCATGACATGCTGATGTATGATGACAGTAGAACAAATGAATGATTAGTATTTTTCATTTTTCAAAATGTTTTCTCAAACTGGAAGTTGTTCTAAAATATTTTTTTATCGTTAAGAATTATTTATACAAATATCTGAATAGATTTCTTGATATGTTAATAGCCTCATTCCATTTGAAATTAATACCCGATGTGTTAATGTCTCAGTTGTGAGGAATAATAACTTGCACACACTGGCTCGCCCTCAGTTCCTGTAATACCTTCACTGCAGATACCTTCTGCTCCCATGACACCCACCCGTCTGCCCAAACACACCCTCCAGCAGCAGCCACCAGCATGAGCCTCAAACCCTGTGCATTAGCACAACTGCAAATCCCTTTGATTAATTCGATCCATCTCAGCCAAAACATAAAGAAGACACTGTTACACCTACAGCACCAAACAACGGCCAGAAAAACAGCTGCTGCCACCACCAGATCACAGGAAAGAGACCGCAAGCTTCCGGGAGGGATTCCAGCACTCACTTCCTGACTCTGGAAAACAGTGGTAGAAATGTTTACAGGTTGAAGGACAGACAGAAGTCTTGACTGTTTTGTCATAATTCTTCACTTGAATCAAATCAGATCAAAGAATAAATGTTCTTTTTGACATGATGTTTTACAAGTTGTCATTAGGGCTCGTCATTTACATTAAGACTGCGATTTGAAAGAGTGCAATCTTTAATCCAAACAGACACTATTAACTTAAATGTCCTAACAAGCTGTCAGAAGTTAACTGAAAGTTTAGACAACAACCTTCAACTTCAGCGGATATGAGAACAACTTTAGTCAGGTTTACCAGGAAATGATCTGAAGCTCTTTTCATGTATAAGTAAGTTTGGTGATTGGCACAAACTCATCTATGTAGACATCTATGTAAATAATCGCAATTTAGATCACAATCACAATATTGATCAGAACAATTGCAATGAGATATTTTTTTTTAGATGTTCAGTCCTAGTTGATGCTGTCTGTGACACTTATAGCATCATTTTTCTTTTGGTTGGCACCAATAGGCTAACTGCAGGTTGAAAAACCTGCATGGTAACACTTAAAAAAAAACGGGGGGTCATAAAGCCCAGGCTCCCATTGAGCTCTTGTTGCTTTGATTTTAATTTCACTTAACACTTTTTCTTTTTCCCTCCATTGCAATTAATTCTGTGTCTTTTTTTCATCTCGATGGCACAAAGAGGTCTTATGATCAGCCATATAGAGGGGGATCCCACACAAGTGGCGCCATTGGAGCAGCACCCCAACTTTTCACACTGTCTTCGCTCATGGCTAAACACAGAGGGGGAAAAAAGCATCAAAGAGAAGGGACCCTGACCATCACTCCCAACTCCCAAGATTTCCCTCTGTTCCTTCAAAAAGGAAGCCCTCCTTTTTTTTTTACAATCAAATGGCCAGGCTAGGATTCCTGACATTCCTGAAACTGAAAAGAGCGGGGTGAAATGTCTGCATCGGGGTGGACGCTCTGTTATACAAATTGCAACGGTATTGTCTTTGCAGTGTACGCGTGTATGTGACATTTTGAAAGTGTTGTCATTGTTGATGGGTCCAGGCAGCCAGTGTCCCTCCTCTCTACTGTCTCTGCCAGGAAAGCTCACATTCCTGCTGCAGCTCAGAGGTGCAGGGTACCTTGGGTGGATGTGCAGCTGGTTGCGTGGCTCCCCTCTGTTTGTTTTATCAAGTAAAAACCTCAGCAGGGCTTCTATTCTCTACCTGTCTGACAGCTTTTGATGAGAGGGCCTGTTTCCCAGTGCATCCCCAGGCTCCTGTTTAGAGATCAGACTTAACAAGTTCTGTCACAAAAACACACACTGCTTTTCTTTAGCTGTCCCCATACTAAAGGATAATGCCCTTAGCTTCTTCTGTTTTTTTTTTTCAACATTGTCAATTCATTAATGATTCCTTTCACAACTTGTGTGTGTGTGGCCCCTAAAGCTAACCTGACTCCTGCAGTGAGACCAGACAGGCTGAAATCAGGACTTAGACCCTGTATGTCACACAGCCAGTAGCCACTTCATAACAATCACTAAGTCTGTGCCCCCTAGGGCCACCAGTCTACCCATCTCACAAAGTAGCTGCCACACTGCAGCTCAGACTGCTTCGTTCTCAAGCAGCAAAGTCATTCCTCTCAAAAAACATGATTTCCATTTGAATCTTTGTCATTTTAATGGCAATTTTTACATCAGGCTTAAAGGATCATTCTCATTAGGGTTGGGGGTATGGTTACAACCTGGGTCATATTTCTTGTACTTTTCTGGTGTTTCTGTTATGATTACATTGTAAGTCCATCAAAATGAAATAAGTTGCAAAATTTCTTTCCAGTATACTATGCTTTAATTCCCCAAATGTGTTATCTATCTTGTCTTCGTCAGGGTAGAATCTGACTTTGTTTTCAGTTTCTCAGTAGATCAATTAGGCATGTGACCTATGATTGTAATGTTTTGTGTATTTAGTATTTATGGTGATTTAATTAATCAACATTTATTAAACATTTATTAAGTCCCATGACTAACGCTGACTTAAGTAATTGAGATCTGGGAACACAGTAACATCACTACAACAAAGAAAACAAGATACACAAGCAGTGAGACGATCAGAGATTGAAAATAAACCAACAGTTTATGCAGATGATCTAAACCACTCTATTTGGAGGACAAACTGAAAGTGAGAGCACCTGAGATGTCGGTAGTAATCCCTCACTGAACAGGAAAACTGTGCACACAACTATGCCATAGGTCAAAGCTGAAGCAGCATGCCGGTCTTTAAACTGTGAGGGACGTTTACGGACTGTTTGGGTGTAGACACTCCCTCCTCACTAGAGAGGCAGCCCAGGTCCTCACCCGGGTGCTTGTCATCTCCCACCTGCAAGCTTCTCCTCTCCAGAACCCCTGGACCTGCCACTAGACCTCTGCAGCTGGTCCAGAATGCTGCTGCCCGTCTGCTGTTAAACCTCCCAAAGTTTTCCCACAACACTCCTCTTCTCTGTTCCCTTCACTGACTCCCTGTTGCAGCTCACACCTAGTTCAAGACTCTGGTGCTGGCTACAAACATAGGCATTTGGGTATGGACGGTAGGGACATATCCCTACCAATGTAAAGGCAATAGGCTACTGAATTGTCCCCTGCAATATTTTTAACAATCTCAAATGATCGTGTCATTTTAACTTCAGAGTTAACCTGTAAGGCATATGCAGAGTTGCCAGGTTTGTGTGTTTGCTGTAAAAAGTATGAAGAGTGAAAGAGTGAGATATAGCTATACTGACTCAATGATCTCGCAACCTTCAGGCCGAATGCTGTCAGCTAGCTGCAGCAATTGGTGTATGTCTGTGAGATAAATGAAATGTGGGGAAATGGTTGGTATTTACAGTTTAAACGCTTAAATGCTAAAATGCCCCCAAAAAAGCAAAAGATGGAGGATATCTGTCCTTTTCTAAGAACCTTTCTAAGTGTTAGAAACAGCTGGTGTTATGAGAATGTTTTGTATTTAAAGCTGAGCAAAGAAGTACTATCATCTTTCACATCAGTACCTTGTGTAGCCTTAACGTTAATTAAAGTCTTATTAAACTAACACCATCCCACCCCTCAAGGACATTTTTTATGTGCACAGTTAGCCTCAGCATGTTCAACTTTAATATATAATATATGTTCATTATATTATATTATATATATATATATTAATATTTAATGTATTATGGACAATATATATGGGGTAAATTAGCCAGCTATTAGTCCATCTGATTAGTTTGTCTGTGAATGTCGCTCATGACTGTATCATGTAATCCTGGTAGCAGCAGCCTGAGCTGCACAGAGTCACAGGTACCTTTAGATCTAAAACAGTCCACATAATACAAGTGCTGTTTTGGCATAGTTATAAAAGCAAATACAAATTGCTTAAAGCAACCATTCTGGTTCACTTTCTTTGTGTGTGTGTGTGTGTGTGTGTGTGTGTGTGTGTGTGTGTGTGTGTGTGTGTGTGTGTGTGCGTGTTCGTGTGCGTGTGTGTGTGTGTACACAATAGGCAAATGCACTCATAATAATGTGCATATTGGTCGACTAGCCCTGCCAGTGTTAAAACCCAACCTATACCCTTGCCAACAGGGCAGTGAAGGGAACTGCTCCTTCCTACCTCCAAGCCATTGGTCAAAATCTACACCCTAGTGCTCTGCCTCTGGATGATTGGTCACCCCATCACTCAGAGGACCCTGTGGTCACTCATCTTCTCTGTTCTGACCCCACAGTGGTGGAAGGAACTACCCACTGAAGTCAGGACAGCAGAGTCACTGCCCATCTTTCACCGCAAGTTGAAAACCACCTTTTCAGACTATACCAAGACACCTCATGGTAGCACTTACTTTAAACACTGGAGCTGTAGCACTGGACACAATCATTTTGTCTGGAAGGGATGCACTAACAATTTGTGATTGTTCTTTCAGAGGTCGAATGCTCTTACTGTTAGTCGCATTGAACAAAAGGGTCTGCTAAATGAATGCAATTGTAATCATTTCACATGTAAAACTTGCAAGTAGAGTTAGTCTTTGACTAAGTATAAATGAGACGTGAAAAGCTTAAACTGCACTGCAGGCTCTAATGCTCTATTTGATTTCATGATATACAGGCTGCACCTGTCTTAATCGACAGTTTTTATGGAGCATTACTGCCATATTAACATCGAAATATTTACAGCTTACAGCCTTTGATGGTGTGTTCTCCTCCTTTTAGGACAGACTGTATGCGATGGTTATGACTCAGCCAGTCAGCTATGTTTTAGAGCCATCCATGTGACACTTTCCAGTCAGGCATGCTCGGGGCCAGACTAAGGTATTTAACGTTATGGACCCAGACAAGCAATAGAAGGGATGGTCAGATCAGAACATTGCGCCGCTGCTCACTAACAGATACAGTCATTTTGACAGATTATATGCTTATGCCTCCATCCTGTAATCACACGCGGCCCATAAAAGCCAGTGACCTAACAATTTTAGAATCCCTGCTGTTTTGCACTGTGCACCAGCTCATCGCATGGTGCTATTATTGGCTTTAAGATCCGAGCACAGATGTCAGGTCCATTTTATGGAAACCTAGCTTTTATTTTCCTCTCACATAAGTGTGTTTGTAACTGTTTTTGACTGTTTCTTTAGAGCAGCGTAAGATTGTAATCATCTTGTTTGAAGGATTTCAGAGGGTAGGGTTATGAATTGATGATCTCTTTTTAGTTAGAGTGGTGGTGCTGTGATGGAGACATCATTATTTAGTTATGAATGAACAGGCTCGTATCCCTTTGGCTTGAATGAGTTTCTTTTTGTGTAGCATGTGCTAAGCTCCTTGGTTTTAGTGGTAAGGGGAAAATGAGGGGTCACTACCCCACACAGACACAAACTCAGCCTCATCACAGACTCCCCATTGGCCCGGGCTTAGTCATGAGACCCTGGCAATGAGAAAGCTCTCACCCAATAAGGCACCCTGTGGGGAAAGCCCTGGTCCAATAAGAAGGCCCCCTGGGGTAAGGCTTGGAATTACCAGCCTGAGCCTGCGGCTTGAGCTCCAGGGCGAGGGAGGGGGGGCACGAGTCGAAGCGCAGGGCTGCTTGGTCACCAAGGCCAGTGGCCTCCTTTAAATGGTTGCTACGGGGCAGGTATCAAACATGCGAGAGTTGCACACAGTCACGGTCATGGAGGGTATTAAATGGCAACAAAGAGACAGTTATTCTGCAATAATCCGCCCTGCTGAGTGCAAGTTATTCTCCAATAATCAAGAGGCAAGGAGCAAGCGGGACAGAGCTGTGATCACAAGAGCATGGTGCTGCTTGGAGCTTGACTCGCACACACACACACAGGTCACACTACATCAACCCAGACACACAAACTTTATTATCACTTGTACATACACACAATTTATGTATGTCCCCAGTCCCATGTTCACTAATCCAGTCTCAGTGACATACAGACAACACTCTGTCAGTGTTGATTCCAGGTCCAAGTAAAGACATTTTTGTTGTTGTTGACAGAAAATATATCTTCAAATGTTGTAATAAAGGTACTAAAAAATAATGATGACAGCAATTATAAAAGTAGTAATAATAATTAATAGTAATTGTGCTTATCTGGCCATGTAAATTTACCTCACTTCATCAGAGTATATGATAGTATATTATATTTTAAAGTATTTGATCAAATGTGTCCAGGCTTTTGTGCAGGCTTTCACCCAGTGTATGGTGGGATAGGCTCAAGCCGTCTGTGCGTCTAAACAGGAAGAAGCATGTTGTGATGACAAATTTTGCAATTTGGGCGATTTGACAATACAGTATATACCTTGAGTCTATATAAAGTTTCATGAATTGTCAATTATTTAATTTACTGGATTACACAAAAACAGACATTCCCATTTTAGCCATAAACAGTTTCTCATTTGATTTTCCAGGAAATTAGGGGCATCCCTTGTCACCGATTCTGTTCTTTTCTGTCTGTGATCTTCATGGATAGGATCTCAAGGCACAGCTTGGGGGAGGAGAGTGTCTGGTTTGGGGACCTCAGAATCGTTTCTAGTCTTTGCAGATGATGTGGTTCTGTTGCCACACAAGTGTTTTCTTAAGGCCAGTTCAGACCAAAGATTCGCAACGAGACGAGTTGAAACTAACAACTACTTGCAACGCGCCGGTCTGCAACGCTCTGAAACCTGCCAGTTTACACCAAAGCGACTAGACGAGACGGCGTATCGTTTCCATAGCAACAACTCTTTGTACTTCCGTTGTAACTGCCAGCTTTTCAGGCGGTTTTTGCAGCTGAATATAATTTGTAGCATCTTAAAATATGAATGGCGATAGTGATAGTGAGTTACTTGCTACAGTTACATTTTTAGTATTGAGGAAACGGCAAAAACATAAATATATATATATATATATACACACATTATATATATATATATTAGGGCTGCAGCTATCGATTATTTTAGTAATCGAATATTCTACCGATTATTCCATCAATTAATTGAGTAATCGGATAAGAGATACTTTTGCCTTATTAAAGAGCAATAGTAAATTCATATAAGAGACTAATTGGTTTCCTTTTTAGAAAAATAATTTTTAATCTTTAAATTGCAAATAATATCTGTCAAAACTAAACCCATTTAGTGCTTTAAAGTGCAAAACATTTTGCGAAATTAAAAAACAAATAAAAAAATTAAGTAATTTCAAATTACTTTAACAAGTAAACATATATATAAACATTGCTTTTAAGTTGGTGCAACTTAACATTCAGAACTACAAATTTAACTACAGCTCAGACATAACGTAAGCCTTTACAGTCTTTTGGCATTTTTAAGTAACAAAAAAAAAGAGTTCTAGCACCTGGATGAGGTAGATATGGAGTGTTTGTGTGCTGTCTCGCTTCTTTTTTGGCAGCAAGTGCTGCTTGTACTGTGTTTTGGACCTTGAATGCTTCATCAGCAGGCAAGAACTTAAGTCTTCTAAACCTGGGATCCAAAGCAGCAGCAATTAGGACTATGTTTGGAGATTCAGGTTGAAATACAAATAGTCCTTGCCATCTTGCTGAGATCTGTTCTGCCACATGAGCCTGGTATGACCTCACTGGTGCAGTCTCAAAAGCTGAACTCTGCATGGATTTCTTAAGGCTTTGCACAAGGTGTGGAAGTGCAGAGAGGGTAACATACTGTTGCCCACTCAGAAACACTGTAGCTCCTTCAAATGGCTCAAGGGCCTGGCTCAGCTCCTCAATCAGGTTCCACTGTTCAGGCTTGAGATCAAGGTAGTGGTGTTTTCCTCTCTGAGTCACTGCTGGGTCCGAGAGTGCAGCAGTCACTGGCCATCTTTGTTCGAGAAGCCTGGATAACATGTGATAAGTGCTGTTCCAGCGAGTACTTACGTCTTGAACCAGCATGTGTTGCGGTGTGCCCATTTGCTGCTGTTTATCCATTAGCTTAGTGCATGTCAGCTCACTCTTTTTAAAATGTTCAACAAGGCATCTTGCAGCAGCCACACACATGGAGATAGCTTGGTGGCTCTTCAGAGCGCTTTGCACAACCAAGTTCAGGGTGTGACCTGCACATTGCACTGATAGCCATCCATGCTTTTCTGCCAAAATCTTTACCGCTGCTACGACATTAGCACCATTGTCGTGGACAACAGCTTTGATTTTCTCTGGTGGAATGTCAAATTTGGCAATAACATCCTCAAGCCACTGTGCAATATTTGCAGCCGTGTGTCTTTCATCTAGGGGCATCGTTGTCAGGCTGTGGGACTCCATTTCCCAATCCTCCCTAAGAAATTGACACGTCACCCCCAGATATGCCTCTGTAGCAACGCTTGTCCAAATATCAGTTGTGAGTGCAATGCTGTCAGTCTCCTTCAGGGTGTTCTTCAACTTGCCTTTGATTACTTCGTACTTGTTCTCCATCATTTTCATGAAGTAGGTTCTTGAAGGAAGCGTGTACCTGGGATTGAAAGTGAAAATCATCTTTTGAAAGCCTTCATCCTCCACCATGGACAGTGGGGGCATGTCTGTGACAATCATGTTCAAAATGCTGTCTGTGAACTCAGCTGCTTGCTCAACTGAACATGGTGCAGCTGTCCGCACGAAGCTATCCATACAACGCTGTGATTTACTGAAAAAGAGGTGAAATAATAATTATTGATATTTATTTATTACTAGGCCTAAATATTGTACTGTAAGTTCATAAAACTGGCTAATGTACATTTATTTACTTTTTTGAATGGTTGCCATACACCTGCTGACCCTACTTACTGCAATCAAATATATGGGATTGGTGCATTTTAGGCTCCAATTTACACCTGATGTTTTGCTTTCTGGGATATTTTGTGCATCACTGTGAGGGCAGTAGGTGTGTGTGAAGGGTGCATGTTCTTATGTGTTCGTGTGAGAGAGGTAGGGAGGGAGAGAGAGAGACTGTCATAATAACACGAATAAAGCTCAGGCTTTCACAAACTGACTGCAGCAATTTATTTGCTGTGGTTAGCCACTATGTTTACGTTCTTAACTAGCCATTACATATAGTCATAATTAAATTACATTCTTCACTAGCCTTCATCTCAACTAGCAACCACATTGCTAAGTTAAATGCTAACGTTAACGTTACCTTGTGTCGGGTCCATTCTGTGGACTGGATGCGTATACTGGATGCTTTCTGCCTAGATGCTCAAGCATTGACGTCGTGCTATTGTGGTAGGCAAGTTCGGTTTTACAATAAACACACTGTACAGAGTTTTCGTTTTTTTTCAGCTTGAAATGATCCCAAACTTTTGACACTTTGTCGTTTTCTCTGGCCTGTCCCTTCGCCTCGCTCCTCACTATTATCTCTACCTTTCTCCATTTTCCAGTCCGCGCCATCAAATCACGTCTACTTTACGTATCCACAACGTAAGCGCTCTGTGCGGCAGTAATAATCATCCGTGGAAACACAGTGACCACTGAGCAGTATGGATTAAACAAAGCTTCGATGCAAAGAATTAGCATTGATGATTTTTAGTAATTGTTTTAGTAATTTTTACTCGCGTTTCTCGAGTATATATATATATATATATATCTGTGTTTTCTGCTCAGACATACTCAATAGACATGCACTCACACCTCTCCAAAACTATGCGTAATATTACGCACAGCTGTAACAGCGTGGATACTTTCATTAACTCACTGGGATTTAACTGTTAACTGATCTTGTGAGCTTTTCTGACACCAGTGAGCTGTTTCACAGTTTATACAGCGACATCATGAATAGCAGCGGAACCGCAGAGTCAGAATGTATTATTGGGTCGCAGAATTACAACCAGCACCGGTAACCAGAGACCCCCTCAAATGATTTTGCCGTCTTCAGGGGTCCTAGTTGTTAATTAGGGGGTCCGAGACCCCCCGTATTTCGCACACCGGTGTCACGTCTAATCAGCAGAGAAAACACTAACTATCGAGACAGCATTTCACCAGGGGAATGGCTGATGATAAGGCCGCGCTTCTTGGCAACAGGTGAGCTACAGCCCATAGATAAAAGAAGTTACATGACTGACTGTTTTAAACAAAATTAAAAGTATCTTTTTGATGCTGCCATAACAACTGCAGGCTACTCTATTTTTCTTGCTGTTGAAACAGGTGACGTGCCTTACATTCTAAAACCAACCTCTGGCAATTTGAGAAGCTGAGTCGCAGGCGACGCCATCAGCCGGCTTGAGTCGAGATGAGACGGGCCAGTTCACACCGCTGCAACTTTTCCCTGCAACATTCTAAAACGGTTTCGTCTCATCGCGAATCTTTGGTCTGAACTGGCCTTTACACTTACGTACAGCACATAATGAAACGAAATAGCCATTCAGCAAAGTATAAAAAAAAAAAAACACAGTGAAACACATTTTAAATAATGCCAAACTGCAGATTGATATATTTCATCACCTATTTATTTATTTCACTGTCCACTGATGATGAATGAAATGAAAATAATTTTGTCACATTTATTCTTTCATTCTCCACATTTCATATGTGATAAATATGAAAACACAAATTCCACGTGTTCATTTCTCGTCTCCATCATCCTCCATCCCTGTCTCCTCCACCAGGTCAGAGTGTGTGTGCAGTCTGGGCTCACAGTTTCGTCGTGGTGCTGGTGTGTTGGACATGGTGTTTGAGTCTCCGTTCCAGCTCTTCACCTGCGGCTATGATACCTTTATTCGACTGTGGGACCTCCGACTCAGCCCACGGTACGCCACCATCTCTCTTTGATGGGTTCAACTTGAACTGTTAGAACAGTCAGTGCTCCTTAGGATTTTATCTTGTTACCATAAATACACATTACATTCTGTAAGCAATAAAACTATATTAACCAATGGTCCTAATGTATTTTCAGCTACAGTGTATGTCAGTGAATGTAGGATCTGTTTAGATAGTGACACCTACTGTACAGTGCTTCAGACCTTTGCCGCAACATGCTTGAGTCCAAAGGTACCATTGAGGACAGTGTCCTCTATTGGTTTTCATTCATTGGTTTTCACTGATTCCAATATTTTAGACTCAATATGTTAAATTTGACTACTGGGAACCTACAACAAAATAAATTAAGTAGAAAAAGGTAAGTTTTCTGAAGAACGCTGTCAACAGTAAAATGTTTGCTTGTGAGATGTTCTTGAGAGACCCAGTCAGATGGCAGATATTACTGCAAATTCAGGTCAAGCCAATTTTATGTGTATAGCCCAATATCACATATCACAAACAAGCTTTACAATCTGTACAGCATACAACATCCTCTGTCCTTAGACCAGGGGTGTCAAACTTACGGCCCGCGGCCAGAACCAGCCCGCCAAAGGGTCCAATCCAGCCCACTGGATGACTTTGCAAAGTGTGAATAGCAGAAGTCATTAATTCCAATTTTTCAGTAAAATGCACTGCTATTCCTACTGCGCTGTTGTATTAAGAGCAGCAGGCACAAAGCCTTTCCGGCAGAAATCCCTGAAGGCTAATGTCTCCCGCGTGCGAGTAGCAGGAACTATGCTGGATATACTATTATAGATCCCACATGCTTATTAACACTCTACGTGGCACAACACTGTCAAGCAAAGGCTACTGTTCATGCAGGAGCCGGTGGTGGAAAATGTCTTTGTCAAAGAGGAGAAAAGTGGACACAGAGTGTCGGGTTTTCCAAGAAAACATTTCGTGCCTCTGTAGATCCACTGTGATTTGTAAGTTGTAATGCACATAATGATAGTAGACTTACTGAATGTGGATATTGTTGAAATTGCACTTATTTTTCTTAAGACATCTCAGGCTGTTCATCTGTTTTGTATTGTTAATTAATGCGAATATTTTCAGAATATACTTGTACTTCTACACAGAAAAGAAAGGGAAAAATTTGGAGGTGTTATTATTTAGAGATTATTATGCCATGGTTTTACTGGTCCGGCCCACTTGAGATGAAATTGGGCTGTATGTGGCCCATGAACTAAAATGAGTTTAACACCCCTGCCTTAGACCCTCGATTCAGATCAAACTGAAACTACCCCCCAAAAAACCCTCAACAGGGAAAAATGTTAGACAGCTCAGGAAGAGCAACAGAGGAGGGATCCCTGTCCCAGGACAGACAGGAAATAAATGGCATGTTTACAGAATAGACCAACATAATCAAATGACAGTATGGACAATCAGGATGACAAAATTATAGATAGATTGTAAACTTATATAAATAGAATAGGACCTGAGCCACATGACCTCCTCTCCATCATGGAACCTGGAAGAGGACAGACTATACAGACTCACAGAGGCAAAACTCAAGCACACCATTCACACAGATAGAAGACGAAAACAAACAGAGGGAGAGAGAGAGATGAGAGGAGAGGCTGAATCTCCTGGAGGATGAAGATCCAGATCCAAAACATCTGGAATTCCTGCACATAGTTTGGTTACTTTATGAAAATATCTGCTATGTTTAAAGTTGACCATTTTCATAAAAACCTCCTTAGTTCCCTTCCTTGGGTTTTCTTGTCAGGATGGAAAACTTCAGAAAAAACATTCAGACCATGGTGTAAAAATCATTCCAAGCCTTTTATTTCCAGCAGCGTGAGCACAGGGCGCTAACCTGTGGTGTTCATATTGATGCAGCAGTCCTCACTTCACTATATGTCGGCAGGGTCTCTAACACGGTTGGGGAGGGCAGCATTTATTTTGGACAGCAGGGGTTAGAGGGGTTTCAGGGGGGATCAGTCAAGTAAGACAAATCAGATCTGATTGGCAGATTGCTCTAGGGACCTTGAAAGGGGTTGGGTTGGGGTGAAGGTTGGCAGAGGGGGGTCCCTCTTTAGATATCAATAATTCATACGGTCAAACCTAACCAGCCCCAAAAGGCTCCCAGGGTCATCCAGGAGGTTCAGGTTGTCTGGATTGTGTCCTGGTATACATCATATTGTCCAACCCTAACTGTACATGAAAAAGACATGACTGGTATTTGATGATGGATATCAGATATAGTGTTACATAATTCATAATTAAAGTTTATTTTCACAAATCACAACTTTTAATAAGTGGAACACTGCTCAATGAAGAGGAGAAATAACTTAAATGATTTTGTACATTGGAATGAGGTTCAATAGTCTCCAGATATGGAGGAGTGAGTTGTTCCAACGCCAAAAGTAAGGCTGGCGAATAATTCAATATTATCATTTATCGACTTTTACCTGAATCATACTGTGACTATATGATGTTATCATGTTATCCTTCTACAAATGACCAAATTAATGATTCCAACCATGCTTTAATTAAGCTTTTGTTTTACACATAAAGAGTTTTGACTCACTGTATTGCATTACAGTGGAACACGGTTTATTGCTTTGGACATCAGTTTGATTATTTGATTTGCCATATTGTGATATTGATAAAAAATATCCTTATTAATTTCATGAATATAATCACCCACCCTCTTAGATTGCTATGCCTCCATTCAGTTTGAGTTTAAACGCTATTCTACTATTGTGAGTACAATTTAAATTAAAACTTCACTAGAAGTGTGTGTGTGCGTGTGTGTGTGTGAGTGCGTGAGAAAGAGAGAGAGAGAGAGAGACTCCAGACGTCTCTGCTGCCCCATTGTCTGCCCCTGGTGTCTCTCCATCACTTATTGATGAGGCTGCACTAATGGAGGATCGATGTCTATTGGCAGAAAATACTTATCCCCAAAATACTTCCCCTCTCTTAACCACAGCCACCACCACCCTGCTCTGCTGCTCACTCAGCACCATGCTGTACACTCACACACACACACACCTCCTTGTTAACTATAGTATAGAGTTTTCCTGTAAACAAGAGATGGAGTTTCAGCGTTGTCTCCAAACCTATACACACAGAGATGTAATCTCAGCTGTATTGATGCAGTGCAGATTGTTTTAAAGTTTTATTTGTGGTGATCTCTATGGGTCTCACTTTTTCAGTTATCTCAGTTGGAAGATTTTTGATTTGTACATTTTTGCCAATTTTACTATTTTTCCCCAGTGACCCAGATTCAGACACTTGGAATCATGACACTTACTGAAAGTATGTTTGGATGCTGAATCAGCTGGTATCACTTTATTTCATGGATCTGATATTTTCCTTTAACTTCCTGAAAAGATACTGCTATGTAACTGTAAATTCATAGGAAGGTTCCTTGAATGTTATTTGTTACTCATTATAGGGAAAATGGAGACAGTGTTCAATTGTTACACTTTCACTTAATTCATTCCAATTAATTACTAGCAGAACCAGTTGCCAAACATAAATGTGTAATGAATGAATATTTACTTGGGTTTAAATGAATCAGTTCATTCACAGAATTCCTCTGGAAATCAACAACTGCCTATAAACAAAACACAACTAAACTCAAATAACTGCCTCAGAACATTATGATGGGGTCACTGACTACAAAGGATTTCAAATATTAAATACGATGACTTTATTTAAGTATATCTTAATTTGTCCAATGCATTTTGGTCCCTTGCAATCGGGGAACTATCTATAAAAAGGTTTACAAAGTGGTGTCCAAGTGAAGTATGGTTAAGGCGCATACTTTGTAATCACAACCCCTGGTTGGATTCCAGCTGGGTGCCTTTGTTGCATGTCATCCCCTTCTATCTCTCTCTTCCTGTTTCCTGTCGGTATCTAACGTCACTGTTCATAAAAGGCCAAAGCAGGTGCTACAATTCCTCCACTATGTATCTGATGTGGATGCAAACACCTTCAAAATAAAGCGGACAGTCAACACTTTAACATCAAAGTCACTGTTTAATTTGAAATCTAATGTGCAAGAGCACAGGGCTAACAGAACAAAAAAATCTTTCTCTGTTTTAATAATTATGGTCTGTACAGTACACAGATTAAAGACAAGCCCTCAAAAATATATTCCTATACTTTTGAGAAGAGCTGCTACATGTAAATCATACCTTTAATCTGCCAAAAGGCATAAATGCATCTAGATAAGAAGATAAGAAGGAAAAACAGCAAATCCCCAGACACAGAACTGTCTCTCCAGCACGTCTGTGAAGGTTTTCCAAGGAAGAAGCGTCTTCAAGAAGTCTAGTTGCCTTTGACTTTGCACTTCTACAGATGTCTTCAGTACATTTTCAAGTTGAAAACATTCAAGAATCAGACATTATGTGGTACCACTACAGCGGGGGAAAAAAGGTCCTGTTTATCTCAACACGTGTGTAAACTCCTTTCCAAACAGGAAGTGTGTGATGGAGTGGGAGGAGCCTCATGACAGCGCTCTGTACTGCATCCAGACAGACGGAAATCACATGATAGCCAGCGGCTCCTCGTACTATGGTGTCGTACGACTCTGGGACAAACGGCAGACTGAATGCCTGCAGGTGTGTACAGTATATCCTCAAGTTGAAATACATGGCTGTGGTATATGTAAAATTAGGTACGGTACATCACATGCTTTGAAGACACGTTTAAAACATAATTTTATGAGCTGAATTCCAGATGTGAAATAATAAACGAAATGCTGTTGTAATGTGATTTCATGTTTTGTTTGTTGTGCAGTTCTTCCAGCTGAGCTCAGACCCAGTGAGCAGCCCAGTGTACTGTCTGAGGTTCAGTAGCTCTCACCTGTATGCAGCCCTGGCCACTGCCCTGCACTCACTGGACTTCAGACAGAACCCCATCTACATCAGATGATACACAGACACACAGACACTGTTTCGATTTATCTGTTCAATAAAGCTGTATATTTTCAAAATAAATTTTCATAGTTTCAAAGGGATCCAGCAACATATTTACCATGAGTTAAGCTTTGTCAGTTTTGTGCATTGCTTTTGGTTTTGGAAGAACTGCGCATTTCTACATGTCAAACCATGTGTTTAAAGGGACACTCCAGTGATATTGTATTCCATAAAGCTGGGGAACTCATAAGAGACAGAAGAAGGGTCAAAGAGGCCGAGATCCTAACTCTTAGTCCCTTGTGTGATTTAAGCTCCAAAAACGCTGGACCCTACATATCCCATAATGCAACTGGATAGCATCTTTCATTGGTAAATGCCCATGTCTTTCAAGCGCTGCACCCCAAGTTTGTAACACAGGCTTTCTGTTATAGATGTGTAGTCTCAAAGCCTAAGCTGACCTCATAGTGATGTCATCAGGGTTATTTAATCAGACTTTAGAAAGTCGCCCTTTAAAAGGGTTTTATGGTAGTAAGGTAAGTTTTTATAGTTACACTGATACAAAAATTCAAAGGGTTCAAGTAAAAAAACACAGCATTTTCATAGAAAGTCTTTTTTTCCCAGCAGACATTTTGATTTGTCATAGTATGAAAAGCATAGGTGTTACTAATGACATTAACGATGGCTCTGTTCTGTTCAAGTGTCCCAGTAAGCCATGACAGTCTGTAAGCTGATTTCTTAAATGTAAATGAGAAACCTGGTTTCTGAAACCAGGACTGGGGATTAGAGAAACCAGATTTCCCAAGCTAGATTTCTCCTGTAGGATGTTGATTTCTTGCATGAGCTGGGTTCTCTGAGTAACCTGGAATGTGACATGAAGTGGACGTGAAAAACGCCTGTCAATGTCCATTTTCTACTTTGAATTATTTATTGATAAAATGCATCGGTGAGTCAGCCCAGTCAATTTGCTGTTTGAAACACTTTGAAACAAGTTCTTTGTGCACCAGAAGTGATGCTGTGGATTGACAAGTGAATTCTGGGAAGTGCAGTGCTGAAACACCAGGTATGATTGCTAAACACCAAAGATGAAAAATGATCATCTAAATCCCATGTGGTTCATAAAAACGTTCTTCTAATACTGTTTACAACACCATAAGGGTTATATATTCACGAGAAGCATTTGAGGATGGTTCAGTATAGAGTTGGTTTTTTATGTTTCTTAATGGCAGCAAAAAAGGCTAGCAGTGTTTTTTCAGTCCCACTATAGAGACATCCATGCTACTCCGTAAGCTTGGATAACTTCAATCCCTCATTAAGAGTCCCTGGAGATTACTATCCATATTCAAGATAAATGAGTATCTGCAGACCCTGTTTTAGAATTTGAACCCATTGTGATCCTAACAAAGATCACATTAGCATTCAGAAACTGTAGCTTCTGTTTGCATCATTTCAAATATCAGTGTGATTTTGAATAGCATTTCCATCTGGGACGATAATGACTGTGGACAGAGAGAAACTGTAATACCCTGTGAAGATAAACCAAAACACTGAAAGCGAGCCAGACAGAACTCTTTCGTTGAACATGAGAAACATGCTGGAGCCTGCCAGTAAAGGGCTAATCCGTTAGCTTGAGGCACTGTGAGCACAAATGCTCCACACATAAAAATCATGTGCACACACTGTCTCTTGAGCCAGTGAATAAATCCCAGTGAAGAAAACACAGCTCGGCCTTTCCTCCCCAACACTTTGGAGTGGCTGCCTAGATCCAGCTGAAGCCTTTGAAGGGATTAAAGCACCTTAGCCTCTTGACAAACCCATCTCATCACTGTGGAAACACACTATTTGGGTTTACATACATTTGACCCCTGCAGATCACACACCGGAGGGGATTGGAGTGTTTGACCCCCCAAATCCACTGCATACAATGTGAGGATCCATTTGATGGGCAGAGATCAAATCTACATGATCACACATCTGGATTATCAAACCACACATACAGTGCACCTGGTGTTCAGCTGTTCTGTTCTAGTAGTCCTAAACTGTGTCTCAATATGCATTCTTTCGTACTTACACTTGCTATTCTGAGTGCATAAGGGACCACCATCCTATGGAAACGGCAACCACGGTTGCGATTGTTACGCCACACTAAAAGGTGACACAGTCACCTGATATTTACTGAATGTAAATCCAGTATTCCCTCTCTGTTAGCTCTGTTTTTGGTCTCTCCCTGAGGGAAATATCTGGCTCTTTAGCTGCTAACTGCTCCACTATGTTCACCAGCTAGTCTCTAACTGGGTCTGTCTGCTGTTAAACAGGTAGTGGACAGTGGCTTTTTACAGCTTCTTCTCTGAAAATGATGCTATGAGAGCACTGAGAGGGAACCAGAACAGTAAAGTGGTGGGCCGGACAGATAAACAATGAGCTGAAACTCACTATAAAGCTCCGTAAGGACGAGGGGAGCTGCAGGTTCAGCTGATAATTCTCTGTAGGTTCATCACCACGAGCGACCCCTGTCATGCATTATTTTCACAATGTTATTATAGAAATATCGATTATAGCTGCTTTAAGAGTTGTTATCTCTGTAAGTCAACTTAAACCAACCTTTAAAGCTCACTGGATGACGTCCCCATTCTTAAGCCTGACTACAAAACTTTGATTGGCCAAATGTTTCTCCAGTCAACCTAAATAGCCATCAATTGGCACAACAGCAGACAGCAGACCTATTTTAAACCGTTGACAAAACTGATGGTGTGGGCGGTGATTCAGAGATCTGGAACCAGGCTAATCAGGAAGATAATAACAATAACATATCTAAACATGGAGCTTAGCAAAAGTTCAATCAGGAAGACTGTCTTCATGCTACTCATTTATTTCCTCTCTCTCTCTCTCTCTCTCTCTCTCTCTCTCTCTCTCTCTCTCTCAATTCAGTTCAATTCAGTATTCTTTATTGGCATGAATGTAAGACAATATTACCAAAGCGTCAGGTAATAATGAGTTTAAAAATAATAATAATAATAATAATAATAACAACAACAGAAAACTTATATACACGTGAGACTGTCAAACTCACCTCTCTCTGCTGCTGTCAACTGTCATTTCAGTGTCAGATCGATGCAACCCTCCTCCATTCACCTCCAGTTCTCATCACAACTAGCACCCAGGGGTCCTTCCACTGAGCTCATCAGAAGTCCTGCTCCACATCTCATCCATCCAGATCTTTAGCATTGCCCTTCACTTCTTCACCACCACCACCTGCGTCTAGACTCCATTGGGGGGATATTCCTGTACAGCCGTCACTACCCCCTTAAAATAATGACATCATGATGGGGTTTCATTGCCAAAGACTCTTCACATATTTCTTCCTGAACTTCCTATTGTGCACAATGTCAAACATTCATTTAACTACTCTTTAAGCCTCTTTTTCTATTTCTAAGTCTTTCCCAGTTGAAATAGTATAAGTACAGAAGGTTATGAATCTGTGCTCAGTGGTACCAACACATTTTGGTGCAAAATGTATTGGTTCAATACCCAGCCCTACTAACAATATAATAATATAGACATTTGTTGCATTTGTGGACAAGACATTTTGAAAGGATACTTGTGTTTGTTACAGCTTTGGTATATTTTGTAAGTTTTGTCCACAATAACATTGTACTTGATAATAACATTGTTAGCTAATAGCTGATATCTGGGAACATGGTGACATCACGAAAAGTAAGTAAAGCTTTATTTATATAGAACTTTTTACACAGTTACAAAGTGCTTCACACACACGCGCGCACGCGCGAAAAATCAAAATGAATAAATAGATAAAGGAAAAATAAATTACACCGAAGAAGTGTTACAGGTCAAGAAACACAAGCAGTCAGACAGGTTGGAAGCAAACCAACAGGTTAGACAAACTTATCTGGAGAGATAAGCCTTAGGAATTACTTTGGTGAGTAAAATGTTATCATAACAGAAATGATGGACAAAGCTATGAAAATAAGGTGGAAGTAATAAACTAGAATTACCTTTTAAGTTGCTGTGTAATTAATGCATTCACATTGAAGATGTGTGAGTGTTACAGCTGAAGCTAAGACTGTGTGTGAGTTTGTGCTTGTGTGTTGCTCTACCAGCCACACATGTCGCAGGGTGTCCACTGGGCAGTGACCCTCCCTGCTGGCCATTAATGGCATATATTAGATCATATGCTGTCCATTAGCTAATATGCCAGGGACACTTAAGAGGAGTGACCAGGGTGCGTAAAGACATTGCACACCCATGCAGGAGATGTGACCCCCAGGGAATCCTGACAGTTGAATTAATCATAGAGGCTGGGGATGGGGGCAGTCTCCACAACAACACAATTGGTGCTTAGTTCTTTAGAATTTCCAGTGAAAAACAATGCCCCCGGTTTGAGTCAACCTACTGTCTAATAAAGCTTGCAGTAATAGCATTAGTAGTTACAGCAGCAGTAATGATAATGGCTTGTACTGCAGTCACTGAATGGTTCGTAAAATTTGATCAAATAAAGAATGTCGAAAATACAGCTGTGTACTGGTGGCCTACTGGTTAAGATGCATACTGTACCATGTACTGTGATTGTAATGTCCCTGGTTCAAATCTGGCCAGGGTCCTCTCTCCCCTCATGTCCTGTCACCTTTCTACTTTACACCTACAAGTAAAGGCAAAAATGTCAAAAACTCACTAGTTGGTGGGAAGTCTCCTTAGCCATATAAAGTGGGAAAAAACAACAAGATGAGGGTGTAAAGTCAAAAATTAGATTTAAGTCAATACAAACCATGTAAAATCAAAGATGGCACAGGGCTGCTTTCTCACTCACCAACTGCAATAGAGAGCTGAAGTGTAACCGGAACTTTTGAGTTCTGTTTCAGAAGTAAGAAAACCTCATTTAAAATCCCATTGTTATTTGAAAACGCTCAAGTGTAAATCAGTAGATATTACCTTCTGTGTAACTGAGACTGACTCCTCCAATCTTGACAAGGCCCTTTAAAAATCTGAAACTGCTCCCATCAATTCTCTCATCATCAGAATATTCAATTGTCATGTCATCAACAGACTTTCTGCTCTTCTATAAAATGTAGTTTTACACAAAATATATATAATTTTTAATCACGTGACCATTACATCATCTGAATGCTCCCTGGTTATGATAGCATTTCTCTTCTAAGGCAGAACTACCAAGTGTGCACCCTTAGATGAATAATGGGAATTACCTACTCTGCATACCAACATAGTGGAAGGGAGGATGACTGAATGTGCAGCGCAAGAGTGTGTTGGTGTGTGTGCTACCTTCAGGCAGTGACAAGACATAGCTCTGTCACATACAGCAATACTAGTGATAAAAACAGTTATCCCATTTATATATCTTCAATTGTTGTCACTTTAAACCCACCCAGTATTGTTTCTTCCACCTTACAGGTCAGTAAGAAGATTTCCTTCTATTTTCAGTTACTGCAGATCAGTGACCACATGTCCAAGATGCAGGCTATAGCACTGCAGGACCATGATACGAGAGCAGTATATGATATATTGATGGAATTAAGCGTCGGGGAGTGCAGCGTCCGCCGCTTCACGACACGTCAGACCATAAAACGTGTAATTTCCTGCTGTCACTAGGTGGCACTATGACTGTGGCCGAACATTTACATATAGACGCCTTCAGGGCGGGGAGGTAAGGAAACATGGGAAGTTTGGGGCCTCTATGACAATGTACAGTCCAGTTATAAACCACTTCCTGTTTGGCGGCGAAGGAAAACATAGGACAGTGTGAGTGTCCGTGTGTGCGTGTGTGTGTGTGTCCAAGATGTCAGGTACAACACACATACAGGAGAGGAGAGAGAAGCTGCTGCATGTGAGACTATAAAACGTGTCATTTCCTGCTGTCAGTAGGTGGCGCTATGACTGTGGCTGAAAATTACGGGCAGACCATTGAACGATAAGAAAATCCACGAGTATCGTTTGATGGCCATCTTGTTAAGAAGGCATGGTCCAAGTTTTAAAGCGATCCGATAAAATCTGTAGGACGAGTTCGCAAAAGTAGGAGGCCTGGAAATGGCCAAAATAGCCGTAAAAATGACCTGTTTATTAAAGATAACTGACTTCCTGTTGGGTTTGTTAGGTGGCGCTACTGAGCCCATTTAGCCACACCCATGTCCAATAACAATTTGAGATTTACATTTGTGGCACAGATGACACGTGCAAAGTTTGGTGAGTTTTCACGCATCCCTAACCCCCCAAAATACTGCTTCCTGTTTATGGCGAACAATGCGTTGTCATGGAAACGCCGTTCGATGAAAAGTCATAGTTTTCACTGTACAGCATCATCAACATGTTTAGGCTTTAGTGGCCAATTTTGAGGTAGTTCTGCTGAACCCACTGGGAGTTGGATGTCAGACTGTAAAACGTGACATTTCCTGCTGTCACTAGGTGGCGCTATGACTGTGGCTGAAAATTTGCATATAGATGCCTTCAGTGCGGGGGGGTCATGACACATGGTAAGTTTGGGGCCTGTAGGACAATATACAGTGAAGTTAAAAACCACTTCCTGTTTGGGCGGCGAAACACCTAACTTCCACGCCACCTCACGGGCAGACCGTGTATGAAAAACAAAATCCACGAGTATCGTTTGATGGCCATCTTGTTAAGAAGGCATGGTCCAAGATTGAAGGCGATCTGATAAAATCTGTAGGACGAATTCGCAAAAGTATGGAGGGTCCAAAAGGCATAAAATCATGAAAAAATGGAGATTGTATTGAGAATAACTGACTTCCTGTTTGGTTTGGGGGGGGTCGCACAGTATTTTTTGTAAGTCTGGACATGATACACATGCATACCAAATTTGGTGCATGTAGGTTAAACGTGCCACAGGGGCTAGTTTGTTATACGTCTGTAGGTGGTGCTACTGAGCCATTCTGCCACACACCCATGCGCAACAACCATAAAATA
Source organism: Macquaria australasica (assembly GCA_005408345.1). Lineage (NCBI taxonomy): Eukaryota > Metazoa > Chordata > Actinopteri > Centrarchiformes > Percichthyidae > Macquaria > Macquaria australasica. Next base: position 206,718 of record SEMN01000204.1, on the reverse strand, counting down.
TGAAATTTTTTGCCATTTCTGACGCATGTGCAAAATTTCATGAGTTTTTGAGCATGTTTAGGGCCTCAAAAGTGCGATTGAATTGGACAAAGAATAATAATGATCCTTAGGAATACAATAGGGTCCTATGCACTGGTCAGTGCTCGGGCCCTAATAAAGATGAGAAGAGTCTTTGGAGATTTGACCCCATGGTGACGTCATCAGTCTAGATACTGGTGGTGGTGGTGGTGGTGGAAGGATGCTGAAGATCTGGAAGTGATGAGGAGTGGATTTCTGATGAGCTCGACCCAGACACTAAATGTGGTGAACTGGAGGTGAATGGGGTGGACGAACCATTCTGCACTGAAATGACAGCTGACAGCAAGCGAGAGGAGAACAGATTTAAAGTTTGACAGCAGCAATATGTTTGGCTGATGGAGATCGTGGCAACATCTGGTTGGATAAGTGAGAGAGTAAACACCCATAATTATTACTTTGTATGTGAGGCAACTACAGTATGGTTATACAGTTAATAAGCATTAACTGCAGGTCTGTGATGGGACGTGAACTCTGGTCTCCTCCATGAAAGTCCACCCACCATCTTCACCTCCATACCCTTACTTTTTTCTTTGCTATATAAAGGGAAGACTATTTCCTGTGTTGTAAATCATGAGGTGCAAAAATGTCCAATATGAATGGAATTTCTAGCATACTGGGCTGGCATAAACATTCATATACATGTCTCCAGACAGGATGCTCTGTGGCCTAGCAGTATCTCAAAACAATTGAACCTGCTGCTACACTGTGGTCCTTGATTTGTTTTTTGTAGTTTTTTTGTTGGTTTTTTTGGGGGGTTTTTGTTGTTTTTTTGTTTGTTTGTTTGCTTGCTTTTTGTAGGCAATCAGAAAATACCACCCACAGAGTGGGGCCATTTTGGCTGGCCAGGAACTATGGCCCAAGAACTAAATTTAGGCCCTGGCTCTTCTGGTTGAAATGGAGGTCAACTTCCTGAGTTCCCAAAAGAAGTTCCTGGTCCCCTGGGAAAGTTCTTGCAGTGTAAATGGGTTCGTAGATGCTGGACCAAATCAGAGATCCAATAAAACTACATGAAACACCGTGAGAAAACACACACACTGCCATCCAGGTAATTTGGTGAAGAACGCGCCTTTTCTTAAAAAATCTATAAAGCATTACACCTTCAAAAGATTAGAAAGCGACAAATGGTATAGAAAGGTAAACATTTATCAGAAATGGAAATCTTATCTATTTCATCATACATAGAGCAGTCTGGTATTCCATTTATTTATTTTTTTAATACTGGACTGCAGAATGCCAAAACTAGACACTACTACACTGAGTACATGAATTTGCCCTAATCAACAAATATTAGAAAAAGGCTAAATACGTTATAACATTACGTGTTATGATCACTACCCAACAAGTGCTCCAAATTAGATGACAAAATATGTTGTTTGTTCGTGCCCTCCAGAACGACACAAAGAAGTGTTTTCTGATCCAACGTCCCTATCAGCAGGACGACATCGTCTGTCTGCGCCTTCCAAAACTGAAAAGAAATAAGCTTTATGATGTGACATCGCTATGGTTAGGGTTTGGTTAGGTTTAGGCACAAACACAGTTAGGCTGGTTAGGTTTAAGGAAAGATCATGGTTTGGGTCAAAATAAGTACTTTGTTAAGGTTAGGGGATGCTGTTTGTGCAGTAGCTGCAAAAGGTCGAGGCAGAGGCTAAATAGGACATCTAGCATCTTCTACTTATTCTCTCTATGTTCTTCTGTCCAGCAAAAAATGTTAAAAGCATTCAGGAGGGCCACTGTAAGGGCCTCCTGAGAGTCCCTCAATTCTACTTTAGTCACCACTTGGTTGACCCTCACGTCTGAAGGTGAGCCTGTAGTGGGAATTTCCACAATATCAGCTCAGAGTGATGCTCCAGCTAGCCTAAACAAACACAGAGTAACCACTGCAGGCACCTGCCACACATGGAAATCCACCATCCTGTGACTCATTCCCTTTCACACAATGGCTAACCTGTAATTTACCCTCAGCACTTAACAAGACCATCACCGTAACATGAGGAGATGTGAAGAATCAACCGCTGTTTTCTTTGGCCAAGTTCACTGGAGCTGAATGGAGCAGACAGCTTCTCTTTTCACTGGATGTGAGGCTTGATTCCTTCAGCTCTGAGGCCTGGGGCCGGCTCCTGGGCGCAGCGGTGGCAGAGACAGAGGATTGGATATCAGAAGCACATCACTGCTTGAGGTTTGCGTGGCTTCTGATTATTGTGTTCAAAGTGGTGGTGCAATGAGCAGTCCGTGGTTTCTCTGAGCTGAGTAGCTTCAGTTTGGCTACAGAGGGCTCTTTTTCTGTGAGAGTCCTGCTAAAGATATAGTTGTACCAATGGGTCCATCTTGTGTTCATGAGGTGAAGTTCACATCCTGATCACAGAAGTAGAAGCTTAGCTGTTGAAAGGGAAAGGCATAAATACACTCTTAATCTTGAGATCACCATTGTTTTTGAGCATTTATTTACATACCATTTTCTCCATTTCCATGTCTAGGTTCTTTTTTCTTTGCTTTATCTTTTTATTTGCTTCAACAACAACCCTCTTTGCCATTTGGATAATTTAATCTCCATCTAGTATAATGAAACTATATTTCATATTTGAAATAGCTCAACACTATGTATGTGCTTGTATCATGTATGTTTCTCTCACATGTGAAATGTCCAAAAAGACATATATGCCATGTCATGACATGTATATGAATTTTTCACTATATATTCATATTATATAAATTTTTGTCCCCTCTTGAAAGTACAGGTTCAAATGTGAAATTGATGTTTATATATGATGTCTTGCAATCTTATATTTTCAGATATTTCACATGTGATGTGAAAGAGCAGCAAATTAGTAAAAGGGCTCTGCCTGTCTGATTGCCATGTCTGTCCCATGCATTCATGCCAGCCTTAACCTTTACAGGGAAATATGAGAAGGAAAATATCTTTATCTGTGAAACCATTGCCATAGTGGAATATGTACAAACTACGATCTACTGATTAGCCAGGCAAGGCTATGCGTCCCTGCACCTTCTGTCCCATCAGTGCACACACTCATATCCCCTAATACATCTCTGGAGAAATATGAAATCAACTGTATCTGTGCTATCCCCCAGTCCACACCCCCAGATACAAATTTCCCAGCCCCCCATACCAAACCCTCCCTGGTGCTCAGGGGACCACAGGCCTGTCAGACCTCCAGCAGCCCTCAAAGAAATATCCTTCCTCCTGTCACAACCCACCCGTCCCTCCCCTACCTCACCCCCATCCCTCTCGGGCCCGCCAAACAAAAATAAAGTCACATTGAAGAGAGAGTGGCTGGAGCTCCTGCTTTGCAGATCAGTCACTGGATACCTGATTGTCACTCATGGGGTTGGGCCCTTAATCCTTTTGTTTCTCCGACAGGATTACTCTCTGTGGTCCCTCTCTCCCTGTGGCTGCGTGCGGGAGAAAGGCCAGATTAAGGGGATTAGCGTGTATCCTCCTGACTTGTCAAACTGGGATGTAAGGAACCATTGACTTTCTTGGGGACCCTGAATGAGGAGAGGCAGAGAGGTGCCTAAAGAAGAGGTCATGAAAGGCAGCGAACAAGCCAAAATTCCTGGAAGGACAATGTGATTTGTTTGCTTTTGTGCGCACAAACTAGGCTGAAAGGTTCAAAGGGCCAGCCCTGAGGAGAGGAGAACACCAAGCAAAGAGAGATGGAAGGAAAGAGGAAGAGAGTGGAGGGAACTTAACTGGATGTTTGGCAGACCGATTTCATATCACCACAAAGAAATTCACGCCAAGTCAACTATTGTTTCAGACAGGGTTACTCTGATGTATGGGATTATTAAACTGGCCAACTTGTGCAGGGTGTACACTGAAGAGGTCAAAACTCCAGCAACACTTGCAGTATAAAGAACTATATTGTAAGACCAATGTGTTTATGCTGGTGGTCTTCATCAGGTTCATCATACAACATATTACAAAGAAAATGTAAATGTTCTTTGTAATGTGTTTTTCTAAAATGTATTCACAAAATAAAGCACAATATAAACTGAAATGATAGTGGCCTGAAGGTGACACCTGCATTATTACATAATCTTGAGGCCCCATCTTGAAGAGGGGCCCTGAGTTATAGTCTAGTTTTAAAGCCTATATTCTTTCAGTTTATCATGCGCTTACATGGTGGACATTCCTAAATACATTCGTGCTTATTCAAGTTATACAAACTAATCACAAATTACTTACTAATACATACACAATGCACAGAGAGTGAAAGAAATGGTGGAGGTTAAGAGGGGCCCACAGCTCATTTTTGCCCCAGGGCTCCCTAGGGGGTTAATACAGGCATGCACTGGACAGGTTAGTATGGTGGCCCTGAAGGTCAAAACACAACGACATTTCACAAAACACAACAACATTACACAAAACACAACAACATTTCGGAAAACACAACAACATTACATAAAACACAACAACATTTCGGAAAACACAGTAATATTTCGGAAAACACAACAACATTACACAAAACACAACAACATTTCACAAAACACAACAACATTAATCAGTCTGCGATGCCGAAGGTCGGCACGCCCAGGTCCCTGCCCTTGCCTGCCGCCCGGCTTACACTGCACCCAACCCTGATGCCTATCCCTGCAGGTGGTGGGCCCACTGTGTCTCATTGTCTACTTACCTTGCCCTATATATACCCAGTACCCTTCCCCTTTGCCAGATAATCTTCACCCCATGTGTGTCGTTATCACGCGTTACTCATGTTCCCCGTGTTGCTTGTGTACGACCAGTTTTAGTGTTACGACTACTCGCCTTGCCTTACCCTTTGGATACCTTTGCTCTGTGACTTTGTACCCTGCCTTAAGGATTAAAGACTCTGAACTATTACTCGAGTTGAGTCTGCTCTGTGGGTCCAACCTCTCTGTGTGCCTGACAGTATTACCTGGCCACAACATGGACTCCGCAGACTCTGACCCACTCCGCGCTGCTCTCCAAGCGCAAGGACAACATATTCACCGACAGGAGGAACAGCTGAGTGTTCTCCGCCAGGAAATGAAGGATATGGCGGATCAGCAGGAGAACGTGCTGTCAGCATTTGGCTCGCAGATAAGCTTCCTCGTGGACCAGCTACAGAGACAACAGGTTCTCTCAGCCACCAGCGAGATCCGCACCGGTCCATCTACAGGCAGCCCAGCTGATTCTTCAACCTCAGCGTCCTCCACCTGGCATTCCCACGTTCGGCTTTCCAGTCCTGAGCAGTTCTCCGGAGACTCTGGAGATTGTCGCCTGTTCCTGGACCAGTGTGAGCTCCATTTCGAGTTCCAGGCTTCCTCCTTTCCCTCTGACCGGGCTAAAGTTGCCTACCTCATCTCTCACCTGTGTGGTCGAGCGGAGGCATGGGCCACAGCTGAGTGGAATCGCAGGTCAGCCATCTGTAACTCTCTGCCCCGGTGAGACCCTTCTCCAGATCTTTCAGACTGTTACTCCTGGCCGGGAGGTTTCTTGATCCTTCGTGGCCCTGCGTCAGGGGAGAAGGAGGGTTTTGGATTATGCCATCGAGTTCCGCACACTGGCTGCCGAGAGCGGTCGCCCTCTCCTTGTCATGCCATCCGGGGGTCAGCAGAACCAGTTTTGTCATCCGCCAGCGGTTCTGGTGGCCCGACTTAAAGAAGGAGGTATCGGAGTATGTTGCTGCCTGTCCCGTCTGTTCCAGGAACAAGCCCTCACGGAGGCCCCCCTTTGGACTGTTGCAACCGCTACCTGTGGCCTCGCGCCCCTGATCAGACATTTCTCTGGACTTTGTCACTGGGTTGCCACCCTCACAAGGTAACACAACCATCCTCTCTGTTATTGATAGATTCTCTAAAATGGCTCATTTTAGTCCTCTGCCCAAAATGTATTTCGTATTCACGGATTCCCTAGGAATGTTCTGTCTGACCGGGGGCCGCAGTTCGTTGCGCAGTTCTGGAGGGCCTTCTGTAATCTCTTGGAAGCTACCATCATCATCTGGACATCACCCCCAGACCAATGGTCAGATGGAGAGGCTGAACCAGGAGCTGGAGACGGGACTCTCGATGTCTGGTGTCTAAGGAGCTGACCACCTGGAGCAAACATCTCACGTGGGTAGAATTTGCATGTAACACCTTGCCATGCTCTTCCACTGGCATGTCCCCTTTCCAGTGTGTGTTTGGTTACCAGCCTCCCCTGTTCTCTGGAACGCGAGGTTAGTGTCCCCTCAGCTCTCGCCCTGGTTCGCCGTTGCCGCCGCATGTGGGTCCAGGCCCGCCAGTCCCTGCTTCATTCATCCGAGGCCTACAAGAAAGCTGCAGACCGACGCCGGGTTCCGGCCCCTACTTACCAGTGTGGCCAAAGGGTGTGGCTGTCCACCCAGGATCTACCCCTCCTGGTCGAGTCACGTAAGTTGGCTCCCAAATTTATTGGTCCATTCCCTGAGTCCAAGGTTATTAATCCTGCTGCTGTGAGGCTCAGACTCCCCAGGTCCATGAGAGTCCATCCCACCTTCCACGTCAGTCGCATGAAGCCCGTCAAGGAGAGGCCCCCGCCTCCCCCCTGGTTCATCGATGGGGGACCGGTCTATTCTGTTAGGAAGCTCCTGGCAGTACACCGCCGGGGCCGGGGATTCCAATACCTGGTGGACTGGGAGGGTTATGGACCGGAGGAGAGATCCTGGGTTCTGGCGAGAAACATCCTGGACTCGGACCTCATTAAGGACTACCACAGACATCCTGGGGATCCTGGGCTGTCGGGTGCCGGCCTTTGGGGAGGGGGTACTGTCATGATCAGTTCTGTTAGTCTGTGTTTTTGAGTTACTTCCTGTTTTATTTTGGTAGTGTTTAGTCTCATCCTCTCGTTCCTGTCAAGTTTCCCGCCGGTCCTAATCAGCCTAATGTGTTTCACCTGTGTCTCATTGTCTACTTACCTTGCCCTATATATACCCAGTGTCTCTCCCCTCCCCTTTGCCAGATAATCTTCACCCCATGTGTGTCGTTATCCCGCGTTACTCATGTTCCCCGTGTTGCTTGTATATGACCAGTTTTAGTGTTACGACTACTCGCCTTGCCTTACCCTTTGGATACCTTTGCTCTGTGACTTTGTACCCTGCCTTAAGGATTAAAGACTCTGAACTATTAATCGAGTTGAGTCTGCTCTGTGGGTCCAACCTCTCTATGTGCCTGACAGTAATTAGGGTCAGATGCTATAGATCACTAATAAAGTGTGAGGAACCACAATAGCTCAAGGTAAATATGTGTAAATATTTAATGTTACATGGTACATTGTTCCTGTTAAACAGTCAGATGGTTCTCCTTTCCTACCTGTGCTCAAAAGCTGTTGTCTGTGTCCATAGAAACAGTAGCTATACAGGTGAATAACTAAAACACATAAAAAGCACTGTAATACATTCATAAATTCAAGGCTTGCTTAATTTATAGATGCCAATTTAATGTGATGCTTACTACACACTCACTACATAGAATGTGATCATGAAACTGACACATAACAGCTTTTATATTTTTTTTAAATATAAAATGATTTTAAATAATATTATTTAAATAAGTTGTGAAATATATTAAAGTCTTGATATCACTGTCTTCATATCACCTTTGAAACTACAAACATTCCACCTGAGATAAGAGCATATTCATGCTTTTGTGCTGCTGGAAGAAGTTTGTGCAAACATTTGGTTGCATTACTTTTCCAGACAGCTCATTTTAGTACACTGGAAACCAAAAATGTTCCCGCTGCCCTTGCTTGCACACGCAAACAACAGGCCTGTCACAGGCCCCGCACCCAGGTAAAAAAACAATAATAATTTTTTATACAGTTTTAATTTGATAACAGTTACCTCAAAATTCATTTAAAAGTGCATGTCAGTTGCAAAATACATGACAATCTAGTGCAAAATGTATACATGAACAAAAGCCATGAAAAGAGGAGCCATGGGTTCTTCAAAAGTATGCAGAGACCTTTGATGTTTATGTTCTCCCATGTGGTCTCATCATCCACGTTGATGCTCCACACCTCGGAGCCAGTCCGGATGACCCAAGTGAGGACCTTCCATTGGTGTGATCTAGTAACAGATACCAGGAGTGATTTCACAGTGAAGAGGGTGTGGAGAGATGAGCAGCTTATCAAAGAAATCAAGGCCAAGGTTGATGAATTCTACTTTGGCACATACATTCATGTCGTCCTGGGGAGAAAATAGACAAGAAAAAGTAACATACTAAGTATTAAGATATTTTATTGAAGTAAAACTACAAATACAACAATCTAAAAGTACTCCACTACAAGTATAAGTCTTTCATTCAAAATCCTACTTAAGTAAATGTACAGAAGCATTATTAGCCAAATGTACTTAGAGAATCAAAAGTACTTGTGCTGCAGAAAAAATGGCTTGTGACTGATATATTATTATGTATTTTATCATTAGGTTGTTATTACTAATGCATCATTGACTAATTATTTATGGGGTAGAAAAGAAGAAAAAAAAATTCTACAAATATTCTTCTTTTGCACTTTTCTCAAATGTTTCTCTTTTTGTGAAATATTGGATAAGTTTACCCTTTGAGTCTTAAGCAGTTATTTAAATACCCCCAAATTGTACTTAATTACAGTACTTGAGTAAATGTAATTATTTCTCCCCCTTCAACCCAACCGGTCGAGGCAGATGACCGCCCACCTAGAGCCTGGTTCTGCTTGAGGTTTCTACCTGTTAAAAGGGAGTTTTTCCTTGCCACTGTCGCATAGTGCTTGCTCATGGTGGGAACTGTTGGGTCTCTGTAAATATAAAGAGTCGGTCTAGACTTGCTCTACTAAGTGCCCTGAGATAACTTTGTTATGATATGGCACTATATAAATAAAATTGAATTGAACTGAATTGAATTTACTTTCAACCACTGCATACTGATGAGTGAAAAGCTTTGTTAGTTAGTAATATACATTTTTAGAGATATTAGTTCAACGTTATACATCTTAGGCTACATAGTCAGCTCATACTTAATTTGTAAATTACATGAACGATTATCTATTCATTTAAAATAAAACCAGTGAGAACATCACTGTAAATACATCCTTTATTCAGGTCAACAAGCAAAAAAATGCCACTCACATTTTCCTAAATGTTGTTTCTATTTCAGTAGTTAAACACGTTACATGCCATTATTAAATAGTGGAAAAGTAATGTTAGAACATTCACTTTACTAACAGGTAGCTTGGCTACTAACTAGCTTAACTGCTAGCATATGCTAGACACTGCTTTATATTGCAAATATTAGGTTGTCAAGTTTGTGTCAACATTTTCTTAGATAACAAATTATCTACAGTGTTAATATTTCACTTGTCATCGACTCTCGGTGACTACTGTATTTATCCAGTTCATTAGCAACATGCTACACTCACCCGGAGTAGGACAACAGTCGTTGTCAAGATCCTGCACCAGCACTGAAGATAGCCCACCAATAATAATCACAGGTAACAGAGACTGGAGATTATTCGAAGACTGGTGAATACATCCTTGTTAGAGTTGAGGTTTTCATCTGTGGTCCCCCTTATAGCAAATCAGAACAAAGAACAAATGAAAGGGTTGGTTCACCCAAAAAATAAATAAATAAGAGATGTGATTAAAAGAATAGGGCCTGTAACTTCCTGTTGTCACTAGGTGGCGCTATGACTGTGACTGAAAATTAGCATATAGATGCCTTCAGGCCGGGGGGGTCATGAAACATGGTAAGTTTGGGGCCTCTTGGACAATGTACTGTCCAGTTATAAACCACTTCCTGTTTGACGGCGAAACACGTAAATTCCACGCCACCCCACGGGCACGTCGTTCAACTTAATACAAAGCTTTTAGCAACTTTTTATGCCCAAGGTGTTTAGATGGCATAGACCAAGTATGAAGTGGATCCGATAAAATCTCTAGGACTAGTTCGTCAATGTACGACCCCTGGAAATGGCATAAATTGCACTAAAAATTCAATGTTTATTAAAATTAACAGACTTCCTGTTGGGTTTAGGGTAGGGCTCCAAGAGGCTTTTTTCTAAGTCTGGACATGATACACGTGCATAACAAATTTGGTGCATCTAGCTCAAAGTGAAAGGAGGGGGGGCATTTGTTTTGAAAACTGTAGGTGGCGCTATTTGTTTTTTTGGTAGGGTGAAACCGAAAAGGGTGCTCGGGCCCTAATAATAGTAACAACAACAATAATATCTCCCCACAGCATTCCTTTGGAATTATTAGCTGTTGAACGCTGAGGTTAAATTGACCCGCTTGCCTGGTGACAGATGATGCACACGTCACCGAAAAGCTTCATTTTAGAGTGACAACAGAGAGAGCCAATCGCTGTCCGAGAAACGACTACATTGATGAATGGACCAATGGCAGAGAGTAAGGGCGATCTGAGCAAACAATTGTTATGTTAAGTTAAGGTGGACTTGTTTTGGTTAGGTAGCGGGCCCGACGTTTTGTTAACAATGTGACTGTTAATTAACAGTTTAGCAAGAAAGAAATATTAATCTCTAATATTTTTGGCTATGGGATCACTGAAAATCAACGTTGGACAAGAAAATTCAGCGACGGCGGCCACAGTCGCAGAGGTAACAGCTAGCCGACGGTCTTTAACAGTTTGGCAGTTAGCTACATTGCTTAGCTAGCCTGTTAGCTAAAACGTATTAGCCCAATTTGACTGGCCATATAATCTTTTAATTCCATTCGCTGGTTGCTGGCTACAATTTCTGGGTTGATTTTTGAAAGCTGTGTTCTTTGTAGGCCAGTTTTTGTATTCGCCTCAGCAGTCACTAACAGGGGTAACTAAAGTTAGCAGTGTTAAAATAGCAAGGCAGGCCAGGCTAACTTAGGTAACGTTAGCAGGGTTGGGCAATAGCACACGTTTGAGTTTCTGTTTAACACCAAATGATACCGAGGATTAGCTGATATCCTAACGTAATTTCTGAACCAGCTAGAACATTCACATACTATGTGTGACGGTTCCGTATCAGGGCTATAAGTTAACTGATTGAGAAACGATTGCTGAAATATTACTCAAGTTAAGCCAAAGATTTACCCTTTAGTAACTAACCAAGTTACATGGAACCTTTTACGCTCAAAGGTCAGCAGAGACTACACTTATTAAGCCGTTAGTTGCAGACTTTAACTGAATATTTCTAATGAGATATACGTTTTAATGTAGTGATAGCTACTGAAGTTGCTGGTGATAATTCTTTCAGATTGTTTGACTATGTAAAAACACAATGCGTTAACGAAGTATTGACAGGTGAACTGTTTAGGGAAATACAAACTGACCTACAGCACACAGTACTGGTTACTGCATGTGCTATCACCGTATCAGAATGTGTGACCCTAGCTAAATATGTTTGGTTGCAGATATGAAAATACATTATGTGACCCTGGTGAATATTTAGGCACTGGCAATATGGCTGTCGTTCTTAATCAGGTCACAGAATCTGATGGGTCACAGAATGTGGTGTAAAACCAGTATGGGAAAAAAAGGGAACACCGTCCAGGATTGGCATTATCAATATTGTGAAGATGTATCCATTCATCATCCATGGTGGAAGCATTAGTTGGGTCAAACCCATGCTGATGGTTGAGACTATGAAATGGGACAAGTAGGTATGTAAGCGTTATCTGCAAATCTAGAAGACAGTGATGAATCAAAGTGACATATTGGAATCCAATCATACTGGCTGGTTAGCTGTATCACGTATCAGTCTTTGCTTGTAGAGTATTCCGTCTGCTGAAGATAGAAATGGCAGTTTAATGTGTCAGCACATGAACAGTAGTGGCTGCCTGTGTTACATAGTTCCAGTGAGGTCAGAGGGATGCAGCAGTGTTAATGTGGGCAACAGGATTCTGATTCCAGAGGCTCTGCTCAGTTGGATCCACACAGTTTCTGCACTGTTGAACGCAATAGAAGCAACAATATGTAAAACAAAGACATTGGTACTAGAGCTGAAACGATAAGTCAATGAATCAATTAGTTGATCCACAGAAAATGAATCGCCAACTATTTTGAAAACCAATTTTAATGGTTTGCGGAGGGGAGGGCAGGACTACATGATATATTTTACTGATTTTTTTCTGATATTTAATACCTTACATTGTGTATGCATCACAGAAAAGCTTGTTTTTATGCTTTGATCATCCTACAACTGCTGGTTATAACAAAACTGGTGTATGGTAATATTTCTAATATAAAATAGTATGGGTGTTATGCTTAAATAGGGTGTGAAATAGTTTGTGGCTACTGTCTATTAATGTCATTAAAAATTCAACTAACTGATTGTGTTGCGATGCAAGAACGTGTTATGGTAAGTCTTTTTTTTTTCTTTTTTTTTAAGCCCAGCTCTGGTTATTACTGTGCCAAAATGCTGTGTGTTGCTTCAGTAGCTTCCTCAATCCAGTGTGTGACAGAGTGGTTGGTATGTTTGTGTGTTTACAGGCCAAGTTGATGTGCCAGGGAGTAAACAACCAGAGCTACATCTGTGAATCGGGTCACTGCTGTGGAGAGACACAGTGCTGCAGCTACTACTATGAACTGTGGTGTGAGTTCCCCACCTCTTCTTTATTCATTCTGAGTGTTTGAATGGCCCCTCTTCATGCCACTAATTCAATTACATAACCATGAATCCATACTCTGGGATGTGTTTTTGGGTCACAACAACATTAAAAAGTGATGCATTTGAGAAGTTCAGCTTATTTTGTCAATGAAAAAACATTTAATAAAAAAAGTATAATTTAGTTTGTCAGTACTGAAGCTCAGATTTTGACAGTTATATCAAAGAAAGACTTTGCACAATTTCTTTTCAGGCTATGTATTAAGTGCGTTTTGGCACATGTACTGTGGGCTCCCTGCAGGGTTCTGGTTGGTGTGGACTCTGATCATCATCCTGTCATGCTGCTGTGTTTGTCAGCACTGGCGCTCCAAGCAGCGCTTCCAGCAGCAGCGTAGGCAGAACGAGATCAACCTCATCGCCTACAGAGAGGCTCACAGCAACTCTCACCTACCGCTTTATCTCAGTAAGTAATCCCAACGAGTGGCTGCCTGACAGGCTGCTGCCTCTACACATTCCACACATAGTTAGTCTCTATGTCACAGACACATTACCAGCCATACATCATACAGCTTTGTAAATAGAATGGGGAGTAAAAGAGTCTAGCTTTCTGAGCAACACGTTGGAAGATACCCTCTTGATTAGTCTAACTCATATTGTCTTCGGCTGAACTTAAGAAGTCATTTTACACAGAAGGACTGCAGTTTGTGTCCTCTATCACTTCCAGTGAAATGGCTTTAGTAAGGGACTCTCTTTGCGGCCTGTATGAGGGTGGGGGTGGGGTGGGGGGGATTTTCATATCACTAAAATCTGTACAACCTAAAATGCTGTAAGGCAATAAACCATAATGAAAATGATGATAAAATGATTGAAACTGTCATAAATTAAAACCACACCACCTCACGTTGTCACCACATTTTGTACAGTAGGTAATGTGATTACATCATCAACTTGCGACACAAGCGTACAACATGATGACATGAAAGACCGAAGCCTTAGCTTTCAGCTGCAAAAGAATTACTGCTCGAGCTGTTATTTTGGATCAATTAAACAACGACCTTACTCAGCCAGTTCGGGGCTACCCATGGGAGTCATGTTAAGAACCTAAAGCTACATTTATAGTTTTTTCCTTTTTATATTTACATTTAAAGAATATGGCTGGCATTAATCTATAGTTTTACTGTAGATTAATGTAGATTTTCACTCCCATGAAAAGATAAAAACCAACAATGTGTTTGTCAGTCTCTCAGTACTTCCTGTTTTCCCTACCCTGTCCAAGCCCATTGGTTCCTACTGAAGATATATCTTTAAAGCTGCATTAGATTATTTTTCTCTGGATTCTTGGGTTCAGTAGAATATGTTTATAAAGCAACATCCAACTTTTTAAAGTTTGTATGTCAAATATGTTAGCCAATAGTTGCTTGTTTCCACATCCAGCAGTTACAGAGCAACATGATCATTCATGTGGAGTGGTGTTAGCGTCACCTGATGAATCCACTATTCCCTCTCTGTTAGCTCTGTTTTTGGTCTCTACCAACTCCTGAGGGAAATATCTGTCTCTTTAGCTGCTAACTGCTCCACTATGTTCACCAGCTAGTCTCTAACTGGGTCTGTCTGCTGTTTGCTGCTGAGCAGGTAGTGGACAGTGGCTTTATCAGAGCTTTTTCTCTGAACACAGCTGCCTGCTGCTGCTGGAGACCAGGTTGATGAGAGTGGAGTTTGCGGGCTGGAAAAAAACATAACAAAGAGGCTAAAAAGCTCCGTAGAGCTGTGGGGAACTGCAGAGTTAAGCTGCAAACCAAATCAGGTGCTGCAGGGTTGTGCAGCAGTGTGGGTGTGTCAGTACCTGTCCATGCTGATTGTAGCAATCCCAACTTGAAGAGCGATACAACGCCAAGCGACTGCACGGCGATTAACGTCTTTGTACTCCCTCGTGGCAGGGTTGAACAGCTGATGTACAGTCATCATGGCGGAAATCGATCACTCTTCCATCTTCACAGTTGCTCGGTAAACAGCGTAATGCTACAAAGCTACATGGTAAACAAAGTCCTTCTTCACCTGGGCGTCTTCCAGTCTGATTGCCGGTGTGATTGGCCGCTGCAGCATGACATCAGTTGTGTTTCTCCAAAAGTTGATCCTGCTTAAACTTTTCAGCACCCCCTGTGGTCCTCACCACAGCAGCCTAAACAGACTACCCACGTTCAGATGAATGGGAGGACTGGTGTTTTTGCCGCAGTGCCTGATTTGGTCTGAATGCAGCCTTAGTGATATTTCTGTTATTTGATCACTACAAGTGACCCCTTTTCACTTTACATGTCATTTGATCCAGTATTATTCTAAAAAATATTGATTAGTGCAGCGTTAACGCTATAATCATAATTGAGTGAGTTCTTTGTGATCGTGAATGTTAAGTGGAAAAACTTGGGGAGCTCCATATCCTCAGGCAGCTCTTTAAATGCTGTCATTGTACCTGAATGGGAATGACTGCCATACATGTCATCTTTCATACTCTTTATCGTGTTATTCTCCAGGATTCTTGCCTACCTATCTGCTACCAGCCTATGAAGAAGTAGTTGACCGCCCAGTCACGCCTCCTCCTCCCTACACCCCTCTGCAGTCAGCACCTACACCCACAGAGCCATCATCTCCTTGCCCCCACTCGGTTGTTTCCATCCCTAGTGATGCTGATGCAGCACTCTCTGCCGCTCCAGGGGTCACGCAGACCCACCTTCACAGCCCTTACAACCCCAACAAGGACTCGACGCCAGGCAGGTACCGGCGCTTCACAGGGGATTCTGGGATTGAAGTGTGTGATGGCCAGGAACTGTGGGATCAGCTCGGCTTTTTAGAAAGAGAAGAAGAGACTGAGGAAGAGGGGGTAGGGCAAATGGAGGACCCATGTGAGCGCTGTGGTCCCCAGACCTTTGACCACAGCCATGTTCATAATGCAGTCATTCATGAAAACACAGATGGACACACAGCTGTGGATACAGAGCCACAGCCTCTTAGGTAATCCAGAATAATGTCTTAAATATCTGCAGCCCTGAAACAAAGCAGCTGCAGCAGTCACTGATGCAATGTTATACCTTTGGTGCTCAGGGTTTTGTTCTGTTTGTACATGTGTAAGTTTGACTAACCTCAGTGTGTGTGACAGGCCTGGAGACAAATCAAAGGTGTGACTAAATACTTCAACAAGCTACATTATGCAACTTCTGGTTTGAAACAAAGTTTGTTTTTAGTCAAGCTCTGCCCCTCCTCATTGTCAAGTTTGGACAGCTACTACTCATGTTGACGAGCTGTCTGCTTTGAAATGTTCTCCTGTCAGGAGGCAGCACTGATATTCATGTTTTGTTTTTTTTTCACGTTTTCTTCCACAGTTCTTTGAAGCTTTGTTTAATGCTTCTCCTGAGTCACAGTTCCCCGTGTAACTAAAGAGCCAGTGGCTCTGTCACTGACTGTAGCGTTAGACTAGTATAGCTGCAAGGTTCAGCCATCTGACAATATATACTAAGAGGTGATATCACTTTTATACCATGGTAGCACAAGCTTGATCAATATGGACTTTTTGCCAATAGTGATGCTTGTTGCTAGTTTTTCTTTCTTTTTTTTTTTTTTAAATCCAGTAACTATATATCAAAATATATTAATAAGTACATAATTTGATTCTGAAAGAATTGTGACCAAGATATGTACCGACCAGGACATTTTACTGTGTAAAAACAAACGTGTCGGGGCCAAACTTCAGTAGACAAACCTCTTCAAATGCACCTTTGACATTTTGCTATGTCTGTCTCTGGTTGTAGTTGGCCATGTCGGTCATTGTAGAAATTTAGTGAGCATCAATGTGACAAAGTACCTTGAGTTATCAGGTATTTTCGCCAGATTAGCCAAAAACGGACAATCCTAGCTGGTTATTGTATCCATAACAGTTTCTGATCTATATCATTATCATGAGCTAAAACGACATGCATCGCACAGGTGGGTTTTATCCATTACGCCCACTCCTGATAGCTGATGGTTTAGAACAAGATCAGTTGGTAACTGGCCATTTGAGGACTTCAGCACACAGCTCCATGCTACGTTAGGTGTGACTGGCTGGTCCAAACAAGCACAGGTTCAACTGAACAGCATCTAAACTGCAGCCAAAGCACCGTACTTACAAAGAGCCACAGGGGAACGCCACATACTAACATTATTGTGTCGTAATGCTGTCCATTAAGTTTTCTAAACTCGTCACCTGTCAACTTCACTGACAAACCTATAAAACAACTTTGCATATTAGATTCTGGTGTCTTCAGCCATTTCCTGGTTTATATTAATATGTAGTATGTGAAATAATCAATAACCTATTTGGTAGACACATTTTGAATCTATAATTGCACAGCATTTACTGTTGATTCACATATACACTCTAGGCATTCTTTTCTGATACCATAGTGCCATAATGTGTAGCCTTTGAGTAGAGAATATTTAGGTGAACTTAATTAAAACTCTGGAGTCGCTTTGACTTAATAACTGAGTAATCCTTCGGTATACTCAACGATAGACTCATCATCATTTAATTAATGCTATATTATGCAAGATTTGTGTTTCCTTGCAGTTTGCCAAAAAGTTCTGCACACATCAGATCTGGGTTAAATGCAGTATTTAACCCTTTAACCTACAAACTATAGGTATTTAATATTACCATCAGTGTGTTTATTCTGAAAGCACACACACCAAGTTTGTGTTGGAGAGTGTTGGTTGGAATTCATAAGCATGTGTATACAAAGGGAAGGACTGACTGGTGCAGCTCGAGGATACACTCCGGGTAGAAATGTGTCAGGCTGTTGGGAAGCTGACAGTATAACCCAAACCTTACAGTGCACTGAGGGAACTTTCTCCATTTGAGTCAGTTGAGCACTTTTCCACATATTCAGCATTGAACAGTGGTCTTCAGCACCTGGTGCTACACTCTGTGTATATACTCTTTATTATCTGCTGAGTTAAATTATGTTTTTCTGTCGCATTTTGTATAAAACATGGTTATTAAAAGTTATGGAGAACACACGGCTACATGTTGGGTTTTTGTGATACATAAAATGACGAAATAAGATGATTTAATACAAATGTAACTTCTTAGAAGACACTTTGGGCCTCAAAAAACTTCCACATCTATACTGTATGTACTGTATATATTGTAAAAACTACAACCATTTGTATCCATATAAATCACACAACACCCATTCGTTGCCTGGCTAATGGAGACCCTGCAGGTTGAAACGTTGCACTAATAAAAACTTAGGAGCTTTGAATTTTCAGTGTGTGGACTGCCTCTCCTTTTCCTTTGTTGTTGTCTGAATGGGCTGTCAACTGAATGGATTGGCAGAGTAGAGCAGGCTTAACACTTGGCATGTATGGCAAGTCTTGGTAACAGATCTCTTGTTCATTTTCTCCTCCGTAACTAACAAACACTGGACCCATTGTTGGTCAGACATGTTCATAGATATGAGTGAGCATCAGTATGCATCTGTAAGAGAAAAGAAACAAAACACATCTACATACATAAAGCAGGCATGTATACACATACACTGACCCACACAATTGAATGAAAAAGAAATGACAGAGGAAAAAAAAAAGAAAAAACAGCCTTCCGCTTAAATGTGCAAATACAGCTTGTATACCAGCTGTGTATTTGCATATGTGGTCAATGTCTTGGTGTAGGCAATACTAGTCAGAGAGGAAACCTTTTCCACATAGGTAGAGAAGGGTTGCCACGTTTTGTCAAATTTTGAGGAGGAACCTTTCAGTGTAAGTCAGATACGTTATACATAGTGATGTATGTCAGGTCTTATTACTGTTAAAGCAGAGCCAAAAGAAATAATGCCAAATGGGAACAGACTGTTCCCAACAGCCAAATGCCCTGTCTGATCACTGTGACACTTCGATGGTACAACTGTTTGAACTACAAGCTCACCCACCCAAGCCAGGCCCTAAGGCACTCACTAACAGACAAACAAACAAACCCCACCCTGCAGGAAGGACCCATAGGCAGCTGCTTTAATTTTGTGGCTGGGCCGCACATCAGACCGCTACTCCCAGACCAGCTTCTGCTGGTACATAGAAAGAGAATGAAGTCAGAATGAAACGGCTTAGTCTGGAAGAAAATAAAGCAAGAGGGTGAAAACATTTATTCAAAATAGAGTATTGTAAGATGTAAGGGGGGAATAGAAAATTAGACTAGATTAGATGAAAATAGGAGAATTGAATTTGAATACTACAATGTACGTTACCGGAAGTCATTCAATTCAATTCAATTCAGTTTTATTTATATAGCGCCATATCATAACAAAGTTATCTCAGGGCACTTTTTTCGAATAGAGCAGGTCTAGACCGACTCTTTATATTTACAGAGACCCAACAGTTCCCACCATGAGCAAGCACTATGCGACAGTGGCAAGGAAAAACTCCCTTTTAACAGGTAGAAACCTCGAGCAGAACCAGGCTCAAGGTGGGCGGTCATCTGCCTCGACCGGTTGGGTTGAAGGGGAAGGGGGGAGCGGGAGAGAGAGAGCAGGAGGAAAGAGAACATACAGCAGCTCAATACAGCATAGATATGGTAATGGCATTGATGTTAACACCAACAGAAACAACACTAAGAGCAACATTATAATAGCAATACTAATAACAGCAACAACAGCAATAGCATCAGCTGGTGCAGAGCAGGAGCACGGGGGCAGCAGGCGGCAGCAACCACAGACCCAGACTTCCACAGCTCCAGAGGCAGAAACACCTGCAGAAAGCAACAGAAGGGGAGGGAGAGAGAGAGAGGAGAGAAAGCACACAACTACGGGAAGAAGTTGAATTAATAACAAGCATTGATGGGATATGAGGGCTTACAGATGGAGAGGAAGAGGAGGAGAAAGGAGCTCAGTGCATCATAGGAAGTCCCCCGGCAGTCTAGGCCTATAGCAGCATAACTAAGGGGTGGCTCAGGGGTCACCTGAGTCAGCCCTACTATAAGCTTTATCAAAGAGGAAAGTCTTAAGCCTACTCTTAAATGTGAGGAGGTTGTCCGCCTCCCGTACACAAACTGGGATCTGGTTCCACAGGAGAGGAGCTCATTCTACATTTAATTCTTAATGTCAAGATTCTGAAACTTGAGTGCACATGATGGCATGCAAAAAATATGTGGCAGAGACAGAACATAAAATATAGCGATTAGGGTTATCACGGGACTGTTGGGATGGCTGTGTAGCGGCTGGACAGTAGGAGACTTGAGGTCGAGGTTAGGTGCATACCAACCAGGTGTTTATTTCACCCACAATAAATACATCAGAAGAACAGTCATCTTCACATAAAAATACTGTGGACCACGGGCTGTCAGGACCAGCGCTTGATGGAAAGTGGCAGCCTTATATAGCCTGCCGCTGACTACGACCTCGACCACTACCACAGTATAGGGACCCCCGTCCCTCCCCGGACATCAAAAATACAAAAACACAACGAATACATTAAAACACATGTACACCACGCTACTGTCAGGTAGTGTATATCATCTTCCTGCATATTGCATATTACAACACCACCACAGAAACTGAAACAGCAGATTAAAGTACCTCCACACCCCTACACTAATTACCACATGGTATCTCCCAGAACCTTCAAATTGTTGCTCAGATACCCCACGGACTCTTTTACCCGAACACCCTGAAGAGGAGACACAACAGAGGTGAGTGACCCGAACACAACAATGCACCTTATACCACTGCACACTGAAACAGTGAACAGTAAATTTAATCCCTAGATTTGGCCAAGGTACTACCCCATACGCAGATTATGCTAAGGTACCCAACTAGCCACACTAAATGTATACTTGTCTTCCCAGGACCGGCCTTCAATCACATCCAACTGCAAGGCAACTACACTATCTGCAACACACATCATGCAACAATTTCAATAAAAGCCTTCAATCATTCAGGTGTGTATTGTGTATTTATTTCTATTACCCAGAACTATACACATTGTGCTACCAGTACTAGTAATGAAGAGGACCTTCATTACAGGGACACATGAACATCAAGAACAAAAAGCAGGCTGCAATGCAATAGTAGGCATGGCAGAAAGGGTTATTTGATTTGATTTGCTTGTTTTGATGGATTTTTATTTTCTGATGGATCAAAAGAAATTGTTTTTAATAATGTAAAATCAAATTTTGCTTTTTTATTTTGCAAAACGAAGCATTGTAATACTATGCAACTATATTGTGATGGTAGCTAAATTCTTTAAACATAAATGTAGATATTTAAGTTATACATTTTCAGCTTTTGAAAATGACTTGAAACTTTAAGTCTATAAGAAATTTTCTTAAGATTGTGTGAACCCCACCCACTTTCTATGAATTTTGTTCTTGTGTCATTATTTTATTTTTTCTTGTAATGACTGAACTTCATGAGATGGCAGTTAAGTAATGCTATGCAAAATTAAGAATGCCAGCTGCAGTAATAACTCAAAGAAGAGGAAGGTGAAGCCACAAAGATTTGTGCATGCTCTGTGTGATAAATGTGACATCAACTTAACGTGATAAAGACACCATGGTGGCATGACAAATGTACAGAAGCAGTGAGAAATAGAAATAAATGAACATTTAAACTAGGGGAAAGAACACATTACCAGCATATGGTTCAGTACAAAAAAGCTGAGGCAGTAGTGAGGACAATTAGACAAAGGGACATAGTGGAGAAAGTACTGCAACTCCATTGGGAACACTACTCAGGAGAGGTGTGGAGGATGTAGATGGGCAGAAAGGGCACAAGGGCGGAAAGAATATTATTGAGGATGAAGAAAATGTCCCATTTAGCATGGGAGAATTAAAATGGTACTGGCTAAAACTGAGAAGACTACACCACGGAAAGATGAAATATGTTGAAACATTTACGTATGGAGGGACTCAAGAAGATGTTGCTATTATTTTCAGTGGAAAAAACAAAAATGATGTTCTTCACATGAAAGAAAGACAGGGAAGGTAATCTGAAATGATATGGAAATAAGAGTTGAAAGTTCTTGTTTTTTGGGAGTAGATTTGCTGGACTGGAGTGGGGAAATATACGTATATACGTAATATATGTATATGTGAACTCTTGTTCACCAATTCAACAATGTTGGTCCCAGCACATTCAGGTGTCCCAGGCTGGAAATGAAAGTGTGGACAAATTAGCAAAGAAGAGATCAAAAAAAGAATTGTCGAAATTAATATCAGACTTTCAAAATCAGAGGGCAAAAGTATAGTGTAGAGAAAAAGAAATCTACAGTGGCAACAGTATTAGGATAATAATATATCCAGGAGGAGGCAGTAAAGTCACGTTAAGGATGCCAAAACCAAAGAAGAAGAAGAAGACGAAGACGGTGAGTGTTGTGTTGTCTGTCTTTTATACAACTATTGTAAAGCGTGTTTTAACTAAAATGGAGAGCTCCCTACAGCCGCCAGCTTACCAGTTAGTGTGCTGTTCTCAAACGTTTAATAACGTTAAGTTCCTTAGCAGTTTAATTTGTTAGCTGGCCAAGTTAACATAGCGGCTGGTTGAGGTAACGTTAACATCCCCCAGCTGATGTCTCATAGCGAGATGATGGAAACCCAGTGGACCAGTCCGTCCCATGGCTCACTAATGTTAGCGTCACAAGAGGACACCGAGCTAACCTTAGCTAACGCTCGACGTTTCTGCTCCTGTTTGGAAAAAGTACTCATC
Source organism: Macquaria australasica (assembly GCA_005408345.1). NCBI lineage: Eukaryota > Metazoa > Chordata > Actinopteri > Centrarchiformes > Percichthyidae > Macquaria > Macquaria australasica. Next base: position 184,359 of record SEMN01000204.1, on the reverse strand, counting down.
TTAAGCCAAACTCTGTTTACAAATCTGGCACATGTGTGATATGGCCCTGTAACACGACGCCCAACTGCTACTAAAATCTCTGTTAAACTGTCATTAGTTCCACTTAAATCAAATCTTCGTTGTGCATTCTGCTGGCTGTTTTGGTGGAAGAAGACTGAATCAATGAACGTTAGACAACCTAATTTTAAAATGTCCGATCTTCTTTAAATAAATGTTCCTTGGCGGATCACATAGGTCATAGTTTTTGCTACAGTTTAAAAGTGTCCGTTTTGCAGTAAGTCTTTTCCTGTTTGAGGTCAGAGGTGAAATCTTGCTGACTGCATGTCTGTCCCTGTAATCACTGTCTTAGCAGCCTGTTATTCCTATGGGTATTATCTCATTGTGTTGTGAGTAGACTGGGTACAAATCTCTAGTCAGGTAAGAGTGTCACTATTGAACACAATACTCTGACGTAAATAAAGACTAGAGAGACACAGGCTGACTGTATGTGTGGTTCTGGTTTTAATAGGTAGTTCTTTTCTTCCCAGGAACAGTTTTAACGGTTCAAGATGACAACTTCATGGAGTGACCGTCTGCAGAACTATGCCGACCTACCAGCCAACATGGACGGTGTGGCCATGAAGAAGTATCGCCGTGAAGCTCACCACAGGTACGTGTTAGTCACACAGCAGCAAAAAGTACTGCTAAAGTCTTAAACCTGGACCAGTCCTGTTCCTGACACAAGGGCTGTGGCTACACCATGTTCTAGTCAGTTTACTAGTTTCTTGTGAGTGTGAGAGAGAGATAGAGTTTTGTTCAGTATTGGGTATTTGCACAGCATCAGAAATGCTGCAGGTTAATGAGCTATGATTTTTTTTAAAAAGTTCACACATTTCAGAAGCTGAAGATATATTTTAGTAGATGTGTTCCCACACTGAGTACTCCTTTTGAAAAATTCCTGTATTTTTGGAGAAATGAGGCTCAGGCTCTGTTCATGGACAAATGAGTAATGTTGGTTGGTCATTGACAATCTGACATGAACCTGGATTTTCAGTAATTATGAAAATAAACCTGCAAAATTGAAAGCTGCTCCAAAGTTAGCGGGATCATGGCTGGCTAAGTTTACACCAGCCATGAAGCCATTTTTAGATAAGGCTGCTGTTTTTGCCATGGTGTTTTATCAAATAGTGTTAGCAAGTATGCAACGTGCTTGGTTAGTGAAACATACAAGGTAACATGTACAACATTTCTTTTTATTAGGTAGATTTCTTCCCTGAAATCTCTTTAAATCTCGTACACACCTTTCCTGACTTAGACTTGTGAAAAAAATACCTCTACCCCAAACCAATTCTCTCAACAGTTTTAAAGCCATTCTTCCCAGCCATCCTTAAAGAGTAACTTAATACCAGGCTGGAAAGCAGCACTCTACTAGTCGTGTTTCCTTAAATGTATTTTTATGCACATTTTGAAGTATGGCATTAGAAAAGCTGTATGGAAACGGCAAAATATGATAAAACTTCCTCATTGCACAAAAAGGTTTGAGGTGGTTTTTGCCTTTGTCGAAAAAGAGTTGATCTAAATGGGATATGGAAACGCCTTTGCCGATTGAGTTCTGAAGTAGCGAACATTTAACTCACATGACTGATCAGCTGTTAGGTAGCCAAGGCCACTTGTTTTGTTTCTGGTTGGCAACCTCTCCTTCTTCTACTCTGTTTACTGGTGGATTACAGCCATGCGTAAAGAATAAAGCGCAACAAGCCTAGTTTATTCCTTCCAAAGCAGTTGATGGAAATGCGCCTAATTCACATTTCTTTTCTGCGACATTTCCAAAGTTTGCTTAAAATTCACTTGACATTTGAATGGAAACACGGCTACTGCCCTCTCTGCATGAACGATTCCAGTCTGTTGCACCTCTGGAGAAATAGAATGAAATGAGGTGGAAATCACATCTCAAACCGAGATGTGATGCACGTTTGAGTTACATCACTGCAGCAGGGTGAGAAGTTAAACCACTAGAGGTCAGCAAAAACAAGTGTTTCTGCTTCTGTTGAGTTGCTCTTTTAAAGCTGTCCTTATTTGTAACACAGAGTCCACAAACAATTTCATGTTTTGTATGTAATTATTCTGCCTATTTCAACTCAGTTACAGCTTCATGTGATGTCTGTTGTATGTTTGCTGTTTTATTAATAAACAAAAGTACCACTCCAAATTTAGTTCTACTATGAGCTAGAGCAAAAGAGTTCAATTCAACTAAAAGTAGCTGGTTGTTGTTGTTGGACCCATAGAGCTAGAAATAATTTCACTGATTACTACAGTCACAAAATCCAAAAATCAGTTCTAGTACATTACAGTTTGTGCTCACTAAAACTGGTGCTCTGTTTTGTGTGCACACGGTGTAGCTGTAGCTGCGTACTGTGATGTTAAGTAGGGGGAACTGAATTTAACCAGCCCCATCTTCCATGAAGAAAAGGGGAAGAAACATGCAGCTTTTAGTGCGTCTTCTATTTTTAGGCTCTCACTGCAGTCCGCTGTGTGCTAATACCGGAAGGGTTTACTCCATTGCAACAGGAAACGGAACTAGACGTCAGTGACTGACTGAAATCGATAAAGCAGTACAGCTTATATTTTTCTGTCAAATAATAGGAAGTAATTCATTTGAAGCAATTACAATTACGGATTTAAAAACATGTTACTTGTATAATGCTACTACTTCTAATGATTATTATACTAATTGGCCTTTGAGCTCTGGTTTGTTCCTGAGAAAAGTATCTGAGAAGTATCTATCTTGCATACTAGTAGGGCTGGGCATGGAACACTGTTTTGTACCAACCAGTGTGTCCATAGCATCTATTACTATTAAAAACTGTCAAGAAGTGAAAGCTGACATCAAATGTCTGGTCAAATTCCTAATCTTGTTGACTTATTCTTTAATGAAATAGTTCCTGATTTAAATCAAAATTGACCAATTTAGTCCACTTGCTCTGGAGCTTTCAACCATATCACACGACCTTGGACTTTGCTTGGCTGAGCACTCTTAGTACCACTTGTCCACATTGGCTCAAAAGTTGAGCTTGGCACTTAATTGAAGACTGTGTGATATGGTCGAAAGCTCCAGAACAAGTGAATAAGTGGACCTTGAGTGGAGGTTGTTTTGTTTCCCAGGTCAAGAATGAACTGTCAAACTCAGTCACTTGATAAAGCTTTAAAAGCAACTTCAACTTCAATTCAAATGTACAGAGCATATTCTCTTTATTTCAAAATAAAAGCACACTTATCAAAGTTTACTTTTTCCAACACCAATCCTCAGTTTCATGTAGCATGCCATCAGTGGTAAGACCAGCAGCCATGAGTTCAGTGGTAATACTACATGTATTCTCTATTACAAAGCTTTCCAAGGGATCTGGCTCAAAACCATCCTGCAATGAGGTATGCCATCCTTTTATTGTTGAAACAAAGTGCAACTACTGAATAAATCACAGTTTTGATGTCTATGATGTGAATTGATTCTCCATCCAATGCTCATGGAACTCCATCCATACTGACACTGATTGTGAGTTGGGTTTCTCCCTGTGGAGACAGCAGGTGGTGGTCATTGTGATTTCTTAGTGTGAGCTCCTTCTGTTGCATTCCCCTTGTTCCTGCATCTGTCCTTTAATCCTCATCCGTTACGGTCAACCTGATATCATCTCTCACGCCATCTGAATAGAAACTCGAGGCCAGTGTGTAGTCTGAGCAGTCATGCATTATATGTTTACATTGTACAATCTGTATTTCTGCATATAAGCAGCCAGTGATGTAAGAGAAGCAAGAGGGTGCCATTCAGCAAACATTTGTGTACAAGTCTGATTTTGCTGTTGATGGGAGTCACTGCTGGGCAGCAATTCTGTGGAAATGTAGAACTGATGAAGATTGAAACAGGGAATGGAGAATGTATATATGTTTTTATATCATTGTAAACTAAATATCTTTATGTTTTGGAGTGTTGGTCGGACAAAAAAAAGACAATTGAGAAAAGAATAAGATTAGGTCTTTAGTTGCACCCCTTGTCAAAAACTATGATGTGGAATCAAATGCTTAGTCAGATTTTTAGTGATGTTTGATTATTTGCTCCGTTTGTAGTTTATCATGTCCACTTAGCGGAAAGATCTAATTCAACAGTCCTGTAATGAAGGTTATCATGTTCAGTTTTTGTTGAAACTGTTTCAGAGAGGTGTTAATTCAACTATATGGTCATTTTGGAGGCTGTGGTTTCTATCATTGGAGGTAGGATTTAGGGGAAGGAAGCACTGTTGTATTAGACTGCATTAGTTTTAGCTAGGTGTACCTAATAAACTGGCAACCGAGTGTATATTTCTTCATTTAAATTATCATTTTGTTGATTTTATACAGTGTGTCGCATCTTATTTTGATGCCAATGTAGAGTATGAAAACTATACTATATACTGCTTGTCTAAAAATACAGACATATAGCAGTGATTGTGGGGGTACACATAACATCTACAGATCTGAGATGATCTGGTACTGGATTGTATTCCTGTCTGGGTGTAGCAAATGATAACCTAATGTTGAGTTCAGACATGGAACTTCCTGATTTTGTGGAATGGATACCTTGATGAAACTTTCAATTCAGTTTCTTAAATTTCTAGGACATTAATAAAGTTAGCAACTTGGACACCTGCAAAATTGAAAGCTATTTAAATTGTATCTGTCAACATATAATCGCCAGAAATCACTTGGGCTCACCATTTGAAGGGAAACAGTAGGCTGTTGGCAGGGCTAAGAGGTTTTCATTTCAGATGCACTGATCACTGTATAGATAACCAGTAGGATTGCATGTCTGTTCGTGCTGTGCTTGTTAAGTTTTTTATTTAAGTGACTCATGGTAGTTCCCCCAAACACAGCCTGCAATGCATCAGAAGCTGACCTCCAGAAGTGTCAGTCCTGCTCTTTACTTCTGTCTCCTGTAGCTCTAGCTCTGATCCTTTTTAAACTTGAGAAATGGGACATTTAGAGAAGAATGTTACACTAGATGATACACTGATTTGTCAACTATTCACTGTGAATTAAAAGTGTTGTAGGAAGTCTAAGCAGTGCAGCATTTCATTTGAACTGCCAGCTGTCATGCGTTGTTTGACCATCCGTTGTTCTATCCTTCTAGAGTGTTTGTCAACCGAAGCTTGGCCATGGAGAAGATCAAGTGTTTTGGTTTTGATATGGATTACACTCTGGCAGGTAAGTGCAGTTTGAGGTTGTTTTTCTTAATGAATTTTATACATAAGGACCATAATGCCACATATGCAAAGTAAAGACAAACCAATAAACATAAGGAATGCATAAAAAATACAATAAAATATAATCTAAATACAACTAAAATAGGGCAGCACATTTTCACAGTAAAATAGCAGGAATATTTCCTCATTAAGTGTCCTTTTATATAAATTAAAAAATGAGACCAAACTTCATATAAATTCCCGGTTCACTGGAGCACCCACTGTAACCCAAGCTACTGCCATCCAGCAGTGAGTGGGGATATTCCTGGCCTGGAGTCAGGCAAGACAGTAATTCCACACACCATGATAGGAGGAGGGGGCTGGGGTGTGAACGAGGGTTAGAGCAATATGGGCTTCTTAACAGCTGACACCAATATGTGCCAATATTCATCATCTGTAAATCCAACCTTTTTTATGCCTCATAAACAACGAACTGGTTTTCGGTGGTGACGTGTTTGTAGACAGCTTTGATACAGCTACAGAGAGTCAGCTGCATTTATGAGCTAATGGATGATTAGAGAAGTCCTTTTTTTTCAATCTCCACAATGTATTTTAATGCATCCCTGTCTGGCTTTTAAAGAATCTGCTTTTCCAAGCAGACCTGAAAGTTATGAATAATTAAGATTGTTGCTGCGTGGTGCAGGTAATATCATTTCAGATAAACTCTCTGTATAGCGTTCTTTTCAAATCAGTGTTTTTTGTTGCATTGCCTTCAGCGTGATTTATGTGCACATGAGCCTGTCTGTCTGTGTAGTGTATAAATCTCCAGAGTATGAGTCGCTGGGCTTCGACTTGACAGTGGAGCGCCTGGTGTCCATTGGATATCCACAAGAGTTGCTCAACTTTGTCTACGATCCCTCCTTCCCCACCAGGCTGGTTCACAAAGCTCTGCCTTTTTGAAATCTATTTGAATGCTGACTTGATATTTGAATACCAGTGCAACAAATTCTCACTCTCAAGTGTGCTTTCTGCTTTCTGTCTCTGATTTTCTGTCTTTGCTCACTTGTCTCCTTTTTCCTCAGAGGTCTGGTGTTTGACACAATGTATGGCAACCTGCTCAAAGTGGATGCCTATGGGAACATCCTGGTGTGTGTCCATGGATTCAACTTCTTGAGGGGGTGAGGTCCCCTACTCCCAATGAGCTGTCAACATAGTCCACCACATCTCAAAAAACAACAATGTTAGATCCTTCCTTTATCCCACCTAAAACAGTATTCTTTCTGAATCATAAAGACTAAGAGTCTACAGCCATGCTTGTGAGGCTAATGTCATCGTGCTAACATGCTCACAATGACAATGCTAACATGCTGATGTTAAGCAGATATAACATTTATACCATGTTCACCTTCTTAGTTTAGCATGTTAGCATGCTACCATAAACAGCTGAGGCTGATGGGAATGTCATTAGTTTTGCAGGTATTTGGTCATAAACCAAAGGACACATTGAGATGTTGACCTGATGATGGTGCTAGATGAAAAGTCAGGGCATCGCCAAAGTTTTTACAATTAATCCTGAGAGGGACATGAATGTGTGTAGCAAATTTAATGGCAATCCATCCAATAGTTGTTGAGACATTTCACTCAAAACCACAAATGTCAACCTCATGGTGGCGCTAGAAGAAAAGTCAGAGAATCCCCAAAGTCATTAGGATTCATCATCTTGGAACCATGAATTTCTGCAGCAAATTTAGTGTCAATTTGTCCAGTAGATGTTGAGATATTTCACAGAATAAGTGAAAATCTTCACTTGCTGGTGCTGCTAGAGGACTAGTCAGGGGATCACTAGCTTCAGTGGGATTCATCCTCTGGGCACCATGAATCTGTGCAAAATTGAATGGCCATCCATCCAGTAGTTGAGTTATTCCAGTCTGGACCAAAGAGGTGGACTGACTGACAGACCGACATTGCCATCCATAGAGCCATGCCACTAACATGGCTACAATACCATGATAAAGTATAGGGAAAGTCTGAAGGTATCAAACAATTAGATACTGCCTAACCATAGTTCTATACCTTACATATGAGTGTGTCTAGGTTACATACATTATAATCAAGAGCATTTGATAAGACTGAATTTAAGCGTACTAAAAAGGTTTTTAACCACTGTTGGCACCGTAGAGCAGTGTCTATGAGCGATTCCCATGTTGTTAGTATCTCATGTTCTAATAGCACTTGCACAAAACACACATGCATGTAGCAAGCACAGGGGTAAGGGGCAAGATGAACATTTCTGACCACTGCAGAGAGAGCTAATAGAAATTCAATGTAATGCAAATAATTAACTATGTATACTGTAGTATAACTCATGTTTGCTGGTTTGACCTTTATCACTTGTTACCCACATGTATGTATGTATGTATGTGTATATATCTGTACTCACTCTGCGCAGACCTGACATCAGAGAGATGTACCCCAACAAATTTATTCAACGTGGAGACACGGACCGCTTCTACATCCTCAACACACTCTTCAACCTGCCTGGTAAGAAAACAAATAAAAACAGCTAGTCTACTATTTGTATTAATCTCAGAATTAAAAACTGAGTATTAAAACATGATATAATCCTATGATTTTTAGGTATTCAATGTTAATCAGTTGAGCATGATAAGCCATTTTTACCATCAGGCTTCAGGTATCATTTTTGGTCAGGCTTGAGATAATTTCTTTGAATAATTAGTGCATCATTTAGTCTAGAAAATAATAAATTTAAAAAAAAATTAAAGATTTTTTAAAATTACCCATGTTACCAGAAAAAGTTGTAGTGTCTGTCACCCACACAAAGGATATACTTAATAATTGAGTGTCACACATACAACCTCAGAAAATGACACACAAAATATGATGTAAGACCTGGTAAAATACCCCCACACAGAAATGTGTTAAGTTTAGATCAATGAAATGTATTATCAGCAAAAACTAAACAAAACAGAGTATGGTTCAGCATTCAACAATCATACACACAAACAAAATTCTCTTTACGTGTTGACTCAGTTCATTTTCTTTCTCACAGTCCAAACAAAATGTCCGGCAAGAGTTTGCTTCGAGATTACACAGACACACAGTTCATCAAATGTAGCTCAGATCAAAAACGTCAAAAAATAGTTCATTACTCACGGTGCGAGGAAGAACAACGTGTGAATAGAACCGTTTTGTCAGTCAGTGTGTCCATTGGTCAACAGCCCCTCCAACGCTCTGGAACTTATCCACTTCAGGTGTCTTGTCCATCCATAATGGTGTCCGTAGGCTTGTACTGATTGAACTGATGGTTTAAACTGTTTCAACTGTATGCAGGCAAACTTTTCTTCCGATAACTCCGTCTGCTGGCATGTATGTGTCGCTCTGTCTGACATCACTGGCGGCCTGCAGCAGCATTCATTGCTCCAATAGGACATCATTTTTAGGGTATGGGCAGATGACGGGAAGTCAGATTGTCACAGCAGATGTGATATGGGAGTTATCGTAATTCGTAAGTTTCTGACTTCCAAGTCGTAATTACGGCTGGGAAACTTTTTCCGAAAGCTCCAATATATCTGACTTGGCCTGAAACCAAAACAAATGTGGAAGCCTCACATCAGCCAAGACTGTCGTTCAGTGTTTAATGGAAACCCGAATTTAATGCATATGCTGTTATTTTTTTCATTGCACAGTATTTTAATCCTCACACAACCAACACTGTGATCCTACAACCTCAGCACTGAGATCACTTGACTACCTGTCACACTTAGTGTTAACTCTTTGTGGATGTATTGATAAAGGGAAAAACATATCTTGTATGAACATTTGTAGGCTAATCAGTGTCTCTTTCAGTTATCAGCTGCCCACACAGATGCTCAAAACTAAAATATCCAAAAAGAGAAAACCATATGTTCTCCTGTATTTTAAATAATAATAATATTACTAATTTTAAAATAGTAATGGTGCTTAAACCGAAGTTCACTGACAAAGGTATGAATATGATTCCACTGTTTTCTTTACATTGTTGATTTGTCATGTTGATTCCATGTTGATATTCAGGTCTATAGTCAGTCTCACTGATTCTAATCTTATTTCTTCTTTCTCAGAAACTTACCTCTTTGCTTGTCTGGTTGATTTCTTCAGTAACTGCTCCAGATATTCAAGGTACTGTATACTCACTGTTGGGTACACAACACTGGCTGTCTGTGGGAAGTGACATGTGACATTCTGAATAAGAGCCTGTTTAATGACAATAATCATGTTCAGTGGAATTTCAGTATCCTGATGATGGTCTAAATGCTCTTTCAGAAGCTTTTCTGTCTTGACAACAACACAGTTCTGGGGGAAACACTGTGTCCATGTCATTTTTGACCCTCTGAATTCCATTTTATGCAGACGCCAATGTTAACATGATTTTAACTGTCTCTGTAGTTGTGAGACTGGCTTCAAAGATGGCGACCTTTTTATGTCCTACAAGAGCATGTTCCAGGATGTCCGAGACGGCGTGGACTGGGTTCATTTCAAGGTAGAATCATGTCCTTTTCCACATTACACCTGTTTCCAGGCAGCTGTAGGCCTGCTGCAAGTCAGTTCATTCCCAGCCCTCAGTCCACTGTTTGATTTATTTTCACAGGGGTCCTTAAAAGAAAAAACTGTTGAAAACCTGGAGAAGTATGTGGTAAAGGATGTAAGTAAACCAGCATAAGGTCTGCTTATACATATACACCAACTATATACCAACCTGGACTTTTACTTTATAGTTGGGCTTACAAATACTGTAGTACTCTGTAGTAGTAAAACGGCACATTTCAGCCCAGTCTCATTTTTTTGCTGTTCAGTTTTTCTGTGTTGTTGATGTTCGTTCTGTTTTCCTCCACCAAGCCAAAGCTTCCTCTCCTCCTCAGTCGCATGAATGAAGTAGCCAAAGTATTTCTGGCCACCAACAGTGATTACAAATACACAGAGGTGAGATGAAGTTCAGTCAGACATGAATGCTTGCTTAAAGCAAACCAGAACCTACTGTTTTATGTTTTTGTAGAAAAACTTTACTGATTACTTTTCACACTTGCATGAATGGTGGTGCTTTAGGTTCCCTATTGAAGTATTAATGCCAGGTGATGTTAATGATGGAGTATAGATTCCCTTTTTCTGTGTTGTTCTGGTCCCGGATGTTAAAAACTCTCCTGTCTTCTTGCAGAAAATTATGACCTACCTGTTTGACTTTCCTCACGGCCCAAAGGTAACACTAATCATTTAACAACATTTGTATTGTCAGGAATCTCAATAGATTTGAATTGAACCACTTTGCTTAGAAATTTCTGGAACAGCTATGGCGTGATGATAAAGTGTTCAAGAGAGATAAAGTAAGAAACAACAGATCTCATTCATCATGAATGAGATGAGGTGTCAGTAGACATGGTACTGTACAACCAGAATGTACTTAAAAACCATAAATGACGTGTGTTTGTACATGCATGTGTGTTTGTTTGTGTGCATGTGTTTGTGTGTGTGTTTATCACAGCCAGGTACACCACACCGGCCCTGGCAGTCCTACTTTGACCTGATCCTGGTGGACGCCCGTAAGCCCATGTTCTTTGGAGAGGGAACAGTGCTGCGGCAGGTCGACACTGTGAGTGTGTACTTTAGAAGCCTGCATGGACCAAATACCATACTCTGCTTATATTTGAGTGCAGTTATTTAAAATATAATTTAGTATGTGACTCAGTCTTTCTTTCAGACCACAGGTCGGCTGAAGATCGGCACGTACACTGGACCTCTCCAGCATGGTATTGTTTACTCTGGAGGTAAATAAGGAACCTTCTTAAGAGCTTGACAAATTTTTTCTGAATTAATTTGCTTTAAGAATGGAAATATTCACACAACCACCCAAGTGTGTCTGGAAGTGATATTTACTTATTTCTCATGAATTGGAATATTTCTCACTTCACAGTAATGCAGCAGATTGTGATTTATACCTCGTTGACTGGTGTGATTCATTACATCACATGGTTTTAAGCCCAGCTTAAGCGGTTGTACACAAACTAATGCTAGACAAGAACTAAATCAAAGTGAACACTTTGTGATGCTGAAAAGGTCTGTTTAAAACAGGAATATATTACATTTGCAGTTCTGATTAGTTGAGAAATAAAAATAGTCGCACTGTGAATGTATCCGTATATTTTACATCGTCAAAAATGATGATTTGGGTCTTTTTAAATGATAGTAATAGAGTTGTGACTGAGCTTGAAGAAACTAAAAGTGAACATTCCATTGTGCAACACAGGAACCAGATCTTTCCATAAGCGCCAAACAGCCAACTACTCATTTAACTCCAGCCAGCTACTTTATTATATTAATTTTTGATTCTAATAAAAGTTTTAATTAACAAGTTGCGTTTCACTAGCCTCCGCTTCAAAACAATGTAAGCATGATGACAGATGACATCTGTCTGTATCAGTGCCTCAAACTGGAACTTCCTGCACTAATATATATGATCAAGTATATGTTTTTTTCTCTCTGTTTACATTTTATCCATGGTTACATTTTTGGTTATCCTGTCATTGAGTAATTTTCTCCTGCTTTGTGTGTAACAAAGTGAATGTTCATTCTTAAATCATACCTGCTTACTGCCCATAGGTGTGGAGTATATCAATAGAGAAGAAAAGGGAGAGGAAAGATGCCACCCAAAAGGAAGCTAGAGAGTACATTCCTGTGATTTGAGTCAAGTGATTCACATGTTTTGTTATTTTATATGGTATAGGTTTATTTTTTATAAATAATTTAATTTAAAACCAATACATAGGCTAAAAAAGACTTGGGATTAAAACATGTTCCCCCTTAAAATAACCTTGTTTATTTTCATTGAATAAGAGTGCAATTATGTTTCTAGTAAAACAATACATTAACCATCGTGGCATGTCTTGATAAGCCTTACTGTGAAGGTGTCAATAAATAAATAAAAAATAATAAATAAAGTCTAATGATTCTTGATTACAAAAGTTGTGATCAGTCAGGAATAGGCATGGTTTAAAATATTAAAGGGTAATTCCACCCTCAGATTCTGCTAGAACTCTTTCTCAGCAAATTTAAAAAATGAGTGAGGAAACAACGACTGTAGGAGGCGTGGCCTCGTGGCTGCATAGTGTGTGGGTCAGGGGACATGGGGGAGACTGACTGACACTGATTAGAATCTTTTTTAATATACATTCATTCAGGACCAACCAGACACCCAGTGTTTAGAATAGCAAACAGAAACAGTAACAGAAACCTGGTAGAGGTTGAATGTCAGCTATAAGTGCAACTTCATATAAAACTATCATGGATTATGTTTCATAGGTTTTGATCAAATTCCCCATAATGACATTAGGATATTGAAAATGCCATATTTGTACTCCCAGGTTCTTCAGACATCGTGTGTGACTTGCTGGGTGCTAAAGGAAAGGACATCGTCTACATTGGAGACCACATTTTCGGTGACATTCTCAAATCCAAGAAGCGCCAGGGCTGGAGGACTTTCCTGGTGATACCTGAGCTGGCCCAGGAGTTGCATGTCTGGACTGACAAGAGCTGTGAGACTGGTCGCATACACACTCACACATACATGTAGCTTTATAACTCTACCGTTCTAATTCAATTTAACAGTGTTATTCAGTAACAAAACTTAAGGGATGTTATGACCTGAAAATGTGACCCACGTGAATCATGCAGATCCAATAAAAAAAATAAAAAATAAAAGGGGTGGGAGGGTTGAATCGTCTTGACAAGAAGATTGCCTCGACGGTGTTTGGGAACGTATTATTCAGGTATGTCAAGATCTATGAAGGTATATTTGGTGTAAAACACCTGAGCACCTGTGACAGTGGAATTTGTAGTTGTAGAAAATTGTCACACGTGTAACAGTAAATTTGAAGTCACAGAGAAAAATGCTTTACAAAGCAGCAAACCTGTAGAATTTTTTTCTCTCCCACAAACACAACACAGCAGTTACACCATCTCAAATTCTTCATTGCAGGTGCACAAATCCTATGCTATGAATCACAAATTAAGAAAATCATACGCTCACATTTTTGCTACAGTTGCTGCAGTGAATATGGTGCAAAACACATTCACACACCCGTATAAAAAAATGTGAAGTCATGAACAAAATTTGCACATCCATGCAATGAGAGTTGCACACCTGTAGAATATTTTCTCACAAATATATATATTTTTTTTCTTGGATATATTTCTATCACAAACGCAAGTCAATAGCTACAACTGCTTGAATCTGCCGCTACGAGCCTCAAATACTGTTTTTTTTCGCTCACAAATGACAAGTTCCGCGCGCGCTCAGTGTTGCACCATATATCGAATGGAGCGTAATACATTGTACAGCCAGGGGTCACCAGAAGGTGGCAGTAATGCAACGTGGTGGATGCCAACTGCCTGCCTTGGCACCCAAACGAGAAAACAACAACAAATAATAACTCCAGCCCCTGTGACATCGCTGGAGAAACAACTACAAATTCCACTGTCACAGGTGCTCAGGTGTTATGCACCAAATATACCTTCATAAAGATCAGTGTTGCTAACTCTCACCTGAGACGCACGCTTTCACGTTCAGTCTCACGCTGCCCAAACAATTCTCTGTTCAGAGATGAACAGGCGAGCGTACGTACCGATGGTTACGTACTGTAACCCCCATTCTATGAGTATAGGCTCTTAAATTACTCTCTGTTTGATATGTGCGCGATGCTTGTCGCCGTGTTGACAGCTGATCTGGCAGAAAACCCTGCGCTGGAGCGCAGAAGGTGTTCAAGCGTTGGCTGAGTGAGTGTTTACACGGTTCGTAGTAACGTGATTTCCCCAATAACCCTGGGTTTACATCGGTTAACTGGATACTCCATTAGCGGTTTTGTAAGGGTGGCAGTGAGGACAGTAATGTTAGCTCTAGTTGTCTGCCTTGCACAAAGCAGATAGACACAAATAACGTTAGACTGAATGTAAACATACACATTATTTTGATATTGATAACTTTATGTAATTACAGCACTATAAATAGTTATCCTGCATTTATATGTGAGATCAAATGAAGGGAATTGACAGATTATTTTATTCTGAAGATAATTTCTTCTTTTTTTTTTCAGCATACACGGATTTATGGCCAGGCTAACACTGAACAGCCCTGAGGTTAAATCTATTGATGAGGGGGTTATAATAGGTTTAAATATAAAAAATATGAAAAAATAAATCAAAACTATAAAAAATGAATGTCTTGGATTTTTTTTTGGGGGGGGGGGTGCTGGCTCTGTTTCCTGTTTTTTGTCCTTTGCCAATCACATGCATACTAATGTAACAATGTGACCATGAAATAATTAACTGAACCTCAGATCAATGCAAGGCCCAATAGTAAAAGATGCAAGTCTATTAAAAGTAGAAAGCATTGTCATATTTTGGGACTGTCTGGTTAAAAACAGATTTAAACCAGAATAAATGTGATGTGATGTACTAATCCCAGTTGTTGTTGTTTTTCAGCCATATTTGAGGAACTTCAGTCTCTGGATTGCTTCCTTGCAGAGCCTTACAAGTGAGTTCCTCATAGTTAAGGTAGCTGTTTGCTGTGTCTTGCAATTTATTATTTTTAAAGTTCTTACTGCACTTTTTAGAGATTCTGGTGGGGAAAAAAAGTTCTAGTAAATGTTATTACATGAACAATTTATAGAAACTGGTTCCTGAGTTTCAGTAAACACTCATTGGAGTCAACACTGTAAAAAATCTTTTCAGTTGTTTCTCTCTCTATTTAAATAACCTGAAACTTGCTTTGCAAGTTTATTTGGTTTCAACAACAATTTAATAAGTCATCCAGTGTGGTGGGATTTCCTGTGCACACTGTTTTCCAGAAGTTATTTATTGTGTTCCTGCTGTCATGGAGAGACGCGGATAGAAGTAATGTCTGGGTATTTAATTCATATACCTATACGTACATGTTGCATTTTCATGGCATAAATAAAGTTTTATAGAGGTAAATATCCATGCTTTTGGCATACAGAAAATGCCTGTTTTTAATTGGCTAGCAGGTGTCTGTTGAATATGTCAGGACACCTTAAATGTATTTCTGCTACCTCAAAGTTTAATGAATTGTTGTGGTTTCTGCTTTACCAATGTTCCTGCTTTAATCACATTCATTTTTTTTTAATACTGATTGAAATGCTTATAATGGCTAGAAAGTATTTGCCCTTACTGACAGAATTACCAGCAGAGTGACTTTACTCCACAAACAGACGTGGTTCTGAGACCCAATTTCCACCAAAATACCACTTCCTCATTTGGATGAAATTTGAGCACAGCCACCCTACGGAGGAAACTCATTTCGGCCGCTTGTATCCGCAATCTCATTCTTTCGGTCACTACCCATAGCTTGTGACCACAGGTAAGGGTTGGAACACAGATTGACTAGTAAATCATAAACTTTGCCTTCCGACTCAGCTCCCTCTTCACAACGTTCTGGTACAATGCCCATATTGCTGCTGACGCTGCACCAATCTACTTGTCCATCTCACGCTCCATTTTACCCTCACTCATGAACAAGACCCCAAGATACTTAAATTCCTTCGCCTGGGGCAGCAACTCACTCCCAACCCGGAGGGAGCAATCCACTGTTTTTCTGTTCCCGGAGAGGTGCTGCAGCTCCTTCTTGGCTGATTTATATAGGGTCTGTGAATTGCTCTTAGTCTGGCCCCTCCCCTGGGACCAATTTGCCTTGGGAGGCCCTAGCAGGATCTACTGTCCCAGACAACACAGCTCCAAGGGTCACAGGGATACTAAAACCCCTCCACCACATTAAGGTGGTGATTCTTGGAGAAGATCTACTATAAGTAAAAAAGGAAATCACTTTTTACTTCAGTATATGAAACTGACCAGAGCTGTATGATGCCTCTGTTTTACAGAAAGAGGAGTGTAGAAATTGGCAGCATGTTATTTAATCTTGCCTTGCAGGGCTTGTATAGCCTCCAGCTGATGTGGAAACCATATTTTAAATAGAGCTGGGCTCACAGATCACAGTACACTTGTGTTTTGTCCTCAGGCATCTGGACAGCAGCAGCAATGAGAGGCCTGACATCAGCTCACTGCAGAGACGGATTAAGGTACAACGTCCTCCCACACATATTTCTTCCTCCTTTAGCTCCTAAACATAGAAGTCAAGAGCAGTATAAGATTTTGAAGAATAATTGTGTAAAACTTAAAGTTGCTGATATTGCCAATATTTCCATTACTACTACTTTTCAACATTTTGTATGGTGACCATTGTTATGGATGTCTACAGAAGAGATTTCAGTGTCCCTGATGGTGTTGTCTCAATTTTTTCTAAGGACACTGAGGAACTTTTAATATTCACAACCTTGTATATTACTGAGCCTGGTTTCAGCACTCACTGTTGAGTTCCTTCAAGTAATAGTTGTAATGTAGCAGGTGCAGGAGTCGAGAACACTATCAAATGTCACAACTGACATAAAGAAGACAATACTGTCTTTATGGTCATCATTCAAGCCATTATCACAATTAAAATGGAGGCATTCCACAGAGAAGTCCAGAGAATCTCTGAGCATTTTAGGCTGTAGAAGAGAAAAGGCTGTCCCAGTCTGTTTTGTATTCCTGTATCAGCAACATCATGGCACCTTCCAGCACTTTAATGTGCTTGGAGCCAGTGTTTCTAGCACAGTGGACACAGACCATGCATATGGTTGGCTGATGACACTGAGACTGTGACCACAATTCAATTTAATTCCACACAAGTTATCCCTGTAAGGGCAGTTGTATGCCCATACACAATACTCAAAGTAGTTCCACTCCTTGTACCACTTCTATTAAAAATAATATGTTCCTTGTATAGAAATGTTTTGTCTGCGGCCAAAAAGACAAATCACGTCTGCCAAAATCTTCAGGATTGAAGAAAAATATCAGTAAATGAAATGTTGTCATGCATGTTTCTGTGTCCTTTCCAGAAAGTGACCCATGACATGGACATGTGCTACGGCATGATGGGAAGTCTGTTTCGAAGTGGATCCCGACAGACACTGTTTGCCTCCCAAGTGATGCGCTACGCTGACCTGTACGCCGCCTCCTTTATCAACCTGCTCTACTACCCCTTCAGCTATCTGTTCAGAGCTGCACATGTACTGGTAAGATTCACTCATAGTTCTCATGCAGGGCAAAGTTTATACAGCCTTAAATGTTTGGGTCTGTCATCTGCACTTCATATATTTTAGATTTATGGCATTACATTAGAAATTCTCCCTCCCAGATGCCTCATGAGTCGACGGTGGAGCACACCCACGTCAGCATCATCGATACAGAGTCGCCGCTGGCTACACGAAACCGCCACGATGTCGACCTCAAGGAAATGGAGTGTAAACGGCACCAGCTGACCCGATCCATCAGCGAGATCCAGCCCCCCCACTTCTTCCCTCAGGCTCCACAGGAGATCACCCACTGCCATGATGAGGATGATGACGAGGAGGAGGAGGAGGAGGAGGAAGAGGAAGAGTAGATGGAGGAAGAAGAGCAGAAAGAGTCTGCAGATGAGCCTTGCTCTCAAATCCAGTACATCCTGTTTTCATTTTTTAAATTGATCTTTTCTTTGATTAATAACTACAGGGCTGTAGCAGCTGAGACTGGCTGTCAGATCTACTTTTTTTACATTTAGAAGAACAGGTACATTGCCTGCATCTACCACTCTTGGACCTGGTCTTGTACATGATATTGACTTTAGAAGTGGTCTTGCTACATCCCTGGTAACTGTTCCTGTCCACAGGTCAAAGAGAATGATAAAGTTGGTTTAGATAGATTCAGGAAGTGAGATGATGAAATTGAAAATGACAAGGAAGTGAAGAAGTTGTCTACAAAGTGAAAGAGAAGAACTACCATACTCAGGTAGAGCAGCTATTCGTTCTGGGTTTGTTTGAGGAGGAATTGTCTGCTTTTGTATGGGGATCATTCAGGTTATTAGGAGCCAGAGTCCAGTATGCATTTATTCATTTGTACTGTAAGCAGCTCACTGCCATGCTGCTCACTTTAACACATACATAACACTGAGGTGAGGAGGTTCACCTTAACCCAGCTTAAAGGAGCAATACACCCTAGAACTGTTGAGGCAGCCACATTAGTCACATACTTTGCATTTTTGGGACCATATTGTTTTTGAGGTGTCATTTCTTTCCACTTCCAAAGAATACTGGCCACATGTAGAGATGTGATATGTTGAGGTATTTCAGCACAGCTAGAATTCAAGCTATTTATACATTTGAGTTATTTAAAACACCCACAGTAAATGTCTGGTGGTGTGAGATGCATGTTTCTTCACTTACATCCCTTCTTTGTGGTTTTTGAAAGGAATTCTGGGAAACGTAGGAACTAAATAACAGCACATCTGATGGTGGATTTCTACTGGAATAAAATGGAACCATAGTTGGTGTATTGAACCCCAGCTGAAACTAGACTCAGTCATAAAACGTTTCACTCCAGAAAAATATTTTCTGCTAAGCAGAGAGTTTGTAATGCCTGCTGTGGTGAGGTGAAGTCAACAAGAAATTGCTTACACCATATCACATGCTAACAGCTCACAATGCCAGCATAGAGAAACTTCACCTACTTATTTAACCAGTAAATCCCCAGTAAATCAGTAAATCCCCTTACTGTGTGTTTAAAATTTAAAATAATGACATCTCCAATATTCCAGAATCAAAACAAGGTTATTATCACCCTGAGCTCCTCACTGTTATATAGTCTGGCTGCATGATGTGCTTTTAAAATGACTGCAAAAGTAATGTAGATATTACACCCTGCACAATGTTCATGAAGGACTGAAATGGTTACTGCCTTATTCATCTCGCTTTGAGTTGATACAGTGAGTGTGAATTAGAATTACTGTTAAAAGTACATTTTGAACATGAATGTTGAATTGTTTTGATCTGAAGAATGACAGGTGAAAGGTATGGAAGCCCATTTCTGCCAGGAAAAAACCCAAACAAAATAATTTTGTCATTTTGGACTAACTCGTAAGTTTTAATTTAAAAGTTTGACTTAGTATCTCCTAATTTGTATTTATAATTTTTAATCAGTTTGTCAATCTTTTCACTTATTGTCATAATTCTGAAGTCAAATTTAGTCAAATTTATTCCATATGTCATAATTATTAGTCCATTATAAGTGCATACTTTGACTCACTATCTCATAATTATGACTTTGTATCATAATTTTGGCCTAGCTAAAGTTGTTTTGCCTACTACCTAAGTTTGTCATGCTAGCTAATAATTTTGACTTACCATGAGTGTTTTTGTTTTTGTCATTTGGAAGGCTTTGTGTATGTATTTCTCCTTGTGGTACTGGTCTTCCTTAGTGAACCTGCTGCTCTTCTGACTGTAGTTTAAACCTGATCGGGACTGTCACCAATTCTGTCTGCTGTAAACATGCTGTTATTGTAATGTGAGAAGTGGACAGTGCCGTTACTGAGTGCCTCTGTCCCCACAGATACTGTCAACATGGTGAGATGCAATAGTGTATTTTAGTATATTTTAGTGTTGATAAGGTTGTTTTTCTTTGTTTAATTTATTATCATGTTTTTATGTTACTGCTTTGATTTTAAAGCACCTGTGATTTAACAGGAGGACCTGTTTGACAAAAAGGTGAGATCTGATGAATTGATCACACAGTATTGATCCTTAGATGTGGTGGACTGTGGCCTTTGCAAATCTGTGCGTTATCCCTCACACAAGAAGTTACTGGTTAAATGTGCTGAAGCTGCCTCATCCTGTTTGGACTGAAGAGATATATTTTTATTTGTTGTGGGTCACAGCTTTTTAAATGTCCTGCTGTCAGTGAGATCTGTGCTCTGCTGCTGTTGAAACACAAAGGTTTCAGAGTGGGCCATGTTTCAGTCTGGATGCCCCCAAAGCAAGCAGTACCAATGATTCAAAATTTTCAGTTTCATATTCAAGTAATTTCAGAACTGTTGAGCATGCCTGTATTATGACTGTGATTGCCATCAGCTTTGAAAGCTAGCTTAGACTTTAATAATCGGACATACTCGAGTGTATAGTGAACCAAATGAATGTTTATTTTTACCAGCAATGTTAATGCATTTGTTGAACTTGCATTTTTTGCTGTTTTATTTGAAATGTTGTCTTTGTTTGGAAGAATGTTGAAAAGCAGTGATGCTGCAGGTGAGATGGTTTGTCACTCCTGATGTTTGTAATAAATTTTCTGATCTGATATTGTAGCTGAGTTTAGATTTTTCTGTCCAAGTTGTTTTCTTCTAGCCCAAGCTGCCACTAAGTGTTGTTAGCGACAGGCCTGCTGTTAGCTCATGTGCTCTGTAACCCACTTACACAATTTCTCACCAACACTATTGTGCTCAGGTCGGTCTGTCTGTCTGTGTCGATCAGCCATAACTTTATGACCACTGACAGGTGAAGGGAAGAACATTGATTATCTATCTCTAAGCTGTGTGCTGATTTGAAATATGGATTATGTTGTTGATGCTACACTCATTAACAAGCTCCAAGCAGAGGGAGTCAGTCAGTGTCTTCATGGAACCTTTGTTCACAATTGGTGGTTGCACACTTTGTCTGTCCCCTTTGCTCTGGTATAATGCACATTGTTTAAAATTGTGTTTTGTTTCTGCTTCATAAGTGTTCATTTAGTGTTCACATCTTCACTTTTTTCTCACTTACTTCTACTGCTATCTCGCCATGCAGATAGTTATGGTTTTGTCCTGGTGGCTCTGGATCATGTGGACAGTTTTAATTGGGACCATTCAGTGCAAAACGAGTGTGTGTAGAAACATAACTAATGTAGATCTTTTATATAGGATAGGGGCTGGTTTGATGCATATGAAAATGATGTGAATCATACTGTAACCAGATCTCAACATTATGGGAGATTTTGGAAGGAATATGTTAGAAAGAATACCGTTCATCCCTCCAGTAGAGTTCCACACACTTGGAGAATTTCTGACAAGGAGCACTGACGCTGTTGTGGAGGCTCGTGGTGGAACTACACCTTACTAACACCTTTCGTTTGTCACCTGATGACAGTTTTCATTTGGATATTTAAATGAAAGGGTGTCTCAGTGGATGCTGGGAAAGGCATTAGTAAATGTATGAACTTAAACAGGAAAAAGCTCTTATAAGAATGATTGTGGTTTCTGTACAAATGAAAGAGAACTTACACGTTTGGGAGATAACTATTAGACCTGTCAGCACAAACACAGCGTTTAAGTTTAGTCTTAAAGTCCTGAGTTCAAAAGATTTCTGAGAGGCAGATGTGAGGTCTTCCTCAATGAGCCACTGTCCCTGGACCTGTATCCTTGCAGACCTCAGGGCTCTGATAAGACGATGTGCTGTCGCAGGGGATTATTCGTTAATTGTTAATACTTTATTTAAACTGGTACTCTCACTGAGATCAAGACCTGTGCACAAGGCTAAATCAATAGTTTAAGCATACACACAAATTTACATAGCAAAATAATGTAGACCATCGCACCTTCTCGCATAAGACAATGATGAGCGAGGAATTTTTCAAGCCCATTGCACTGTGATGCTCTGAGTCAAAAGGCAATATCACCATAACTTTATTCATATAGCGCCTCACTTTTCAAAGAGAAGTCATAATGGTTCACAAGACATAAAACCAAACGATGTACACATAATTCAATAAAAAAAAAAAATCAGGATTCAAATAAAGAGCACTTTAACAGATGAAATTAAAATAACCAATGAAAAGCACAAATAAAAACAATTTAAGAAAATGTCATTCTAAAATGTCAAGCAGACATAATTGCAGAAAGTACAATGTACATCTGACTAGCATAAGAGAAACAATTTGTTTCTAAACAAAGATCCAAATTAGATTTTCCAAATGGCTCTTAGAGTGAGACTGTTATCCAACCAGATTCCCAATTTAAGCCAGCCTGAATGAGAAGTCTCATCTGATGTTACCAAAAGCTCCAGAAAAGCAGCTCTCTCAACTGCTGTTCCCAAGTTGAACAAGAACTTTGAACCTCATACTCCTCCTTCCATTTGAAAACTCTGAAGGGTTTGATATGGACAGCAGGCAAGATATTCTTCAGACATAAAATCAAAGTACAAATCATATAGAACCATTTCTCATGTTTAATGTGTTTTTGTACCTTCTAAGCCACAGTTCAATTCAATTGTTTTATTTATATAGCGCCATATCATAACAAAGTTATCTCAGGGCACTTTTTTTAATAGTTAAACAGTAATACACCGTAAAGTATATGGTATGCTGTCTATAGTAAATTGGATAAAGCATGGTAAATACAAGAATCAGTCTGTTTTGTAGCCATTTCAAATGTAGTCTGGAATCAGAATTTTGCTGCTGCTGCTTCCAATGTTCCTCTCAAAAATACAGCACCATTCAGTTGTTTAATATTCATCTATGTGATTCCATAACTATCTGCAGACATGGATCCTGCTGACTAGTTGAGTATCACTGAAGGCCAGTATGTTGTCCCCTGTATGTACCCAGCCCTGGAACAATAATACTGGTGTGGAACACGTGCAGCATTAGGTAACAAGACTCAGCAGCATGGCCTCAGGGACACTGCCAGGGTCAAGCAGCTGTTTGGCCTTCAGGCTGCTGATAACGTTGTCCCTTTGCATCTTATCATGAGTCTAAGCTGTTGATGCAGCCAATGAAAGGCTCATGGTTAGAATTTATTTCTCAGCTTTATGGAGAAACATTTTAATCTAGACTTTCTATAACCTTTAATTTCCTGTTTGCTGGCAGCTGTAAGACTGGAGTCTGGAGTGTGCCACTAGAATAATTAAAGTCTTTCTCAATCTTTAATTATAATCAATTAATAAAAAGGACACATTTCAAAGCCATCTGTTCTGTGGGTAGGGCATCATTTCATTTTTAGGTGGCACATCTTTGTTTCATGTCACGACAGTTGTCTTCAAATTAAAGTTGTCACAAAATGCAAACTGTACATGTTAAAGCAGCAATCTTTTTTAATGCATCATTTAAATGCACATTAAACTAGACTTATAAGTAGGTACATTTGGTTAAAGCACCTGCCGCAACTCTGAACCGGAAGGAGTGTCACCTGGGATGACCCACAACGACCAGACACGTGTTTGTACATTTGGGCAGGCTGAGATGCCATCCTGCAGCGCACACTATGCCAAGGTCTGCTCCATCCTTGAACCACAAGGGCTGTGTACTCTATGTCCCTGCCAGAACCTTTCCCAACTAATCATTTTTCATCTTATTCAAGAGTAATGACATTTCTTCTTGTTTAGTTACTGTCCTCTCAAAACCTAAGTGGCAAAAATGACTATACACACAATGAAATCCAAACCACACTTTTCAATGCATGAATCCACCTTAAGTGTATAGGCAAAAAAATGATATAAAGATACAGATACATGGATTTTCCACAGCTGAGGGCGCAGACACCCTTAGATCTTGGAATGAATTCTAAAACTAACAGGTAACCAGTGCAGGGCACCAAGGATTTGTGTGATGGTCACTTAAGAACAAATAAGTGAAGTCAGAATATGCATTCTAATTTCAGGTCTATTGCACTTACAAATATCAGCAGCTGTACCAGCAAGGCTTTTGTTGCCGCACAGGAGCTCCCATACACATTATCAAAGAAATGATGCTTTGGGAAAGGTCTATGACTGTTTATATACATATACCATTTTACCACTCAGTTCCACGCAGTTATGTGCGGTTTGATTTGATTCACAGGTTGGCATTATGAGGAGCCAAGACGACACAGACAAGCTATTTAATAAGTTCATGTAAAACAAACATTTTACATAGCTCAAGAACAAATGCTCTATGATCCTTGCTTTGCTTAGCAATTTCTAAGCACAGGCGCTGTGTTTGATACAGAGTCCCAACTGTGCCAGCACTGTGTTATGAAGTCTAAATCTGGCAGATTATCCATGTGGCTAAATGTTGAACCCTACGGACGCTTAAAATCCCACTGAGACAGTGTTGGTTCATTACCACAGGATCCTCCTGAGGATGGGGGTGTGAGGTCCTCTGCTGCTCCATCACTTCAGCAAGTGTCTCAGCTGGTCCTGCAGGTTTTTAGAGTGCTCCACACTGGAGGGTGGAAACAAGCAGACACAGGAGAGTCAGTGCACGTCATCAGTGTGTGTTATGGCTTACTGTGGAGACAGTGATGCCATCAGCTGTTTCTACTGAAGCATAAACAGAGTAGTGTTTAGACTCACTTCTTCTGGATGGCCTCCTGCCTTAGTGACAGACAGACAGACAGACAGACAGACAGACAGACAGACAGACTGACTCTTAATATTCACTTCCAGTCAGAACAAAAATAAAGGAGTTTCACATATCTGTACTCATAAACAGCTGACTGATACTCACTGGTACTGTAAATGTGTGGTGATGATGGACATTTTTCTGAGACTCTGGAAGACAGATGATAATGATGCTGAAGTGAGCCATGTTGTGGATCATAAAAACAAGAGCAGACTTCTTTATTACTTCATTTAGTTGTCCATCCATCCATTATCTATATCCACTTAACCTTAGAGGGTCGCTGGGGGCTGAAGCCGATCCCAGCTGACATTGGGCGAGAGGCGGAGTATACTCTGAACAGGTCACCAGTCAATCACAGGGCTGACACATAGAGACAGACAACCATTTACGCTCAGAGTCACACCTACGGGCAATTTAGAGTCGTCAGTTAACTTAAAGCTGGGGTGGGCAGAATCTGTGCAATCTAGGCAAAACCTTCCTCCTCTCTCTACCAAACCCACAACTTCGACAGGCAGCAGAAGGAGTTGGTTCCCCTGCGAAACCGTATCCCTCGTAGGGCTCGCTCTCTACGGCGTGAGCCTCACCGAGACCGCGGTCCCTCCCACCGCAACTTGTTTTCTCAAAGACGCCCCTTCAGCGCTTCGTGGCCGCAGAGCAGAGCGCCCCAGGCTTCAGAGGCAGCTGCAATGCCGTCCAGCAGCGGGAAGAGAGGCTAGTACACCACACACACACACACACCACTGTCCCCCGTCAAAAGTTATTCCCCACTGTTTGTCATCATGCCTCTTTGCCACTCGTTACGAGCGCCATGGCATTGAACGTAATAAGCCTGAAGCTCCGTGTGGAGCCGGGATGTGTTGTTTTGTACTATACACCGCTGTAGGCAAAGGAGGTGTTGGAAATATATCACAAGTTTCAGGATTTTCGGCAGGATTTTCCTCCACTGAATCAGGCTTTCACCGTCTGAAGGGACGTGTACACACATCTGCTCTTGTAGCTTAGCCAATACGAACACACCGTCTCTCTGAAATAACCTGTGATTGGCTAAAGTCTACCGTCACGGGATAGATTTTCTGAAGTCTGAAAACAGAGGCAAGAGGGGGGGCTGAAATGGAGGTCTGCTCTCAGACCACTTGAATTACAATATGCTGCACGGTTAATATGGCATTTTTGCCTAATGATGCCAAAAGAAAACTGCCTACCCAGCCTTTAACCTTCATGTCTTTGGATCATTTAGTCACAAGCACCCTGGTCTAATGGGATGCAGTCTTTGTGAAACAGTGTTAATTTAACTCTTTTGTTTCTGATGCTGTAGTTTGTGGTACTGTTGTTTTCCTCAGCACTGAATAGTGCTTCTGCTTCCACTATTTTGTCCTCCATGGCATGTTATAGAATCAGGGTGTGTTCACAGACTCTGTGTTATGATACTTACATCCTCAGAGTGCAGGATGGCATCCTCCTGAATGACCATATTTCTTGCTGCTTGACCAAGAAGCTGGAGGAGACATTAGCAACAATATGGCATTTAGGGCTACAGCTGATCATTACCAATAATCTTCTTGGTCAATGGATCATTTGGTCAGTAAAATGTCAGAAAACAGTCAAACAAAAAGTTCCAAACTCAAAACTATTCAGTTTAATATCACATAAGACAAAGAAACTTGTGTCAATTGTGACAACTGAGAGACTGGAGCCAGTGAATCTTGCTTTTTTTTTTTTTGCTTGAAAAAGTGGATTACCAATCCACTTTCTGTCAAATGACTAATCAATTAATCGGCTAATCTGTTTAGCTCTAATGCTTCTGTCTGAAGCAGTCATGATAGGAAGACTTCATCTTCCACACTGAGTATTAGAAATAAGTTTAGCTACATTAAAACAATCCAATTACAGAACGGAATTCTGTTAGCTTGCATTAGCAGTATCAAGTCACGAAATAAAACCTAAAGCTCAATTTTCAATATTAAATCCCTAACTTCCTGATGGATGGCACTTTGTTTGGATACCAGATGATCACCGGTAGTTCTCTGTGTGCTAACGTTAGCTAGTGGTGAAGCTGTTAGCAACAGCATTAAATCACTGGTAAAGTTATCGTTTTACCTCCTGACTGCGGGACCCCTTCAGCACTTGGCGGGTCAGTGCAATCACATCCCCGCTACAGGAGCCCACTTTATCGGACAATAAACCTTTGACAGACTGGCCAAACCGCGGCTGGGACTCTGACGCCATTTTCTGTTTTTGCTAGCGACGGTGCGCGGGCAGGGCCAAAATAGACAGCAACGCGTCTGCAAGACTGATCATCAGAATTCATGATTTCATAATTCATAATCTTGCAAATCAAAAAACAAATAAATTGACTTTCTTTTGTATTTTATTATCACATGCATTCGATATATATAAAGAGGTGATTTTAAACTGTCAGAGTTTGGTTTGACTCCTTGTGGTCCACAAATGTGTGTCTCTTTATCAATGCGTGGCTCCCCATCAAATTCAGAATCCAGTTCAAAGTGTGATCACATATAGAGCTCTGCAGGGTCAGGAACTTGCTTTCATTAGAGATCTACTGCAGCCCTGGATCACCAGCAGGCCTGTAAGGTCGTCTGATCAGGGTCTGTTGGTTGTTCCTCGATCCAGGCTAAAACTAAAGGGAGCTGTGCATTTGAGGTTGTGACTCCTAAACTTTGGAACTCTTCCTTTTGGGAAGATTTGTAGACTCTGGACACCTTTAAAAAGCAGCTCAGATCCCATTTGTTTAGATTTGCCTTTGTGTAATTGTTTTTCTATTTGTTTCTGTTTTATGTCTGTATGTAAATTGGATGCTTTATGCCTTTAGTGAAGCACTGTATGACGTCTCTGCTCTTGAAAGGTGCTATCTAAATAAAGTTACTTACATCATTGCCATCCGCTCTGTTGATGATGGCATTATCATTTGTTTTATAGGCCTACTGTAAGCTTGTAGATTTTCATCAAATGTTTTGAATATGTTGCAGTTTAACACCTATGTAATTTATGCACACTATTTTAAAAGAATGCTTTTGCAAATAATGCTTTGCTGTCATAGATTATATGAGAACAATAGAGCAACCAACAAAAGAACAAGAAGTTAACTGTACAGTAAGAACTTCCTACCAGTGGTGAAAGACGTATTCAGATTCTTTATGAAAAAATAGAAAAACCACAGTCTAACAAATACTCCACTAAAAGTATAAGTCTCAAACTCAACCTTTTACTTGATGCTGTACTTTAAGTACTTTCTTCAGTAAAATGTAATTAGCTTTCAAAACTAAAGTACTAATCCAAAGTTGCCCCTTTCATGGTGTTGCATTATTGGATGCCATATCATTGTGTTGTATTTTAAGCAGCTGTTCTGCGTGGAGTGTTATATACTGGTGGGTAATGTATACCAGTGTATCATATTTTATAAACTGAACAGTCATCTGTTTTATGTGAAAAAGGTTCATTTGCAAAGTAAACACTAGCAACAGCTGTCAGATAAATGTAGATGGGGGGAAATATTAAGTCACAGAACACTGAATACAAATACTACAAAACTGTACTTAAATACAGCAATGGTAGTCTTCAGTTACTTTCATCATGGTTTTCTGCAAAGATTCAATGAATCAAGTGTCATCTTATCTTGTTTAAATTGGCCCAGCCTTAAATATTCAGAGTCAAGGATATGGCATTGAAGGAGCTGTATAAAAGCGTGGCCCTGCAGAGCTCCTCTCTGTGATGCGTGGCCTCCGCTGAACCAGACCCCTCTGTCAGGGCCCTCTGCTACAGATATGGCTTGGTTTCTGTGTCTGTGTGTGATTTTGGCCGTGGGACTGGCTTTGTTAGTGCTGCAGTTGAAGCTCAGGATGTCTGTGCATGACCCCCAGGAACTCCCCCGCCTTCCAGCATTACCCCTGATCGGCAGTCTGCTGAGTCTGCGAAGCCCACACCCTCCTCATGTACTTTTTAAAGAACTGCAAGACAAATACGGACAGACGTACTCTCTGATGATGGGCTCCCACTGTGTCATCATTGTCAACCATCACGCACACGCCAAAGAAGTCCTGCTGAAGAAGGGGAAGATATTTGCAGGAAGACCA
The DNA here is from genome assembly GCA_005408345.1 of Macquaria australasica. Classification (NCBI taxonomy): domain Eukaryota; kingdom Metazoa; phylum Chordata; class Actinopteri; order Centrarchiformes; family Percichthyidae; genus Macquaria; species Macquaria australasica. The sequence continues at coordinate 155,765 of SEMN01000204.1, read as the reverse complement.
AGAACTGTGCGTATAGCTCTTCTTTATTATCTTCTTCTTAGCAGCAGCAGTAGTCATTTATGTTTTTTCCTTTTCCACCCCTGTCCTCTGTGTGATGAAGGTAACCACAGATGTTCTGACCAGAGATGGGAAAGACATTGCATTTGGAGACTACAGTGCTACCTGGAGATTCCACAGGAAAATAGTCCATGGAGCTCTGTGCATGTTTGGAGAGGGCTCTGCATCCATCGAGAAGATCAGTGAGTACAGTTCACTCTACACGCCTCCAATATGGTTCCTCTCATTTAACATGAGGGTTAGAAACTGTATACTCTTTTTAGGCTGCAGCCCTGACACTTCTTACTTGAAACTACTTTGGCAAACAGACTTATACATACAGTATTAATGATGAATATTGGAAGTTCTGTCTAAACTGTCTTGATTGTATTTTGGGTGTAGCAACGCTTTATCCTTTGACACTGCCATCTGCATTTTAAAATTGTACATAGACTGCATTTGTTCAGTATTCTACACAAAGAGTAATCTAAACAAGAACAAATCAAAAACAATAATGCTTAAAGTGGAAATAAATACAGGGAATTTGACTCCCCTTTAATGATCTTTTAATGTAACAAACCCCTTAAATAATCTGAGATCAGTGTGTAAGATGCTTTATATCTTTCTGTCTTCTATCTGTTAAGAAACATCTATATGAAAGTGTAAAGGAAAGATCAGATTAAGATGTCTGAATGCATATGGGGAGCATAACTGGAATATCTAACCCCATGATCAAACAGACTAGGGCTGCAACAAACAATTCATTTCATTATTGATTAATCTGCCAATTATTTTCTCAATGGATCGATTAGTTTGGTCGGGAAAATGTCAGTAAATAGAGTAAATGCCCATCACAAAGCCCAAGCCAACTTCTTTTGTCCCAGTAACCACCCTAAACCCAAAGGTTTAAGGTTTAAGTTTAGTGTCATAGAGGTCTAAGGAAACCAAAGCAAAGATTAACATTTGGTAAGTTAGACCCTTTGGGGTATTTTTCTTAAACATTTTGATGGAAAGTAACTAAGTACATTTACTCAAGTAAAGTTTTAGATACTTGTACTTTACTTGAGGATTTTTATTTTCTGTTACTTTATGCTTCTACATTTATTTGACAGCTACAGTTTCTGGTTACTTTGAAGATCAAGGCTTTACATGCAAACTCTATATGGACAGTTTATAAAATATGATGCATTGTTATAATGTACATTAATACCCAACAGTATATAAAGTAGTTCAAATGACTTTAAAGTACTTTGATAGCATTGGAAGGTGGCTGTGGAAAAATTAGACAGCTGAAATGTAAATTATAATTATGTACTGCTCCTGTGGATTTACTCTGCAGGACTGCTTCAGTTTTAGTCTCTCATAGGTGAGTGGAGTGTTACAGTTTAAAACAGAAGCCTGGCAATATGCTATATATTTTTCTTATTTTCACCAGTTCCTATGAAAAGATCCAAACCAACAATGTGTTAGTTTTACAATACCTTCTGACTTCCCTACCCTGTCTGTGGCTCTCAGCTCCAAACCCACTGGTTCCTACTGAAGATGTAAACCTTTAAAAACACCTCATAAATATATAGTTTAATTTCTTTTAAAAAGGCTCAGTAATTTCCTAAAACAGCTGTAGTCACTGTAGTTTTTATCAAATGTCACTCAAACAGGAGGAAATAGTGCATTTGTTGGGGACTATTTTCAGAGGCGGATGAATCCACATGTGGTGCTCTAGTGAGTATTTGGGGCAGCAGGACGGTGTATAAATAAACTACAATGTATGTTCATAGCGATGAAGGAACAACAGTGTGGCTCACTGATGTGTTTTTAATTGTTTTTTATGGCCCAGAGGAAGAAGAGATATCAGGCTGTGATACACACACAATGTACAGTACAAATAAGTGAACATTTCTGATTTTTAGAGAGTAAGCATTGTAAACATGTCAAGTGAAGATGGTCTGTCGCCTGTGTCCTGCTCAGTCTGTGCAGAGGCCCAGTCTCTATGCTCCATCCTGTCTGAGGCAGCAGCTGCTGGACTGGCCCTGGATCTGTCTCCTGAGCTGACTCGGGCCGTCACCAACGTCATCTGTTCGCTCTGCTTCAACTCCTCCTACCACAGAGGAGACCCAGAGTTTGAGGCCATGCTTCATTACAGCCAGGGCATCGTGGACACTGTGGCAAAGGACAGCCTGGTGGACATCTTCCCCTGGTTACAGGTAGACAACATGAACACTCTGAAGAAAAAAATTAGAACAGAATTTGAATGTGGGGAATGAGGCAAAAAATAAGAAGACATAGGAACATACAGGAGATACACAATTAAAAGTAATCAATGTGTTTTATTAGTATAATTAATTACTATTGACATTTGCTGTGTACCAGTAAAAAAATTACTAGCCACTGTCTTAATGATATAAGACTGTTTTATTTCCCATAAATCCCATAAGATACCTGTGTGAAAAGCATTTGAGCATTTCAACTTTTGTGCTGGAAGAAAAGTCCTCTCCTGCTGTTTTGTACCCTAAAATGTGGATCAGTCATGACAGTGTAAAATGCATGTTAAAAAAAACAAAACGGGGGATATTTAAACCTAATAGGATCATCCCACTCAACTCTAGATTCTAATAAGAAGGATGGGAGAACGAAAGAAGAGAGTGAGAATTACAATATACTGTATGTGATTAGATTAGTTAGGCATATTTATATTAAAATGTGTACAGAAAATATATAAAAAACTAATTATATAATACATCACACTGCATATATAAAACATATCAGTGATGCCTGTCTCTTTGTCACAGATTTTTCCCAATGCAGACCTGCGTCTTCTAAGGCAGTGTATTTCAATCAGAGACAAACTTCTACAGAAGGAATATGATGAACACAAGGTACAGTTGGCCTCTTACTAATAATATGCCCTGTGCTGTCACTAATGAGGTAAAGATGGTTGAGATTTTTAAGGGAGATATAGTATAGCTGGCAAGGGGCTACATATGCCTACAATCTGTAACCATAATCTCTTAGGAAGGAAATGTGTCAGTAATTATAGGGGGAATGGAGACACTGTTCAACTGGCACTCCAATTCCAATTCACTGGTAGTAGTATAGTATAGTACATATAGTATATAGTATAATTGGCAACAAGTTAGCTAGACATGCAAGAATGTAAAACATGTCTTTTTGTGTAGTGTAAACTCAACAAATATGGAGGATAAGGTTTCCAATAAGAAATCAATATTTAGCTGGGTTTAAATGGGTCTCTGTCAGTCTGTGAATAAGGTTTTAGCAGTCCTTTCAAGGGAATTTCTCTGGAAATCAACAGCTGCTTATGACGTCTACTCAGCTGTGTAACTGCTATTGAATATTATTACCTGGTTCCTACATGTTTGCTTGAAATGATTATTATTGTGATACATAGATACTAACATACGTCACTGTGGCAGTCATTCTAAGCTGCTCAATCTGTAAACCCCATGAAATACAGTACCGTAACTGTATATAACTGTATACTATAAGTGTGTTTGTACTGTACATTGACGTGGTGCCCCCTCCCAGGCAGACTACAGTGACCATGTGCAGAGAGACCTGCTGGATGCTCTGCTGAGAGCCAAGCGCAGCGCTGAGAACAACAACACAGCAGAGATCAGTGCAGAGTCTGTGGGCCTCAGTGATGACCACCTCCTCATGACTGTGGGAGACATCTTTGGAGCTGGTGTAGAAACCACCACCACTGTGCTCAAATGGGCTGTCGCCTACCTCATCCATTACCCACAGGTAAGGCTGAAGCAGCAGCAGTGTGCATGAGAGGTGGGGGGGTTTTGGCCATAATGTACTTGATTGATACTCTGTCTGAATTCAGTTAGAGTTTGGCTTAGTGTTAAAGTGTTCAATGTTTGGCTTTTTTTGCCTTTACAAACATGTAGAGAAGCCAATCATATATGCTTTAAACTGCAGTTCCTCCGGGGTCCACTAGATGCTACTCTGACTCTATTGAAGTTAAGGGGGAGAAGTCATTTTATTTACACAACTCTCACTAGTTAATGTCACTTCTCCTTATGTTAGTATTAGTTATGGTTTTTAAAGTTCAGTTTTATTCAATTCAATTCAGTTTTATTTATATAGCGCCATAACAAAGTTATCTCAGGGCACTTTTTCGAATAGAGCAAGTCTAGACCGACTCTTTATATTTACAGAGACCCAACAGTTCCCACCATGAGCAAGCACTATGCGACAGTGGCAAGGAAAAACTCCCTTTTAACAGGTAGAAACCTCGAGCAGAACCAGGCTCAAGGTGGGCGGTCATCTGCCTCGACCGGTTGGGTTGAAGGGGGAAGGGGGGAGCGGGAGAGAGAGAGCAGGAGGAAAGAGAACATACAGCAGCACAATACAGCATAGATATGGTAATGGCATTGATGTTAACACCGAAAGTCACTGTTTCCTTTAAGAGACAGAAAGGCTTAAAAAGAATTATGTTTTCAACCACTTCAGCATGACTGACAGATATCTCAGCCTATCACAGTCAGCAGTTGTGGCTGCCTTTCCTTATTGCCACACTTGGATTTTCAGGCCCCTGTGACTGATGATCATGATGTACGATAATCCAGACATCCAGCAACTACAGTGAGAAATGCCATCAATGCCTCATTGATAAAATCAAAAAAACCCACAATGCTATAAAACTACTCTAAACTATGTAGCTTATAGGGGAAACACATCTGCAAGGAGCACTCACTTTGTGTATATGGAGTGTGAAATTCATACAGCTGAATTGTTATGGCGCATACCACAATGCCAACGTGCACCTTTGTTGCTTTTCATATCCCTCTGCATCCCCTCATTTACTGCCTACTGTCCAATAGGTTGGAAAATGCCAAAAATATTTCTAAAAAAGTGTGAAATTCATGCAAACTCAAGGACTGTGAAAACTCTATGATCATGGGTTTGTGAAACATCCTGATGGATGAGACAAAAACAGATGTACATTACAATAAAGTGAATTCTTGGTGCAGAACATGGGTGTTTTTGACTGTGTTTGTGTGTGTGTTTAGGTGCAGAGGAGTATCCAGGAGGAACTGGACAGTAAGGTAGGGGGGGACCGGTCCCCCCAGCTCAGTGACAGAGGCAGTCTGCCCTACCTGGAGGCCACGATCAGGGAGGTGTTACGGATCCGCCCTGTGGCCCCTCTGCTCATCCCCCATGTGGCCCTCAGTGACACCAGGTACACTCAACACTGCCCTGACACTCACTCAGAGCCATTCACTGTCATCCACCTCTGACATGATGGAAACAATGTAACTGATCAATACAATCAATACAGCAGCAGTTATTTTATACTGACAAACTGGACTGATTCTAGTGGAGAGAGAACACTATAACGTCCCCTTTCTGTCTCCATGCTTCTCTGTAGCATCGGGGAGTTCACAGTGAGGAAAGGAACTCGAGTCATCGTCAACCTGTGGTCTCTGCACCATGATGAGAAGGAATGGAAAAACCCTGAGCTCTTTGACCCTGGTGAGAGGAAACTTCTGTCCAATGTGCCCTATTTTTTCCTGGATAGTGATGCACTCAAGTGTCATTTATGGAGCCAACAGGCCTTTTTCTCATGAGTGCTGGCTGGGAAAAAGGCCTATTGTGGTCTTTGACAGAACCAGATTATAGCACCTTTCAAAAACAAAGTTACAAAGGGCTTTACAATAAAATAAAAGTAAATACAATCCAAAACAAAGACATAAAACAAGATTAAATAATTTAAATAATGGCAACAAATACCATCAGTTAAGAAAAAGCTATAAGATAAAAGTCTTAAGAGTCTTAAGAAGACAAATCCCCAAAAGGCTTTTGTACCAGAGGTAGAACAACGTGACCATGTTATTGTTATTAAGGACATGAGTTGTAGAATGGGAACATACACTTTTAATTGGCTATCACCAATATTATTATACTGAGATTAATGGTCTAAATGCAGTAAAAACATATTTGAATCCTGAGAAGATTTAAACTCTGAGTGACATGCAGAATATGTTGAGGATTTATAAAACATGAAAAGTGTCTAGAGATTCATAGTCCACCCAAGAAGAGCATGGAATTTCTTTTGTGGTGCTCAAAACATTGAAAAATAACATTTAGCAGCAACAGCAATGTGTCTTTCCAGAAAAGAAAATCCTGATTCTTCAGGATAATCCAGAGTTCACCTCATGGGGATGTTATCTCTGGAAACAGTTGTTGTTTCAATTCCATTCAACTCCATTGTACTGAGGCAGATATCTCAAATCCTGGACAAAAAAAAACCCCAAATGAATGGCTGGATCCCACTAAGCAGAAAAATATGTCTTTTTATTTAGATGAACTGACCCTTAAGAGAACACTGTTCCTTGATTCTTATGCAATGAAACTGAGAGTCCTTACAGTTTTTCTGGCATAAAAAAGTCACATATGAACTATTTTTCACATATGGGCCAAATATGAGCTAGCAGCATTAGCTCCATGAACATCAGGTTCAGGTGCATCAGGTACTGACTGTGCTGATTTCATCGGCTGAACCCTGATTGTGAGGCTTTTAGTTTTGCTTGTGTGTGCTGATTCTGATTCGTGTGTTCTTCCCCTGCAGGTCGGTTCTTGAACAGTGAGGGCACAGGTCTGATCATCCCGTCACCCAGCTACCTGCCGTTCGGTGCCGGGGTCAGGGTGTGTCTGGGCGAGGCCTTGGCCAAGATGGAGCTCTTCCTCTTCCTGTCCTGGATCCTACAGCGCTTCGCCCTCTCTGTCCCATCAGGCCACTCTCTGCCCAGTCTGGAGGGCAAGTTTGGTGTGGTCCTTCAGCCGGCCAAGTACAAGGTGAATGCCATGCCCAGACCAGGCTGGGAGAGAAACAAGCGCCAGGCATGTTGAGACTGGCCCCATGTTCTCATGTCCTCATGCAGGCAGATGATCCACCATGCAGTAGTGAACAGGACATATCATAACATCTCTTTGTATGTTTGACTTTTATTATTATTTCTTGACAATGTAACCCAGCAGTTCAAACATTATTTATAAATAAAACTTTGGGTCTGATATACAGTATTTGAACGTGTTCTCTCTGCTGCCATGAAATACTTTCCTAAATAATCTCAGGCTAGAGGAGGGCCTACATACCAATAGTTTCATATTTAATAGGAAACACACTTCTCTATCCACATAACTGCAATTCCTGTAGATGCCAGAATCGTTGAGGTAAAGACTGAATACATTGATTCTGTAGGTAAGACTCATTTAACAGGTATCCATTGAGCAGCAGTAAGAAACAGGGATGATTCTAAGCACTCACATACTGTATATAACATACTGACATTAGTAACTCCACCATCCACAACAGGAAGGCATTATATCTGTACCTAATTTAAAAATGTATTTATTACCTCTGCCCTATGATCAGGACATTCTAAGATTATATGATAAAAGAGCCTGTTGCACTGTAAAAATAATATTAATAATGAGTTACAAAGGGCTTTACAATAAAAACAAATAATAAAAGTAAATACAATCCAAAACAAACATATAAAACAAGATAAAATAATTAAAATAATTGCAACAAAAACCATCAGTTAAGAAAAAGCCATGAGATAAAAGTGAGTCTAAAGAAGAGATTTAAAAGTCTGCCTGAGATCCCCATGCCGGGAGTTCCACAGCTAGTAGAGGAACAAATCCCCCAAAAAGGCCATTGTACCCAAGGTAGAACAAAACACTTTGAAGGTGCTATATATGAGATATTGAACATTAATATAGCAGCAAACAACTATTTGCTATGTAAAGATATAGTGGAGTTATGGCGTCCTGATCAGAGAATGACGATGCACTCCCTCTGTATGTGTTGTTCTCTGTGCTCTGTTCTTTGTTTTGGTAGCCAGTCCGGCTGTGTGTGCATGTTAGTGCATGAGACCCCCTATTCATAGACTATTTATAGGTGGTTTTGGTGAGTTTTATTTTGTTTCTGTCGAGTTTTAAGTGTGTTTTACAATCTGCGAGGTAAAATGAGTGTTTTTGACAATGGAGTCTGGTGGCTTTGAAGAGAGGGATATAATGGCTGTTTCTGGTTAGGGGAAGGTGTGGCCGAAGTGCCCATTTGTTTTGGTCTGAGATACTGGTGCTAGTGTGGCATCTAGTGGCAGCAAATATGTGTAGTTTTTTAAATGGATGGTTGTACAAAAATATTTTACTGCAAAATTAGTTTATTTGGTTGATGTTTGGATCCTCCCCAAAACCGAAAATATTGAAAATTTAGGCAGCGTCTACCTTATCACATGAATATCTGCAAATAATGATCAGAATGTCACCAAATTTGGACTGGATGTTCACAGGCAGATATTGCATACAATAAAGCAAAGTTTTGTCCATGTTTGAAATCTATACACTTAAACACATATAAATTATAGGTAGAAATTGTATAGGAAATAAAAAATCCAAAAGGTATGTATATATATGTCTGTCAGTATTAAAGTAAGGAGACCAATCACCAAAGAATGTCATTTATATGTACCAAAGACTGTTGTCACAAAAAAAGGAACGTAAAACTAAGCTCATACATATGTGACAAACAAGAACGCTAACAGTAAGTCAAACCCGAAAAACCAGCACAAATACACATGCATAACATATCAAAATTGGGGTCAAACACTGGGGTCCTGCGTATTTGCATACATATGCTTTATATATCAGTGCTATAAAGATGACTATTTATCATTCCTACTTTTAGGATTTACCTACTTTCTGCATAGGATTCATTAAATAAAGTGATATTCTTCATACTATCCTAAGTAGGATACAAGTAACATAAAGGTTACAATTTCCATTCCTGGGAAATGATTTAATGTGCACACACAGGGCTTTAGTTTTAGCAGCTATCAGTGACCTCTGTCTACAGTGTCCCATACGTTTAAGAAGAGGAAGACTGCTAAGAGTGTGTCTGCTTTATTGACATACTCACAAAAAGGTGGAATCCTTCCGGAGAAGCAAAAAGATAAGGTCTGCTTTTAAGTATTTAAAAAAACACAGAAAAGGGGAAATGTTTCTGTGGATTAGCAACTAACATTAAGCTAATTAGCTAGCTAGTTGGTTCCTGGCTGACGGTATATCAATAGTAGTATCAACAGAACTACCATAGTAGTTGTAGACTGTGTGCATTCTAAATGTATCTAATGATGTATATTTTATGATACTTATCAGGGAAACATCAGGAATTTAACATCTTTGATCAATTCACCCGGTAACATCTTTTGTTTCTATTAATGTTAGCAAGGGCGTAGCACAAAATTCTGGACCCTGTACATGGGCATTCTCTATGGGCCCCTCCCCGCATCCACAGCTATTTATTCTAAAACTTCGCTTTATTGTCTGGAGCATCTGTCTGATTTTGGAACTATTAGTAGGGCCCTGCCAGAGGATCTCAAACAGCGATCAGGCTCATAGGGAGTTAGCAGATCACAGAAATAGGCAGGAGCCTGGCCATTCAAGACTTTAAAGTAAAATATTTAAAGTGAAGGGCAGCAAGGATTGGTGGGAAGTGGTCGCTTCTATTAGTTAAAAGTTCATATGAAAGGCAGAAATGCAAGATAATCTTTGGTGATTTGCTGTTGATTTTTACATTGCACATAAATCCATTAGTCCCACATTAAGCCTTGAGAAATACAACCAGCAAACTGCAAGCCTGGGTGCTTCTGTCTCTTTGACATCCATTCATCTGATCATGCACTGATCTGATGCTGTTGTGTTTCATGTTGAGACCAGTAAGGCTTTGGGTAAGATTTACCAGGCTTATCAGCTGCTGCTGGTCTGTGTATATTCAGTCAGTGTTCATATATTATAAAGACAAGAACTGTGTCTGTGTGTGTGTGTGTGTGTGTTTTAAGTGTTTCCGTGCCTCTATAGTGAGCGACCATCACCATTCATACACCTGTTTTGTTGGGGTATGCTGATTGACACACAGAACCCGCCCCTGCGCTTGTCCTTTCATTGTAATTGGTTCGACACTGGTGTGTATGGAAATTCCCCCGCGCGACCCTTGGCTCACACCTGACCGTCGCCAGTCAGCGGGAGAATGCGCGAGGCCCCAGGCGGACAGACAGTCAGCCGCCCTCTGCTGTGAGTCCAGCATAACCACCAACGACAGCTGCTTCCGTTAACCGGCGGCTGTAGACCAACGGCACTCCACACCACCCCCCGGGAAGAGGGCGACAGCATGCCGCGGTCTTTTCTAGTGAAGAAACATCATAGCACAAAGAAACCAAACTATGGAAGACGGATCTCAGAGACGGGGGGTAAGACTCTCACACCACTCGCGTGCGTGACTCATTTATTTGATCAACTGTAACGTCAGAGGAGGAAGAGTAACAGTACTTCAGTATAAGTGCAGTTTAAGGCATTTACTTTTTATTTTTTATTTTTACTATTGTTACAAAATAGAAACATTCCAATAGCCTGAAGTACTCATTTTACTTTTCCGAAGGAAATGACTGCTTTGTGGATTAAGATTGTATATTCATATCATCATATATAGATGCTATAGCCTATGTACACACACACAACAGTAGGCTCCATTACACCTGCTCCATAAAAATACACTTTACAAAACATCAATAACTGAACATGTCAAGCTTTAGACTGCATTTAATTTTGATATTTAAGTACATTTTACTGCTTGAAACTATGAATGCAGGACTTTTACTTAACACCTAAGTACTTTTACTTAACTTCTGCTGTCCTAAATGTTCAATGGCTGACAATCATTAGAGATTATTGTTTCGAAGAGATTAAAAACATCCACATTTTGAAGTTAGAAGTTCAGGTTTTACTTTAAAGACTTTGGATGTAGTCCTAAATTTATTCTACTAAATGTTTTAAACCTGCACAACCTTTCAGAGTTTGAATCATCTATTTTTGTCTCTTTACAGAATTATTTAAGGAAAATAATGCTGCATAAAGAGAAATGACCGAGTTGTCTGGCCACAAACAAAAATGTCGTTTTGTATTTAGCAGGTGCAAAATCCATACCCAAAGAGTTACAGCATTGTCCCCAGGTCCTTGAGAGACCAGAAGGGCCCCATTAAGCAGCCTCAAGAGCCTATGTAGCGGCCTTCCAGGCTCCTCCTGACAAATCCCTCCTTCAACCTTTGTATTTGTTCCAATACAGCCCTTAAAGCGAGCTCAAGCCTTCCCCCTCCCCATCCCACTGTTATTGATGAACTGCCATTACCATCAGAATAGGGCCAAGAAAGAAGAGCTGGTAATAAGACTGAACGCATATACAATTTAAAGGAAAATATGCAGTGACTCAAACTGACAAATTTCCTGCACGTTTTTAAACATTGTATCACAGTAATCGTGTGTGTGTGTTCTTAAACTCCTATCTGTAAAATAGTTTGAGTTTTGGATCTTTTGAGTGAGGATTAGGATTAGAGTTAAAGCCCCTGAAAACTTCTCTAAAGTTTTCTCATCAACATTAAATATTCATAAATAAGCAAATAGACAATGGTTAAGTTTGGAAAAGAACTAGAGGTGGGCAGATTGATACCTAAAGTATCGACACTACCAATACTAGGTCTTGTTTAAGTCTTGTTTTGAGTATAGATACTAGCGTCAATAGGATGGATACCAAAAAATGGATCCACCTCACGTTATGACGTTCTGGGCACATGAACACTCCTCTTAGTGCTACACTCTTTGCTTCTCTGCTGCTGTTGTGTATGCACGCAGTGATCACCTCACTGGTTCAGAGAATCAACTAATGTGATGAAGTTAATTAACAGAAAATCATTTTTAAAAATCCCTATTATTTGGTGGTAATAAAGATAAATTCACACACAGCTTATTAATGATAAGATTAATTATCTAAATAAATGACACTGTGTACATGATAGTACATTAGCCACTTTTAATTATGAATTATTATTCAAAAGTATCAGTGCCGATATCAGTGATTCTGGCCCTGGTAGTACTTGTAAGCAGATTGGAATGGTATGGTATCTGTATATATGTAATCCATGTTTATACATATATTCCATTTGCTGATGAAGACTGTGAGATGTGGCTGAAAGCTTCAAAAAGCTTGTGAGTGGCCCCTTGTGTCACAAGGCATGTATATAGTCTACAAAACACTGACATCTACCTCAGTGAAGTCCACAGCATTTTTAGCCATATACAGTGCTATTTTTCTTAAAAGATCAATTCTGATCGTTTTCAAGTCTAACATAATACAAAACTCACAATATGTTCAAAGAGTTGCTGTAATCATTTCTCCTGTCCATACTGACCATAAAGAGATCTCGTCATAGAGTGACTCCAATGGGGCCAAAATCCACAGCCGAATCAACATATCAAATGGTAAGTCTTTTTGCTATGAAATTCTTTTTTTGTGTTTCCTTGCTGATCCGCTTCTGAGGAGTATGCATCGGTAGTTGCATGTGGGTTTGTTGCCAGAACAAAACACAGACAATACTGCAAACCCACTTGAGAAGCCCACTTGATTTGTCTACCTCAGGCTGCTGAAGCCTCATTAGCTTCAAACTGTAGAATGCATTTTTGCACAGAATGGGGACTTTCCTTTTTGGAAAGGTAAAAAAAATAAATGTTTAGAAATATAGAAAGATTTCTTTTATTAATGTTTGAGTGAGTTTCACCACTTTACTGTTCTGGTTCCCTCTCAGTGCTCTCATAGCATCATTTTCAGAGAAGAAGCTGTAAAAAGCCACTGTCCACTACCTGTTTAACAGCAGACAGACCCAGTTAGAGACTAGCTGGTGAACATAGTGGAGCAGTTAGCAGCTAAAGAGCCAGATATTTCCCTCAGGAGTTGGTGGAGACCAAAAACAGAGCTAACAGAGAGGGAATACTGGACTTAGATTCAACAGGTGACACAAACAACACTCCACATGAATGATCATGTTGCTCTGTAGCTGCTGGATGTGGAAATAAGCAGCTGTTTTCTAACACGTTCATCAGATCAACTTAAAAGGTGCTGATATATCAATGTTGTGTTCACTATTTGTTTCTGCAGAAAACAAGTGGCCAGAAAAAATCAGTTATTACAGGTTTAAGTGTAGTTGCTCTACAAAGGGATCTCTTGGCCGGTATACAGAGGAGGAGTGATCACAGCAACACTTAACCCATAACCCATAATCCATACACCTCACAACTATATTAAGCCAATTGTGTGTGTATATTCCACAGAGGCCCCCTGTGCCACCCATGAAGGCTCTCTTCTGTACAATGCCATCCTCCCTCACCATCATTGTGCAGCCCAGAACCCATGGCTACAGCAGAGAGCCCAGTCTCTCTCCTCCTCCTGTCCTGTTTCTCTCAGAGCAGACGGACTGCATCTTCCATCTTCTCCAAATACCTCCCCTCTCTCCTTTTTAGGCCACTCTACAGAGGCTTACAGTAGATGCCCTGTAGAAGCCTACAAACCAGCTGAATCCTGTACCAAAGTGAACCTGGAAATCCAGTGTGTCACAGGAGACCACAGGAGGAAAGAGAGCCTCCTCCCTCCGTCCCTCCCTCTCCTGGCCCTCTTTCCAGCCATCCCACCCAGCAGCAGCAGCCAGGAGAGCTTTGAGTGTTTGGACTGTCATAAAGAGCTCTTGAGCTTCTCGGGCCTGGCCAAACACAAGCAGCTCCCAAGTGAGTGGAGCTGTAAGAAGTACTTCAGCTGTAAGTACTGTGAAAAGGAGTACGTCAGCCTGGGAGCACTGAAGATGCACATCAGGACACACACACTGCCCTGTGTGTGTAAACTCTGTGGCAAGGCATTCTCCAGACCCTGGCTGCTTCAGGGACATATACGAACACACACAGGTCAGTGAAACACACACATTTAAGGGTGTCTTCAGCGCAGTAGAAAGTAAAAAAAAATTGGCTCTGGAGACGGCTTTTTTAAGTCTTGAGGAACTACCCTGATGATGCTTAGTGATGTGTATCACTGAAGTCGTATCTGTGCCTGGTAGCAACACCAGTTCATTATGACTGACATGAATCTCTACGTTCCTTCTGCAGGAGAGAAACCATTCTCATGCCTCCACTGCAGTCGAGCTTTTGCCGACCGATCCAACTTGCGAGCTCACCTCCAAACCCACTCTGAAGTGAAAAAGTACCAGTGTGCAAGCTGCTTCAAGACCTTTTCCAGGATCTCACTGTTAGCCAAGCACCAAGAGGCAGGCTGCCCGCTGTCCTGACAGCCTGCTCCAAAATACTCTTCTGTAGTCTTGCTGTTGGCTGAACAACAGTGTTTTGGGGACAGTCTCAAAAGACCCGCTAGGATCTTTGCATAACTCGGAGTGTGGATCACAAAACCCCATGCCTGAGCAGAGGAAAAAAGCCGTGTCATGTGATAATACAGCCTTTTTTTTCCTGATGATTTTACAGAAGAAGCTTGACAATATTGTGTATTAACATATGGAACTTCCTGTCAGAAACCACCTGCTTAGTTACCTTAGTGTATGTGTGTACAAACAAACTATTTTTTATGAAGTGTTTACAGTGAGTCAGCATACATGGAACAGCCACAAATGTGTGTTCATGTTTTGCTCCTATTGCCTGGAAACAGTAATTAGTTAGAACTGACTGACTGACCAGCACTAGTACTTTGAGTTAGGCCAAGCACCCGCTAGACAATCGGAGTCATTACCAAGTCTTGTCGCTCCCCCGCTGTGATGGGATGCTCCTGATCTCATCTCAGACATGTTCACATTGGTATTGAACATGCTTGATGTTTTGAGGTGGAATTACACTTCTGTGTCCCCTCGTCGATATCTCCAGTATACAGTATGTTTTGATTTAAAGTCAGGTGTCAGATTTTAATTGTTATCACCACCACAATAATAATACTACTGATGTGTTGTACATTATCAGGCTGTATCGTGCTTTAAACATAGAGCTCACAGTAATTGTTTACATTCTTTCATTCACTATGATAGAGAGGTTGATTGCACTGAGCAGAGGGTTTGCAGTGAAGATGTCTGTGTTAACAGTCTTTCTTCAACTAGCGTCATGTCCTCACTCAACAATCTCCACCGTATTCAGAAACTTGTGGGAGAAAACACAAACAGCCCAATCACAGTTCTTGAAGTCCCCAAATAGCATCTCTCTGCAGCTGCCTTAGTCAATGCTGTCTACACAGTGTAGACAATGCCAGCGGGTATGTGCACAGGCTCCATTGCTGTGTCATAACTGCTTAATGTAATGCACAACCATAAATCCAGCTTTAGTCAACAGTCTTGTAAAGTGACCAGTCAAAGGAGCTAAATGGTCACTCTGGCCAACATCTAGATGAAAATTACGGCAGAAAATGTGACGTGTCCTTCAATACCTGGCTGTACCCAGACAGTAGTAATTGCTGTGTGAGTGTGTGTGTGTGTGTGTGTATGGTAAGGCTGTTTTCTGTCTGGAGAAAGGCACACTTGGAACTATGAGCAAAAACATGCTCTCACTCACAATGTAGTCGGAGGGATTACTGAGTTCAGAGGAGTATTGTGTATGGGCTACAGCTGAAGGAATGTTTACATTGCTTTAATGATCATCCTGCATCAGGCAAACTGAGTAAGACCTAGTGATCAAAGTCAAATGAGGAATAATCCAAAGATACAGTGTATTTCAGAGAAAATTGAATTAACACCAAACTCAAGTGGTAGACATGTTGCATTTATTCAGAACAGGTCAGGAGTAGTAGCAGACTGACTATTCAGATACATTAAGTTAGTATTGAATCTCATTAAGATTATGATATACTGTATATCATGAAGTTGTTTTGTTTCTGCATAAAACTGTATTTTGTTTGAAATTATCTTAAATGTACTGAAAAAACTTCATGTTCTGTTAAAACACTGCATTGTTATGTATATTTTTGTATTGGAAATGCTTGTTAAATTGATCCAAATAAAACCCTGAGCTTTTTATGTACTTGTTTCAGTGTGTCACAGTGTGACAACTTGAGGGAACAAATGAAACGCTGGTGTTAGTAAGGTCAGAGACAGGAAGTCATTTTTACACTGGAAGTGATAAATCCAAACTTAATTTCAATGTAAACAGTAGTTTCACATTAATTCTCACCACAATTCATTATGTGTCTCCTTAATGACCAACAAACATTTAAAATGCATTTCATATAAATCATTTGCAAATCCCTTTTGCTTGCTCATGGTGTGCATGTGTGTGCAATGTGTTGTGAGCCAGTAGAGCAACAAAAGTTCTTAATTACACACTAATCCACTATGATTTCTGTGCTGCAGTCTCTAGCATCGCTGACATCAATGCAGTGGCAATGATGTCAGCGTTAAACAGAATGTATGTTTACTGTGGGTGAAAGCATGGCTATGTTGGATTGATCCCTCCCTCTGATGACTGAAGGTTTCCCATGTGAATGTAGATGTTAAAATGTCTTAAATCACTAATCTAACGCTGATTATGATGTAGATGTTGGTAGTAAAGTTACATTACAACTTTTGACCTGCGGCAACTCTTGACAGGATGGATGTGAAAGTGCTGGTTATTTACAACTTGCCTGCATTTGTTTTTAGGCATAATTTACTAGCATATGATTATCAATCAAGTATTTGGACAAAAAATGAAATGGTAATCTAATACATTTTAAATAAAAACTATAGGAGCACAGTCAGCCACATTAATGTGAACAGGTAAGGTGGGGCTGTGAGACTAGATTCTATGTGTAAGCCAGAGAACTAAAATAAGATAAAAGAGGCAAAATCTGTTAGACATGGCAGTTAAAGAGGAACACAACTGATTCCTCATGACACACAAGTCATGGGGGACAGGCTACTAGTGAAGCCTGTGAACTTTATATAATGTCTTGTGATACTCACTGATGATGTACTAATGTCATCAGGGTATCTCATGGCCTTGGACACCATAAATGTAAAACATAAAACCTTCTCAAACTGAGAGCATGGAGTTTGAAAGACTTTTTAAAAATCTGTCTCTCATGAGTTGCCCACTGACTCCTGGTTGATGACCTTTGACCTCTTCCCAGTGAATGCTGTTTCTGATGTTCATTCAGTCTCTTGTCCAGAGTCCTTGCTGTTTCACTCCCCACAGCTGTCACAGGTGATGTCATGATGATGTCATAGTTCCTCTCAGGGGGGTCCTGTCTGTAGGGTGTACCAGTAGAGCTCAGAAGGTGTTGAATGGTTTGTGGTAAGTGCTGAGTCTGTGACGTTGCAACACATTGCTCTGCTGTTTTGGATAAAGTGGCACCTAGTAAAATGAGACTTGTTCCCTACATCAATTTAGCCCCCTGGTTAAATGACACTATTCATTGTTTCCGGGGGGAAATGTCGTTGGGTAGAGCCACTGTAGAAATCCACCAAGCTCCATGTTCACCGTCTCTATTACAAAGACCTTATAACTGAGAATAACAACATGGTTAAGGATGTGAGGGCTTCTTACTTTGTAAGTCCTGTTTGACACCATTAATAACATTGTTACTCCTGCACCTCCTGATGTGCCTGTGTGTCTTTTCAGTAACTTTCTCTCTTTCTTCGTGGATAAGATCAGAGATGTCAGGGCCCCTACTTCTACTCCCTTTTCTACTCATCCAATTCAGCCATCAGTTTTGGACTACTTCTCTTCTATTTCCCTGTAGGGTCTTTATCATTGCTTCAGATAGCATTGGTTGCTCAGTGTATTGGGTCCCTTTCTTCTGCTGTACAGTCTAATCTAAGAAATCTTGGTGTTATATTTGATCAGGCTATGTACTTCGATCAACACATCAAATCATTGACCCGTACATGTTTCTTCCATTAAAGAAACATTGCCAAACTCAGGTCGGTTGTATTACAACCTGAGCTAGAGATGATCATTCATGCTCTTCATCTGCCTCAGCAAGCCGTCTCTGGACCATCTACAAATGGTCCAGAACACTGCTGCAAGGCTGTTGACTAGGTCCAGCAGGTCGACTCACATCACACCCATCTTATCTTCCTTACATCGGCTTCCCATCAAGTTCAGGATTCATTTCATGGTCCTTGTTTTCACATATAGAGCCCTCCATGGTCAGGTACCTGTGTACATCTCTGACCTACTACGTCCTTACATCACCAGTAGGTCATTTAGGTCTTCTGACCAGGGCTCATTGGTTATCCCTCATGCTCGACTGAAAACAAAAGGCGATCGTGCCTTAGAAGTGGTGGCTCCAACACAGTGGAACGCCCTTCCTGTAGACATACAATCTGCAGTCTCTGTTAAAAAGCAGCTGAAGACTCATTTATTCAAACTGGCCTTTATCTGACCTTCTGTGTGTTTTCAAGGTCTGTTGTTGCTCATGTTTTATTGTTTGCTTCTTTTTACTGTTTTTATGGTCTTATTATTGTGAAGCACTTTGTGACACTGCTCTGTGAGAGGTGCTTCACTAAATAAACTTTATTTACTTACAAATACTGTAGACGTAAAATACATACATACCTACACAAATAAACACAAGAACACAGGTTAGTGCCAACATCACTGTTGCCATTGTCACCAAAACCAATAGAGAGAGCAGTGGAAAAATAATGAAGAAATAAATATATAAGAGAAAGAAACAGGGGCACCGTATCCATCCACAGCCAGTCACAGGCCAAATCCCATTTTGTTTATAAAAGCCAATAGCTGATGGAATGTACAGTTTAATAAAAAGATGATCCAAGTTTTTCCACATGCTGCAAACACTTGCCCTGCCCTACACCTGTACTAGAAGTCTGACCACCTGTTGTTTGCCCAGCAGAATGGCTCTGTTGTGATGTAATGGAATGCTATGAATAGTAACTGTCTGTGGAACAAGATCTAAATATTCCCAATCAGTCAGCCAGGTTCATTTTCAATACACACAGATGCTATTCTGACTCCCGGCAGGCCTATAAATACATGGAAAGCTGTTATATTAGGCATGGGGGCAGCTCTCCATCTCAGTGTGTCAGTAATACAAGACAGCGCTGCCGGATTTAGCTGCTGTCAAGACATGAGGTCTATTATTAGGCTACAATATTAGGCCAGTGGATACAGTAAAAAAACGTGTGTGTGTGTGAGAGAGAGAGAAAGAGAGCTAGGTGGGGGAGGTAATAGACACAATGGCAGTCAGATTATATTGGTATT
This sequence comes from Macquaria australasica, assembly GCA_005408345.1. Lineage (NCBI taxonomy): Eukaryota > Metazoa > Chordata > Actinopteri > Centrarchiformes > Percichthyidae > Macquaria > Macquaria australasica. The sequence continues at coordinate 136,631 of SEMN01000204.1, read as the reverse complement.
TTCCACAGTGAGAGTGTGTGTGTGTGTGTGTGTGTGTGTGTTCTATAAAGGCTCTGATGCCCTGCAAATGACACTGGGTTACACTTGTTACCAAGACATCTGCCAATGTGTGGAACAGGGTGTGTACGAGTGTTTGTGTGTGTGTGCTAATTAGGGTTGAAGGATGGAGAAGGTCAGATGCTGTGGTAGAGTCAGATGAGGGGCAACAGAAGGAACATTTGAGGTTGTGTTTAAGGCTTTTTGAGTCAGAGTGACAAGAATGCTGACCATTAAAATTACATTTGAACATTTCCTTTCAATGTATAGGCATACAATTTGCAATATTCAAGGTGTGTGGCTATGCAAGGCCTGCCTGACACTTTTTGATGTTCTGTGTTTTTACCTGCATGATCAAAACATGGAACTTGAGTTTTTTTTCTGGAGAGGGACAGAGACAGACAGGAGAGATCGAGCTGGATATATCCGTGCACTCGCTGTGGAAAAGCAGCTCAGTGAGGTGCTAACATTTCCAACTATGCCAAACCAAGCCATTAGACCCCCACCTCTTTTTCCACCATGACTGGAAGAGTGTGTATGTGTGTATCTTTGCAGTCATTTCTGTGTGAACCCCTCATACTGCTTACCCCATTTATTAAAGGGCTGGTTCACACAAATTATAAAAGACATTTTATTTTATTTTATTTCCTTATATTTTATATTTTTATACTTCCTTTCCTTATATCTTATATTTTCTTTCCTCTCTAGTGGTATCTCCCCATGCAGATAGTTTGGGTTTTATAAACCAGCCCATTAAAGCTGCATTATCTGATTTTGTTTTGACGACTTGGGGGAAGCTGAACAAGCTTAAAACACAACTTCTGACATATGATCACTTTAGCATTAGCAGTAATGTACTGTACATTAATAGTAAGTTAGGCAATTGTTAATAATGGCTAATATCTAATGAACTATAACCAATCATTATAAAAATTAATGATGATGTTACCTTATCTAATCTGTTCAACAGTTTCCTTTTGGCTTAATTCTTCTCATGGTTTGGGATGCATTTACTCCACCACCACAATTTCGACAAAACCACTTGACACAGTGACTCAGGCACACTGTTTCAGTATATATTCAGTGTTTTTCATTTTATTGAACAAGAAAAGGACAAAAATGCTACAAAACATCCTAATAGTGTTTTGATAAAACCCCAAGCAGTGCAACAGCTGTAAAACGCAGACATCATCATCTCCAGCAGCAGTGTAACTGCTTATTCTTACTATTACTATGTTTAGAAAGAATGCATATTAAATCATACTGAAGGCTGACTTTGGATTGACATGTCTTCAAACTTGTGTCTCTTTCTACACAAACACTACCTCAGAGAAATTCACTTTAGAGTGAGAAGTTGAATCAATTTAGTCTCAAGTTAGTGTGCTGATTTGAATGTACTTTAAATTGCCTACGTTTGTGAATATTTTTGGGAAAGTGATGACTGATTTTTGTGTAATTAGTACGAAAGTGTTACCCACCTATTTTTTTTTTCAGTATTAGTCCAGTGTTTGGTGTCGTGGTTTCACTTTTACTTTGCTTTTGCTCCTTTTCAAAAGTAGAAGAATCAACTTCCCATGATATCCGACTGGTTTTCAGCAGTGTTATGGTGTATTTTGTTGGTTGGCCAATTTGAAGTCACTTTGACAGGGGCACTCCGGGACTTACTGTAGTAATGTACTTCCATAAAGTTGGGGGACTTGAGAGAGACAGTATTAAAAAAAGATACAGCCATGGCAGAGATATCCTGACTTTTAGTCCTTAGTATGAGTCAAGCTCCAAAAACACTGGGTCCTACATTGCCTATAATTCTTGACAGGATATCTTCCTTAGACCCTTCTTGTCTGGAAAACACATGCAACTTTCAAACTTCATGCCACCAGTTTGTCACACAAGTTTTCTGTTAGAAATCTGTAGTATCCAGGACCAAGCTGAGATCACCCTGATGACATCACAATGACATCATCAGGGTTATATTCTCTAAGACTTGACAAAGCTCCCCCAGAGCCAGATAGATAGATAGATAACAAATGTTAATGACTCACCATGACTAGTAAACTGAGCTGTATGTGTAAAACCTGTGGAGTGCCCCTTTAATGCAGCTGGTAGGTCAAGATATGGCTGTCAAAGACCAGCTCAGACCGTACAGGTTTCATCAGGGATCTAGATACCTAAGGTAAAAATAAAGAAAGAAAATCACTTTAGCTCTTACAACAAATTACAATAATCTTACAATAAATTGAGTTTAATTCGGTCAATCACCTCCTGACATTCTGTTAGCCAGTTGGTATCTTGGTTCAAGCCGGCTACAGTTCTACTAGTGAGGCTGAACGTCTTCAACTACTGGGCAACAGTGGTTTTGTTAATGTAATTAGCAGGCTAAACACAGTATCTGCTGTGCTAGTAGAAAGCAGCATTAACATGTTGGTGCTAAATGAGCCTGCAGGCTCATTAGCTAGCTAACTAACAGCTTGTATTTCACTATATTTAAAGGATATGTTTGGATCATAGAACAATACTCGCATGTCATATGTACATTCAAAGAGTCCACGGTGACTGTAATTGTTCCTCCTCTCCATACTAGCCATGTAGCATTCCCTTTGTAGCGTATCTACGCTGTAAGAAATGCAGACAATATGCAGTCCTTCCAAAGTGTTTTTAGTATGAAATTCCCTCTTTGTGTTTCCGGTCAGTGTTATTTCAACTTTGTAGTAACCTCTGCTGTCTAAAATCTTCCACAGCATTCAGTCCTCTCTGCCATGTTGTTGTTACAGACACCTTGCCTCACTCATGTACTCGCCGCTTCTAGGCCCTGATATTTAGCCCACAAATGTCTAGGGCTCATGGAAAATGGTGTTTGTTAAAGGCTACTAAAAAACATAAGTATTTAATAAACGCTGTTGGATTGTTTTTGTTTTTTTAAAATACTGTCCTATTCTAAACATACAAACAAGTCATACTGTTCAGAAAGGCTATTCTGTTTTAGTTATTAGTGTAGTTACCAATGTCAATGGGATTTTGAATGATGATGTTTTACTTCTGGAACAGAAGCTGGAAGTTCTGGTTTCACTTCGGCTCTTCATACCCACTTGATTTGGCTAACTCACGCTGCTGGAGCCTCATATTAGCTTCAAGTAGACTTGCATGTCTGCCGTGTAGTGGATTGCTACAGAGCCGGTATGCAGAAGGAGAGGAGGAATGATTACAGCGACTGATAACTCTGTCAACGCACATATGGCATGTGATTATTGTTTTGAGATAGTCTGAACCAATCCTTTAACCCTTACAAGCCAGGCAGTTTTCATGCTTCTCCATGTTTGCATCAATGTGGTTAAGAAAGTCTCTGTTCTCCATGTACAAAGCGCCTACAGTACTCTACAGTCTAACATACTTTGCTGTTGGCCTTCATTTTTCCTCTGTGTATGTGACTGTTGAGCTATACTGTAATCTGTGAGGCTGCCTTTAAAGATCTTCAGTGATGAGCAGTAATAGTTTCACAAAATATTAAATCAAACGGCACAAAAACAAGGATTAAACACAGATTATTTACATTTCTTGGGGAAATGTGTTTAACTGAAGAGTTCAGAAAGAAGCAGATAAACATGGAGTACACAAACTGTAACAAAATAAGAATCGGAATTCTGCTACAGAGGTAAGAAGGTAACAAACAAGATTACCATTATAACATAGATATAAAAACAATGAACAAAATAAATAATTGTGTTTGTATGAGGCAAGGGGGCTGAAACCTACCGAAATATAAAAATAGCTTTTATTTATGTGAAAGATTTCCATTTTTATATTTTGAGCAAGATATGCAATTTATTTTAAGTGGAAAAATGACATGAAAAAATGAGTTTAGAGATGAATCTTTTCACTGTTCTTATGCTAATTTTAAAGGTCAGATTTTGAGTTTAAAAACTCAGGATCCTGAAATTAAAGACAGAATTCTTCAATATCTAAAGGTGTGTTCATACTGGAGCTGAAACTATAGTTGGTGCATCTGCTTTTTAATCAATGCAAAGATGTGAGAATACACTGATTTGCCTAGGCAGTGCAAAAAACAAAACAAAAAAAGAAACGAAAAAACATCTATGTAAATTGAAAATATATCAACCTGAGTGAAAGATTTGGGCTTACCCCAAGGTTTTATGACTATAATTCATGAATGTACAGAGACAAGAAAAATGGATACGAGTCTGGTGGAAAATAACAGAAAGAACTGAATCCTGGTGAATCGTGATCAGACAGAGGTTAAATTCTCACACAAACACAGCACAGGCACACTGTGATGCATAGCCCACTTTGCTAGCTATCTACAGCTAACATTGGTTGGTAATCAGCTGTTTGGGGCAAAATCACTCAAAATCAAAAACACTCCAGCAGCCAATTTGTGCCAATAATGCAAAGAAAAACCAGCCTCAGGTTCAGTCCGAACACACCTTTAATTTTACTTTCATCTTTGAATTCTGACAGAATTGTGAGAAACCATAATAACCAGTTTCACATGTAGCGTTCACATCAACATTCAAGTTGTAGTTACAAGTGGGAAACTTGTCTTTTTCTGAAAGTTTTGAATTATCGGAAAACCAAACAAACCAAACCCCTCACGTCGTGAGGTCCTCACGAAGTCCGTCGTTCAAAGTGATTAAACCCAGTTTTAAAGAATGTAATCTATATTGTCAATGAAAAGTATTTTTAACCCTCACACGTCAACTCTGCAATCATACAGCTGCCCTTGAAGCATCAGCTGATGTGAATGCTTGCAAGTCATAAACATGGAAATCTTTCCCACCTTTACCATTCATCACACAATGACATGAACACAGGATAACAATCTCTTTTTCTGTAGAATTCATACTTTACACATGACCTGGTTTTACTGTGGGTGCATGTCAGCTCTAGTGCGGCATAAAGTGCATTCCCAGTCAACTCAAATTATTTTGACCACCAAAACATTACTGGAAGAAAAAAACGGCACATGCTGCCCATTTAAATGAAGTACGCAACAAATATTTGAATGCTTTGTCACACAAACAAAACTAATGGTCTTTGACAAAGATCTTTGTCAACTTTTTTTTTTAACAAAACACTCATTCTGCAATGAAATTTAATTGTAAAATCAAATAAACAAGAAGACTGTACAAATATAATTAACAACTATTATTAAAAACTGAATGAATTACAGTGCAAATGATGAATGCTTTCTTCTGTGGAAACATTACCCAAGTTAATGCTTCTATTTTCTCCACAACCTGCCTCCATAGAAAGCATGATTTCCATGTGTATATGTGTGTTGGTTTCTCTATGGCTCTGCATGTTCTGCATGTCTGGAGAAGGACTGCCATCTATTGGTTAGACAACAGAAAACATCTGTGTTACACCAGTCCCATCCTCTCTAGTCCTGGACAAGTTTCAAGTGTGTGTACGCGTGTTAACAGCAGTTCAACTTCATAAATCAACATCATTGTCCCCAAAAGGTTATAGACACATATCTGACCCAGGTCGGATATTAGTCCAGTGATTTGAAATGGAAACATTTTCCAAAAATATATCTTTTTATACTTATCTATTTTGGCAGATGGATCATAAAAATATTCCTTGTAGTAAGAGCTGAAGAAGCAGATAACAGTAAAATGGAGGTTAGACCTCAATCCAGCACTTTCATCCTTTCTGATTCCAACTTTTTGACATATCACTCTGGTAGAAAACAATGTTGCTAAGTGCAAATATTCACGTGAATAAAAATAGGAACTGGCCAACTTTTAGGGGTGATAGTGAATGTTGTAAACGTTAACATAATATGGAGTTCATGATGGCATTATTGGCATTCTGAGCTGTTATGGACATGACAAATGATCCTTCCTTCATTAGTGCAGTTTGATCAGTTCAAGCTGCACATGAACCTCTGACGTCTGTCGTCTCTTTAGGTCTCTCCTGTTGTCTTCAGTGAAGATGGGATTCACAGTAATGGATAAGCTACAGCTGAGCTTCAAGGATTTGTATCAGATGTCGGCCTGTGAAGCGTCCTGTTGGTGTCGCCATGTCAGAATTATGAGTAATATACCAATTTATCATCTAAACATTTGAAACTAGTTCAACATCACAGTTAAGCGGATAGACCGCTGATCAGTCCCACACTCAGCTTTTCCCACGAGTTTGGATGTCAGCTGGCTGTCTGTCTCTGACAGCTCTGTTAACTTCAACACTTCCATATTTGGCTCTTGAGGTTACTCTGCCAATGAGTCCAGCTGGTCTGGGATCTGGTTAAAGGACCCTGATGTATTTTCAGCTCCTGACACCAACTGCTGCAGTTCACTGACAAAGAGATTGAAGTGCACTGAATGTTGAATTCAATCTTTCACAACAGTAATGGATTAGTACAGAAAACCTGAGTTTTCAGACAATGCTGTTCCGTTTGGAGTAGATTTTATATTGCCAAGTCTGACAACCTTCCATTAGCATCTGACATCAAGACTGACCATGATTTCCCAGTGCCTGACCTGTCCCACCTGTGCCAAGGTGAAACTTCCACAACACTCTACACTGATTTTAACTCTCCTGTTATCCTCAAATCTTCTAACATCTTTTATCCTTGGGGTCAATTTGACCCCAGCAATTTAAACCCCTAGAAAATGATTGTAATTAATATTGTTATCCAAGTTTCTGTGTCAGGTACTTTATGTCCCTTTGTTGACTGCCTAAATACCCCTTTCAATAAAACATAACACCCCCCCCCCACCCTTACACATGCAGAATACCTTTTACGCAACTATGGAAAAATGTGCAAATCAGCATAAAATCTCACTGATTGACCTAAAATTGGAAAGAAATATCTAATTGGTGTTTTAATGGATTTACATTGTGTAACATATGCTTCTTGCATGTTACATTAAATACATAATTTGAGGTTTAAATTGTTACTTTTCTAATAGCAAAATCTTGTAATATAGAATTTAATTGTCAGTAATGTTACCTGTATTTGATAGTTGTAAGTTGTACATATTTGTGTTATTTTCGTATTTTTATGATGATTATTTTATATTTTATATTTATTACTAAGCTACACAGTATCCATGGTAACAATGCAGTTATAAAGTCCATCACCGGGGGAACAAGTCAGACCAGGCTTGTACCCCCAGGTGAGTGGTTGACTGTTAAATGAAAACCTGTTAATATTAATGTATAGCCTATCAGAGAGAGAGACGGTAACTAAATTGACATCCAGAGTAATTATCTATGTGTACTAATTTATCTGTATCGGTAGTGTCTTTGTGTAATGTGTAATTTTTAAGAAGTCTTGGACTGTTGGCTCTATAATTTGTCAGTTAAGTTTATTTAGATTGGCTACAGAAATCATTCATTAGTATTGTAAGTTTCCTTTGTTTATGATTTTCTTTTATACTGAATAGTTTTACTGAGACCGGGCTTGTATCCCCCAGATCCCGAAGTGCTTGTATGCAATAAATCATCTGTGAATCGACATCGGAGCTGTTTGTGTCTCAGCGTTGGAGTTAACTACTGTGACTGTCAGCCGTTAGTCCATCAACATCACAAAACACAACGCAGAGACTATTGGCTGTTATCACTATCAGCAATATAAGAAATGTATTTGCTGTTTTATAAACTGTAATCAAGAGTAGATAGACCCTGTTACATAAGTACCCAAGTTCCACAGGGGATTTTCCATCGTACACCTGCATATTACAGGCATAGCTGGACTGTGCATGACATGCTGCCCATATTGTGATACCGTATCTATTGTCTGAAGGGACAGCGCCCATGAAATGCAACCAGACATTCATCCACAGTCACGTGGGGACCTGGATTGTAAAGAAAGGGTAATCACTGGACCCACTGAATGGACTCTAACTTTACATTTTTGTAAGGTAACATGTCCACTCTTGGAGGCTAAGAGAGAACAGAACCTGCTGGTGGTTGAGAGACAACAGGAGGATTAACCCCAAGGGTGTCATTCTCATCAGAAGAGGATGCCTCATAATCAGGGCCCTCCTCAACATTATCCTCAGTCTCAGACACATTCTCCTCTATGTCACTTTCACTGTAAAAGAGCTGTGACAAAACCTGGCAGAAAACCTTGGCTTAGAGGTAATTTTCAATTGAGAAAGAGCATAAAGACAGAGCACACAGAGCACCAAGAGACATGGTTTATAAGGCTGCTGTGCAAGCTTTTACGTGTTTGCCCAAACCCATGTTGTGGGAACTATCAGGGGTTCTCGCACTACTACAGGTATGGTTATGTTAGGTTAGGGCACTAAAGCAGAGGGAAGTTTTTTGAACATTATAAAATTGCATGTGATAGTGACCTTAATATCAGCCAAAACAACCTAAACAAATGTTTGTAAAATATCCATATTTCTTTTATGTTTTATACAGCTAAAACAGCCTGGGGTCAAATTGACCCCAAGGAACACCGATGCGTACAAAATGTGTACAGGACATTGAAAACATACCATGTTAATTTTATGTTTACTCAGTTGTCCCCATTAAATTAGGAAAAGTCATTAAATTTGAACCAAAAAAAATGATGTCTATCATTTATTTGAAGACGTTAAACATTGAATGGGGTCAAACTGACCCCAAGGATAATAGGAGGGTTAAGCTTTCATGTCTACAGTTTGTGAGTGAGCCATCAGGCAAAGAAATGTGATGATAATGAACCAAGGAGTGTGTATGTTAGAGTTATAGACAGCACTAGTGAGAAGCTAGGGCAGGCTAAAGGGCCAGATAGGTTCTATTTATACTATGGATGTCTGCATACACAGATGTGTATGTTTGTTGGCACACATCCTCAGGACATGGAGAGAAGATGAAATTTACACTCCAGCACGTGGCTGCGTTAAGTCTGTCCTAAATGGTTATGGACATATTATGCAGATGCTTTTTGTAATTGACTTGATCTTTAGATGGTTATCTTTTGTGCAGTAGCAAACATAAAATATAGGTTATTTTGGAGAGGAAGGGAGCGAGCAAGTGAGAAAGACAGCTGAGAGACAGAGCGAGAGAGACAGAGGCCTTTAGTTCCACAGTGGTGTGGTACAGTAGTATGTGCAAAGCTGGCAGTATCGGGACTGGTGGAGCTCGTTAAAAATACTGAGCTAGTTTATCTGTAACATTTATGTTCACTCCTGAATCCATCGGCCTCCAGACAAACTCATATTTACCTCCAGCTGCTGACAGAAATCTGAGAATCATTTCAGTGCATCTTAAAAATCTTAAAAATGTGTTTTGTTTCTTAAGTGGCTTATTTACCAAATTCCACTTTTGTGTGTACAGAAAATAACAATAAAATAAAACAAGATTAAATCAATACAAATATAAAATCTCTAGCTCATAGGAATTTCAAGCCCTGTATAATATATTCCTATTCATACTTACAGTATATGGTAGGGTTTAACTGTCAGTAACTTAACAGTGAGCTTACTAGATTAACATAGCTGTTATATTTTAAGACTCCTATGATCTGTCAGTATCATATTTATATCTCATGTCATTATCCACATTTATCATATAGTAACATGTTGTAGCTACTCAACGCTGAATTTAAGATATTTTTCTTAATATAATATTACAGGGACAACTGTCAGTCTGTGCGTCCTGTCCAGAGTCTCTCTAAATAATGGAGAATGTCTGAGTTGTCTGTCACAAGTGCATTGTCAAACTTGAACCGTGCAGGCAGAATATTCATAACACAGCCACATGAGGACTGACACACCCAGTGGCAGTGTGGACCAGAACAAACGTTTTTGGGGGTTTCCACCAGGTTACCAGAGTGAAAAAGGCCAGATAATGGAGAGAGCATACAGCCTAATTTTGTTACATGAAATTTCATGGCATTTTAGCCTCTCCATGCATGATGTTCTGGCGCCATCTAGGGAGGATCCATAGTTCTAACCTATTCACCATGACCATTAGAAGACATCTTGGACAGTACCATTGTAGGTGTCACCATGCAACCACACTATGAGCAGCCCAGTCAACAAGTCACCTGAAAGCCTTTTCATTGCCAGAGCTGAGCAAAAGGATAAACTCTTCTGTTGTATATGGTCAACAAGCCTGCCTGCTGCTTTTCTAACTAATATGATTTTGTTTAGTCTGGTAAGTGCAAAATACCACATACCAACTCAGTTGCATCCATTTGTGGAGATGAATAGAGGAGCTATTGATTCATTGTGTTTCATACTTTAATTAACTTTACCTTTACCCGTTTACCTTTGCAAAATGCGTCCTAATTAGCTCTTGTGGACTAGCTACTGTATGTTAACTCAAAAAAGTGAATTTGCCTGTTCAAACTTGATCACTGCAGACCACTCTGTAGAAGAAACTGGAGCCTGTGCCCCTGCTCACTATTTCTCACACTGACCATCAATGCAGTTACTCACAGTGAGTTCCAGCAGTCAGGACTTCCTAGCAAGTGATTAGTGGTCACAGACCACCGTCAGGTGAACTGAAACTGAGAGTGGGTAGACTGTTCCCAAGCTGTAGGTTGGGATTTTTAAAGTCAATGTGTGATGGGTTTTGTTTCGGTTGGTACAAACCTTAAACAACTCAAACTTAACATAGCTTATCTTGATATGGTCACTGGATCCATTCCAAAGCCACAGGATGTTTTGTCTTCAAACCACCAAATCGAAATGAAGCAGTGAAGATACATCCTAACTGCGTTTTTTTGTAGTGTAGCAAACTGGCTGTACTACTACACCAGGAAAAACATCCTAGGCGTGAAAAGAAAGTGAGGTTATCACCAAATCCGAAGCTGGCTGTACTTGTCTGTGATGATGCTCTCTGTGATGTCACTGTGTGAACCTGGCTGGGTCAGGTGTGCCTGTTGGTTGGATGATAACTTCTGAGCCATGGAGGTACAGCAGCAGTGCAGTAATGGTAGAGTTGTTGCTAACGGTAAGAGGATGGTGGTGTGTGACTGTTGTCAGTTTTCAGCCAGTGACAGTGCCAGAGCTGCCTGCAGTGCTGCCTCTTCATCAATGCTGTAGTCCTGGCAAAACGCAAAAACATAATAATAAACAATGCTGGTCACTGCAAACCACACAATGCAACCCTAATCTAACAAAAACATATAGACTTATAGACCATCCATTATTTAAGGAGGCTGATCCATAGGAAATTTGTATTTATGTGTGCAAAATAAATGTATGTACAAAAGGCCATGGACCATGTGAGCATTTTTTACTATAGTCCATGAAACCCAGATCCAAACCTTACACTTACATTAATCAAAATACACTCCCTGATTTTATTTGGGTCAAAATCCCAAGTTTCTTTGAGCATATCATTGAGGATCTTAAACTCATCCATGTTGTTCATCACTGGATACGTAAACACTGTGGGATAATGGGATCCTTTTCCCTTCTTGCACCTGTGGTAAACAATCCTTACTTCCCCCAACCTGCACAGACTCTGGATTTAGGGTCTGGTGGGAAGTGGGTTGACTCACATCAAAGATCTGTATGATGGAACAGTAATGAAATCATTCTCTCAGTTGACAACAGAGTATGGACTAGATAACAAAAACAAATTTTCTAATATTTGCAAATACACAGTTATATTAACTCGGTCCCTGACTATATAGACAAGGTAGAAATTGGTCTTTCAGAAGAAGTATTATGTAAATCCGCATCAATTCATAAAAAGTTACTGAGTTTCATGTTATAGCAAAATTGTCAACTGGCAGAAATCTACTAATACAAGCAGGTGCTCATGGGAATTAGACATTGTGAGTACAATAAGCCCCCTTCAAGAATGGCTACCTCATCATGGTGGAGGGGTTTGTGTGTCCCTGTGACCCTGGGAGCTGTGTTGTCGTGAGCAATAGCTCCTGGCTGGGTCTCTCTAGACAAGTTGGTCCCAAGAAGGAGCTGTAGCATCTTGCCTTGGTGCCGGGGCCCCCTTGTGGAGCCAGACATGGGAGGGAAGCTCGCTGGGGAGTGTCTGGTGGCACAGCCCGAAAGAAGTGCAGCCTGTGGGCCAACCACCCCCAGGGATAATCATTCAGGTCGGGTGCATTGCCAGCCGGGCGGTGGGCAAAGGCAGGGACCTAGGTGTGCTGACCCCTGGTGTCGCAGACTAGTACTAAGGACGTGGAACATCAACTCTCTGGCATGGAAGGAACCAGAGCTAGTGTGGGAGGTGGAGCGGTATGATCTAGATATAGTTGGGCTCACCTCTACGCATAGCACTGGGTCTGGACCCAAAACCCTGGAAATGGGCTGAACTCTCTCCTTTTCCGGAGTTGCCCAGGGTGGGTGGGTGTGGGAATACTCACAAGGCCCCGGCTGAGCGCCGCTATGTTGGAGTTCTCCCCAGTGACAAGAGGGTCGCCTCTATGCGACTACAAGTTGCTGAGAGGAAGGCTCTGACTGTTGTTTGTGCCTATGCACTAAACAGCAGTTCTAAGTATCAAGTCTTCTTGGAGTCTCTGGATGGGGTCCTGGAAAGGATACCGCTTAGGGACTCAATAGTTCTGCTGTGGGACTTCAATGCTTACGAGGGCAACGATGGAGAAACCTGAGGGAGGGTGATTGGGAGGAATGGCCTGCCCTATCTAAACCCAAGTAGTGCTTTGTTATTGGACTTCTGTGCTAGTCATGGATTGGCCATGACAAGCACCATGTTCGAGCATAGGGCGATTCATGTGTGTTCTTATGTACTTACTTATGGTGTACCAGAACACCTAAGACCAAAGATCAATGATTGACTTTGTGGTCAAATCATCATATCTGCGGCTGTATATCTTGGACACTCAGGTGAAGAGAGGAGCAGAGCTGTCAACTGATCGCCACCTGGTGGCGAGTTGGAACAGATGGTGGGGGAGGCTTCCGGACAGACCCGGTAAACCTAAACATGTAGTGAGCGTGACCTGGGAACGTCTAGCTGAGGGCCCTGTCTGCGAGGTCTTTAACTCCCATCTGCAGAAGAATTTCTCATGCATCCTGAGGGAGGTTGGGGACGTGGAATCTAATGCTGCATTCACATGGAATCAGGCAGACAGAAAACACCTTCTGGATGGCACAGGAAAAACAAACAAACAGTCCAACGGAATGGCAGGATGGTAAAACTAAACACACATGATGATATGTTGCTATGGTGATGGCGTAATGCTTACAAGGAATGGAATAAAATATATTAAATACAATTATTTCATGTATATTATCTTATGTAATTATTCTAGTAATGCATGTAGCTATGAAATGCAGCTTTCTCTTAGTATTCTATTGCAAACTTAAAACTAATGTTAAATTCCCTCCAAAATGTAAGGTCATTCATTCATTTACAACATGGATAGTGAAAGGAAAACTGCACTTGGTGTATCCCTTGTTTATGTTTGTCTGAAAAAGAGACATTTTTAGTTTCTCATTGTCCAGATCACCCATGTTTTCTCCTTGTGTGAGGGAGCTATGTAACATCCGGTTGTAAAATCCATCGCGGAGGAAAAATGTTAAAATATTTTAACTTTGGACAGCAATGCTGTCTACCGTTACCGTTGCTGGTATTCTTTGCCGGCCTAACCTAATTTTACTGTCCTGCTCTCGTCCATTAAAATGATATCCAGTTTGTCTCCCATGACACCCCCTGTCATGGGAGTTTGTCCATCCAGTCTACATGTGTTTTGTGGACTTGAAAAAGGCTTATGACTGTGTTCCCCTGGGAGCCCTGTGGGGGGTACTGCAGAGTGAGAGCTGTGTCCGTATTCTCTGCAAAAAGTCGAACACATTTTCAGTGGGTGTTAGGCTCCACCAGTAGTATCCCTCGCCACCAGTTCTGTTTGTGATTTTTATGGATAGGATCTCCGGAGAAGAGTGTCCGGTTTGGGGACCTCAGAATTGCTTCTCTGCTCTTTGCAGATGATGTAGTTCTGTTGGCTTCATTAGACCGTGACCTCCTGCATGCAGTGGGGTGGTTTTCAATCAAGAGTGAAGCTGTTGGGATGAGAGTTAGCACCTCCAAGTCTAAGGCCATGGTCCTCTGCCGGAAAACGGTGGATTGCTCCCTCTGGGTTGTGATTGGCAAAGGACAAAAAAGCAGGAAACAGAACCTCAGGGCTGTTCAGTGTTAGCCTGGCCATAAATCCGTGTATGCTGAAAAAGTAATTATCTTCAGAATGTAACAGTCTGTCAATTCTCTTCATTTGGTCTCACATAGAAATGCAGCAAAACTATTTATAGTGCTTTATTATATAAAGTTATCAATATCAAAATAATGTGTATGTTTAGACATTTAGTCTAACGTTATTTGTGTGACTATCTGCTTTGTGCAAGGCAGACAACTAGAGCCAAAGCGCGAGCGCAGAAAGACACAGCTAACATTACTGTCCTCACTGCCACCCTTACAAAACAGCTAATCGAGTATCCAGTTAACGAATGTAAACCCAGGGTATTACTACGAACCATGTGAACTCTTTAATCAAGCTATTGTCTAAATGTGGTTATTCACAGTAATCAGAGTAATCACAGTAATCATAAGGATTAACGTTACTTGAAAAGCAACCATTCATACAGCCAAGTACTGCATGTGTCTAGACCAGCACTAACTTTGACAGCTGGCTACGTTAACTAGCTTATTAACTTTGCAGATAAGCAAACACTAGATAGTTATTAGTAATTTCAGCTACTTAGCTTTCACTCACTCAGCCAAATATGAACACACACTCACTAGCTTGCTTGAACGCCTTATGCACTCCAGCGCAGGGTTTTCTGCCAGAACAGCTGTCAACAAGGCGAGACGCATTGCGCACATATCGCGGACCAAACAGAATAATTTAAGAGCAATTTAAGAGCCTATACTCATAGAATGGGGGTTAAAGGTACGTAACCAACGGTACGTACGCTCGCCTGTTCATCTCTGTTGCTGTCGAAGTGTTTTGGCCTGAGAATTGTTTGGACAGCATGAGAGCATGTGTCTCAGCGTGAGAGTTGGCAACACTGATCCTGACATAGGCCTACCTAAATAATACGTTCCGAAACAGCGTCGGGGCGATCATCATGTCAAGACGACTCATCTCGACTCAACCCCCCCTAATTTTTTTTAACGGATCTCCATGATTCACGTGGGTCACATTTTCAGGTCAGAAAATCCGGAATTTCGGATTAATCCGGAAAAATCACATCCCTAGTTGCTGCACCAAGTGAAAGAGTTCAAGTATCTCTGGGTCTTCTTCAGAAGTGAGGGTAAAATGGAGCATGAGATCGACAGGTGGATTGGTGTGGCGTCAGCTGTATTGCAGGCGCTGTAACGGACCGTTGAAGAGAGCTAAGCCGGAAGGCAAAGCTTTTGATTTACCAGTAAGTCTACGTTCCAACCGTCAACTATGGTCATGAGCTTTGGGTAGTGACCGAAAGAATGAGATCGCAAGTGGTTTCAAGTGGTTGAAATTAGGGCAGCTGTGCTCACACTTAGAGAAAGGGTAAGGAGCTCAGACATCCGGAGGGAGCTCAGAGTCTTTCGCATTGAAAGGAGCCAGTTGAGGTGGTTTGGACATCTGATCAGGATCCTCCTGGGCACCTCCATGAGGAGGTTTTCCAGGCACGTCCAACTGGTAGGAAACCCCGGGGTAGAAACAGAATGCGATAGTGTGATACTATCTGTAATGTTTCTATATTTTATTTGGACCATTGGCTCCATGATACTAACTAGCTCGCCGTTTGCAAATTACAGTATCAGCTAATGTTACAAAGCAACCAACGCCAGATCCATGCCACGTAGCTAAGTTACAGCTAGCTGGCAAACCTCAGCTTAGCTTAGGTTGCAGTTAGCCAGTTGGCCACCCCTGCCTTGCATCACTCTTGGCTAGTACAAAGCAATCGTTAGTTATACACTTTTGCTTTGTACCGTTGCCATCATACATAAGTTTGTATCATCTATCATGGATGACGTTAGCTGGTGAAGTAATTTAGCTTGCCAAATAAGGGGGGGGGGGGGTGCACCTGAGCAAAAATGAGCCCCTATTAACCACCCTCTCTGTGCATATTTTTTTTATGCTGGAATACTACCTGGCCCCTGTGGGATGATTTCATTAAACACATTTATTTAGGAATATGCAACATATAAGCCCAAAACTGGAATAATGAAGGTCTTAAAACTTTTACACTGGGCCCTTCTTCAAAACATGGCAACAGGATCAGGTGATAAAACAGGACCACCTACCTTCTCCCGGTTGCTAATCCAGCCTTGGCTTTCATTGGAACTACTATCTACAGAGGAAATAGTTCTTATGAAAACACACAGTGTGTTCTGTGGATTATTTACAGTAATGCCCATGCCGATTCTGGAAAGAGATGTTAGTGCTGAATTTTCTAAAATATAATATTTCAGTACTGTGAGCACCACAAATTAAATTCTATGCACCTTCATTGTATTGGGTAAAGGCAGAAATCTCAAAGACAGATATTTTCAAACCTGGATAAATAAAACCAAAAGTATCCAACTGGAGAGATACCACTCAAGAAGAAGTGAGAGAATATGTTTTCTTTTAGCATTGTTAAACTGTGATTACCTTTCAGTAGAAGTGACAAATAATGTTTAAAAAGACAAAAATCATGACGGCACTGGACTTACAACAAAGGTGTCATAAGAGAACTTGTGTCTGTGGAGTAGATGCTGGAGAAAGTTGGAGCTCTTATAGCTGGGGTCTCCCCACGGCATGGCTGAACACACCGGACACACCTGGAGATGCAAACACACAACTCATTTGGTCCTGCTCCTAATGGATCCATGCAAATCTGGGTCTTCAAAGTACAGGTAGTATCTATAAAGTATGCTGCTGGTTTAGTTCAAACGCACTTTCTTTCACACAGTCACAGGCTCGAACTGAACTGCAGCCACGGGCAGAATGAGTGGGATAAAGTGAAATGAGTAAGAAGATCAAGGTAGTTATCAGTCAACACACTAAACAATGGTAAGAGTGAATTACATTGTAATAGCCCATTTCAAACCAAACAGTGACAAGAGCAGGAACTGAACTGATTTTTCCACATTCCCTCTTTTTTCTCGTCACCTTTTAAAGTACATTTTAGGTCATGTATGCTTTTGTGAGAGAGCAGACAGTTGAAAGCAGTCAGGAAAAGAGGGGAGAGAGAGAGGGGAGCATGACACGCAACAAAGGTCCTTGGCCGGACTCAAAACAGGGCTTTTGCGATCATGTGGTCAGCACTTTAAACCTCTTCACCTTTTTTCAAATGATCTGGGAAGTCGGCTGCATAACTTGTTTAAATGTCAATAACATTAGATTACATTGTTAAAGTTCTTGAGAACCGGAGCACCTTGGTAGCCATATGGTTACAGCTCATCCCAACCACTATGTCGCCTGTTCAATTCCAGCTGAGAACCTTTGTTGCATGTCATACCCCCTCTCTCTCCTACTGTTTCCTGTCTGCCTCTTCACTGTCAACTGTCCAAAAAAAAAGTTCCTGAGAACCTCAGATGGTTCCTGAATTTTTTTAATGTTTATGCAGTAAAAAGTACTGCTTCTCAGACAGACGGGAAGAGGATCACCTGAGTTAGTCTACATAATCAAAACTAGTGTATTACAGAGTAGTCTCTTACCACTTTATTAGGGTCATTACGGTGGTTGTCCATACAGTGTTTCACCAGTTCCTGCTGGTCCAAGTTTCTGGCCCCACAGAATGGACACACAAATGTAGACCGGTTTGGAATATTGCTACATATGGGAGGACACACATACACAAACAGAAGATATGAATTACCAAAAGCTTACAGTAGCTAATTCAATCCTTTTAACTGGTCTTGGCATTTTATAGGTGCTGGCCTCTAATGACTCACAATGTACACATGTACAATTTATCACATATTTAATGATGTGTATATGAGTTTATTTCATTGTGACTAGTAGGTGCCTCTACTAAGGGGAGTCAGAATGTATATGGAATGGAATGTATACAGTCTGTTCTAGCTATAGGCAGCTCATAGAGTTATAGAGAGACAGCCCCGCTTCTTATAGATAAGATAATGAGCATCTACTCCTGCATTGAGCATTCAAATGTGAGCACCTTGTTATTTTAAACAAGAACAAACAATGATCATTTTGTTTAAATACAACAACATAGAGCTCCAGGGAGGCTTTGATAGCACCCCTATGGCTGGGAATCATGGGAGCTGTACTTGTTGAATGCAAAAAAAGAGATTTTGGCTGTTCTTGATTGTTTAGGCATTTCAGCATGGCTAGAGATTTAAAGAAATTAATCTGAAAATGCTATTGTGAACATACATTGTTTTTGCATGTAAACTGCATTTTTAAGATTCAGTCAGCTAAGCATGGACGAGGTCAGAGTGTGTGTACCTTGGTATAGGTTGGGAGGTGGGTACCACAGGGACAAACTTGGGACAGTTGGCTATCTGCTCCTGTACTTTAGAACAGGAAGCAATGTGGTACCTCATCTTTACCAGAGCCACCTGAGAACACACACACACACGCACACACAGTTATGATTGTATATTGATAACAACTATACAGCTCCGCTTGCAAGGTGTGAGTTCATTTAGTCACAACAGCTTAATTAGCGTTGCTTGCTGCCATCTTCATAGAGGATCTAACTGACTGAGATTGACAAGCTGTTCTGTCCATAAATCCACATCTCCAACAGTTTACATTACAATCATGATTTTAAATATCTGGCTAACCTGCAAGCTCAACAGACACATGTAAAACCATAAATTACAACTGATCAAACGTATTCAACCTTACAGTGTCTTTCCTTTTGTGAATTTGTTTTTGAAATGTTATGTTACTATTAGTTATTATTATAAGTTTATTTTATATAATGTATTATTATATTTAAGTGCTTTTGTTGTTAATTTGTTTTCTTGCACCTCGGGGCACCAAACATTTTTCACAGTAGATGTAAAATAAATAAATAATAAATTAGAGTAATAATGAGAGTATATCAGTTATACTAGACACTAACAATGGTCAATATCTACCTTCTTCCTACAGCCCCTGCAGGGTGCTTTGTATGAGGCCAGCTGCTTCTCCACACTGGAGGAGCGCTCCACTTTCTTGGGGTCAAAGGGCACACGACAGAGAGGGCAGAGGGGCGAGGTCACCTGAAGACATGGCTGCAGACACTCTCCACAGAACCTGTAACAGCAAACAGGAGTAAAGGTTACGTTCTTGCTCAAGGGAACTGCAGTGATGGTAATGACGGAGGGGCAAGCTCTGCTCCCTGTCTTTCCTGTCCCACATTTATTCTGCTGGTCCAGGGAGCCCCTCTCTAATCTTTAGGCCACCTCTGTCCCACAGTTACACTGATGCTCAACCAAAGTATGTAACAGAACCTCAAAGAGAGCTTGGTCATTGTGTTCTCTCAGCACGGGGTAGACGTGGACTGCGGGATTCATCTCTAGGTTACACTGCTGGAAATTTGTATCTGCATAATAAAGTTGTTGTTCCACACTCCTGGAGAATTTAATAAGAAACTAACAATTATTTCTATTATAAATTCATCTACCGATTATTATTCCACACAAACCAGTCAGTTTATGGAATCAAAAGTAATGACACATTTCCATCCCAAAGGTACCAGAGCCTAAACTGATGTCTTCAAATTGTTTTTCCAGTCTGACCAACAAACAAAAAAATCCAAAGACAAACCATTTTTAACTAAATTAAACAAAAGAAAAAAAGCAGAAAATCCTCACATTTGAGAAGCCGCTAGCAACAAATGTTTGGGGGGTTTTTTGCACTTAACAATAAATCAATTATCAAAATTATCATTGCTTTTCATGCAGTTGACTAATAGTTTGATGGTACTAGCATTTTGGTACTTAAAGATAATATAGGGTTATGTTATAAAAGGTATCAACTTTGTGCCTGCCATATCACTTTGTTGTGATACGCTGTCTGTTAAATACCACACTACCCATGAGCCTGAGCGGTGGGTTCTATGAAGAAGAAATTAGAATTCTACCATATTCAGGATTCTTCATTGTAGAAATCAGAAACAGCGCTGCACTACTGCTGCTCAATTTATTCAAATTGGCTTCAAAATGGTGAAGTGACTAAATGTCTCTCTGTAAGGAACACTGGGGTGACTGAAACTGAATGAAAAAGGTCTGTTCCAGGCAGATACATTCATTCAGCAAGATGACCGCCCACCTAGAGCCTGGTTCTGCTCGAGGTTTCTACCTGTTAAAAGGGAGTTTTTCCTTGCCACTGTCGCATAGTGCTTGCTCATGGTGGGAACTGTTGGGTCTCTGTAAATATAAAGAGTCGGTCTAGACTTGCTCTATTCGAAAAAGTGCCCTGAGATAACTTTGTTATGATATGGCGCTATATAAATAAAACTGAATTGAATTGAATATGGCAGATGAAAGCTTTAAGTGGAGACACTGAGAGTCACAGATATTTAACTCACAGTAGAGAGATGAGTCTGTCAATGGCCGACTGTTTCTTTGTACAGTTGTGTATGTATGTATTGGCCAGTGAAAAGCAAGCATTAGTTTCAGTGTTTCCCCAAGTTTCATTCAGCCTCATCAGCTGCAGAAAGTAAAAATAGCTGCATTTTTCCTTTAACTAGAAATAGAACTGAGGCTACCTGAGGTCTTGTCTGCTCGTCTTTGTTGTTCTTTTCAGCTCCAGACTGAGAAAGATTAGAAATACATCTCTCTGGCTAACCCCTCTCTAATTAGATATGAAGTAAGAAGCCTGTGATGGTAAGAGCTGATAATGTGACAATATCTTATCAGTTACACATTTCACAAGTCACCATTAACTTGACTGCAAATGGTCTAACATCACCTTAGTTTAAAGATGCCTGTTTCCCCCACAGCAACCCTTCATTCTGGTAGAAATCCTTATTAGGAAACAAGAAAGAATACAAAGTGGAGCTCTCAAACACAGCTCAAAGCAAAGGTACAAGCTTCCAGTGTTCTGTTTTTGGTATTGTAGCTAGATGTCATCAAAACTCTTATTTTTCTTACAACATGCAGCAGGACAAAATTCATTTTTAATCTAATGACTGACAGCTTGTTTTATTTTGCAGGATTTTGGCCTTGTTTTCTCCCAGTGCACTGCAGTCAGTTGGGGAGGCCTGTGGAGGGCTGCAGACAGGCAGGTGCTATCTATGTGTCACGTGATGTCACCTATCAGTGAGGAGCTTCCCACTGGTGTTCACACTACCAAGCCTAAGGCACCACTACTGGGAATCAAGCCTGAGTCCCTGCAGAGGTGGGTGGCAACGTAACTCCTGAAGTGCACTTACATATGTGCATTTGTGTCTTACTATTAAAAATACTATGTTTTCTGAACAATCAAAGCATAATAAAGGACTGACCTTTCCTTTCCAGCCCTCTCAATTAACTAGGCACAGAATGTTACAAACCTAGCTGAACTTTGACCTGTGACATAGTGAGACTGACCAGCGCTGTGTTTCCCCTGTGGCACACTGACACAGTCTTATCACACAGAAAAGCTGCAGTGATTGGTGCACCTGTGGAGAAACAGTGCTGAAAGATAATGTCCAAAGGAATGAAGAACAATGAATGTCTAAGCCATCTACAAGCTAAAACCATCTGAGAAAATGTGTAGCCCGACCAATACGGGATTTTTGAGGTTGATATTGATCACTGAAAGTTTCAAAAATTTGATAACAATATATTAGCCAGTATTCATGTTTTACATAAACACATAACATGAATAAGTTATGTATCTAATGGGACATTACACAGAGTAAAAACCTACTTGTCAGATTTACAGCATTTCTGTACTGTAAATTTGAGTTACATAATGGCCAACATATACACTGATAACAATGTCATCTAACAATATTCCGGGCTCTATTGTAAACCAATTAATTTGTTTGAAAGATACAAAAATGTTGATACATCTCATTTAAACTTGGACACATTTATCATTCAAAAACAGTTTAGCAAACCATTCATTTTATTTAATTTACTTTCCTTTATATATATATATATATATATATATATATATAGGTAGTAGAATGCACATATTTTTACATACTTCTTTTTTTATTGTCTATTTATTATAATTTCTCTATGCTTATGTATATTTCTGTTCTAGAATGAGGGCAACTGTAACGTGAAACCCAGTGATCAATTAAGTGTTTCTGATTCGTGGTACAAAAACAACTTCATTATTAGAAGATTTATGCCAAACCCCAAACAAGAGTCGCGTGGAGTTTATGAAACTTGACTTGCCTCATCAGTCTGAGGTGTATGACAACATCAGTGCCTGGTGAGGCAGATTGTGCATGAAAAAACAAACAGTAAAAGCCACATGAACTTTGCCAGGTCAGGGTTAGCTGTTACACACACATTTATATTCTATCAAACACAGCAGCTGGACAGTGAAAAGGCGATATGTCACTGTAACGGTCTGTGTGTCCACAAACAATAACACACATCCAGACAAGAAGTAGCTACTTTACGTGTGAGCACAGCTAGCGATGCTGACGGGTTTGTGGTAGACCTCCAGGCAGATGGGACAAGAGAACTGGCTCTCGATGCCTTCCGCCGGGGCTGCCAGCGAGCCCGAGCCGCTGCTGGTCTGCTGCTGCTGCTGCTGCTGCTGGCGGAGCTGAGTGCTCGCCGAGACAAAGCTCCGAAACATCGCCATCATGGAGCCGGAGAGGATCTGCAATTGTCGACAACAGCTCGCTGCCCGAGAGAGGAAGCTGTCCAACTGCTGTTAGCTAGTGCATTATCCGCACAGCAAGTTGAATATATGCCGTACAAACATGGTGGCTTTTCAATTTAGCTACTTAATAAAATAATCTACAACAAACCAAAGCATTCCTTTCCCCTGGCTGGAGGAGACATGCCGGAGAAGTAAACATTGGAAGCAGTGCTCGTTGGTGAGTGTCAGCGCGGTGCTACGAGGCTGACCTGGATAAAAACATGAATCTATAAAGTCAAGGAGGACATCTAATGCTAGATCCACTTGGTTGTCAGATTAGCGCTTCTGGAGAAACGCCAGTGAACGCTCGCGAACAGCACGAGAGGCTACAACAAAAGTCCTCCGCGCGCTTTGCTTTATGGAGCTTGAAGTCCTACTATTGATTTATTTACAGTATTACACATTTATGTAGAACTTCAATCCCAGAAGCCACCGTCGGAGGTGTAGAATGAGCGCGCCGAGCCGTGAAGTCCTGAATAAAAATGAACCTCGCGTTATCTCGATTAATTTAAAACGTCTTGTCAAGGAAATTGCTACCATATTGACAGTAGCCTACGAATTTACACAGAAATGTATCACAAACTAATCGGAACAAATGTGTGTTATTCATATGAATTGTTATTCATATAATACTACCAGAGGGAGGAAAAAATCATTCATAAGCACGAACATTTAAACTTTTCAACTTTTGTACATATATAACTATATAATCATTATTACAGTTAGTATTATTACCCCTTTATTTGGCTTTCTTTGTTCCTCTTTTTTGTGTATGATAACATGCCTACGTTCCTTTTTCTCTTAAAGTGGTATTTCAGTAATTTAGTAGGCCTATTGCACTGCCATAAAGTCAGGGGACTTGTTAAGAAAAATAAAAAATAAAAAAGACAAATCAATGCAGCAGAAGCCAACATAGCCTGGCTTTTAGTCCTAGTGTGGGTTTTACAATTCCCATAATGCAGCCAACTTAATAACATCTTTGGACAGACCTTCCCTGCATGGTAAATGCTCACATCTGTAAAACTCTACGCCCCCAGCTTGTAAGGCAGGCTTAAATTTGTTGTTTCCAAGTGGAGCCAAGATAACCTTGATGACATCACTATGACATCACTGACATCAGACTTTGGATCACTCCAAAGTGAGGCATCAATATTTTTTTCTTACCTAGATTTCGCAAAAGCTTCAAGGAATTGATAGGCTACTAAAACCTTGCCTGTGAAGCTTGTCTTAATTGAACATTTCTGACCAATCCTTAAAATATAGATGATCCAAAGATCCAGAGACTGGTAGGACTCATACATGAGTATGAGTATAAAATCCAGCAGGGCTGGGGTGAAGTGTCAGTTTTCATGTCTACATGAATGTGTATATGAGCATGTGATTGTATTAACATAGATACACCATCACTCCTTTTGAAGAAAGAAAGTCAGAAAGACGGAAATGAAGAATCAGCATACATGGAAGGAAAGATGGTAAAAGCAGTGGGGATGATGGTTTTATCGAATCAAAGAAGAGTAGGAGTGATAACAAAGAAGAGGGGAAATGATGGTATCTAGTCTCAAATAAAATGCACTGATTCACTGTCTTAGATATTATGTGGACAGAAGTGACTTCTGAGCCATAGAGAGATTCAGTTTAATTATGATTTAAGAGATATTTTGCAGAGAGGTTCAGGAGATAAATGTTATCTTTTATTTCATATAATTTCATTGACGGGATATGATTATTATTTTTACATAATCATCTTTGTAATTATTATTATTTTATCATGTTATCATATAGTACTTCTTATTTTAATATTCCAGGCTTGGATTTTTAATCCCGCCCGACACTCCGAACCAGTTGGGGGCGGTAAAGCACCTTTCTGTTGTTTGCCAACCGCCATTAAACATCAAGAAGAAGATTCTCTACGTCATCAAAAAGAGCCACGATTTACGCACATGATACCGTCTTGGCCAGGTTTCATACTGAAATAACGTTAGTAAAGTCAATATTTATCGGCATTATAGCGTGACATACAGCAGTGGGTGATATTTAAGAGAAACGCGAGCTGTATGTATCAAGTTTATCTTAATAAGAACCTCAGATTGACTGTTCTTTAAATTAAAAGTTAGAAAGAAGTCTTGCTGGGAGCTATTTTGTGGTCAACTATAACCAGCGATTAGATTGAGTTGTAGACAGCTGTCGTAGCCTGTTAGGCATCTTCCCAATGTGCCAGGTGGACGAAGACTACCATGATCAGCTGGAGCACACGGAGGTGCCCAGGTAGGTCATCACGAGACCACCGGCCGGCAGACCGACCCGGTTTTAGTTATTAGCTATGTTGTAAATGTACTGTCAAGTTGCATCTTTGAAATTAACCGCTATAAGTCACTCATCTCATGTAATCATCGGCGTAACCATGGAATAGACATTTTCTATATGAAAATGTGCACATTTAGAACATAGTTTTGAGGACTACATCGATCATTTGAACTCACATTTAAAGGAACAGTCTGATTTCTCTGAGATATAGTGGCTGCCCCTCCACTTCCTTTTGTTTTGGTCAGTTGCTAACTGTTGTTTTACAAGCTAAAACAAGCAACTCCTTCCAAACTTCTCCACCTGTGTCTCAATCTGCTCTCCATGTAACCACAATCATTCACACACAGGATGTGCTTTACCAAGCTACCTATTCAGCTGGATTCTTACACTTCCTATGTGCTCTACTAAAGTGCATTATAGCTCACATTCCACTTTCTCACCTGAGAGCCTGTCCCTGTCTGACCTCTGCTTCCAGCAGGCCTCTCATATCATTCTTTTACCTGAAGAACAATGACTGATGATCATTTGAATTTACTGTAATGTAATCCTGCTGTTTAGCTAGCTATATAGTAAGTGTATAAAGAACAGTGTACACTGTACAGTACGTAGGTAACGTTACTTCCTCCATCTGCTCACCTCCACTGACTATTAAAAAACCCCGTCAGATTAGCATCACAGCACAGAACGACTTAAGGAGATCTGAATCTGAACACTGATAGCAACAACAACATGCTAACGCTGTCGATCAAACAACCGCGAGTTGTGTGCGCTAGCATGGGAGCAACCAAGTGTACAATTGGAAGGGGTGTCACACACTTGTGTTTTCCTTAACAAACAAAAATAAACTGAAAATAAATAGGAAATGGCAAGAAACAGATCCGTTGACAGGGTTCATAAAAGGAGGACATATTTAAGATATTTTCTACTGTATATTGGGGGGGGGGGGCAGATTGGTAGTTTCTCAGTATTGGGGGGACGACCCCCAAAGAATGCGTGGTTACGCCCTAGCTTGAGACAGGTAAAAAGAGTGAAAACGGTGGATCTGTGAGTCGTATCAGTAGTGTGAAATATAATCACGTTTATTTAGTTTAATATGTCATTTGTGTTAATATGTTCTAGAAAAAGATTAACTTTATACCCTCTCCATTACTGTTGTAGTGCAGGAACTGTGGCATTCTAGTACACACGTAACCTCCACAGTATATTTAGACATATTTATCAGTATAAGTGACGGCACATAAATGTGTCATAAAATATTAAGCCATGCACCTGGGGATTTAACATGTCTTTTGTTTCTCCATGTATTAGTGTTTCCAAGAAATGTGTCAAATGCAAAGAGGCGATTGCAGCCGTGGTCATCAGAGCCGGAGATACATACTGCAGGTAAGACCTGCAGCAC
This sequence comes from Macquaria australasica, assembly GCA_005408345.1. Classification (NCBI taxonomy): domain Eukaryota; kingdom Metazoa; phylum Chordata; class Actinopteri; order Centrarchiformes; family Percichthyidae; genus Macquaria; species Macquaria australasica. The sequence goes on along the minus strand of SEMN01000204.1, from coordinate 110,208 downwards.
TGTTTAACTGCAATCTACTGTACCACTGTTAGATAATCTTATACCACACAGACTGATGTTTATTTGTGGTGATTGAACACAATGAGTTTTGGAGACTGCAAGGTAACCAGCAGCAAGCAGCCCAACACACTGAGCGACAGTTGATCACTCTTTGGTTATGCTCCATTTGACCAAAATGTCTGTTTTCTCCAATCATAACAAAAACAGCTAAAATAAGAATATTCCAAATGTTACACACTAAAAAGATCTTGTTTGTCAAACACACGATGCACTGTAATTGCATATCACATTCTGCTTGAAATGCACACTGCATGCCTGTCAACTCTCAAACAAAAGCCTGGTAATTGAAATAGCTCTCTCAAACAACCGGTCGAGGCAGATGACCGCCCACCTTGAGCCTGGTTCTGCTCGAGGTTTCTACCTGTTAAAAGGGAGTTTTTCCTTGCCACTGTCACATAGTGCTTGCTCATGGTGGGAACTGTTGGGTCTCTGTAAATATAAAGAGTCGGTCTAGACCTGCTCTATTCGAAAAAGTGCCCTGAGATAACTTTGTTATGATATGGCGCTATATAAATAAAACTGAATTGAATTGAATTGAAATAATAGCTGTAATTACCTGTACTATAATGGCTCACATAAATTCTGCACAATGTTCCACAGCACCAGTTCCATCAGTATAACAACAGAGTCATGTTCACTAATTATTGCCAACCACCTGTACTTTTACATTTTTATGGATTAAATGGGAAATGAAAATAGTGTTTCAGCAGCAGCAGAGTGGCGAGTGTGACAACAGCAAACTAAAAAGGAACAGATCATAAAAGAGACAAATATCAGAGGGGAAATTCGGAATAGTGGCCTGTCTCTAATATAAGCCTGTTACTCTGCAGTTGAGGTAAATAAATAAAGGCCACTTGAGAATTTATAGTCTAACTATAGTTTATAGTTTTAGGGCTGTGAATGGGTGTGTGGGAGCATCATTTTCAACTCAAAGGTCTTGTTAGAATTTAAGGGGAGCATTTCAGTTTCAGTTTTTCAGTTTTATTTATATAGCGCCATATCATAACAAAGTTATCTCAGGGCACTTTTTCGAATAGAGCAAGTCTAGACCGACTCTTTATATTTACAGAGACCCAACAGTTCCCACCATGAGCAAGCACTATGCGACAGTGGCAAGGAAAAACTCCCTTTTAACAGGTAGAAACCTTGAGCAGAACCAGGCTCAAGGGAGGGGGGGGGAGCGGGAGAGAGAGAGCAGGAGGAAAGAGAGCATACAGCAGCACAATACAGTTCCACATAGGGATGTAAGGCAATAGATATGGTAATGGCATTGATGTTAACACCAACAGAAACAACACTAAGAGCAACACTATAATAGCAATACTAATAACAAGAGCAACAACAGTAATAGCAGGAGCACGGGGCAGCAGGCGGCAGCAACCACAGACCCAGACTCTACAGCTCCAGAGGCAGAAATACCTGCAGAAAGCAACAGAAGGGGAGAGAGAGAGAGAGAGAGAGGAGAGAAAGCACACAACTACGGGAAGAAGTTGCTGTGTTGTTCGAGCTGGAGGTGTTGCCAGAGGAGATGATGTTATAATGTTTACTGTGTTTTACTGACTTTGTTCAACTCATTTCTCAACATCTCTGTCTGTGTTAGGAGCTGTTTCAAGGAATACTTCATTCATAAGTTCAGAGCCATGCTGGGCAAAAACAGGATAATTTTCCCTGGAGAGAAGGTAAGCTGTGCGCTTTATTAGTACACTTTCTACACTGTACACTACAAAATTCATTTTACTGCAATTCATTTTCTGAATTTGTTATACACACAGAATAATTTGCATAAACTAAAAAGATGTGAGGCATATATTTGCAACAGCTCCATCTCTGTGGGTGTCTTCTGGTTGTAGGTGCTGCTGGCTGTATCCGGAGGTCCTTCTTCCTGCTCAATGCTCAGTCAAGTCCAAGAGGTTTACCTGTTTGTCTCTCTGTAGAAAAGCTTCTTTTAACAGAAGATCAATGTTTTGGTAAATGTTTGACTCTGGTGCTGCATACTTTGACTGCACATGCGTCTTGTTGAATGGAAGCTGTGTCCATGCTAACACTTGTGTATATGCTATGCTGACTGAGAGCAGGCCACCATTATTATTTGTAAAGCTGTTAGTAGCTTTGCCCTGCTTTCTTCAGGTCTCAAGGATGGCGAGGTCAGTCAGTCAGTCTGTCTGTCTGTCTGTCTGTCAGTTTGTATGTCAAACACTTGAGAGCAAGATGAACAACAGGCCAGATTACCATACCATCATTCTTTCTAGTGATTTTGGTGAACTCCTGACCTCTCATGTAAGGCTACAATCAGGACAAACTCTATCCTTGGCCAACTCATTGGTCTATGGTGTATGGATACTGTTGGTCCCGAAAGGATGAATCCTTTTGACTTTAATGACCCCATGACCTTTCCTCTAGCACTAGAGCAGCACAATCACCAGTTTGTTGTTTGTTCCGTCGAACACTTTCCTGTTTTTGGGCTGTAATGAAATTATCTGCCTGTATGGTCCACTAGGCAGGGGTTTTTAATCATAGTTCTTGTAGATTCATGAATATTCACATTAACATTTTTGAAATATACTTAATAAGTAAAATACATCTAAAAACACCCCAAAACCCATGCAGACTTCCAATAAACATGCTGTTGGTGTTGTCTCTCTCTTGATCCATTTTGCTATTGGTTTGTGTGTGTTATGTTACTGCCTCTGTATTTCCAGTTCAGCCACAATGAGATCTGAGAGGAAAATTCTAAAAGATCAGTGTCTTTTGTCAGCAGGGGAGTATCTTTAACACTGAAATGTCAGCATGCAGCACTAGAGCCAATGACCCATTGTATGTGGATAAATGGATCATTTTCACTAATGGGCCAAACTAGCAAAAACCTGGCCCTGTTCCCCTAACATTAAGTGATCTAATAGATGATGACATGCTACTTAAAATTCCAATCTAGATTCTGTACAAACCTGTAGATCCAATATAACCTTGTTTTTGTTTTAATATTATTCATGCAACTGAAAACCTTTTCATCCTCCCAGGGTCTGAGTCAGAATGCTCACAAGAAGTTGAGATTCTTACCTGGCATTGTCTACATTGATGGTAAATTAAGAGTATCCCTATTTAACTGAGTGTAATAATTTCCATGTATGTGTGAAGGAAAAAACATTTGACCCTGATGGTGTGTCTTTGTTCCCAGAGGGTGGTGCTGTAGGTCAGTCAGTGGAAGAGAGACGGAGGACAGTGGCCGAGCTGCAGGCTGTGCTCAAGGCTACTGCTTTTCCCTTCCACATCGTGCCTCTGGAACAGGTCAGTGTGGACACAGGAGGGGGCTGCTAAACCTGGGCGGTCTGTTACACCACTTAACATGAAATTCAGTCTGAAGCCCCTTTCAAACATGCACTTTGTTACCTGAATTTGACAACAGTTTTACATGTCAGTCTCAAGTCACTACATGATATATACATTCTGATGAGGTTGAACCTGTAACACTGATTAAATGTATTACTAGATGTGTCCCCCACCCTCCTCTCAGGTTCTGGACCTTCCCAGTTCAGTTGTGGTGGCGGCCCCGACACCTTCAGAGCGACCAGCCAGCGCCTACAAAGCAGCTGTGGATCACTTCATTCAGCTTGACAGCAGCAGCTGTTTGACATCACAAAAACAGGAAACATCACTGCCTGATGCTCAGGGGTCCCACACACAGTTACTGCAGCAGCTGATTGGCTCAGCTAAGACCCTGACGGCCAGAGAAGGCCTGCTAAACACACTAAGGTCAGGCTCATTGCTCCTACAGTACCTGACTCCTGGTTCTTCTGTGTTTAGTTTAATCACAGCTCTTCATCTGGGATAATACACCACTCTCTTCTCCTGTATTTTGACATGTGTGATGAAACAGTTCAAGATGAAACATCAAGATGACTCTCATTCATAGTGTACTTACTGTACTTGAGGTGGTGTGTTTTTCCCATTGGAACAGTGTTGGCTCCTTCCTGAAAGGAAACCAAGTGTATTGGAGGAGGCCAAGAGAGACCAGTGTAGTATAGTAGTAGGATAATAAAAATTTGGCATTTGCCTTACCTATGAGGATTGTGACGTTGATTAAAACACAAAATCATGTTGAGAACGTGCCGACTGTATTTTTCAATTTCACACTGTGTGTTCTCCTCAAAGGCAGCATCTGCTGGTGCACACAGCTCGCACTGAAGGCTACAGTAAACTGATGCTGGGAGACAGCTGCACCAGACTGGCTGTTAAACTGCTCACCAGTATATCACTGGGCAGAGGAGCCCAGCTGGCTGAAGACACGGTGCGTATGTGTTGGTGTAGGTGATGAGAGGAACAACACTGCGTTTACTGTAAAGCAGGGGAAGCAAGAAAAACAAGTCACATCAGCTACAGACACAGACTGCTTTCTGTCCCTTTGCTTTTTCTTTAGGGTGTATCAGCTGATATTAGACGTGTGATGAAAGACTGTTTCTCTATGGAGCACATAATGTTGATATTGTATTTGTGTGTGTGTTTGTGTTAACAGGGTTTCTCAGACTCCAGGTATGGTGACATAATATTAGTGAGGCCAATGAGGGACTACTCAGCTAAAGAAATAGCTTACTACAACCGTATGTTCAGCGTGCCCTCTGTTTTCATACCAAGCCTGGACACTAAGGTAAGACCAACCAACTGTAGTGCAAAGAGAGACATTATGACAGCAAGGAAGGGAACTGTTTGTAGTTTGCTTACAGGCTGTATCACTAATGGGTTTTACAACATGAAGCGTTAATTAATGACCGCAGTGAGCAAGAGGGACGCTCATCCCCGCTCATACATTTTCTCATCAGTTTCGTCATTTAATATAATTTGATGCCGAATTCTGCTGCCTGTTTTCTAATATCAGACAGTACATTGAATGACAGGACGTTAAGTTGGGACTCTCTTGCTCACATGCTGTATGTAAGGAGAGACTGTTGGTCAGATTATTACCGTGGTTGTACGAAGGTTTTTAAACCTCTTCTGGTCTAGTCGCAGCGCAAAGGGAAAATAGTTTTTATAGACTGATCTGATCTGAGAAGAATCTCCTCAACAACTTCAAATTGGCTCTTTCACTGTGTTTCATGATATATTAAACTGATTTTATTTTCTCTGTGCAGAAGAGCTGAAGATTGACATAATACATTTATTACAGTGATCTTAGAAGTTGGTAACATTCCAAGACTTGCTCTCTCTCTCTCTCTCTCTCTCTCTCTCTCTCTCTCTCTCTCTCTCTCTCTCTCTCTCTCTCTCTCTCTCTCTCTCTCATATATATTGTGGATCAGGTCCCAGGGGAAGTCAGTCCGTGGAAGTAGTGTGGTGATAGTGATGATTAACCCTAGGAAACTCCCTGTGTGCTGTCTGAGCCACCTTGATGATGGCCTCTGCCACCCTCTCTCCCTTGTGGCACAGGTCATTTGTTCCAGTGTGGATGATGATGTTGTCAGGGTCACCCAGGTGGTCATGACAGAGGAGCTGGAGGGCTTTGTCAGTGTGAGGACACCAGAACTTCCCCACTCTGTGACGAGGGAACTCTTTCTGTGATCCAGGAATTTGCCATTGGAGTCAATGAGGATTGCAGTTTTAGGGTGCTGGCGATGGAGTGGTCTCTGTTCCTCTGTGACTGGCTCTACTCTGGCTGGGCAAGGGGCTGTGTGTGAGGCTGGAGGGGCAGTGTTGTTCTTTGGAGGTCTGGATGGTCTGGTTTATGATGCTGCCTGGGTGTTGGGGCCAGTCTGTTGGGGTTCTGGCCTATGGTGCTGCTTGGGTGCTGGGGCCAGACTGTGGGGGGCTGGCCTGTGGCGCTGCCTGGCTGCTGGGGCCAGTCTGTGAGCCCAGTTTCTCCTCCAGATTGACAAGAAGTGTGTCTCTCTGCTCCATCTCCTTTCTCATCTGACATAATTCATGTCTGAGAGTTTCATTTGTTCTATGAAGCTCATTCATATTTTCTTCCAACAACAGTATTGGTTTCTTCTTTAAACAGTTCAATTTCATCTTTCAGTTGTTGAAAAATGAAATGAATGAAACGAAATCTCTCTCTCTCTCTCTCTCTCTCTCTCTCTCTCACCTGTTGAAATGTTTCAGGTCAGACCTAGTCAGATTGCCATTGTGACATTTCTGTGACTGGTGTTTATTCATCAGATTAATGTAAAGGGTTGCATGTCTGAAAAGCTCTTTAAATGCATCTTGCAGGAATGATGACTCCCCATTTCCTCACTGCTGATTGGTCAGGATCCAGTTCTTTCATATATTTTGATCTCTAATCCTGAACAAACCCATCCTTGCAGGGTTGGCCTGCAGCATTAAGTACCATGGCAACAGTATGACTTTGAGCAGTGTGAGGCCTAAAAGCCAGGGTTAAGCCCAAAGTTAACTGGTTATCTCTCTGTGAGACACTCAGCTCTAAGCAGTTGTTTTAAAAAAACATCAGCGTGAGCTGGAAGGAAATGTATTTGGCGGTACCAGTGGGCACTACAGTATACTGCTGATTTATTGAATCCCTTTGAGTTTGTGTAGTCCTACAGACATAAATATGTCCCTGTTATTGCATGAACGATTTTATTGTGAGTCCATAAACTTGTCAACATGTGTACATCCCCAGACTGTTCCGTTCAGTGTGTTCCAAACATGTGTGCTTGTGTCTGTCCCATAGACAACAGACAAGGCCAGTATCCAGCGTCTGACAGAGAGCTTTGTCACCAAACTGCAGGCAGACTTTCCCTCGACTGTCAGCACCATCTACAGGTCAGTGGGAAACTACAAACAGCATGCAGATAATAAACATGGCTTCTGCACAGAGTACTTCATGTTTGGGGTTTGACACGTAATCATTGGATAATGGATGCTGGACATTTTGTACTATCCCTGCTTTTTAGATACAGTCAATCTAGCATTTTCTGCACACACAAACCAGCTTTGAAAACGCGTCATGAGGTGATTAAACCCGACTGTGTGTCCTGTAGGACCAGTGAGAAGCTCCAGACAGCGTGTAAGAGCTCCACCACAGCTGACCACTGTGACAGATGTCTGCTCTGTGTGTGCGCCCTGGACACTGCTGCAGGTGAGTGTTGTATGGAGCGGTAGCTCATAGACTGGTAGAAGAAGAAGCATATATACATGCAGGGCCTTTTGAAGTTGAATTAACTTTACTGCCATTACAGTAAACATTGTCAAGAGCTTCACTTGGTGAGCTCATAGTGCAGGACAGACAGGACACCATTCATCACAGCAATAATCAAAAAAACCATCATATAACTAAAACGTATTAAAATACACAAAATACCATTAATATAAAAGATTAGCTAAAAACAACATTTACCTGTAAGTGCCAATGCTTTACCTTTCAAGAGTGGAATAGCCTCAGGAAGTGTTTTCCATGAGCCCGGGTCAGTCTGCTTCAGCCTCACAGCGTGGGAGAGCTGAGCCACACCGATGTCGTCCTGCTTGGTAGCGCCCAACCCATGACGGTCTCTTCCCCTTAGCTGTATACTCGATTGCTCTGTGGTCAGCTTTCAGTACTTTTAGTAGCTTCAGCCTGAGTTTAGTTTCACTCCTGTGGCCCTGTCTGTACTTCCAGCTATTAGCCCCATTATCATCATTACTTGTCGCTTTAGCTATTTTCTCTGATGCATTTGTTTCTGCAGTAGTCAAACCAAACTGTTAGCCAAAGGTAGCACATTTTCCACAATTGATGTTTAAACTGGATCATAGCTTCCATTGAAATTATTTTTAGATTTTGCAAACATTGCTGTTCTATTTAAGGTTAGTAGGTGACCTCTCTCTCCCGCTCCCCCCCTCCCTCTTCAACCCAACCGGTCAAGGCAGATGACCGCCCACCTAGAGCCTGGTTCTGCTCGAGGTTTCTACCTGTTAAAAGGGAGTTTTTCCTTGCCACTGTCGCATAGTGCTTGCTCATGGTGGGAACTGTTGGGTCTCTGTAAATATAAAGAGTCGGTCTAGACTTGCTCTACTCGAAAAAGTGCCCTGAGATAACTTTATGATATGGCACTATATAAATAAAACTAAATTGAATGGTAATTTCCATCCTTCCCCTTTCCTGAAGTCTATGATCATGTCTTTGGTGTTTGGTTAGGATCACGTATGTACATGTATGTACAGTAACCATTTGAACAACTTTTGTTCAACTTTCAAATTGTTTTTTCAGTGTTATGTGAATAACCTGCCTGCCCTTATTTCATTTGGCAGATCCAATAACATCCATGGTATCACAGAAAACAATTAAAACTCGTATCAGACCTCTACAGAGTACTCACTCAACCTTACACCACAATTTTCACCTCCCAAATCCTCCCATAAGGCCATTACCTATTGGTCACTCAACAGGATCCAGACATGTCAGAGTAATGGTCCTGAAGAGCCTGCAACTGATCTGAGCAAAAGATTCAGGGAGACTGAGCAGGTGTGCACAGACGCCTGCATCACTCATGTACAGAGAAAAGACTGTTAATACAGAAAAAGTAATATGAGCATTTTTTTACCCCACATGAAAGAAGTCTTTAATGAGTTTGTATTTCTCCCTTTTTTCTTCCTCTCCCCTTTTTCCCCCCCCAGATAATGCTTCAGCCTTCAAGGCCACACTGATCTCAGAGCAGCTGTCCCAGACTAAATCTCCAGAAGCTACCAGTGCTGAGATCCCAAGACAAAGCTCAGGTACAGTATACTCTCAATCATTGAATACATTTCACCTCCACTCATGCCTTCTATACTTCTTGTAGCCTCTATGGTATGTTCATTTTAACTTTGATGAGTGTGTTCATTTGGAGTCCTTTTCCAACAAGATATGGAGAAGGTTCAGAGATATGAGCAAATGTCATCAGCAGGGTAATCCAAGCTTCTTTTGAGGCCTAGCTTCTCAGTTACAAGATGTAATTTGAGGTAGATACTTGTGTTGTATTTCAGCGCTGTGTTTATAATGGCAGTTAAAGAGTATATGGCACGAGGCGGAAACCTTCTGCAGTTGAGGTCACATAAGATAAGATAAGCCTTTATTGTCCCACAGCGGGGAAATTTTTAGCGTTACAGCAGCCAGCAAAAATGTCATATATAGAAAATACAATAAAAATAAATAGAAAAATAGTCCTGCACACAGTATAGACAGAAATAAATAATAGTGACTGAGTGCAGTTGTAAGTATGAACAAATAGATAAGATAAAAATATTGCACATATATAATATACATGTACATGAAAATATTTCACAGCAACATATGAAGTAGATAACATCATGAATACAATATATGTATGAAGATAATGCACAGCAGCAGATGAAGTATAGTAGATTATATATAATGATTATAATACATATATATATATATGTATGTGTATATGTATATATGTATGTATGTATGTGTGTGTATATATATATATATATATATATATATATAATATGTGTGTGTGTGTGTGTATATGATTATAATCATGATGCCACAGCACTTTTCGGTGTGTGTGGAATCCTGCAGAGGGAAAATATAATGTACAGCAGGCAGAACAGTACATGTCCACCCCTTGAGTTTCTACTCTCAGTTCTTAGGCGTTAATAAAATCTGTTTCTTGTGTTTCCTTTGAAGCTCCAGTAGAGCCCGGACAGTGCTGTTCCTCTGGAGGAGAGGATTGTGGGACAGCAGCCAGTGGTGGAAGCTGCTGTTCTTCTGCCAAGTAAGTGTTCAGTGATTTATTTCTCTTAATTTGGGCAGTGATTAATCTCATGATGTCATCTAATCAGGGACTCATACTAACACTTAACATGCAAAGTGATGTCAACAAGGAAATTCCAAACACATCGTTCTAAATGGTTCTCAGGATCTTGGCCATCACTCTGTCTTTATTTATACAGTTTCCCTCTCGTAGATCCGTGGAGAAAGTTACAGTACTCATCTCTGCATGTTGTATGAGAAGGTGTTGGTCTTATTTATCTTTTAAGCCTCATCAATATCTCATCTTTGCCTCTGGCCACTTCTTAGCTCTAGCTAGCTGCTCTGTGAGGCTGTACTTAGGCACAGCAGTGCTTTGAGCTACATGCTAACATGCTATCTCTGACATGCTAACATGCTGAGGTTTAGCAGCATGATGTTTAGCATGTTCACAAACAGCGTGTTAGCATGCTAACATTAGCTAATTAGCAGTAAACACAAAGTACAGCTGAGGCTGATGGGGATGTCTGTGGTTTTGGAGCTTCATTCCTGCTCTGTTTTTGTCTGCTCTCTTTCCGTCATTTAATTGTGTATTTTGGGTGTAAACCAGGTTTAAACTTCCATGTTGGAACTTACCCTGCTTAAATTACTGAACTATCTACTTACTACTACTATCTGCTTTATGTCATCCCTTTCAGAGTCTACCTTTGTGGCCGTCACTGAGTTCTCTGTGTTATCTTACAGGGTCCCGGAGACAACCAGTCTGAAGAGCCTGTTGTGTTACAGCTGTCAGCTGACCATCAAAGACATGGTGAGTGAAAACCCCTATGCAGGAACATAATGAATGGATGTCATGATTTCCACATATAAGCATTTGTCTGCTCCTGTCTTCTGCTTTACTCCTCCTGCTATTGATCTTTCTCATCTGTCCTGTTCTCGTGGCCTGTCCCTTTTTTCTTGATCTGTTTTCCTTGCAGTCGTCAGTGGAACATCTCCCACAGTACATCCTGTCAGAGGCTCAGCGGAGGCGAAGGAGGTGACCAGAACAGTTGTTTCTTTTAAAAGACCATAACTGCTGATCAGTTATAAAGCCTGAATATTTTATGCATTTTCAGACCTTTTCTGGTCATGTCAGCCCAGTATGAGTACCTGGACTCTGTGCCAAACAAACTGTTGTATTGGAACAACCGAATCAACATTATAACATCAATTTTTTCTGATTGTCCTCTGATGCCAAAATGCCTTGGCAAATATAATTGAGCAGATCCATACAGCTCCACCATTACAGCTATTTAATAACTGGAAAAGTCAATGAGGGAAAATTCATTAAACTTTTTTTAATGAGACAGTCATTTCAAAAACTATAGCTGTTACATTGACAATGTCATTTCACTATTGATTCATTTATTATTTTAAACCATATAGATGCATATACAGTATATACACAAAACTTAAAAATAAAAGTAAAAGCAGAGACTCAAATAACAGACAATCAGAAGGATAGAAATATCACAGTGCTGTCATATTTTGACCTGTGTTGTGTTCTGTAGGTCTCAGATGAGAGAGGAGATCAGCGAGTTCCTGCTGGAGGATTCTGATGAAGGCGATTAGAGGATGAAACTGAATATTCACCTCCAGCAGTCCAGCATGCAGAGAGTAAGATGTGGGATGCAACATGGACAGGTCACCACTACATTATAGGGCTAAGCAAGACGTTCAGCCTGACAACAGCCCTGCACTGGTGTGGGTGTGTTGTACCGGTGAGACATGAAATATATCCAGGATGTCCAGTTTGAGTAACGGATCCATGAGTTTGAAGATTTATCAGACACTGAAACACTGAACAGAGGTTTCTAATACTCTCACACAGCATTTTACAACTCACAGCGGCAACTCTTTTATCTTTTGTCATGTCAATCACAAGGTCAACAGTAGAAATACAGCTTTCACATTAGAAAGTAATCCACCAGGAATCTGTACCCGCATGTATTTGATTGGTCACCACAGCACGTTGTTGCATGACTCCACGTTGCAGTGCAGCACAAGTTGAGCCTCTGGTAAGAGATCAGTTTGACACGGAGATTTTGTATTTGTTATTGCTGTTATAATAAAAGTTTGAAGATTTATTTAAAGCTGCTTTCAAGCCATTAAAATGCATTCTTTCTGTGCTGTTGACTCATTAAAAACAATCTGTCACATCAGTCAGTCCCTGTTATCAATGTAACCCCTTAATGCAGAGGACAGCAGTGAGCTTATTCTCTGCAGTGCTGTGTACCATGCCATGTTTCATGCCTCCAAGAAGACCAAAAAAATAACACTTATGTATTGAGACACACCTTACTGTGTGTTGTGCAAATCCAATAGGTTTTGGATGCATTGTGGATGTAGACGGCAGTAGAGGAGTTATGGCCACCAGTTCATCGTCATTATAGCTGCTTTTAGTTGTACAGCTATTGCTTCTTAATGGAGTTGTATTCAATTCAATTCAGTTTTATTTATATAGCGCCATATCATAACAAAGTTATCTCAGGGCACTTTTTCGAATAGAGCAGGTCTAGACCGACTCTTTATATTTACAGAGACCCAACAGTTCCCACCATGTGCAAGCACTATGCGACAGTGGCAAGGAAAAACTCCCTTTTAACAGGTAGAAACCTCGAGCAGAACCAGGCTCTAGGTGGGCGGTCATCTGCCTCGACCGGTTGGGTTGAAGGCGGGGGGGGAGCAGGAGGAAAGAAAACATACAGCAGCACAATACAGTTCCACATAGGGATGTAAAGCAATAGCTGTGGTAATGGCATTGATGTTAACACCAACAGAAACAACACTAAGAGCAACATTATAATAGCAATACAAATAAGAGCAACAACAGTAACAGCAGCAGCGGGTGCAGAGCAGGAGCACGGGGGCAGCAGGTGGCAGCAACCACAGACCCAGACCCAACAGCTCCGGAGGCAGAAATACCTGCAGAAAGCAACAGAAGGGGGGAGAGAGAGAGAGAGAGAGTGGAGAGAAAGCACACAACTACGGGAAGAAGTTGAATTAATAACAAGCATTGATGGGATATGAGGGCTTACAGATGGAGAGGAAGAGGAGGAGAAAGGAGCTCAGTGCATCATAGGAAGTCCCCCGGCAGTCTAGGCCTATAGCAGCATAACTAAGGGGTGGCTCAGGGGTCACCTGTGTCAGCCCTACTATAAGCTTTATCAAAGAGGAAAGTCTTAAGCCTACTCTTAAATGTGAGGAGGTTGTCCGCCTCCCGTACACAAACTGGGATCTGGTTCCATAGGAGAGGAGCTTGATAGCTGAAGGCTCTGGCTCCCATTCTACTTTTAGAGACTCTAGGAACCACAAGGAACCCTGCATTCTGGGAGCGCATTGCTCTAGTGGGGTAATAGGGTACTATGAGCTCTTTAAGATATGATGATGCCTGACCATTTAGGGCTTTGAAGGTGAGGAGAAGGATTTTAAATTCTATTCTGGATTTTACAGGGAGCCAGTGTAGAGAAGCTAATATTGGAGAAATATGATCTCTTTTTCTGGTTCTTGTCAGTAAACGTGCCGCAGCATTCTGAATCAGCTGGAGAGTCTTAAGGGACTTATTGTCACGAACTTTGACACAGGACCGGCGGACTCAAATGCACGACTCATGAGACCAAGGCTTTTAAGTTTCACAGCAGTTTTACTGAGGTGTTCCAATAAACAAACAAAAAGCGCTCACAACGAGGATAATCAAAGTACAACAAAAACACTCACGAAGAGGATAATCCAAATACAACAAAAAACTCTCACGAAGAGGATAATCCAAATACAACAAAAAACTCTCACGAAGAGGATAATCAAAAGTACAACAAAAAACACTCACGAAGAGGATAATCAAAAGTACAACAAAAACACTCACGAAGAGGATAATCAAAAGTACAACAAAAACACTCACGAAGAGGATCGATAAACATGAACACAGAATAAACCTGACATAAAAGGCACTCGCTGGCACGCTTGGTTTGGGGGTCTGTTGACGAGCAAAAACAAGACGAACTGGCACAGGACAAGGGGAGACGCAGACTATAAATACATGAGGTAGGGGAGAACAGGCGAACACAATCAGGGGTGGGGTAGACAATCACACTGGCGGGAAAATCACACAGAGGGAGGAAGTCAGGGTCTGAAACGAGAGGAAAGAGTTACTACACAATAAAACAGGACATGACAAACTTAACAATGTTGACGAGACACAACACTTATTGGGGCAGCCTGATAATAGAGAGTTGCAATAGTCCAGCCTAGACGTAACAAATGCATGGACTAGTTTTTCTGCATCTTTTTGAGATAGGATGTGCCTGATTTTTGCAATGTTACGTAAGTGAAAAAAGGCAGTTCTTGAAGTTTGTTTTATGTGGGAGTTAAAGGACATATCCTGATCAAAGATAACTCCAAGATTCCTTACGGTGTCACTGGAGGCCAGGGCAATCCCATCTAGAGAAACTATATCTTTAGATAATGTGTTTCGAAGGTGTTCGGGGCCAAATACAATAACTTCGGTTTTGTCTGAGTTTAACATCAGAAAATTGCAGGTCATCCAGGTTTTTATGTCCTTAAGGCATGCTTGAAGTTTAGCTAATTGATTGGTTTCATCTGGCTTGATCAATAAATATAATTGGGTATCATCTGCATAACAATGAAAATTGATGGAGTGCTTCCTAATAATATTGCCTAAAGGAAGCATATACAAGGTAAATAGAATTGGTCCAAGCACAGAACCTTGTGGAACTCCGTGACTGACTTTGGCGTGCATAGAGGATTCATCGTTAACGTGTACTAACTGATATCGATCTGATAAATAGGATTTAAACCAGCTTAGTGCAGTACCTTTAATGCCAATTAAATGTTCTAGTCTCTGTAATAGAATGTGATGGTCAATGGTATCGAATGCAGCACTAAGATCTAGTAAGACAAGTACAGAGACAAGTCCTTTGTCTGATGCAATTAGAAGGTCATTTGTAACTTTCACCAGTGCTGTCTCAGTGCTATGATGCACTCTAAATCCTGACTGAAAATCCTCAAACAGCTTGTTGTTGTGTAGAAAGTCACACAACTGATTGGCGACTGCTTTCTCAAGGATCTTAGAGAGAAAAGGAGGGTTAGATATAGGTCTATAATTTGACAAAATCCCTGGATCAAGAGTGGGCTTTTTAAGAAGAGGCTTAATTACAGCTACTTTAAAGGACTGTGGCACATAGCCTTTTAATAAGGACAGATTGATCATATCTAGTAAATTAGTGCTAACTGAGGGTAAAATTTCTTTAAGCAGCCTAGTTGGGACGGGGTCTAAGAGACACGTTGATGGCTTAGATGAGAAAATCATGGAAGTTAATTGATTATGGTTGATGGGAGAAAAGCAGTCTAAATGTACATCAGGTTTTACAGTTGTTTCTAAGGTTCCTGTGTTTGAAGATAAGTCAGTACCAACTGAGGGCAGGAGGTGCTGAATTTTTCTCTAATAGAATTTTATCATTAAAGAAGCTCATAAAGTCATTACTACTGAGGTCTATAGGAATACATGGCTCAACAGAGCTGTGACTCTCTGTCAGCCTGGCTACAGTGCTGAATAGAAACCTGGGGTTGTTCTTATTTTCCTCTATTAATGATGAGTAGTAAGCTCATGGTGGGAACTGTTTGGTCTCTGTAAATATAAGTCGGTCTAGACTTGCTCTATTCGAAAAAGTGCCCTGAGATAACTTTGTTATGATATGGCGCTATATAAATAAAACTGAATTGAATTGAACTTATCATCAATACACACTATCACATATTCCTACTGTAGCATCCTCATATTATACTGTATGACTCTCCATCATCATCATCATCATCATGCCTCCACAGTAAACACCAGCATGCAGCAGGTGAAAGCACACAGTGAAATTCTCAGCTCAGATGCAGATGAGAATATGAGTTGCGTTTCTCCACCACAGCCATGATAGCTCCTAGCTATAATGAAATGGTCCTGTGGGGCTGTCCAGCAGCACATAGTGAAAGAAGGTAGGGGGTTCAGAGGATGTTGCTTATCTGTGTGAAAGCTATGTTGTTTTTGCGTTGCCATGATTCTGTTTGTTGTGGCATCCGCATACTGTACATGTTCATGTACAACTCCGTGGTGTGTGCTGGCGTGTGAGGAGTCACACTCCTGACTGAGCTCTTTTCACCTGGACTCATTCAGGGACTTGTGAAATAATCACTACGTGAGGTCTGCCAGAAATGACCCCCCTCAAGCACTGCATCAGCCAATCCCACTTTCATACTTTGGATAGTATGACTGTGAAACAGGTTTTAAATTGCATCCTCAGCAGT
This sequence comes from Macquaria australasica, assembly GCA_005408345.1. Taxonomy (NCBI): domain Eukaryota; kingdom Metazoa; phylum Chordata; class Actinopteri; order Centrarchiformes; family Percichthyidae; genus Macquaria; species Macquaria australasica. The sequence continues at coordinate 94,148 of SEMN01000204.1, read as the reverse complement.
ATTAAAAAGGTCTTTCAGTCTTAAATTGTACTTGGTGAACCCTGCAGAAACCCTGTATCCTGAGCTGCAATGATGCAAAATAATTACCAGTATACTACTATGCTATACTCATACTGTAGCATGAAGTGTAAGCTTTCTCTTTGGCACATGATCTTGTTTTTAGGTCCCAAACTTACTGCATCTGCAATTAGTCATTAAACTGGATTATCAAAGTGCTGTACATGGAGGGAAACCCATTTAGGTTTTTAAAGCTGTAGCTGACGATTTTGTATATCTTCTATTTTCTGAGCCTAGGTCTGAGCTGAACAGATCCAGGCTACATTTGTGCCATGTACCATTAGGGTGTCCTGGATCAGAAAATACAGAACTGTTCCAAGCATGTCATGCACTGTACAGCCTTTATCGTTTTAGAAATTCAGACACTTCAACTTATGTCAAACCTTATATTTTAAAAAGGAAAATATTGACAAATGACATCAAACATTAAGTATAAAGTTTTGAGAATCACAGAAAGTGCAGTTTTATTGAAAAGACATTGTTGAAAGACAAAACTTTACCAAAGGTCTACAACAATTTTCACAAACAAATATTTACAGAATGATAATTCACAATGGATATGAATGTGTTTGTATGCCAGGTAGGTCAGCATGTTTTAGATTTTGTTGATGCTGGCAGCAGGCAGGGTGGATTTGTCCAAGTCGTCAAAGTAAGGGTGAGTCATGGCCTCACGCGCGGAGATCCTCTTGGGAGGATTGTAGGTCAACATTTTCTACAGCAGACAAACAAAACAGCAGCAGAGGAGGCAGTGTCATTAAGGAGATTTTTATGTGCAGTAACATTAGGTGATTGCAACCCGTTTTATAGTGAGGACAGCTTGTGATTATACAGGAATGTTTTAAAAGACAATTCTATTTCATATGACTAACACCGGTTAGTTAGTTGGTAGGTTACCCGTTTTCTTGGGGGGTAAAAAGTGCTTCAAAAAACAAATGACCAAGTGTAACAAAATCCCCATTCCTTTATTTGTCCGTTTTCCTCAGTGTTTATTCATTTGTTGATTGTGCAATTCTCAAATCTATAGTTCATTTTCTCACAACAGTGGATGCATTTCTTGTTGCTGTCATACAGAAGTCAAATATCTTGAAATGACACAGTGATGCTTTGAGTTAACTCTTGGTGACCTAAGTGGATTACACTGGTTTTCACCAACATGCTCATTTACTAAATATTTGTCAAAAAAGAACTGACAACACGTGACATAAATAAGTAAGTAGTAACATGTTCATCCCCTTATTTATTGCCCACACAGTTCTCTGTACTACAATTACTGTGGCAGACATCGTGGAGGGACAGTGAAGACATGCTAATATACTGCAGTATGTGCTGTGCTAGGTGAGAGGAAGAGGTGGACACAGGGGAAGAGACAGAGGGAGGACAGAGACAACATGCTGCCTGCAACTTCACAGTACAGAGATGTAGGGGAGGGTTGCACCCAAACATGTAGTAAGAGATATGATAAGACATATGAATAACGTCCATGAAGTTAAAACGCATGAGCCCTCAGTGACACTGGGCCTACATTACACCAATAAGCTACATTCATATTTTGTGTCAGCCAAAATATTTGATATCTAGGCTTTCTGGACAAAGCAGAATTATTTTACTGTAAGATATTGCACAATAACATCTACATTTAATGCAGCCCCTCTGAACAAAAGTATTACAGACAGTATAACAGTAACAAGCAGGCTTCTTGGACGTGGACGAACTAAACTCAACTATTAAAATCAGAGGTGTGCTGGTGCTTCGGCCCAGGTCTTGAAGAGCCAGTGCTGCGTTTGAAGTCCCAAAGCTTCAAAACTTCTTTCAGCGCAAGTAGAAAGAAAGCCCCCCAAAGCTTCATAAGGTTTCATCTGCCTGTCACTACAGGAACCAAGGTCAACTACTACTCTTTGTAGTCTGACTTTTTTTTTTATATTAATAATATGTAAAGTCTGCTGGCCAAGCAGGAGAAACAAATCTGAATAAACTCCCACGCCCTATGGGACTGGATCGTGAACTTCCTGCGGGCCCAGCCCTCACCTGTGCTCCTTGTTCACCACCCACAGCTCCAACAGCATAATGAATTATGCACAGTATAAAATAATGTGGTGACTGCTCTTTTGTCCTCTACCCTGTGGTTTAGTGCACCATACTCTGAAAACTTCAGGGCCAATATGGTAATTACTCATCCATATTGGCCTATTGACTATGTGTGCAGTTTTTTAAATATCAATTAAACCAGGAGTAAATCTAAATCTAGATTTGTTAATCCAGTTTAAAGAGTGTTTTTCTAAAACATGTTTATGTGAATGAGTTCATTCTTGACAATAGAGTCAATCGTGAATGTGTGCATGAAGCTGGAAGACCAACGAACCCTCCCAAACATGAAACCTAACTGTGTTCGACGCAAGTTGCCTTGTGTCAGGCGAGACCTGACGCAAAGATGCATCCATGCAAGTTCAAAATGTTTTAACTTGAGCGAAGATTTGCTTTTTGAATCTGCTTTGTCAAGTCAGGGAAAAATAACTAAGCAGCAGTTTGTCATTTCTAACACAAGTTAACAACTAAAGTATATAGCTGTTATCAACAAACAAGACCACTTTTGAATGTCAGGGTTACTTCTGAAAGTTAGTGAGTAATTAATCAGTTTATCTGTACCGACTTTTCTCTGACTGACAAGTTGGAAGAGAATGTTAAATGGTTCAGCCCTAGTGCTTACCGCCAGCAGGTCCAGCCCATTCTTATCCAGGTTTTTCACCATTGCTGACAGGTTGCCAGACTTCCATTTAGGGAAGGTGTTTTTGTAGTCAGGTAGGCTCTCTACATCAGGCCACACATCATTGTTTGGGGTTCCCAAAGTCCTGGAAAGAGCAGAAACACAGAAGGATTCAAAGAGGGAACTGCAGGGAAGGACAGTTACAGGGCTTTTACACCACAGGAACTGTCCCAAATATAAATATATAAATATTAATATCCCCACAGCTTCTGCTGGACAGAGAGACAGGATTTTGCAGGAGAGTGAATTTATGGTTTGTCTTGCTCACACTGCAAGCCACCTTTACCCAACCTGACCATATTTAATAATAAAACCTTCCCATATATGTAATAATAAAACATATCATCACGACCAACACTGACTGCAACGGCAGCTACACTCAAATGAAAAAGAATGTGGTGATTGTAAATAGTGCGACCCATGTTGGAAACAAGATGATAGCAATAGGCTGTTGACTTTTGGCAAATTGGCAAACATTCTTCTAGTTTGGCCATTTTTATCAGAAATCGGGGTTACCTGTAAATACTATTTATTATGTTCATGCAGCTTTAGTTTACTCATCTCTAGTATCAACAGCAGTTATTGCAGTACTTTACATGTTTTAATTCACATGTGGAGTTTAACAACTTACGAGGGTTCTACTAAATGCAGGTAGATATGCTCTGGTGCGTCTACCTGAAGATCCTGAAGAGCTGGTCTATCTCTGAGTCTCCATGGAACAGAGGCTTCTTAGTGGCGAGTTCAGCAAAGATGGTCCCAGTGCTCCAAACGTCAACAGGGGTTGAGTATCGGGGTGAACCCAGGAGGACCTCTGGAGCCCGGTACCATAGAGTAACAACCTGGGAACACGAACACACACACCTTTTAGAGCCTTTTTGTTTGTTGTTGTTAGTCAAAATATCCCCTTATACATCTTCTACTCAGTGTTGGTGATCCTCTACCTCTGACCATTGTGTCAATGCACTTTTAGTCCATGAATCCCAGTGGTGTGTGAATGGATTCTCACCTCATGGGTGTAGACCCTGACAGGAACACCAAAGGCCCGGGCCAGGCCAAAGTCTGCCAGTTTGATAACTCCCTTGTTGTCGATCAGGAGGTTCTGGGGTTTCAGGTCCCGGTGAAGGACTCGACGACAGTGACAGAAGTAAATGCCCTCCAAGATCTGGTAAAGGTAGCTCTAAAAATGTAGTGAAGGGCGAGAATGAACATGGAGATGGACACATGTTTAGAGTTGGGAAACTGAATGGGCAGAACAAGACAAATGGCACATTAATGTGTTTGAAGAGCAGTGGTTCCCAAACATTTTTAAACCCGAGCACCCCTTAATAGATTTTTCTTTATGACACCTCCCCATTCACTACAGGTGACTCATAAAGATGGTGATAAAGATTATTTTTGCATTCAATTTTAATTCAAGTGATCAGCTTATTGTTTCAGCTCTGCTTCAGATTATATGAAGAGTAAAGAGTCGGTCTAGACTTGCTCTATTCGAAAAAGTGCCCTGAGATAACTTTGTTATGATATGGCGCTATATAAATAAAACTGAATTGAATTGAATATGAGGTTGGTGCTTATGAAAGGTCAGTATCAGCGGTACCCCAACATTGGTAATAACACACCACTCATCACAATTTCTTTGAATTTCATTTACAGTAACAAATATATCTAATGCTTGCAGACAGTCGCTATTTCTGACTACTATGAACCTGGAAAACTCATTAGAGGTGGGAGAAAAAAATTGATTCTTAGATGCATCGCGATTCTCTTTTGAACTATTATGTCTCGATGCATAAGACTAAATCGGAATTTTAAAACCAAATTCTCAACATTATAATCACCTGTAACAATTTTGTAAGACCGGGCTGTACGTAGTACATTCCTACGGCTGAACAGATTGGATGGTGAAACGTAACGGACCTAAAACATGTGCGTCGTGTTTACGTTCTAAACTACGCTACTTTGGCTGGTGATGGCTGAGCATGAGCAACCGAAGATGCAATACAATCTGACCGGCAATTCAGTTTGGCGAGTACATCTCGAAGGGCGTTTGTACCAAAATAGTCATGTGTAGCAGCCAGAGTCCGCCAGCTTTGTGATAACTACTGCAGCGTATACTAAATTATGAACACTGGATCCTGGAAAACATGTTAGATAAGTACATCTTGAATATAGCTGCCTAGAAACTAATAAGCTGCCTAGAAACTAATTTCAAATTAACCTGTTAAGTGAATTAAATTGAATTATACTCAAAAATAAATTGTGGGGTCCCTGATAACCAATACAAAAACAGTTAACAGAAGGAAATAGGTGAGTCAAAAAGTTAATTTCGGACACTGATCAAGATGCATTGATGATCGTTTTATAATCGCATCTTAGCCTTCTGAATTGGAATCGAATCGTGAGGTGCCTAGAGATTCTTAGACTTAAACCCTTAAACTCATGCACCAGAAAACATGTTACTATGCAAAATAAAACAAATACCAGCGTGCTACATTTCAAGTAGAATTAGGAAAATATTAGAATGTTCGTTTTTTTTTAATGTGTAGGATTTGAAAAATTCTAACTTTGGGAAGTTGCCTTGGCTGTATGACCAGTTAGACAGGGACAAGACAAACTGCCTTGCAATAAAAGTGCAAAGACATTCAAAGTACATGACTGGTGTTACTGTTCAAACATTTTAGGTCACCTGTTCCCAGAGATATATTATTTGATTCCTTAACTCAATTCAAAACCAAACCCAACTCAACTGCAATACTACAGCTGTCCACTATTGTCACACATAAACAGACATAAGATCCCCAAGATCAACTGTTGACAGAGTTTATGAATCAGACACAATTACCTTGACCAGCATAGGGTCCATGTACTGGCCAGAGGGGATGGAGTCCAGGTACTTCTTCAGGTCCATGGACAGGAACTCAAAGATGAGGTAGAGACGAGACTCCTGCATCAGGACATCCAGGAGTCTGGTATACACACAAACACACACAGGTACTGGGTTTATATTGTATTTATGTATCCATTTACACATCTCCTGCGTTGTTTTCTCTCCGAATTCCCATTTGCTCACATACTGTATTGAATGGGTTTGGCTGGATATTTATACTGGAAGCATTTGCCATTGATGGAAGCTGAAAACATCATCTGGTAACACACCGTGCTGGGCATTCAAACATGTGCGAGAGTTTATCTTCCGACAGTCAAGACAGGATAAAATGACTGTCGCTTTCCAAACTCCTGTCTCATAGTATTATAAACCACTGTTTTTACTCAAACTGGACAACAACCCAAAGCCCCTTGAGTTTAAAAAAAACCAAACTATTTTCACTGTTTTGTAACAGAGCAGATAAAATCTACTTGTAGTATGAGTGGAATCAACACCATGCTGACTGCGTGTCAGCAAAAACTGATCACCATTTTATGCAGGGCTATTTTACCAGATGGCAATGTATGGTGCTGCATATTGAGGTCTTCTAGTGATTTCTAAAATCACTTGGTGACATTATTTAGGAGCGTACCAAGAATCGACACATGCCACTAGAACAACAGTGACATACCATCAGACGGGTTGTAATGCGACTGTTCTCTGCAAGTGTCTGCACATACCATTAGCATTTCATAACCTTTTTTTTTTTACTTTTATACCCCTTTAACTCGACAACATTTGCGGACACCCATTCTCTAACGCACCCTCTACTCCACAAAAAGTGAGCGTACCGTACAACATTGGGATGCTTCAGCTCTTGAAGCAGAGACACCTCTCTGACAGCAGTGCTGGGAACCCCCTCCTCTTCACTCTCCAGACGGATCTTCTTCATAGCCACAACCTGCCCTGTGGCCTTGTGCCTGCCCTTATACACTACCCCATAGGTACCTGCAAGAACAACAAGTTACCAAAGTAATTCTCATTGTATTAAGCAGCGCCAAAGTACCTCTAATGATAACGGTAGAATACTGAGTGCCATTATTTCGGCAGCATAACATTTGTAGCAATATGTTTGAATAATTTAGATTAAGACGAGAAAACATTATGACCAACCTTCTCCAATTTTCTCTATTTTCAAGTAGTCTTCCATTGTTGCCTGAAAGAAGAAAAAATTATAATCATCAGTTTCCAGTAGCTTCAGCTAATGCTTACCTTTTTATTACTGCAACATTTTAACTAATGACATCAAGTTAAAGAGCCTATTTTATATAGTGTTACAATGTAAAATGTGGCCTAAAAAGTGACAAGGCTGTGAAAGCTGTGTAACGTAACGTTAGACATAATTAACAGCTTGAATTGGGCTAATTATATAACTAACTGTTAATTCAACTATTTATAGCAATGTATCATAGCCTTTTTCACTTATAAGATCGTACTGGTAACTGTAAAGTTAGCACCAAAGCAAATTAACGATACAGTTCCGTTGCCTAAATAATGCTGTATTTAAGCTATAGATTTTGGGTGGCTCATATATCCTTTTAGACAGACTTTTAGCATCAGTTGTTAACTATCAACTAGTGTTTCCATTTCGCCTACGACAGTAACGTTAATAGATGGCAATGATATCAATTTGTTACCCAACCGTTAAAGTTGCCGTTTTCTTCATGCTAAGCACCAGCGTTAGCTTAGCTAATGCTAAACCGTCAAGACTACCTTCTATTGATTTTCTAGTGGCAGCTGACCCCTTTTCTGTCCAGATTGAATGGTCCACGTTTTCAACTACTCTTGCAAATCATTTAATTCCTATTTAAACCTGTGTAAAATTGAATTATAATTACCTGGCTGTGCCTCGTTCTGTATCGCATGTACTCACAGACTGCCGCTGGAATGCTGACAGACTCTTTTGAATTCACCGCAGTACAGCAGCGGTTCAAAACAGACCAATGAGCTCACGCGATGTATTTCAAAACCGCCAATCAGGGAACGGAAGGCTGTCATGTGGGCTGAGCGGGAGAGACCAGAAAGAACGCGCCGACGTAGGTCGCAAACATTTATGTCCCGAGTTTCATCTTCCAGGCTGGGATCACCTTCCTCTCCCTAATCTACAGTATCCTAAAAGCGTTGATTATATCAGTAACGTTTTAACTGGCACAATGTTTTGTGGAGGGGCAGCGTGGCATGGATGTATGAGTACATCCATAATCGTACATTTATCTTTATTAAAAGTATGCCTTAAGTCCAGAGGTGGAATGTAACTAAGTACATAAGCACTGTACTTAAGTACAATTTAGAGGTACTTGTACGACTTTACTATATAGTATAGTCGTACAAGTATAGTATATAGTATTTCCATTTTCTGCTACTTTATACTTCCACTCCCCTACATTTCAGAGTGAAATATTGCACTTTTTACTAAATTTAGGCTACTACAGTTTTTTTTTACTACATTTATCAACTTTAGTTACTTTGCAGATTCAGATTAATAATACAAAATTTAATTATCAAATAAATTATGATGTGTTTTTATAGATTAAGATAAGACTTTATTGATCCTCGGAGGTAAATTCACAAGCTACCCAGGAGTAAATAAAGTAATTAAAATTAGCTCCACCTTTACCAGCTAGAACATTAAAGTGATGGCTACACATTAATGCATCACTAATTATAATAAAATAATACAGTATACATTATTCTGAAATGGGCCATTCTGCATGAGTACTTTTGGTACTTTAAGTATATTTTGATGCTAATACTTTTGTACTTTTACTTAGGTCAAAATCTGAATGCAGGACTTTTACTTGTAAAAGAGTATTTCTAGACTGTGGTATTGCTACTTTTATTGAAGTAAAAGATCTGAGAGTACTTTTTTCACCACTCCATAATCATTCATGATTAGTCTACGTTTCACAAGCTTTCATTGCTCAATCTGATTCTCCCAGGGGCCAACTTCTTTCACCATACTGTCTGAAAAGGGGTTTTCTTTCCTCATATTTAGAGATTTGTATCTACTGTACTCCAAAGTTTGGACACCTCATTATTTTATTCTATGTGATGTGTTTTTGTTGAAGCTAACAAAATCACAGTTGTTTTGCGGTGCTCAAATTTTACTAACCTGTACAGTAGTAACCACCAACCAGGCTGGTTGAACAGAGTCTACAATATTGAATGACACCCATGCTGATGAAATGTGATGGTTAGGAGATCTGTCTTGAACAGCACAGCTAGAATACAGAAGTGTTAAAATACTCTTTGTTGTGAATTAAACAGTTATGAACTGGACATTCACGAGGAAATATCTCATATTGCAGGTATATTACAGTGTTAAATCCTGATGTGAACAATAAGTTTAATTTGCAGTTTCACATATAACTAATGGCATCTACTGACCATACATACTGTGATCAAGATAAGTGCTGTTAGCCCATGTGTTACATCCTGTTGTGTCTGTGTATCATGTTTTATTTTGAAATCCTTTCTGTCTGGTCTGTCTTGTTCCTGTCCTCGTGTCTCGTTTCCCACACCTGTGCTCACTTGCTCACCTGTCCCTGATTGCCTCATTTTCCCTCCCTATATATACCGGTCCTGTTGCTTTGTTCTTTGTCAGTTCATTCTTTCTGAATTCCATGTCCGTGTTTCCTGTTCTCCTTGTCTTCACGGTGCCTTGCTGTTGGCCTTTTGTTTTTCCCTGGAGCTTTTGTTACCTGTACCTTGGATCACCTGCCTGTAAATTCATTTTTTTGTGTTTAAATAAACCTTTGAACTACTGGAGCCACCTCGTCTGTCTGTACTTGGGTACTTTCCCTGCTGCCTGAACGGCTAACCGTAACACCATGTTTCCCACAGGTTCAGAATGTATTGTAACCACTGAGGTTTAGTGAAAATTATGATAAAATAATTATACTGTCATGTGAGCCAGTGACTCCAAATCAATACCAGAAATTATTATTACTACACTGGACAGATAAGACATACCTCTTTTTATTGGATATTATGGTTCTTCTATTTTATATAAATATTTATATGGATATCAATAGCTTCCATCTAATGACCCAATGACTCCAAATGTTTAATAGCAGTATTTCACTTTGAGCTAATCAATGCATTTTTTTTAACAATGTTTAATTATACTTATGCACATTTGAATTACACAGCTGCTTTGTCAGGAAGTGGGTGGTCTTGATGGGATGTTCCATTCCATCAATGCACAATTTAATTAAACCACTATAATAGCTTTTTCAAATTCATTCACTTATTCATTGATTATATGTGCTTAAGTCTGTAATTATAACAGTGGCACACTCCAGACTCCATAGAAAATAACAATTCACAAGAAAACTTCTGGTGTAGTCATTTTTTAAAATGTACACTACCATAAGAATAAAAAGTACCATTTTGACATTACAGAATTTTTTTCTGTTGACTGTCACAAAGTGACCTCGAATGTGATTAAAAAAATTAAAAAATAAATAAACAAGAACATCCTTTTTATGTGAAAACACTGTTTAGCTGTAAATGAAGACAAGTGAGAGGTAGCTGAGTTGAGCTGTGTGGAGCCGACCTTACAGCCCCAAACCCGGATTTATTCAATTTGAACATGTACATATAAGTTACAACCACAGAAATTCTTAAATAAATGGAACAATATAGTTGTATGTATTTTTCTAAGTGTTTTATTAGTGATTACTGCCTATTAACAACATTGAACCTTTACAGCCTGAAAGTCATGAGATACCTGTGGTCTCCTACTGTCAGTCCTGTGACTCAAAACTCACATCAGCTTCAGAATAACAGCCCTCATTTATCAAACCCCCTAAAAGGCTTAAAAAACTTAAAAAAGAATAAATAAAACCTCCTTAGAAATACAGTAAGATCCAAGTGCTGTAAGAGACGTACAAACATCTAAATGAGCAATAATTTAACAGCAGAATAAGTAGGATTCATCTGTTGAAACTTTTCACACCTCTTCCCTATTTACATATTATGTACAAAAAGCATGGCAATTAACAAGTGTGATGGATCCCTGTGTACTAAAAGAGGCTTGGAGCAGTCACAACTGCATGTCATATATGAGATACATGATCTAACAGAGAAAATATGCATTTTGTTACTGTGCTTCACCAAAGAACTGGCCTCCATTGTGTCCAATCATACACTCTGTGCCTTCATAAGGAGCCTATGCATCGTCCAGATTTTAGTTAGCCGATTTAGTCACATATTTTATGCAAAAATCCACCAAAAAATCTTGTATGTTGTATTTTACAAATAAAATTTTGCAAGAGAAAATTAATATGCTGTTTAATATGACAAAGCAAGATGTCCTTTAATATTATGTAATTCCTGTAGTTTTCCATGCGCAGTGCAAATAGGCATATATTTGTATCTTTGAAATGAGCATAAACATTTTCCACACAGACGTGACACTGATTTTAGGTGCTCAGGTGCATTCACCCCTCTTTTAAAAAGTTAAACTGGATTTAGTTAAAACCTGTCTCGTTAAGTTGCACCATGGGCTCAGCTGTAATACTGAGCCTAGCAAGTAAGCTGATGAGTGAACCGTTACCATGTTTCCTGACAGGGATGATGGCCCAAACTATTAAAGATTTCATGAATGGGCCCTTGAACTTCCTGGAAAACTGGACTTCATGCTGCACTAGTGAGAGTCTCGAGTCCAACCAATAAAGTCATCACCAATTTTTCAACAATCCTGCCTTTCTGCTCAGCCTGTCAAATATGCCGTTGGTTTACCCCTATGAATTGATCTGTCACCGTGTCTCAGCCCAACTGTTCTTAAGAGGAAATACGCCATATTAAGGAAGTAATGATAAAAGGAGGACTTTTCTTTAAAGATCAGACTTGAATATTGATAGGCTGATGCATTAGGTCCAATATCTCTAGTCAAAGCATGTAGCAAACACTAACTGTGTTTACATGCAGGCAGAACTCTGGTCTCAAGCCCATTACTTTTCTAATATGGTTTTTGGCTTAACACATATTAAGATCAGGATTAGGTTGGATTGGTTGGGTTAGGAAAACAAGCTGAACTCATGCTCAGATTCTGATGCCTGACTTGCCATGGAGACATCATACTGCTTTCAGTTCTGGTTTTTAACACATCCACCAGCAGCATCTAAACAGTAATGGCTGGTAATAACTGAAGTACCAGCAACTGACAATGTGACAATAACCTACTTCTACTTGTTGATTTCTGGAATGACTCAGGATGAAGTCAGAAAATGATTAATTTCCATTCAAACAGCAAATGATGCTGCAAAAGGACCACAGATAAGAGGAAGTGATGTGCAGAGAGGAAGCAGCTGACTGACGCCCTAAGAACTAAAACCCACCAACATTTATGTTATATTTAGTGAAATCCCAACATCTAGCATGTACAACACAAAGAGCAGGGCACTGTGGAGGAAACCCCCACTATCTCACACTGAATATACTGAGTATATGAACAGTTTGTCTTTTACACTGTTGTAATTCTACTCTAGTCCACCAAATCATTTGCTTTCCATCATGGAAATGGAGACTCAGGCTGCAGCAGTAAACTGGCACAACCAGCTGATAACTCTGCAGCTCTGGGTTTTTCCTCACAGACAGTAATGGAAGTGCCATAAAATCAGTGTCATACGTCACCACTGTGTTTAGTGTGGTCATTCTGATGTGGGTGTGTGTTATGAATACTCTGCAGACAATTTTTAACTTGGACTAATGCAGAAATCTAAAGACATAATGCACAGACCCATGGGCAAAATTCAAACAGTACCTCTAATATTTTACAGATAACACCTTGAACCTACTGCAACACGTATGAAAAATAAAAGATAACATATGTATATACAACACTGAGTGACAGACAGCCTATGGAAATATTTCAAAATAGTGTAAGTGACGTTTTTTAAGTGTATTCTAAATGTTAAGGTCACAGTAAAGTCAGGAAACCCTACCAGATACGCCACACTATTTGATAGTTTATTGTGTGCTACCATTCCATATTTTAGACAATAATAGAAGATGTAATAATGAAATACTCAGGTTAATATGATTCGTTTTGTCTAGAGGCTGATGAAATGTACTTACTTTTCTGAAATAGCATTATGTAAAGCTGATATAAATGTTCATGGTATCAGTAGTTTATATAGCCACCCTCGCTGCTCACTGTTTTTAATTAGCTCCATCTCAGTGCATTAACTGTGACCTCACATCATTCTCTTTTGTGCTGCCAATAACATGTAATGCGTCTGCCGCCAAACTAGAAGCCTTAGTCTAAAAGCCTGCTAGCTGCCCCTTGAGGCTGGACTTTAATTACACCCCACAATTTGAAAGACAAGACAAAAAACACAGTAATAACTTAGAGCTTCACCAGAAGTGTGACTGGCAATGTAACATTTGTCCTGAGGGTGGTGCTAGAGGAAAGGTCATACCAGAATTCAAATCAAAAGGGTTCATCTCTTTGGGAACATGACTGTGATTGGGAAACTTTCACAGCAATCTACCAGTTTAAAGCTAAAGGGAAGATCATTGAGTGTCCAAAATGTAAAGAGGTTTTCCTCTGAGAAAACCATTAAGAGTCTTTGTCTGAGGACCATGAATATGCACAGCAAACTTAACTGGTCAGTAGTTAAGATATCTCACTCTGGGCCAAAGTGCTTGACCAAACAGTGGAGTGACACCTGTGTCTTCAGGTCAGGCTGCTGCCAGGGCAAAAAATTCACATAGCACTAATGAAGCCTAAATGAGAACTTAATATTGTTAATATTGTATCCACGTTTACTGTACATGTTCAATGGCAATTCAAAACAACACACTGTATTTATCCATTTTTTTAAACATTAACATATTATTTCAGTCACCATGTGCCATGTGCACAGATGATTTTAGAGATGTTTGACTGACATGGAAGTGGTTTGTACAGTTCAGAGTGGGTCTCTGTCGGTCTGTCAATCTAGGTCCACACTCAAAGACAAGTTTACCATGCAGTGAGGACTTCTGGGACAAAGCAGTGTCCTTCAGATGTCCCACATGACAATATATACACATAGGGTATTTCAGATAGTCACTAGTCTGTTTCTTGAGTTGTGATTGGATGGTGGGATGACGGGTGTGCCTCTGATGTACAGTGTAGAGACAGTGACAGTCTTTCTTTACTCTCTCCTGTCCTTTATCTCCTTTAAAGGCCACCTCCCTCTCATTCTCTTCTCATTTCATATTTCTTTGTATTTCTCTCTCCTCGACCTGTCTGTGTGTCTGTCTCTCACGGTCCCTCTCCCTCTCTCAGGTCAGAGGTCAGCCATCACCAGGCTCAGCAGCCTCTTCTTGTGCTCTGCAGCTTTTTATAGATGAGAGGAGGTGGAGAAACACAGTTTCAAGGTGTATGGGTTGGACCCATCTGAAATCACACACAAACACACTTAGTATTAGAGCCTGACAGAGATTAGCCACACCCTATCAATTCAATTCAATTCAGTTTTATTTATACAGCGCCATATCATAACAAAGTTATCTCAGGGCACTTCAGAATGACTATCACAGAAATGACTGCAGAATCAGCAGTACAGAAATGCCAAGAGTACAGCTAAAACAGGTATAAATTAATACACAAGGCTGAATCAGTCATCTGTGACAGGCTAGTTAAACTATCATTTAACCTTCATGATACAGGCTTGGCCTGCTTTATTTAATGATGATCATAGTCAAGTATAGCTTATTACACTTCTGATTAAAGCCTATATCCCAGTAAGAAAGGGGAAAACATAAACATTTTTGCCTGGTTTTAGGGTGCACCCCTATTTCCATGGATACTTGTTTCTATATGTTATGTGTTTATGTAAAAAATGAATGTCAAAATGTATAATTATCATATCTTTTATGGTCTCAAATCTAAAATACTGGCAATTTACAAAATGGTAATGAAAAACAACAAGTAGAAAACCAGCACTAACACATCATCACTAAATGAACACCACAGACTGAGACTGATATCTAAGCGAGTAAACTGAAACATAACACAATCTGCATGCAAACTGTGGTTGATGACTGTGGGGGGGATTTGGCTTCCTTCTTCCTTTGTACATGTCCAATTACTTGGATTATTGTGCAGTTTTGTCTTCTACCATGATGTCTTAAATGTGAAATCAATGTAAGATGTCAAAGAGTCGGTCTAGACTTGCTCTATTCGAAAAAGTGCCCTGAGATAACTTTGTTATGATATGGCGCTATATAAATAAAACTGAATTTAATTTAATTGAATCAACATTATGGAAAGGAAGTTACAAAGTGCTTTTTAAAGTGTATATTGGATATGCATCTATTTTCCTTTCAGGTGTAAATATAATCAAGCTGTATGAGATCTTGACAGAGCAGACATTGAGTATATGAATACTTGGAGCATAGGAGGTGTCTTTCAGACAGACTTACTGGGTATCCTGATCTGGTAGTGGTTGAGAACAGTAAGAACCTCCACAGCCTCTGTCTTACTGTCAAACTCCAACAAGCCAGAGATGGTCTTAGAGGAGGCTGAGAGAGAGATACAGAAGGTGAGATTAAAAGAGAGGAGTGGAAGTAATATGTAATGAATAAAATTAGATAACTTTCAAATTCATCAGTGCACACAGTGGTAAAAGCACAAATCTTTTCACAGACTGATTACAACAGGAGAACTTTACTTCAACAAGAACCTAATAAAAAGTTACACACTGAAGTTCTACTTACGTTTGGCATCAAACATCTTGAATTTGACAAAGCCAGGCACGTCATGCTCCGTGCACAGCTGTCAAAACACACACACAGAGCATTATGAATAAAGCTACATTAGGCAAGACGTAGATGTAAAACTTGAGTCATCCTGTGGCCTGATCTGGAGCTGGGTTTCCACACAGACAAGTCTTCATCTGTCCCCACGAAGACATTAAGACACTGCTCCTCCCTGCATCACGATATTTCAGATATCGGTTCAAAACCATTTCCAAAGCTGATTTTAATATGAAATAGTACCAGGCTCATTCAGCTTGATGATGAACCTGCAAGAACATGTTTTTCAGGATGATACATAAATAATTAGAAATAATAAAGTATGGGTTTGACTTAAAAATATGTGTATATCTGTTGAAATATATTGGACATTTATGAAAATGGCCATTTTTGCTATATTTAGAAATATAGACACGTGATTTATGTGTTTTGGATATTGGTGAGAAACACACATTGACATAATTACATATGTAATTTAATCAGATTAATATCAGATTTTTGTATGGTAGAATAGAAAAGTCTTTTGTTTTTGGAGAATTAGGGACTCTTTAATACATTCTTAAAGTTAGGCTATTGTTTAAGAGAGACGTCAGGAATCCAACCCTGGATTTACAAATAAATCCACAGCAATTATTCCATAATGTAAAGAGTGTAATGGACAACATAACATTGTAAAGCCTAATGGTGCGTTCCCACCAAAAACAAATAGTATTTTTCTCGCAGAGAGATTACATACAAAGTCAATACAAAGACGTGAATAGATGCAAATTCACGGCGGGCAATGCGAATGAAGTGAAATAAATTTGCGTGCCGCTGTGTCGTGACAGCGTTTGAGTCTCCTCCTGATGTCACTGACGTCCTGACGTTGAATCAGAAATGGAGGAGAAAATAGCTGCCTGTGGGCATCCAGAGCTCTATGTTACTACTTCATTTTTATACAGAGACCAGACAAAAAAATATTGCTTGGAGAAAAGTAAGTGAGGAAGTTGGTCTACCTAGTAAGTTCTGAAAATACGTGTCTGTTACTTGATCGCAGCTATCGGTTGTACTTTACTATGAACCAAGTCACTAGCCCTGATTGACCCGAACTTCATTCAGAAAACAAGCCCTTTAAAAGTTGTTTGCTTCTCTTCTTGCGGACAGACCTGACAAAGCATGAATTCAGACTTTTTACGAATCTGCATCATGACATAGTTATTTCAGCATCTCTTTGATACGTTTATTGCAATTAAAACACAGCAAAATCTGTTTAATTTTGGTTCATCCCGCTGTATTGGTAAATCCTGGTACCGATCAAACTGGGCACTGGTCAGCCTCAAATAGAGCTGGAAGCGGCAGTCATCCAGACGCAGTTCCTGGAGAAGGCGGTGAAATTCACTGAGCTGTGTGTGCCTCCAGATGATGTTATGAACCCAGAAGGGCGAATATTTGCCTGTTGTGTTTATTTGTTCACAAATGATCCTGCAGTCAAACTCCCACGAGTAACACGAGGTGAAAATTTGCTTCGCTTTTGGTGGGAACACACCATAAGAAAAGTTGACTGACATTCACTCTTGCCTAAGAGACAGAGGGACAGGCAACTTGGACAAGTACTTTGGTTGTATTTGACATTTATCAGACAGAAGTACCTTACCTTTAGTAAATGGTCCTGTGATATGCATGGAGGAACATTGTAGTAGTGTAGCACTGCAGATGGAGGCTGGATGATATTTTTGGAGGCCTGTCCAGCGCTGCTGAAGCGGTTGTTCCTGGTCATGGCAAAGTCCTTATAGCTGCTGCTGCCATCCTCTAACTCAAACACCTGGCTGGGGATCACTGCATGCTGCTTAGACACACTGCACACAACCGGACACTGTGTAACCTATCTGATTAACCATGTCAAACACATCGACAACATCAGGTTTGTATGCAGTCATGACATTAGTCACCTTCAAAGCAGCATTACTCAATATTGAGACTGTGAACTGTGGAGCTCCACCCAGAGGACACGACCAAGATCCTCGTTTACTAAAGCATTCCAACAAAAGGCTCCAAACTCCCTCTTAGGAATGTTTATACAAGCTCATACATTCTGATGAGGGCATGAAAGTATTATTAATGAATACAATGTCCTAGCCTACAGAAATCAGCAGTGGGAATTGGCATTGTGCAGCTATGATTTGATGGTTTGGACCATTATTTCTTTGTGACTGTTTATATAGTTCATATATTCAAATGTTAAAATTATTTGTTTTTTTAAACGATATGTTGATCGACCTCAAATTGATAAATGACAGTTAGTTATATCTGACTCACATTTGCATGAAAATCATTTAAAACAGCACACATGGTGAAAGAAACTTATAAAATAAAATAACGTATCCATTTCTCACCAGACGTTGAGTCTCTTGCCAAACACCTTGATGCTGTTGAGGTGTGTGATAGCTCTGTCCACAGCATACTCATCTCCCATCTCAACCAGTGCGGTACCAGGAACACTCTTCATAAACTTCACCTACAACCACACACACTCACTGTTAACAGCTATCTTATAAAAGCAACATACATTATGATTGAGCATTATGTGTTTATTAGTGTCAGATATAACACAAATAAACACATTTGTAATGATTCCTTAAAGGATAGGTTCACAATTTTTCAACTCTGTCTTAAAACAATAGTCAGGTGCCCATGTGAACATTGAAACAGGTTTCACTTGCTATAATCATTCCTTCATACTGGCCATTAAAAGATTATTCTACTTGCTAATGCACTTCCAATGTAGGTGATCAAGACAGAATCCACAGTCCTCCTGCTGTGTAAAAACACATCCCAAAGTTGATCTGAAGCTAATGTGAGGAAAATATTTGGATTTATCAAAGAAATTAGGTGGTAATATGCACATTCTACAGGGTCCTTATAGAATGTAGGCATACCTGTAATCTGAGCTGTATTGAGGTTTTATAAAATGACCTAACCATATTGGAATGAGGATGACCAAAAAACTTCAAACATAGTTGTACAGTAGATCATCAGTCATTCGTGTGCAATTCCTGCACCCTAATCATCCAAACAGCAGCGACTGGTGTGAAGCCACATTTACACCAGTTTCTTTTGTTTCTATAATAGACATGAAATGGCAAAACCTGTCAAACACGTTAAGAAAACGCACACACCTACCTTCTCAATGTTGCCGTAGAGGCAGAAGAGGTTGAAGATGCGGATGCAGTTCATCTTGGATGGATGGAGGCCGCTCACCATGGCAACAGAGCTGGGGGCATGGCCAGAGTATGAGGAGGATGACTGGGGCAGAGGGTAGGACACCATGTCTGGAACGTCCACTGAGGTGAGCTTGTACCTGCTGTTGCCAGGCAGAGGCAGCAGGGGGCAGGGTGGGCCTGAGGAGGCAGAGATGATAGAAGCTGAGGTTCTCAGTTCAATAAAGTTTACTGAAATGAATGTCATAAGAATAATACTGCCTGTGTCTGTTGTTATAGTTAGATGTGGCTGTGCTGTTTTCTGGAGGGTTCCCACTATTTGCAGGAAATCCTTTAACCAGAAACCTGGCCTACACTTAAGTTAAATGTGTTGTATAAAGTAAGAGTATTATAGGATGCAAGTTAGGCATCACGCTGTTGACACATGTTGACTGTGGCCGTTTACAGTTTGTAATGTTATTAACATGATTAGTTCTGCATGGGCGTTTCCTTCAGTCCACAAACTGATCTGAACACACACTTCATCATCTGTTCTTTCACAGTTAGTCGAACTTTAACCAAGACACTGCACAAAGGTCTGCACCACGATCTCTGTAAAAAGTTCTGCTCCTGGGAACCCTAGTAAAAGTGTAAAAGCAGGATTTTACTGTTGTGTCGGACTGCAACTAATGATTCTTTTCATTCTGGATTCATCTGCAGATTCTTTTCTCCTATTATCCACTGATTGATTGGTTTAAAACTTGTGAAAACAATGAGAAATGGCGTCACAATGAGCCAGAGCCCAAAGTGACATTTTCACAATGCTTGTTGTGTCCAACCAACAGTCCAACCCTAACAATATTAACAACATTACAATTATTAACATCATCCAAAGCAAATCTTCACATCTGAGAAGCTGCAATTAGGAAATGCTTTTACAGGAATATTATATATCAAAATAGTTGCCAATTAATTTTCTGTCAATGGACTAATTGATTAATCGACTAATCGTTTCAGCTGTACTATAAACTGTTAGGTATTACATTTATAACAAAAAACATCATATTTTACAAACTCTTCATATGTTTTATATGCAAAAATCTTAATTTGCAAAGTTGCAAAGCTGTCAGATAAATGTAGTGCAGCAAAAAGTACAATATTTATTTCCTCTGAGATGTAGTGGAGTAGAAGTGGAAAGTGTCATGAAAAGAAAAGACTCAAGTAAAGTACAATTAGCTCAAATTTGTACTTAAGTACAGTACTTGAGTGAATGTACTTACATTACATTCCACCACTGGCGTTCATGCATGTTATGTGTGTTTCATGTTTGAAGAATCATGAGCACGTGTTGATGACGAAGATAAAGAGGCAGATGAATGTGCATGTGTGCGGTGTGGAAGGGGCATTTTAAGTATCACTACCGACTCTTCTCACCCCCCATTGTGTGTTGTGAGACAGCTTAAATTAAAGACAGAGTGTAATTGGCAGGGATCAGTTTCCAAATGCAGGTAAGGTTTACTGCTGCACCTCTGGCCATTACACATGACTGGCAATCTACACCTATGCTGAGTGAATGTGTGTGTGTGTGTGTGTACGACAATGTCAAGTTTCACCTCTGAGGTATGGGGATTGTAGATGAAGTAGCAGCCTTGTGTAAGGCAGCAGATTCAGTTACCAGTGTAATTCTAAGTGTGTGTTTGTGTGTGTGTGTGTGTGTGTGTGTGTGTGTGTGTGTGTGTTTTAGTCATATTATGGGAGGCCGATTAGGGTGAAAACATTGAAATACATGCACACGCGCACTGAAAACGTGCACACACACATTTACAATGTGCACATACACACTGAAAACGTACACACACGCATTGAAAACGTGCACACACACAATGACAATGTGCACACGCACACTGAAAATGTTCACACTCCACCACCTTCACAGGCAGCAGGATGCAGACTACTAGTGTGTGTAGGAGTATCTGAGTGTGTGCGTGTAAAATAATTTCAGTGCAAACAAACAACAAAGTGTGTGTGTGTGTGTCTGTGTGCGCCTCAAACATTTTTCAGTGCGCCCGGAAGTTGTTTCAGTGTAACCGGAAGGCACACTGCCCGACCTGAATCAACAATACAAGAGCTGCTTTCGGTTTCACCACAATTAAATTTGAAATTTGCAATAAATATTTATCCCCATTGGTTTAGCGATGTTGAACCAAATAATATTCCTAAATCTCTGAGCACATAAAAAAATTGTGCATATGGTTGCCTATATACACACAGTCTGTCAGTACAAGGCACATTACTCGCTCACAAATCCATGTTTGATCGTGTTCGCCCTGATTTTATTTTGAAAGTTGGGACAGGAAGTGGTGGTTGCGGTCTTTAGGACGTTGGTAAAATTGCGTCTCGTCTACGGTTGATTTAGATCGGGGGGCGACCGGCAGCGACACGGTGGGCCACCAAGTTCATTGGCGAAACAAGAGAAACTTGATGGACAGCAGCAGTGACAGGCAGCCGGTCGGAGGAAGCTTCTTGGTTCACCAGACCAACTGTCTATTGATGTCAGTCAACCACTTGTTGACTGTTCATTGTCGTCATTATAAGACAGTTTCCTCCTCGGGCCTCTTGTGGTGTGCTGGACTTTTTTTGTCCCGGGGGCTGCAGTGCAGTATTACGGCCTTAAAAAATCTGAATCGACCGTAGACGTGACGCGCAATTTTACCAACGTCCTAAAGACCGCAACCACCACTTCCTGTCCCAACTTTCAAAATACAATCAGGGCGAACGCAATCAAACATGGATTTGTGAGCGAGTGCCTTCCAGTTACACTGAAACAACTTCCGGGCGCACTGAAATTATTTTACACACACACTCAGATACCCCTACACACACAAGTAGCCTGTATCCCGCTGCCTGTGACGGTGGTGGGGCGTGAACATTTTCAATGCCTGTGCACATTGTCATTGTATATGTGCAAGTTTTCAATGTGTGTGTACGTTTTCCGTGTGTATGTGCACATTGTAAATGTGTGTGTGCACGTTTTCAATACGTGTGTGTACGTTTTCAGCCTCCTATATCTTACCATAGCCGTTATCACTGTAGGATGATGGGTGTTCTCCTAAAATGGCCTGTCTCTGCCTGCCCTTTCCACGGTCTGAAACACATGTACAAACACACAAACACAAACACACACACACACACACACACATTATTAGATTGCGTGCAGGGCCCACATTAATCTACTCAAAAACAATGGGGTTCTTTCACAGATGTAGACATCCACAGTATCCTTGAAAAAGGTATTTAATCCAGAACAAGGCCACATCAGTGTCTGCTATACGAAACTGCCTCTTTAGAGGGCTGTTAGTCCGAGACAGAGCTAAAATGAACTCTTGGGGCTGGATGATTACAACACACATTTGGGGTAATAACTTTACTGTTCACCTTTGTTTTCTCTTCCAAACACGTTTGACTAACCTGAGGGTTTGTTTACAACCAGTCTGACTGTCTGTGTTGCTTGACCCATTGGACCTACTGTATCTTTAGCAATGTTTACGTGCTCCCAGATCTCAGCAATTAACTTGGTCATTATAATGTTAATTTTGTTGACAGAAATGATACACAAAACAACAGGAATAAGATTTGTAAAAAGTATGCCACAAGATCATGATTGAGGTTTAATCTTGAAGGTAAACTGTGATGTTGTACCATAATGTAGAGAAGGAGCTGTCAATTATTAGCCAGGCTCTATAACATGGAAAGCAACCATCTTATTAACTGCCAGGGGTTTGAGCGCACAGCACAGTCAAAGGTGCACTTGTGGTCAGGAGTACAAGGTGCATTAGAAGCACAGCTGGAAATACCTTGCCCTTTGCACATGCAAAAATACAGAAATCAAAGAGAAATCCGAGTTTCACACAACTTGGGTCTTATTTCCATGATTTTGTCTATCATGTCTACCCATCCAGCCAACCATTTTCAGACGTCGCCTTGGCAACAGGCAAGAGGTAATCCATACGTCCTTCTTCCCAGCCATGTACTCCAGCTCCTCCTGGGGATCCCAAGACATTCCCAGGCCAGATGGGATATGTAATCCCTCCAGCATTCTGGATCAGCTCTGGGGTCTCCTCCCAGTTGGACGTGAAAACCTCTAGAGGTAGGCTTCCAGGAGGCATTCTAATCAGATGCCAGGACCACTTCTACTGGCTTCTTTTGAAGGAAAGGAGCAGCAGTTCTACTTTGAGTTACTTCCAAATGTCTGAGCTCCTAACCCTTTCTCTAAAGGTGAGCTCAGCCACCCTGCTCAACAACTGAGAACCCCCCCTTGTCCAGCAGACTGTGTCATGACTGGCTTGAAGGGCCATAGCAAAACAAAGGGAGAAATAAAATTACAAAACATAAATAAAATCAAAATCAAAAAGAGATGTAATGTGGGGGTCAGTGGTGTAAGTGAGTGGAGGTGCGATAAACGTTGGGGGTGGGGAATAATGATAAAAGAACCAAACAAAGTGCAAGGAGAGAATCTCCCTGAGAGCGCTATGGTGGCACCTTATGTAATGACTGTTGGCATTGGGCCCAGTCAGCCCAAGTGAATGACCCCGCCTACCAATTACCTATACCTGCAAGAAACAAGGCACAAGCAAACAGGCCAGGGGATGGTCACAACCACCAGTACGGTGGACTGGGAGGTCCTGCCGCTTCACACTCGGCTGCAAATCGCCCCAGTGTGTGGATGTCACAGGTTAATGAAGCCAACATCTGCAAAAAGCAGAGATGCAATTCTGAGGCCACTATGCTGGATACAGAACAAGGCACCATCCTGGCCGAGCCCAATGGCCACTGCGAATGTTGTAGTCACCTAGCTAATAGCTGAGATCTGAGATACAATAACTTGCCACTTTCTTGGTACAAATCTCTGCCATACAGTATCCCAAATCTTAGTGTTTTCATAATCTGAAAACTTGCCATAATAGAATCCATTGTAACAGCTGTGAATCCAGCTGATCACAGCCTGTACTCTCCGTGGTGGAGAGTACATTTTTCAGCAACTGTTGAAGCCAACAGGGGGCATTTAGTTACACATTTTGTTCTTTGGAATATTTAGGTTAAATAAAAAAAATACACACAATGAAACTGGTCGAGGCAGATGACCGCCCACCTAGAGCCTGGTTCTGCTCGAGGTTTCTACCTGTTAAAAGGGAGTTTTTCCTTGCCACTGTCGCATAGTGCTTGCTCATGGTGGGAACTGTTGGGTCTCTGTAAATATAAAGAGTCGGTCTAGACTTGCTCTACTCGAAATAGTGCCCTGAGATAACTTTGTTATGATATGGCGCTATATAAATAAAACTGAATTAATTGAATTGAAACTGGCCCCTGAAATATTGCCCCGACAGAGATGGCCTTTCTTAATAACTGATATAATGTACATGATAGGTCAAGAAAAAGATGGACTTTATGTGTCTGTGCTGTGATCATTCATTCAGAGATAAGAATTACAAAAACAAATCAAAATGGACAGAAGGTTATTTTCCAAAGGAGTACGAGGCATCAGAAAGTCAGGTAGAAGGGCTGCTGCTTCATTCACAGACACTCTATCGTCCTTCTTCAAACCACTACAGATATGTACTTGTTTAGTCATTCTTTGTGTGTTGAAAGTATGTGAGTTGATTTCAAATTGCATTCATTTCTATAAACCACACTCATGATTAATGATTCTACACCCCAGAAAAATAAAACTTCACTACACTCTATGGTACTGATGGAGGTGAGTAAATAAGAAATAAACAGCTTTAAGGTGGTTTTATTCAGAGAGAGGCAGGTATAATGATACAGAGAGGGTCATGTGAACAGAGATATGAAAGAGACAGTACCTGTGAGGCATCAAGCTTTCTCTTTTTTCTCCCTCAGCACGAAAGAACATCAACCTGCATTACATTATCATCATAATGATAAAAACATCACCATCATCACTGTGGCTGTCAAACACATTTAATCACTGTGTTTCATCCACAATGCAGTGAAAGCATTACAAACTGCAATATATATATGCTACATACAAGCTATATACTACATTGGAGGCACATTGAAATGACACTGACTTTTTTTTCTAAGAGCCTAAGTCAGCTAATAGGAAGAGAGAGAAGTATCCCTCCCCTCACCTCACACACACTGGTCATCAGGTCAGCAGTTATGTAGCAGAGTGATGATGCATTGCTCTCTTGTGTCCTGAAGACAGGCACACACACATGAACACACACAGCCATTTAGAGGAGAGATGCTACAGCAGTGAAAAGTGAGAAGGCCGGGAGATAATTCAAACAGCAGGATGGCCATCCACACTGACCTTGGAACCACAGATTAGCAGCACACACAGTCAGCGTGTGTTTCTTTGGTATGTTCAGAAACCTACTTACTGTGTGCATCAGATAGTTGATGCCACTAAAACTAGCTTCTTCATTTGATGTGACCATTTGATCTTCACTGCAATGAACACAACCAACTGAGACAAAACACTGTCATTAAATCAGTTATACAGTCATAATGTTTTATAAAGATACAAAAGGATGTCCACTTCCCTTCCCAAACTAGACACAAAGAGTGTTACTGCATTTCCAGGTTATTTGAGCTGGTTCTGAACAACATTATAGATTTCAAATCTAGACCATGAGACTTCACTCCTTCCTGAATATGCAGACCTCCAACTCAAGTCCTTGAGTGTCGGAGATATTAAGGAATCTTAAATATGCAAAAAAGACTTTTGTATGAGCTACTGTATGTTTACCAATGACTGATATGACACAAATAAGTATATTCCAAAAGGCCAGTAGAGCATGCAGACTAAAATCAGTAATTGTGGCATTGATGGAGACTGTTGTCTCACAGTGCAATGCACAACAGAGCTGACAGCTGAAAGTACAGTGTGGTCAGTGGTGCAACAGTACCAGCAGAAAAACAGGAAAGTAATAACAAATAAAGTAATAAACCCTGGCTCACTCTCTGTGATGTTTTCAAAGATCAAACTGGCAGCAGTGTTCAGTGTTGCAGTTTGACATCTGTTAACGCACACCATGTACCATTACCTGTTACAGTAGAATTAATTCATTGTTGTATCCTCACTGCCAACATTAGTTGAGTGTACACTTTATGGTATAGTATGTAAAGGACACAGACGTGTCTTGATTGCAGCCGTGTTGCGAGGATGACAGCAAACCAGGTTCCCTTTCAACTGTGTGGTGTCTGAAGTCATAAATTACACCATTCTTTTTTAGCATTTATTTCTACCTTTTTACTTTTATAGTTAGTATATTTTGAGAATCATGTGACCACCCTCAAAGAGTGTTTAATGAACCACAAAAACAAATCAAAGCAAATCCCTCCCAGACCACGTCCCCTAGAGGCTTGATTCATTACCAGCTGGAGTTAACAGCTGCTCCGCGAAGGTTATTGCTACCAGCACATAAGAGAAGATCCAAATCTACAGGAACCTACAGTCACTTTGCACCTCTAGTAGACACAAAGGGCCCTGCTGGACCTGTAGGACAAACATACAGCAGGACAGTGTTTGTATGACTGTGACTATGGCTTCTCCTCAGTCCTTGGTCGTGACTTTGTGAAAGCTGATCTGAAGCAACATGAGCCATGCAATGCCTCAATACACACACACACACACACACTGTGGATAATGTTGGCTTAATGTCTGACAGTTTTTCAAATACTGAAACCAAAAGAGGAGAGCAAAGGAAGAGATAGAAGGACAGGAAAAAGAGAAAAGGGGAAGAGAACATAAGAGTAAATGAGAGGATAGGGTGACAAAAAATGGAAGAAAGGGAAGAACAGAAAAATGACAAGGAGTTGCTTTCAGGAAAAGAGAAGGGAAGGGAGCTGTGCAAAGGGAGGAGAAAAAAAGGAGTAAGAAGGAATAAGTGAAAGAGGAAGGAGAATAGAGAAGAAGAATAGATGAGAGGATGTGGATGGAGGAAAGAGGATAAAGAGATTGTTGAGGATGAGAAGGGAGAAGTGGAGGGAGAGGTACGTTGGAGGAAAGACGAGAATGAAATGACAGGAGGAAGAGAGGATTAGCAGACACAAGATGATGAGAGTACAACAGATGAAGAGGTAGCAGCAGCAGCACGAGAAGGTTAGCAGAGCGGTGGAGGTGGATGAGCTGAAAGGAGAAGAGGAATACGAAGAGGAGAAGAGTGACATGGTGGTATCAAAGCTATTACCAAAGAGATGACGATGGAAACAGGAGACCTGTAATTTAATCTTCTACACTGTAAGTAAGTTAGCATGAACATCAGTATAAAAACATGAAAGATTATAAGCCTCATAAAATACTTAATACAATGGCAGTATTTTTTATTTTAAAAAACAAAACAAAAATACACTGATCACTGCAGCAGAGGAAACTGTGTCTGGTAAAAGCAGGTGTAAAATCTCAGAGTGAGAGAGAGAAAAGGTGACTGATGAGACAATAAAAACACTTCAGTAACAGGAGTAAAGATCATCATGTCACTTTAGTGGAGCTCTTCATTCAGCACCACCAGACTAAAAAGCAGCAGTAACAGCCTGTTGTTTTTACGTGACTGCTTGAAAATGTATTGTTCCTGACTTTTAATGGCTCACAGCAAGTCTAGTTTAGTGATCACAACATTGGGGGTGCTTTTTATTTTTTACTTTTATTGAGTATCAGGCTATTAAAAGAATGATTTCCTCACACACAGTGTTACTCTCGTGCAACAAATCATGCTTGCAGTTCCAAAAGTGTCTTCCCCCTTTTGTGAAGCATAAATCTGGCTTTAGTAAATGTCCCCCAAAATATACAGTATTTAATGTATTTGGTTAATACTCTGGATTCAAAAACTTCAAACAGTTGTTGTATACAATCCCCACCTCTGCCTCCCCTCGTTTGTCTGGGATGAGCTTTAATTTTCTAATAAACTGTGTGTGACCAGTGATTCCCGTTACAACTCAAAGACCATGTTCAGTCATGACTTGTCCCTGTCTGTGCCCTTGCAATGTGCCTCCATTGAAAACATATAATACTGTAGATATGCATTTATTTAGTGAATATTTCATCTACAACAGAGTTGGGACCAGTTCACAATGCTATCAATCATTTCATGAATCATTTTGAAACAGACCGTCTAAGGCTGCATTAGTGAGCCCAACAGGCTCTGGAGTTCATTACAGCCCACAATATCCCATCCTTAAAGGTTCCCTGTGGAGTTGTAGACCTCTTGTAGTGCTTTGGAGCCTTTTTTCTAGGAGTGGGTCGGAATTTTGTTTATCTTGTGAGGACGCACATGCACACCCACTGGCGTCACACTATTTTGGTGATTGTTACGGCTCTGGACCAGTGTTGGTCGTAAACATAGACAGAGCATCATCAGTCCTTGTCCTAGTCCTTGGCCTCACCCCTAGTGAGACCAAAATGTGCAAAATCACAGTGCCTTTGTTATTTAACAGCAGTTTGTAATAGTTTGACTAAAAAGAAGCTTTAGCTGTCACATATATTTTCATTCATGTTGTCTGAAAGTTAATCTGATTTCCTGAATTAATTGAATTAATAATGAACTGACCCCAACATTGATCTCATCACACAGTTTAAGACTTTTCAGAAAGAACCGTCAGTTACACACCACATACAGTACAAAGAATACAGCATTTATAGTTCACTGTACACAGGACCGTGCATAGATTACATTGATTGTCATTGGTCATATTACAGTAGGTTGTTTGGCTTGGTTTTAAACAAGGCACTGACACATTCCAATGAGTCTTTATATCAAACATATACCAATCAACATTCTAAGAGCTACACTGTGTGAAACGCACATCCACGCACGTGTCTGAATGTACAGCTAGTGTAACCAGGGGATTCAGATTAGGGGTGTCACGATATACTGGTCTTCACCATTATCACAATATTTATTTATTTACATATGAAGAATAACGGTGTGTCATTTAGTCGAACAGTACAGTTAATAGGCGTCACTTTTCAAGCTTGCCTGATGTAGCCTTGTTTGCACTGATATAGTCTTGCTATCAAGATTATTGTTTAATTCAGTGTTACATGTTTTATGTCTAAGGACCATGTTGGATTGGTGTGTTTTGTAGATTCATAAATAAATTAAATCAAATAACATCATTGTACTGTAATACTGAATAGCAAAGCTGCAGGTGCTTTGTTGTTAACAGGGTGGCTCACACTCACACACACACACACATGCATGCTGGGAAGTTCACACATGCATACACACACACCACCTCCACACTCTGTCTTCCAGGTTCATTTACACAGCCAACTACAACTTGGTTTAACTGTATCTATCCACTGTATCTGTCTATATTTATATTGCATTTTTTCTGCAGTTTGTTATGTGTTTGCACAAAAGAGGATGTCCTTTTGAATTTGTCAGTGAAATGCTAAACAAAATGTTAAATATTAATTTTCAATAATATTTTAATGATGTTCTTAATATTACTATGTTATTTATAGTATGGAGATGTTATCATTATTGTGACATTTTGTGCCACAGTCAAAGTCTAATGAAAATCGTGACAGCCCTAATTCAGATAGAGTAAAGTGACAGAGAGCAGAGATTAGGCCAGTTTTTTATACTATAGATTCGCATAGCCAGACTGACAACATGTTAAGTCTGGTCCACAGTGTTGAGCGTTTAACCAGAAAGATCTTTTAATCAGATTTTGCAGTGAAAACAAATCAAAAAAGGCAGTTTAGGGCAGTAAATTTTCACTTGTTTGCTGCATGATTGTCACTAAAGAACCACTGAGAGTAAAATCTAGAATCTAGATGCTCTGAAGAGCTTAACGCTCTGTGTGGACCAGACATCCAGCCATGTGAGACTACTTCTGCAGACAGAGGAGAACATTAAAAACTCTGCGTGTCGTAGCTAGATAGAAGGAAGTGCTACTGGAGTCCTGCAGACAGAGGAAGGGCTGAGGCCTCCTGGGCATGTTGAAGCAGCAGCTGCATGGTGGTCAGCAGGAGTGAGATCCATCTCTTTTTCTCCCTCTCTCTCTCTCTCTCTTTTTGCTGGGTTGCAGAAGGTGAAGATGGAAGAAAGCTGCTGTGCATGGTCAGCCTGACGTCCATCCCTTTTTCTCTGTTCTCTCTCTCTCCCTCAATGTTTCTCTCTCTCTCTCCTCATGGTAAGCAGAGGTGCAGGGTTGTGAGAGGCCGGTGACTGGCTGGTATGAGAGTGTTTTGATTGGAGATGGAGAGACAGGAGGCGGAGGGGTCTTGGTGTGATGGAGGTCTACGGTCCAAACTGTTTATGACTACACTCTTAATCCACAGTCGGAGACTGACCCATAATGACTGAAGAGCTGGACACAGTTTCACAAATTACTGTGAAAACTAAGACCATTTTCATCTATCAGTGTAATGTGAATCAAGGATGGCTGCAGTGGAGGGAAATGTGCCACTACAGAGAATTCAGACTAAAAACAGCCCTACCTTCCACTTCATAGGATCTCCCATATTGTAAATAAGTAGGGTCACTCCAAATGGCCCAGTGGTCATAGTCTGACTTTAGATATAGATTGTAAATATGATATCGAGACAAAAGAGAGACAGAAGGAGAGTGTATGTCTTACCTCGTCTGACCAGGTATGGTTTAGTGTAGTCCCAGCTCTCGTTGTCATTCTTTATCACATTCAGACGTGTTGGCTGTTGACACAAAGATGAAAGAATTAATCAGGATCCAGTTTAAATGTGTCACAGTTACATGATCTGCACTATATACATAACTAAGATCATATCTGCTACTCCACATTGTACGGTACTATTTTATGCAGATGACACAATTTTATATGCAACTGGCACTTCTCTAAATGTGGACATTGCAAACCTACAGCCTGCTTTTGATACATTTCAAATCTCTCTCATTCAACATAAGCTTGTCTGTTGAAAAAAAATAAACATAAGCTCTTTTCAAGAACACAGAAAAGAATCCTGCCCAATCCCCATATCCAAACCCTGTAGGATTCTCAAACTGAAAATTTTGAATGCTACAAATATGTAAATATCTGGCTAGATAACAGACTCACTTTAAGACCCATGTGGGGCACCTGACCAATTTTCACCTGCAAATTGAACATTACTTCTATCTACCATTCCTTCTGCACTTGATTTTGATGATATTGTATATACAATAGTTACTCATTTTTTTCTGCCACTTTGTTGTTGTATGAATGTCGCATACAAAGTGTAAGTGACGCACTGGAGGGCAGCAGAGCACCAGAATAGTACTGCCAGCCTGATTTCCAATATGGCAACGTCATCTCAGACCATAAATCAGCATTTACAGTATATTTACTATTTAAGATGACAATATTCTTTCTCTAACCACACTTAGGGTGCGGGCTGACAATTAGCGCACATTTGAATCGGGCGTCGCCCCAAATGTCAGAAGTGTTCCCGCTTGTCAACCCCCGTGTCGGGAATGTTCCCGTTTGTCCTCCATACTTTAAATTTTGACATATTGGAACATTTCTGACAATTTTCCGCTAGAGAAAGTAGGAAAGGTCGCTAAATGTCGCGGTTCCC
Source organism: Macquaria australasica (assembly GCA_005408345.1). Lineage (NCBI taxonomy): Eukaryota > Metazoa > Chordata > Actinopteri > Centrarchiformes > Percichthyidae > Macquaria > Macquaria australasica. The sequence continues at coordinate 62,910 of SEMN01000204.1, read as the reverse complement.
TTATTTATTGACAAATAAGAACATTTCTGACATTTGGTAAACCCTTCTAGAATGTTCTCAATTATCTGCATGCCAAATGTCAAATTGTTCCACGTTTGTGGGATTTTGGGCTTGGCCAACCGCAGGCTGTCTCCGGGCAGATTTGCTGGCTGTCTCCAGCAAATATAAGTCAAGTTCCGTCTTAGGTTTTTCTCATTTTCTGCAGAACACGCTGGAGGTAGGTTGTGTTTCTCTTCTCCTCAATCCGTTATTCTGTGCACGTTTCTGTATTTTTAGTAATGTAGCGTAACGACAACGTGCACAACTTGTGACCGTGATATTGCTTCGCGCTCCCGCTACGCCGCTTTCAAATCCGCGGTTCTACTACGCCGTTCTTTTGGTATAGTTGCCGCACAATTCAAGTAAAGTAATCGTTTTTCTTTGTTTTCGCCTTCAGCAATGACACTTCCCAAGAAGTCCTCCACCTGCCCTCTCTGTTTAAAGGTTTTTGCGGCACTGTCCAGTCACCTCAGACGGACGCACAATGTGGCGAACCTGGACGAGAGGAGGATTCTCCTCAACCACGCCACCCAAAGGGTCAACGTCAGGGACCTGGCCTGTTCGGTCTTGGGATGTGCGTACCAAAGCACGAGACTGGACAGGCACCTGAGGGAAAGCCACCTGGAGCTCAGCAAAGAAGAGGCGGAGGTCCACTTAAATACGGTAAGGAGAAATAAAACTATCGACCTCCTGGCTGCGCTCCGTGCCAAAACCCCCTCACCTGCCATGGTCTCCGGCTTGGACCTGGTGGCACGAGAGGAGGGCGATGACGCGCGTTTGGCAGGCCGGGTGCAGGAAGAGCAGCGGCCGCCCACATGCAGCGACCCGGGATGCACGGAGAGGTGGAGGAAGAACCAGAGGCTGGTTATGGAACTGGCCGACCTCCGGCAAAAATACAGGCGGCTGTCACAGGCCGCAGAGGAGGACTGGGCCGCGGCTGTGGAGGAGGAGGAGGAGGAGGAGGAGGAAGGATCAGGCGAGGAGGGGGAGTCCAGCGGGCCATCGCTGACCAAAAGACCGAAGGAAGGAGCCGTGCGCAGGCTCTTCCAAAGTAGTGGAAGAATGCCGGGTCTGCGCCATCTGATCTTACCCAAATACATTGAAAGTTACTTGGAGGATTACCAACATTACCAGGAGGGAATCTGCCCTTCTACCAAGCATCTCGAAAATGCCTACTCCAAGGTGAGCCATGTGAAGTCTTTTGTTTATTTCATGGCCACGGGAAAACGCAACCTACGCAGCTGGTTGTTTCTGGATGACGGGACCCAGATCAGAAAGTAAGTGAGTGTGGCCGGCTTTCCTAATCATTTCTCGGGTTGCTGCCCGGCCCGTGATCCCAACCATTTTTTTTTAATTTAACAGATGGTCCTCCCACCTCCTGACTACGGGCAAGATGGTGACAACGGCCAACTTTTATATGAGAAACGTGTACCAATTCCTCCAATATATGAAGGAGACCCCTCCTCCCCTCTGCCGCCTGTCCCAGGCCCAGCTGACGTGGGCCGTCAAATCGGCCCTCACCAACATCACAAAAAAGGTGGTCCTGCACCAAATGCAAGTGAAGGCGGACAAGATGGCGAAGGTCGTCTCCAGGGATAGCCTGAAGAAGTGCCGGGACACGGATCCCTGCACTGCTGGGTATGTAACCAGCTGTTTAGCCCGGGCGGGTCGATGCGCGCGCGGGTAAATGCATCTCCCAGGTGGTTTACTTTTGGCGTGTCCTCCCCTCAGATGAAATGAAGGAGAACGGCTCACAAGAGCTGAGGTATAGCTTCTACAGATACTTCTCGGCGTTTGTGGCGTGCATCTACGGCCACCGCCCCGGAGTCCTGACCAACATGACGGTGGAGGAAGTGGAAGCCGCTAAGATCACCGGCGGCCGCTCCTCCGAGGGCTTTGTGGTCTCGGTAAGTACGGGGGTCTCCGCCGACGAGTGCCCGAAATTTGAGTTCGATCTGACGGGGCGTCTAAACGTGTGTTGTTGTTTTTTTTTGTTTTTGTTTTTTTAAATGTATTTATTTATGTATTTATTTATTTATTCATTTCCCCCCCCCCTCCGCATTGCAGGTCAGCAACCACAAGACCAGCAGGGACTTCGGGGCGGCCCAGATTTTTTTCCGGCCCGAAGAATACGAGTGGCTGGAGACGTGGCTGGAGCTGCGCGAGCGCTGCCGGCCCACGTCGGATCGCGTGTTCTTCGCGGCTGGAAAAGGGCCAGCAAGGAACCTCGTTCGATACATGCAGGGTGCCTGGGCGGAGATGGGATTGCCGGGAAAGCCCAGCTTCATCGACCTCAGTACCTACCGCAGTTTAAACTTTGCCGGCAGTAGCGATCTTTCTGATTCCCTCTCCTCCTCCTCCTCCTCCTCCACCACCGTCTCGCAGGCCAAAAATGTGCATTCGGCGGAGGTCAGAGACAGTATGGCGACATTCATGTGCCATAACACCTCCACAGCGGACAAGTTTTACGCTTTGAACCTGGACGTGGTGCAGTCCAGGCAGATGCGCCGTCGTTTCGAGGAGGCCGCATCCTCCGGCACCCCCGCGGGGACATCCTCCAGCACCCCCACGGGTACATCATCCAGCACCCCCGCGGGGACATCATCCAGCAGCCCCGCGGGGACATCATCCAGCACCTCCGCCTCGGCCTCCACCCGCAGGAGACCCCGTACCACCTCCGTGACCCCCGGGACAGAGAGCGTAGGCATCGGTCTATTTTTAACCGTATTTTAAATTATTTTGTCCCGTATATAAAGTGGAGGCCTGGCCGATCGTGATTCTTCTCTCACTGGGTGTTTATTTGTTTCCTCACCAGACGCCGATAAGGAGAGCCACGGAGCGGTGCAAGAAGGCGGTGGTACTCATCAGCCCCTTGGGCGACAGACTGAAAGCTGCCCACGAACCAGCTGTCCGGTCCCGCGGGACCAGGAGAGCAGCGCTCGGGGCCAGAAAAGACTCTAGCGGCAATAATGATACAACAATAAAGGATTTAAAATGAATAAAGTTTGTTTGCTTTTGCCGCTGTTGTCTTAATGAATCTTATAAACCGTTTGGTCGGTCTCCTGCATACTCACTTCACCCGCCCTCCGCTGCCGTAGATGCGGACCCGCGGGGACGGAGGAACGGCTCCACAGCCGAGCTCCACAAACAGCCGTGCGTATTTCCTCCGTCGGAGGCACCGGCCGTTAGCTTCAGTCTAACACATACACATCCGTGGGGCCGAGCTCCACAAACGGCACCATAACCAACACCACCACCTCCGGGGCCTTGCCCACCGGTCGAACCGGCGGACCCACACTTAAGCACCCCACCCTCCACGCTACACACAGTTAGCCGCAGCCGCATGCGTTCCGTGGTCCTGGTAGGCTCCATTGTACTTAATAATAGAATTTTAAAGACAAAAGCGTAGTACCAGGACCACGTACTCTCTACCCCAGCGCCCTGGGCTTGGGAGATCCGCGAGGGAGATCCGATGCCCGGCCGCCGCCAGCCCGACTTCCCTTCCCTTAACCAAGGGGTTACCTTAACTTAACCATAATCACACGAGAGAGAGAGAGAGAAATGTAAACATATATCAATCTTAATGTTGTGTTACTGTTCCTGTGTGCTTTTTTTGTAGCCAATAATTGTGGAATTATTAAAATATCGCTCTTATCAAAGGTCCATTGAGACAGTAACTCTGAAATGCTCCAGAAACAGTTTTAAGCTAATTAAAAGTAAACAAACGACCTAGACCACTTCCTGTTTTTGTGTGTATGATGGTGTATGTTGACTGCAGTCTCAGTGAGGCTCACGCCGTGGAGTGAGCCCTACCAGGGATACGGTTTCGCAGGGGAACTGATTCCTTCTACTGCCAGTCGAAGTTGTGGGTTTGGTGGGAGGGGCTTAGCGGAGTGATACGAGGCAGCAGAGAGAGAGGCGGAAGGTTTTGCCTAGGTTGCACAGATTTTGCCTACCCCAGCTTGTTCCACGGTAATGATGGCGCGTAATGATGGGCCTTTCTGTGTGAAGTTGGTCAACTGGCATTCAACAAATGAATTTTCATCCCTAATATGACCACCAAAGTCCAGCACTGTCTGACTCTGATCCAAATTCAACACTGGTCAGAGGTCGGAGTGTCACGAAGGATAGTTAGCTGACGCGTGTTGACTCATTCAGATAAATCATCTCATCAGTGTGTCAGTCTGAATGGGGTACAAGTCACAATCAGGTGGGGAGTTCTGTTCAGAAAGAGTAAGTACTTACTGTGGTGTACCCCAAGGTTCAGTGCTGGGCCCCATTCCTTTCTGTCTGTACATGCTGCCATGGCTCTATCACCTGCAACATGGTGTCTGTTCCCATCGCTACGCTCTGAACCCTGCCCACAATCTTGTACATTGCATTTTTGTTATAGAGGAAGAGTCCAAACCAGACAACCTCATTTCACATCTTACTCCACATTCTCGCAACATCAGTGGCTAATAATCTAGGGGGTAATCTTTGATAGTGGTTTTATTTTGAAGTGCAAATTCTAAACATTACTAAATGTTGCCTTATTCCACTTAAAGAACATTGTCAAGGTCACACCATTTCTCTTGTGGGACAATTGTGAAAAACGTATTCATGCTGTTGTTTACACTTGTCTTAATGCAATGTTCACAGACGTTCCTAAGAACCTACAGTTTCATTTATTTCTGTGATTTCCTTGGGGAAACCATGCAATCGCAACACATCAGTGCTAATATCAACATTACACAATGACACCAGGCTTGTGACTGCTGATGTGTTTTGTGTCTCTTACCCTTGCATATTCAATCTTGAGTGTACAGCAACCAGCGTAGATGTCAGCTCCATTCAGAGCAGCTTTGGCCTTCTGAGCACACTGAACAGACTCAAACCTGGAGGAGTGGGGTCAAGGAGAGAACATTGCACATTCCAACACACAGATAGCATGTATCACAGACAGCATGTAAAGACACACAAATTCACACACTCAGTAAGGATACTCCACCATGGCCTGGATTCCATTTCGTTTAAAGATGACGATCCTCAGCACACTGCCGATGGGGTTACACACTGTGTACAGAACATCCTGGACCAAAAAATGAAAGAAAGAAAAAAATTCAACGTTCAACAGAATCTGAAAGTTTCTAATGCTGCAGTGTGTCTTAACCTGCATGAAGCGCAGCCTCAGGCCACTGTGCATTTCATGAGTATCATAAAGGTATTGCAGTAAGAGAGAAATCTAACTCCATGCTGATACATCTTCAGGTCTTTTTTTAGGGATCTGGTGACTTGTTCTCCAGGACTCAAAACTCATATTATTCTTGACAAACTATTTTTGGTTACAGCTGTTTGTTTGACATTCAGTAAATCAACGATTCACTCCCAGATAATGCAAACACACCTTGCATAACACACAAGTACTGTTTGTGTTTTATTACTCTTGTCCCAAAAAGTACCTAAGACATTGTAACACTCAAATCAGTCATAGCTTACACAAAAATTGAAAATTTCAATTGACAAAAACTGATACTATAACAAGTCACCTTGTATTTTGGTCAATACCTTCTAATAGATACAAAGAAGCACAATTTTCTTAAAAAGAAGAAACGTCATTATGTCAAGCAGAAAATTCTGGCAAATTCAATTTTGCACCATTTTGGATTTCCTAAGAAAATTTTTTATTAGGACTACTCATCCAGTCTCCCTCAAATTTGGCGAGAAGTGTTCCTGATTCCCGTTGAGTGACAAACTTTATGAAGCATGTCGTCAAAAATTGAATGAGTAGTAAGTGGTGAAAACTGCAAAGATTCTTGGATTGGTTGAATTTGCCTTAATTCTTGTTATAACATGAATTGTGTAAATAAACATTTGTGAAACCAAAGATGATATCAATGAATCTTTGATCATCTAATGAACACGGTACTGTAGGGTAGCTTGCACAATTATATGAAATTCAACCCATAAGGGTGCCATGATAGAAAAATAGTAGAAACTATTTGCTTGGTTGTTATATGATCTATCTCAGGTCGATGGTTGAACAACATTTTGAAAAAATGATCAGTCATTCAAATGTCAGATCATCTTCTTGAAACTAGGTAGCTAGTTTCCATTTGTTTCAAATTTTAGTTATCAGTGGTACCCCTGTAATTTGCTCATCAAAAACGACCAAAAGTATAATATACAGTACATGCAGCATATTTTTATAGGTGCATTCTAATTGTATTTATGAGTTTTCCACTAATGATATGGTATAAATAACTCCACATAGATGCCAGTGTGTGTGTGTGTGTGTGTGTTTACCGTGGTTATAGGGTAGAGGGGGTTCTGTATGGACAGCAGGAGGACCTTGTTGCCACTGTTGGGGTTGTCAGCGTTGGTCGGCCTGGTGATTCTCTTGGATGTGGAGTAATTAAAGTATGCCTGTTGGCCTAATGAACAGCCATCATCAGTATGCTACATACAAGCATGTGTAGCTAATCAATCTCATAAGTAAGTCTTTCCAGTGAAAAGCTGAGGAATCGAACCTGCGATGTATACAGGCTCCTTGGCTCCACAGGACACACAGCGGTCAGCGCTATCCACTGCAGAGAATTCCACCAGTGCCTGACGCTTGAATGGCATCATCATCACATAACTGAGAACACACACAAGTAAACATTAAGATATACATGATATATATATATATATATATTTATAAATATGTATACACACACACACATGCAGTTCATTCCGATCTTTTCCACCTAATGGGCTTTCACTGGACATATCACCTGCTCTGACAGCCATACTGCAAGTCCTCCACTCTTTGGCAACATCTCAGAACAGCTGATTGTGTTTCAATCCTCAGTACTCAGTTCTCAACAGATCTCCTCTCTCTCTCTCTCCCTCCCCTTCTGTTGCTTTCTGCAGGTGTTTCTGCCTCTGGAGCTGTGGAGTCTGGGTCTGTGGTTGCTGCCGCCTGCTGCCCCCGTGCTCCTGCTCTGCACCCGCTGATGCTATTGCTGTTGTTGCTGTTATTAGTATTGCTATTATACTGTTGCTCTTAGTGTTGTTTCCGTTGGTGTTAACATCAATGCCATTACCATATCTATGCTGTATTGAGCTGCTGTATGTTCTCTTTCCTCCTGCTCTCTCTCTCCCGCTCCCCCTTTCCCCCTTCAACCCAACCGGTCGAGGCAGATGACCGCCCACCTTGAGCCTGGTTCTGCTCGAGGTTTCTACCTGTTAAAAGGGAGTTTTTCCTTGCCACTGTCGCATAGTGCTTGCTCATGGTGGGAACTGTTGGGTCTGTAAATATAAAGAGTCGGTCTAGACTTGCTCTATTCGAAAAAGTGCCCTGAGATAACTTTGTTATGATATGGCGCTATATAAATAAAACTGAATTGAATTGAATTGAATGGATCAGCCTTCCTTACCCAGTAAGGAGGTAAAGGAGTCCACTGCCTTCTTTTCATTGAAGACAAAAGTAATGAATGATGAAACAATGTGAGTGTGAAGGCCTTTAAAGAACCTGTCAAATCAGTGCAATAAGATAATACCTATGTTTATATGTGTGTGTGTGTGTGTGTGTGTGCGTCTTTCACAGTATGCTTTTCCCTGCAGCTCCATTCAGTTGAATGAGAGGTTAATGAATACTGCACCATGCAGGGAGTGTAAATAATGGAGAAAGAGTCGTTTAGAGTGGAAAGTGCAGTATCACAAAATGTTTACTTCAATTATTCAGCATCTGTAACTATCTCTACACCAAAGCTACTGAAACTCACTATAGTTTATTACACCAAATCACTTGGTGTCTGTGGTTTCATTTTTCACATCATGTGTCCCACAATAAATATTTACACATGTTAAAATGTCCATGTTGTTGGGTGTTAGCTATTTGCTCGTAAAAAAAAGCAAACATTGAAAAAAAAACAAAAAAAAAAACAAACAAACAAGAAATACAATGTTAAAGTATTGGTTATGGTGGTGAGTGAGTGATGAGTGAGGTGCTTGTGGGAAACTTGGAATTGTAACATCCAAGTTATAATTTGTGATTTCTTTTATATTTAGTTTTGTATGTTTGACTAGGTGTGATTTTATTGATGATGATATAGGTATTTATCGTGTATTTATTGCTGATAGTATGCTGTCACCTACTCACCTGGACTCAACTGCATCTTTGCTATCTCTACATCAAGGACCACAATGGAAATAAGACTTTGAATGTATTGTGTCATGCTTAATATTTCTGTATAATTATTAAGTTGCTAAACTTAAATTATTCATATGATATGTGTAAATCAGCTGATTATTTCTCCAGAGAAAACTCGGTTGATCTCAAAGAACTAAAAAACACTCCACAGTCCACTCCAGATCTTATTGGGTGAATTACTGATGAAATTAATGACAGCTGATATAATCTGCTGTAGAGGCAACATTTGTCATTTTAACCACTGGAAGCAATGGTCTATGCCAGATAAAAATGAACGGCTTGCTAACCTCATTGTACTGTTCATTACTCTTTGCTAATTAGAAGGAGGGAGGAGAGATAAAGATTTGATAAGTGATTTGTTAGCCACAGAGTAAATCCAGTATTAGACTTGCTCCTGTATACATAAATGATTTCCCTTTCATATGCAAGTGAAATGCTCAAACTGTAGAGCCCTCCCAGTATCCTTCTGTTCTCTCTGGTGCTGATATGGGCCTGACAAGCTCACCAAGACTTTGTCTGTGAACTTGATTTAACTTGTTTCTGAATGTGTATCAACAGATGATAGTATAGGGGCCTATGGAGGGAGACATGGCTGTATGTTTGCTCTGACAAGGCTAATAGATTTTAGAAATTTCTAAGAAATACGTGATCACTGGCTCAGCTATAACCCAGGCTAGATGAATTGGCAAAACTGTCCCATTGGTGTGAATGTGTTCTCTCTTTCTGTACAGATGTGGCAGCCCTGTGATTGACTGGTGAAATGTCCATGGTGAACACTACCTCTCATCTAATGCATGCTGGGATATATGTAAGTTCCAGACCCCCACAACCCGGAACAGGAGAAGCAGTTTACAGATTGGATGAGTAGGTACAAGACTCAGTTGCTCGGTCTCTCTCTCTTTCTCACACACACACACACGCTGTCTCACCATATGGGTCCAAATTTCTCCAGGGCATCTATCAGGTCTGCTTCCACTACGGCCTCACACAGACCCCTGACATGGACCACAGGGCTGGGCGAGATACGATGGGAGTCCTCACCATTATCCTGCAACACACACAGTTCACCACAGTTACACAATATTGCTGTGTTCACATCAAGCTGATCTGCAGCTTACTGCATTTGCACACCTGAGGTCCCAACACAGAGGTCTCTGGCCAACAGATGCAGGGTCATGGGGCAGAAAAGATGAACCTGGCACAACTTTAGTCATAATGAAATGCGATGTCATACAGCAAGGTGCTGCGTTGCCAATCAAATACATCCAAGCGCACTTGTGCACATTCCTGGTAGATACTTGTAACATGAACATCATTCTACTGTTCCCATTGTCTAGGCAAAAGAGAAAATGAATGTCACAAAGATAACTTTCCAGAGTTGTAAATTCCTGTCTCATAGTATTAAAACAGCTGTGCAGTGTTTTAGCATCTGATAAACCTTCAAACACAGTAATCCGTTACTGAAACTGGATTCCCTTGATAATACTTCTTGATAATCTTCTCACCAGTACCTGAAACAACACACTCCCACAAACGCAGTCCCTTGTGATTTGGTTTTTGAATGCAATGCAATTCTGTCTGAATGCCTGCTCTGTCACCAGCAGCAGGATAACATTACTGTAAGACCACATTTAGACTATGGGATACTAAAGGCTGTGGTGGTGTAATAATTCACTGCTGTTGCATTTCTAACTGTGAAGGATTGAAGACTGATGCGAGTGGGTAAAATGCATATGTGTATGTAAATGCAAATTTAAGCTGATATATCGGCTGGCCAATATTATCAAACTGCATTGGGTTATCACAGATATATCTTTATCAATGCATATGTTGGCAGATATGTGGAGAAGATATTGCAGAGCAGTTAACTGCAACAATTAATGTTTTATTAGAAGCATTTATATATATATTTGACTTGACCTCAATTTTTCCAATTCGAGTTCCTATCGATTTACTTCATATAGTTTTATTAATTTAAACTTCAATGACATTTACTCTCAAATATCTACTGTTATCTTATATTTGCTGTTACGGCCATCTTTGATAATAAAGTTTATCACTGTTTGAAAAAACACACTAAAACTAGCTTCTTCCTCAACCACATAGCAGTGTGGTCTTATATGGGGGGGATAATAACCCATGTCTGCATTCAAGAATGGTCTTTGGTGTTGGATGTGAATGTCCTCCTTGATCTTTTCTGACCCCTTCCCAGTCCATACCAGGAGGGGGTGAAAGCTCAGAAAAAAGCTAATAAGTGGACCTTTAGTTAAAATGTTTTGTCACACTATTTCCAAGGTCAAGAATGACCTTTCACACGCAACATATCTTCACCACTGCTTTATCAATAACCAAAAATGTATATAATTCTCAAGTATGAATATTGTATCATCCTCAATCCAGTACAGGTCGGGTTCCAAAAAAAACATGCTGGTTTATCTGTCATTGTTTTGGTCTGTATCAAAACTGTGAAAAAGCAAACTACAGTGTAACATCTCACGCAGCCAGCACCTTTTTGTGTGTGTTTAAAGTGGATGGACTACAACAGCAGGAGACCACAGCAGGTTCCACCCCTGTCAGCTAAGAACAGGAAACTGAGGATACAGTGGGCATAGGCTCACCAAAATGAACAGTAGAAGATTGGAAAAACATTGACTGTTCTGACGAATCTCAGTTTCTGCTGCCACATGCAGATGGAGGTCAACATGAATCTATGGATCCATCCTGCCTTGTGTCAACGGTTCAGGCTGCTGTGTAATGGTGTGGGGAATATTTTCTTGGCAGACATTAGGCCCTTTAATATCAGCTGACCATGGTTTAAATGCCACAGCCTACCTGAGTTTTGTTACTGACCATGTGCATTCTTTTATGGCAGTCTTCCCATCTTTTTGAGGAACTCCAATGGCCTCCACAGTCACCACATCTCAATCCAATAGAGCACCTTTGGGATGTGGTGGAACAGGAGATTTGCAGCATAAATGTGCAGCCAACAAAATCTGCAGCAAATGTGTGATGCTATCATGTCAACATAGAACAGAATCTCTAATGGATGTTTCCAGTACCTTGTTGAATCCATGGCACCAAGAATTCAGGTTGTTCTGGGTGTAAAGGGGGGTCCTACCCAGTATTAGATACTAGGTGGTAGGTGTACCTATTAATGTGGCCTCTGAGTGTGTATTTACCAGTGTAAGCAGTGTAAAGTTAGCTTTAGAAAACCCTTTTCAGTCTGGTTGCTAATATTAAGGCCTTTACACCGGGGGCGTTTTTTTCAGGCACATAGACTACCCAAAGTAATACTGGAGCATACATATTTGAGCACACATAGGCTTTATATGAGTGCTCCAGTGTAGTATATTTTTTCTGAAGAATGAGCTCGCACAAATGTATTTATCTATCTATCTATTCCAAATTTGAAATGCGGCCGGTATGAATAGTTGATGTGAAATATTTGCAGGCAAGTTTTTCGCATTTTCGTGTTGTTTATTCGTCACGTCCCCAGTGTGTAAAGGCCTTTATTTGTGCACAGCCAGTGGTTCAGTGGACCACCTGCCTGGTGCCAAATCTTTGCTGGAGAGTTCAACAAGTGAAAAGCCTCCCAGACCAGTTTGAAGGATGTAACTTGTTTTACCAGTCAGCTACTACACATCCAGCCAGTCACCTTAGAATTACTTAGCAAAACAATTGACTTCTGTCTGTGAGAAAATTAATCAGTGGAAATTTGAAGTAGTTCCAAATCTCCCAGTGTTACAGCTTGAATAAATATAAGACATCAATGACAAGCAGGAAATCAGTGGTTACTAAAGAGCAGCAGTACTGGCAAAAGCCCACGCTGCAACTCAATAAGGCTTTTCTGGACTGTCAGTTATGAATATGGAGAGAGAGAGAGAGAGAGAGAGAGAGAGAGAGAGAGAGAGAGAGAGAGAGAGAGAACAATTTCATTTTTCAACAACTGAAAGATGAAATTGAACTGTTTAAGTACATGTGAAAGAGAATTCCAGTCAAATCCTCACACTTCTCTCTAATCTTTTCTTCTTCTTTTGTTTATCCCCTCAGATATTCAGTCTCTTCTCAACTTTAATCTCCTCCCTCATCTGCTTGTCTCATTCTCCTTCTATCATCCATCCCTTCCCCCATCTTCCCTCTTTTTGTCCTCTTTCACATTGACATTCCTTTAGTCTATTTATAGAGGCAGATGGCTCATCTGAGTGTTTGGAGAGGAAAAATGGCATGAGACTAACTTTTCCCTCTGTTGACCAGGCTGCTAGCTTCTCTGTTTCAGACACGTTAGCATTATTACCTAGCATTCACATTACATACATACATCAGTGTGTTCTATCCATTATCCACAGTTCTAAATTGAGTACTTTGATAACACTTTCTGGATACAGATTTCTGTACAGATGTAATCTCAGAGGTGGTTATTATATCTACTCAACTTCAAGGTGTGGTTAACCAACCCCGCCCAGGATTACATGGTTAATGCACATTAGCACCAAGACACAATTGTTGAATATCTAGTTTTTGCGGACCTTCAGTGATTTAAATTCTCACTTTGCAGCAGTGTACTGCAGGTGTGTCAGTACACGGTGACATCACCGTAGGGTGTGGCTACAAGTGCAACAGAGCACTCTTCTGACCATACCCAACCACACCCATCAGTGATGCTGGCTGTGTTCAGAGGACTGCAAAACACAGGCTACTGTTGAGTTACTCCTCCAACAGCAGCTTGTTGCTTCATATAGATTAGGTACATTCAGTGTAGAATATTTCCTTTGTGTCAAGATACTGTTGCCACATGTTTTTCTGAGGGTAGCTAGTATACTTCACTACCATTCAAGCAAAACTTCAACATGCTTGTTGCATAGATTAAGGATGGTGGATAAGCAATGGCTCTGTTGTGTGGAAAAGTCCAACTCCATAACAATAATATCCACAATCACTACACCTTTATCTGTGTATCTCAAGAAAATACAATGATCAATAACATTTGTAGTATAGTGTCATATGGTATCTTTCTTCCACTTATTTTTTCTTCTAAAATCCTTCTTCATGTTCATAGTCAGCAGTCTGAAAATACCATCTGTGTGTGTGTGTGTGTGTGTGTGTGTGTGTGTGTGTGTGTGTGTGTGTGTGTGTGTGTGTGTGTGTGTGTGTGTGTGTGTGTGCGCTGCAGCCTGCAGAACACCGACTGGACAGCCTCCATCTTCTCACTGCTCTCAGCCTAACATGAAGTCATGCTCTTAGTCATCAGCTCACACACTAACACAAATAGCTAACACTTTAATTCCCCTGGCAACAGGAAGTGTTCCTGGTTTGGATTTAGAACAGAGTTTAGATAGATCCTAGGATTTGAAAGCCTGGTTTCTCATTAATAACAAACCAAGTGGCTGAGTAGATAGCAATTGTCTGGCGTTGCTAGGGCCAGATACTAAAAAAAACAATATTGCACCATAAAGTGCTGATTCAAGGTCACAATCACCTTTAGGAAAGGATACATAACTGTCATGTCCACCAGAAAACTTTAACTTAACACAAAGGCTTCAATCATGATTCCAAAAAAGTACATTAACTGTGGTGGGCTCAGTCCTCTTCTATCTGAGTTTACTTGATTTGATTCTTCTGTCGTCACAAAAAGTCAAAACCTTCCAAAGTGCAGCCCAAAGCTATACTGAGCTAGATCATGACCAAGAATTTTCAAGTTGAGCTCCATGAACTAATTTCAGAAGCAAATGTCTCCTTTCCTTAAAGGCACCAATAGAAAAAAAGCTTATAATTATTTAGTTCAATTCAACTCCGTTTCATCAATTATAGGTCAGTTACTTGTCAGTTACTACACTTACTAGTAGTAGCAGTAGTAGTAGTTAGAATATCTTTATGTTCAGCTTTTGTCTGTAGCCATAGAGCCATGCCAGCCATCATCATAAGTACAATGATATGATCAGTACTCAACCAATCAAATGAGTGCTGGTCTTGACTGTCTACTCATGTTGCCATTTTTTCACTAGTACTGGTATTCACCCAAAATAAACAAATCAAACATCTGCATTCAAAGAACCAAACTAGCTGGATGAGAATAACAGGAGCATTTTAGATGTTTAATCATGTTAACCTTTATTAGTTACATCATGTTTGAAGGACAGGGCCTTGGGCCACACTCTTCACATGCAATTCAATTCTTCATTCTTCAGCATTCTTTTTATAATGAAAGAATGTTGATAAAATTCAGATTTTTAGATGAGAACATGCCGGTTATTTAGACATCACTCTGATCTTTTGGTGTACTGGTCACAACTAAATTTTCACAGTGAAGAGTTAACAATACTTATGTACTGTATATACTGTGAGCAAAAAGAAATACACTCAACTAAAATATTTTGACTGTAAAAAAACAATGGAGTTGTTTGACATTAAAATGGGAATTTGTCATTTGAACAGTAAAACTTATGACTATCTCACTTTGAACTCACTTTTCAGAAAAATTTTCATGCAAATAAAGCTGCTTTTTAAGAGATTTTAGTGAGGTTTCATTTGATTGTGACTTAAAAGTCTCTTGCGGGGGTGCTAGTGGGGGGGGGAACCTCAACTAAAAATACTATCTTAAGGCACATTATAGTTTAGTTATATGTATAAAGCAAATCAGTATGTTGTCCATTGCCACTCAGAGGATCAGTCTCCTCTCCCGGCTCAGAGGGGAGTCCTTATAAACAGATATCGCGGTGGGCATGAATGACTTCCTGTAGCGGTCCTTATTACAGCGGAGTTGCAGGAACCTCCCACTGAAAGTGCTTTGCTGTCTGACCAGGGGATATGAATCATTGTCCATTATGCTGAGCAGTTTGTGCAACATCCTCCTCTCCACCACCACCTCCAGGGGCTCCAGAGCAGTCCCCAGCACAGAACCAGCCTTCCTAATCAGTTTGTTTAGTCTCTTAGTGTCACTGACCCTTATGATGCCCCAACATATATCTGCAAAGAAAACTGCACTTGCAACAACAGACTGATAAAAGATATGCAACATCTTGCTACACACGTTAAAGGACCTGAGCTTCCTCAAGAAGTAAAGTCAGCTCTGTCCCTTCCTGTAGACAGCCTCAGTGTTGTACTTCCAGTCAAGTCTATTGTCAAGATGGACGCCCAGGTATCTGTAGTCCTCCACCACCTCCACCTCTTCCCCCAGGATGGAGATGGTGTTCAACGTAGTGCTGGTCCTCCCAAAGTCCATGACCATCTCCTTTATCTTGGCCACATTCAAGAGGAGGTGGTTGTTCCCACACCACGCCATGAAGCGGTCTAGCAGTTCCCTGAACTCAGTCTCCTCTCCATCCCTGACACACCCCACAACTGCAGAGTCATCTCAGAATTTCTACAGATGGCAGGACTCCGAGTTGTACTGGAAGTCCGAGGTATACAGTGTAAAGAGGAAGGGTGAGAGTACAGTCCCTTGCGGTGCTCCTATGCTGCTAACTACCTGCTCAGACACACATCCCCTCAGCCGTACAAACTGTGGTCTATCTGTCAGGTAGTCAATAATCCAGGAGGTTATGGAGGTGTCTACCCGCATCCTCTGGAGCTTATCTCGTTGCAGTATCGGCTGAATTGTGTTAAAGGCACTAGAGAAATCACAGAACATGATCCTCACAGTGCTGCCAGCTTTGTCCAGGTAAGAGTGAGAGTGAGAGTGTGCTCGCTGCAGCAGGTAGACAATGGCATCCTCAACCCCCACTTCAGAGCAATAGGCAAACTGTAGTGGGTCCAGGGAGGTGGTCACCTGAGGTCTAAGATGATCCAACACCAGTCTTTCCAGTCTTTGGCTTAACGCAAGAGCAGCTGACCTGAGATTGAAGATCATAACCAAGCTGGACACCTGGAACCCCCGTGGCCGATTAGCAAGACTAACTGAACTACCCTCTGAAAGTCTACTAGAAGACGTAAACACAGCACTACAGACAATCCCTACTGAGACCAATAAGCTGACATACATCACAGCAACAGTGATCCATAAGGAGCCATAAGGAGCAGTCTCCTCCATGGAGAAGGAGGCTGGAGGCCAGGACTAAGGCAGCACGGAGGGAAGTTAGCCAGCTATCAGAACTACAGAAAGAAGCTTGTTGTACTAAGAAGTACAACAAGCTGCCCATACCTGAGGCCCTGGAGACTGACAAACAAAGACTCACAGCCCTGGCCACCCGCCTAAAGAGGTACAACAGAAGCAGAAGCTAGGAGAATAAATAGAATGTTCTCCACCGAACCATCCAAAGTGCACTCTCAGTGGCAGGGTAATAACACAAGAACAGATCTGCCCAGGGCTGAGACTGAACAATACTGGAAGAGCATATGGGAGAAGGAGGCATCACATAACACCAATGCTGAAAGAGCAGACCATAGCAATCTCCCAGAACAAGAGCCAGTAACCATCACAATGGCAGACATCCAAGAAAGAGTGTCAGGTATGAAGAGCTGGACAGCACCAGGCCCGGATATGATCCACACCTACTGGCTCAAGAAACTAACTGCACTCCATGAACGCCTGGCAGCACAGATGAACCAACTGCTGATGGATGGGACCCACCCAGAGTGGTTAACCCAAGGGCGGACTGATCATGAAGGACCCCCAGAAGGGCGCAATTCCATCCAACTACCGGCCAATAACCTGCCTCTGTACAACATGGAAGCTCCTGTCAGGCATCGTAGCGGCTAAGATGAATAGGCACATGGCCCAATACATGAGCAGGGCCCAGAAAGGAATTGGTAGCGATACCAGGGGAGCCAAGCACCAGCTGCTGGTAGACGGAGCAGTCACTCGAGACTGTAAGACCAGACAGACCAATCTGTGCACCGTCTGGATTGATTACAAAAAAAGCCTACGACTCAATGCCACACACATGGATACTGGAATGCTTGGAAATGTACAACATCAACAGGACAATAAGAACCTTCATCAAGAACTCAATGGGGCTGTGGAAGACAACTCTGGAGGCCAACTCAAAGCCAATTGCAAAAGTGACCATCAAGTGTGGCATATACCAAGGTGATGCACTATCCCCACTGCTGTTCTGCATAGGCCTGAACCCTCTCAACCAGATCATCACGAAGAGTCGCTTCGGATACCTGCTACGGAATGGAGCAACCGTCAGCCACCTTCTCTACATGGATGACATCAAGCTGTATGCCAGGAGTGAGCGAGACATCGACTCACTAATCCACACCAGATCTACAGCGACGACATTGGAATGTCATTGGAATGTCATTCGGACTAGACAAGTGTGGCCGGATGGTCTCCAAGAGAGGGAAGGTAGTCAGAACTGAAGGGATCAGACTACCAGAAGGCAACATAGCAGATGTGGAGGACAGCTACAAGTACCTTGGGATCCCGCAAGCAAATGGCAACCATGAAGAGGCCGCAAGAAGGTCAGCCACAGCCAAATACCTCCACAGAGTAAGGCAAGTCCTGAAGAGTCAGCTGAATGGGAAGAACAAGGTCCGAGCTATCAACACCTATGCCCTGCCCGTCATCAGATACCCCGCTGGCATAATAAGCTGGCCAAAAGAGGAGGTTGATGCCACCGATATAAAGACCAGGAAGCTCCTCACAATGCATGGAGGATTTCACCCCAAGTCCAGCACCCTAAGCGGAAGGAAGGAGGCCGAGGACTAGTGAGCGTCAGAACTACTATCCAGGATGAAACAACAAAGATCCATGAGTACATCAGGAAGATGGCCCCAAGTGATGAGATGCTTAGTGAATACCTCAGGCAGTAGAAGCCGGATGAGGAAGGAGAGCAGGTGGAACCATCATGGGAGGACAAACCCCTGCACGGTATGTACCACCGGCAGATAGAAGAAGTGGCTGATATCGAGAAATCCTACCAGTGGCTGGAAAAGGCTGGACTGAAAGACAGCACAGAGGCACTAATCATGGCAGCACAGGAACAGGCTCTGAGCACAAGATCGATAGAGGCCGGGATCTACCACACCAGGCAGGACGCCAGGTGCAGACTGTGCAAAGATGCCCCTGAGACAATCCAGCACATAACAGCGGGGTGTAAGATGCAAGCAGGCAGGGCATACATGGAACGCCATAACCAAGTAGCTGGCATAGTGTACAGGAACATCTGTGCCGAGTATGGGCTGGAAGTCCCACGGTCAAGATGGGACACACCTCTGAAGGTGGTGGAGAATGACCAAGCTAAGATCCTGTGGGACTTCCAGATACAGACTGACAAACTGGTGATGGCGAATCAACCGGACATAGTAGTGGTGGACAAACAACAGAAGAAGGCAGTAGTGATAGACGTAGCAATCCCAAGCGACGGCAACATCAGGAAGAAGGAACACGAGAAGCTCGAGAAATACCAAGGGCTGAAAGAGGAGCTAGAAAAGATGTGGAAAGTGAAGGCAACAGTGGTCCCCGTGGTAATCGGAACACTCGGGGCTGTGACCCCCAAACTGGGAGAGTGGCTCCAGCAGATTCCAGGAACAACATCCGAGATCTCTGTCCAGAAGAGTGCAGTACTAGGAACAGCTAAGATACTGCGCAAGACCCTCAAGCTCCTAGGCCTCTGGTAGAGGACCCGAGCTTGAAGGGGGAATAGACCACCCACAGGGGCGAGTGGGGAATTTTTTTTTTTTTTTATATATACAGTGGGTACGGAAAGTATTCAGACCCCTTTAAATTTTTCACTCTTTCATTGCAGCCATTTGCTAAAATCAAAAAAGTTCATTTTATTTCTCATTAATGTACACTCAGCACCCCATCTTGACAGAAAAAACCAGAAATGTAGAAAGTTTTGCAAATTTATTAAAAAAGAAAAACTGAAATATCACATGGTCATAAGTATTCAGACCCTTTGCTCAATATTGAGTAGAAGCACCCTTTTGAGCTAGTACAGCCATGAGTCTTCTTGGGAATTATGCAACAAGTTTTTCACACCTGGATTTGGGGATCCTCTGCCATTCTTCCTTGCAGATCCTCTACAGTTCCGTCAGGTTGGATGGTGAACGTTGGTGGACAGCCATTTTCAGGTCTCTCCAGAGATGGAGATTTGGGTTTAGGTCAGGGCTCTGGCTGGGCCAGTCAAGAATGGTCACAGAGTTGTTCCGAAGCTACTCCTTTGTTATTTTAGCTGTGTGCTTAGGGTCATTGTCTTGTTGGAAGGTGAACCTTCGGCCCAGTCTGAGGTCCTGAGCACTCTGGAAGAGGTTTTCTTCCAGGATATCTCTGTACTTGGCCGCATTCATCTTTCCTTCAATTGCAACCAATCGTCCTGTCCCTGCAGCTGAAAAACACCCCCATAGTATGATGCTGCCACCCCCAT
The DNA here is from genome assembly GCA_005408345.1 of Macquaria australasica. Lineage (NCBI taxonomy): Eukaryota > Metazoa > Chordata > Actinopteri > Centrarchiformes > Percichthyidae > Macquaria > Macquaria australasica. Next base: position 43,383 of record SEMN01000204.1, on the reverse strand, counting down.
GTTTCACTGTTGGGATTGTATTGGGCAGGTGATGAGCAGTGCCTGGTTTTCTCCACACATACCGCTTAGAATTAACGCCAAAAAGTTCAATCTTGGTCTTATCAGACCAGAGAATCTTATTTCTCATAGTCTGGGAGTCCTTCATGTGTTTTTTGGCAAACTCTATGTGGGCTTTCATATGTCTTGCACTGAGGAGAGGCTTCCGTCGGGCCACTCTGCCATAAAGCCCCGACTGGTGGAGGGCTGCAGTGATAGTTGACTTTGTGGAACTTTCTCCCATCTCCCTACTGCATCTCTGGAGCTCAGCCACAGTGATCTTTGGGTTCTTCTTTACCCCTCTCACCAAGGCTCTTCTCCCACGATTGCTCAGTTTGGCTGGACGGCCAGGTCTAGGAAGAGTTCTGGTCGTCCCAAACTTCTTCCATTTAAGGATTATGGAGGCCACTGTGCTCTTAGGAACCTTGAGTGCTGCAGAAATTCTTTTGTAACCTTGGCCAGATCTGTGCCTTGCCACAATTCTGTCTCTAAGCTCCTTGGGCAGTTCCTTCGACCTCATGATTCTCATTTGCTCTGACATGCACTGTGAGCTGTAAGGTCTTATATAGACAGGTGTGTGCCTTTCCTAATCAAGTCCAATCAGTGTAATTAAACACAGCTGGACACCAATGAAGGAGTAGAACCATCTCAAGGAGGATCAGAATAAATGGACAGCATGTGAGTTAAATGAGTGTCACAGCAAAGGGTCTGAATACTTATGACCATGTGATATTTCAGTTTTTCTTTTTTAATAAATTTGCAAAAATTTCTACATTTCTGCAATTGCAAGATGGGGTGCTGAGTGTACATTAATGAGAAATAAAACTTTTTTGATTTTAGCAAATGGCTGCAATGAAACAAAGAGTGAAAAATTTAAAGGGGTCTGAATACTTTCCGTACCCACTATATATATATGTGTGTGTGTGTGTGTGTGTGTATATATATATATATATATATATATATATATATATATATATATATATATATATATATATATATATATATATATATATATAGAGAGAGAGAGAGAGAGATAGATATATATATATATAGATATATATGTAACACTGTCGGTTTACATTTTTTCATTTTCTTAATTTGTTGATTACCTAAAGAATCCTGCAAGCACTTTTCTTTTTTTACTGATATAGGCAAATGTTAATTCCTTTGCTCAGATTGCACAAAAAGTAGTGCTAAGATGTTGGATGTTACAGGGACTTTGATAAATGCAGAAACTGCAGATCCCACTGTTCTGATTGTACAAAAAAAGTTAACTTTTTTTTTTTAACTCAGATTGTATGCATATGGTGGTGTGTTCTTTACACTATGACAGTTTTCCTAAAATTAGATTTTTTAAAAATCACAATGTATTGCCTTGCTTACAGTATCGCAATATATTAAATCGTAACCCCTTTTTGATGATATGATATCGCTGGATTCTTGCCAATATACAACCCTAATAACGTCTGTGATCATATCCTGGATGGCACCAGACAACGGAGACAGAAGGGGGATGAGTTTTGCTGTCTACCCAGACTATACCACTAGTCTTGCCCAGGCAGCATTCAACGGCATCTGACAGCAGCTTTGTGGGATAGAGGGTCTCCGGTTCAGCCTCTGTTGAAAAGGACTTTCAGACACCTGTGAAGGCTCATGCCTACATCAGAAGGGATCACCTAACAACAACCAGCCACCAGTTAAATATATTTCCTTTATAAGACTCAATCGTTTTTTTAAATTATGTTTTGTTTAATCTTACATGGACAATTGGGTAAGTGATACCGTATTCAAAGGTTATGATGAGGAAAATGAACCACTAAAGTCAAACTAGCTCTACTGTATATATCTTGTTCCTTTCATCTGGGCTTATGCCAAGATACCAAGTCCGATATCCTTAAATGTAGACAAAATCCTCGCTAAACCCTCTATTATTTCCCCTTACCAAACAGGCTTCATTAAAAACAGACACTCCTTCTTTAATATCAGATGTCTCTTTAATATTCTGTATAATCCATTTCACAGCAATAACCCAGAGATGCTGATCTCTTTAGACACAGAAAAAGCTTTTGACCACATATATGGGACTATTTGTTCCAGACTCGAAAAATTCTGATTTGTCCACAATTTCATTCTTGGATTAAAACTCTTTATTCAACTCGTTCACGTTAATGGGTCCTCTTCTCTCATTTGGCTTAAACCCAAAACGTTCCCACACTGGAGCTGTGGGGCGCGGCTTTGAAACCAAGTCCATTTGGACTTATTCTTTCAAACTTTCTGGCTGGTGTTATGCAAAAAAACCCACCTATTATTTAGCCTCGAGTAACGCCGGCTACACCCACTTATGGCTAGCACTAGCAGCAGCGTTAGCAAGGAGAAGCAACTGACAATGTGTCAGTCACTATTAATAATGTTTATTTCAATAAACCAATACATTAGTAAACTTTATGCAACCTGTGGACATTCATGTTTATTGGTAAGATTGTTACAGTAGTTTCACAAGTTATATCTGAAGTTGATCTTGCATTTCAAACTGTTTGAGCATGTACTCATAGTGCATCGTAGTATGCTATTCAGACCTTTTGAGAAGGCCTTCCAACGACCGAAAGTGGACATAACTTTGGTTGTTGTTGAACAAAGATTTGTTCTACGTTTTGCCATGTAAAATAAGCAGAGTTTAAGGTATTTAGAGAAGGACTCCTGCTATCGCTGCAAGACAGCAGTCGCGTTGTTACTGCAGTCAAACAGTATCTCCAGCTCAGACAAGCTTGCTGGGGTTTTAGTCCAATCAGATCATGGATGATTTGTAAACAGCCTCTTAGAGCCAATCGAGGACTCTGCCATTTCACCTTTTCCCACCTACATTAGTTAACCCTTTACTGACCTTTTTGAAGAGAATTGATCATTGTTATTGGGTGAAAAAAAAAAAGATATTATTTATTATTTATTATTATTTAAATTTACTTTTATTAATTTATTAATCATTCAGCTAATTTTTGGGAGTAGTTGATGACTACTAAAACGCAGCAGTCGTGAATGCCCTAGCAGGCACATACAACTTACAGCTTTTACAGCAATATTTGGACTGGTATCTGAGGACATAATCTTAAACAAAGCCAATAGTAACATTTTAGCATTGGGAACCTTACTTGCCCGACGTTGAATTATTTTTAAATGGAAGGAGAGCTGCCCTCCATCTGTCCCTCAGTTGATTAGATTAATGATGCAGATGCTAAAATCAGAGAAGATTAGACAGTGGCTCAACTCCAAGTTTTACTTTAATGTGGTAACTTTTTATCTCTTATTAACTTTTTTTTTCTCATTCTTCTATTTTTGTATTTGTATTTGTCAACTTTACCTAGATGAATTTGGATCAGCTTGATTTGAAACTTTCTCCTTCATGTTCTGGGTATGGGGGTGGGGTGGGCTGGGTGTCTGTATGGGGGAGTATCATAGAGGGAGGGACTATCAGGGCGGATGGGAAAAGATGGGAGTGGAGTTATTTCAGTTGTACTCATGTATGTCTCGACCCTCTTTTGTAATAAAAACAAATGTTTTAATAAATAAACCTTGTTCAAAAAGTGGGAAAAAAATGAGTCTCTTGCACGTCCGTGGGGGAAAACCTCACCAATCATGCACCCAACATCATAGTCTAACCACATTCACTGGTAACATCTAATTGTTTAACAGCGATGAAAGTGTGAAAACAGTGGAAACATTGTGGAACACAATAAAATTAGACTTATGTTAGGATTTACATTAGGTTAAAGTTTAGATTTGCTTCGATTGGATTGGGTTAAAAATTTGGTTAAAGATAAGATTGGATTTAAATTAGGTTAAAAATTACACTGCAGTGTACAGGAGGTTCTGATTCTCTGATGACCCAGTGTAAATAATTAGATTGAGAGGACTGTATAAACATTTGGGGTGGGTATTGTTTGAAATTATTAGTGCTGACACAATACCGGAGTTACTACAAGAGTCAAATGTCTCAAATGTTAAATGGTAAACAGAACACTGAATATAAATTGTTGCCGGTTCATTTTCTGTTGATTGGCAAATCATTTAATCAACTCATCAGAAATGTACTGATTTCAATTAATTATATAGCAATTTTATTGTTGTTGTTGTATTATTGTTTTATTAATTTATTAATATAAAAAGGTATTTTTTCATCTTTTTGTGAAAATTGCATTTTAATAATACACCAACAGATTTCAATGACTTCTCAATAACTCATTCTAACATAAAATCTTAATTATAACAACACTTTCTATTGGTGAATAAAAGGAGTCATTTGCATCTGAACATGACTTCATGTCATAAGGATCCAGTTACCTATGAGCTGCACCTTTGCACCTTGTTGCTCAGACAGCTATGGATCAACTTTAAGCCACATTTGAAGAACTGAAAAATCCAGGACTATGTCAAATCATCAACAATCAAATCATGCCATCTCAGTTATCCACATATGAAAAACAGGACCCAGTTGATTGTTACCTGGCCTGATCTTGCAATAAGACACAGCGGCTACAGTTTCAATACTGACATGGTTAGAAGTTAGTTTCTTTGTAAAATATGTAAAATGGGAATCTGTCACTATGTTTTGACTTGTTGTTGCGGTTTTGAGCTCTTCATTGTAATTCTAAAAATTCCAGGACACAGTGGTGACATGCATCATTGATCTAATTTGTGTGTGATAAACTGAGGAATGAAGTGGACCTAAATCCTCATACACCGTGCACACCAAACACACCATCCTCACACGGATTTCATCAACAGTGTCACTGCGTCATGACCTTATTGAAGGTCCTCCCCCTCTACTGTATCCTTTCACGAAAACAATGAGTGTTTTTTAATGTGGAATTTTAATTCCTGACTATTTCACTGAAAGTGAACTTGTATTTCAGAAACAAGGCTTTTTTTCATGAGACACTTGTTTCCATGACCTTCTTGTCTGTGCTCTGTAATGATGATTAATGCACAAATGGATCTACTTAATGCCTTTGTGTTTTAGATAATGTTTACATAGCATTTAGTTTTATTAATAACTGCAATGCCCTCAGTCATGACTGTATTTATGTGCAATGTTACCGTCAGACTGGCATTCAAGTAATTCTTGGTTTACCACTTCTAACGCTTCTTAAGCACAGTTGCTCCCTTTTGCTAATAAGCACCAAACACAAAGTACAGCTGAGGCTGATGAGAATGTCATTAGTTCTGCAGGTATTTGGTCATAAACCAAAGTACTGAACACATTAACATGTTGACCTGATGGCACTAGATAAAAAGTCAGAGGATCACCGAAGTTATTACAATTCATTCTGAGGGAACATGAATGTCTGATCTAAATTTCATCCATCCAACAGTTGTTGAGACGTTTCACTTAAAACCACATGGGGGGCGCTAGAGGAAGAGTCAGGGAATCACCAAAGTCCATAAGATTCATCCTCTGGGGACCATGAATGTCTGTATAAAATTTGAAGGCAATCCATCCAATAGATGTTCAGGTATTTTAGTCTGGACCAAAGTGGTGGACCAAACAACATACCGACATTGCCATCCCTAGAGCTACACCGCTAGCATGGCTAAAAATCATGGCTATCATTTGCAGATCTCTATTTGTGTGCTCTGTCCCAGTGGCAGAGGCTGGGACAGCTTCTTCTCATTTATGCAGCACATTTACATGAACACAAGAAATCATGTTACACTGAGAAATCAGGTCACACAGGAATATGTTTACATACTCTGTAGTAATCTGCGGACAGCAGGTCAGTAATCAGTATTTCCCCCTAACTCCAATCTTATTTCAGAGCCATAGCTGACTTATTGGTAAATGGCTACATTTATGCAGCGCTTTTATCCAATTCCCATTCATGCACACACTCACACCCTGATGGCATCAAGCTACCATGCAGGGTGCTGGCCAACCAATTGGCTTGCAATTTGCAAACAACACAGGACTTTCACCCAGCAGACCGCTGTTCATGTCCTGTGTGAAGCCAAAAGTCAACGTTGACTTATTTTAACTTAACTTACATAACTAACGTTGTTATTTTAACCCAAACCATGATCTTTTCCTAAACCTATCCAAGTAGTTTTGGTGCCTAAACCGTTAACCATGTGTTTATTACTGTTACCATGACGACAAAGGTACCATGACGCCTATATATGTCGTTTTGGGAGTCACTGGCAAATGACCTATTGCATCGTTTAGTTGGAGGACTTGTTGGAAGTTTCAGTTAAAGGACAGGCTCTGTAGCATAGACTGTATATAAAGATGGACGACGTGTCTCCACTTCCTCCCACTTTACAAAAATGAAGTCAAAATATCCTGGATACTGGTGCTGCCATCTTACACTGGTGATGTCATTTGGAGCCAGAGTCTGTGCAGTAGTGATCCGTGGGGGAGCTGCAGTATCGAGTTCCCACCTATACACCCGCCTGAACCAATCACGAGCACACTCACAGTTCTCAATCATGACGTGAAGTTATGTAGAGGCTACCTCATGTCAGTCACAAGTTTAGTCGGACTTTGGATGAAATTGTTTAGAATACAACAATGCATTGCAATCTTTCCTTTAATCCAGCCGCTCTGCTGTCACAGCGACACTTTCTCTGTGTGAAGTCAGTCCATCAGTGTCTACACAGGATGCGTTCAGACAGTGCTGCGTGTAGGTCACCCATGAATACACAATCACTGAAGTTACATACGTAAAACAGGAGAAAATAGATGTGAAGCCTAAAGTGCAAGTAAAATGCAAGCCGTTACTTGGCCTGTGTAGACAGCTGTATTGATTCAAATAAAAATCTGTTCCATCAGATGTGGGTGAGATGCCTCCAGTGTAGACAGGATGTTAGAAACCCAGTTACATGAATACTGGGGAAATCAGGATTCTTTAATCTCCTACCCTAGTTAAGGAAAGCAGGTTTCTTGTTTACATGACATTTAAGAAATAAGATTACTGCAGAAAGCTAAGTGTAACAAGGTTACTGACGTGCATGTAAACACACTAGCTGAAACTGAATTAGTCATCATAGGTGAGTGGCTAACCGAGAAACCCCTTAGGCAGATTTTTGTACTGACAACTTTAAACTGATTTTAATCTGAATCAAATTACTGCTGAAGCAACCAAACCAAACAAAGCAAAAAGCCCTCTGTAACAAGCCTCAGCTCTAGAGAGGTCTTTGATGTAGGTGTGAGTGTGAAGATCCAATAGCCAATACTTGTATTGCTACCCTTGTGTTTTGAATAATTTAGATTTCTTCTGTTGTTTCTTTTTTTTTTTTGTGATCTTGTTTAAATTGTGAACTGCACACTTGAATAAGAGGACTGCCACGCCTCGATGTATCTTTATGACTGTAAATAATGGTTGAAGGAATGAACATCCCTAAGTAGCCCATCCATCTTCTTAATCACCCACTAATGATCAGATGACGTGTGTGTGTGTGTGTGTGTGTGTGTGTGTGTGTGTAACTGTGTACGTGCATGCATACCTGAGTGTGTGTGGAAACTAGACTACATGCATGTAATGCTGATTACACAGCAAGGTGATACCAGCTTCACTCAGGTGTGTGTGAGTGAGTGAGAGAGTGAGAGAGAGAGAGAGAGAGAGAGAGAGAGAGAGAGTGTGTGTGTGTGCCAATCTAGTACCCCTGCATCCTGTAATGGGGAGACAGTGAGAAAGGAAACACAGTGAACTAACATGGTGTGGTTGACAGTGATAGCCACACGTATATGTTACATCCTTCTACTGGAACCAAAACACTCCTCACTTCTGTGTTTACTCTGTTATTTATCTATGTACATAGTTGCATGTACAATCCATATTTATCTGTTACTTTCAGAAACCTAAATACACATATTAGAACCCCTGAACAGACACACAGCAGACCACAGACCCTGTCTAACAACATCTCAGGTAAAGGGAGCTATAATAGTTTCAGTTTGCTGTGTGTCATACAGCTGGTATAGAAGTAGTGCTGGCAAAAAATTTAGAACACATCTTTTGTACCGATCTCTTTCCAGTGCGGTACATACCGGGTCTGCACTGGTACGTACTGCCTCCAGGAAATAGCCACAGCCATGAGGTTCTGAGTCCTGTCCAGCTCCTGTTCAGTAATACAATCTCTCATTGAGGGTTTCTTTCATCTCTCTTTCTGAAAACTATCCACATATTCCAGTTAAACAACTACTAGAACATGTGCTCGCTGCTTAAAATTTGCAGTTGAAACTTGTGAAACAGTTTTAACCTGTTAAGAATGTAAACAAGTTGAAATGGTTTAAAATGTTCATTCTTTACTTGTGAGATGTCGCTTAAAGCACTGAAAGTGTAAGCAATGAAAGCAGTTGATATGTTAGTTGAACATTAATTGGCTGTGCCATGTGTTCTCACTCCATGTGCTGAGCCTATCACACAAGGACTGATCATGATCACACCTCATGCAACACAGCTAACTGCAAATTTAGAATGTTAGCAGAACTGACATATGGAACTTATTATAATAATATTTTGCTGCCAGGAACACAGTGACTGATTACTCTACCAACCCTAAACTTACAATACAGAAAACACTACCGTATTCTGGGCAGGCGTAAGGGTGTTGCTTGGGATTTATTATGGTGCGTTAGGTGTATTAGGCTACATCCACACTACTATGTTTTTATTTTAAAACAGTGTTTTAAAACGAAAACGATCTCCATACACACAAGCGTTTTATCACCGTTTCACAAATCACCTCCGTCCATACTACGTGCCTGGAAACACATATCACGTGACCATTCACCTCAAAAAGTATTAGGGTTATGTATCATATGTGTATATGGCACCAACAGGGTGGAAGAACTAGAGCAGCTTTTGATGGCATTAGACAAGCCTGAACCACAATGAACCACATGCAGAATAGTAACTACATTGTTTTTATCACTTGTTTATTATAAGCGACAAAATGCCACATCCTGTGCAGCACTGTTTAGATCCAGTGATCTATCCAGTAATCAAAAATCACAATTCTAATGGATTAAGCTAAATGCTTCGTCGCATCCTGGGAGGTGTATTTTACTATTAAAAAGTCATTACATAGAGCATTTATGAAAGGGTAATGGGGAAATGTAAGTTCTACCATTTTACTACTTCACCTTGGAAAACAAAGTTACTGTGATTACAATAGCTGTGAGACAGGTTGAGCTTGGCTGGAATGGAAATCACAGCATATGTACAGGCAGTGTGTCAGGCTACTATTTTCCTGTTGCTTTTCACAGTAAACAATGAACATTTGTTAGGCTTGAAACATTGATTTTTGTTCTGCAGTATAGCCCTTGTTTGACACAAAATAATTAAAGCGTCCGATCAGTAGAGAAATTGTGGTTGGCCTGAGCCAGTCGGCTAAATCGCGATCAGGTTTAGGATCAAATGGAGGATCTGGTCAAGGCATTTTTGAATGAATTGTTATTAGATACACAAAACCTGATCTTTTTCTGGGTACTAACGCTATCAAAAACACACCATGTTCTCTATTACTATACTGGAATTGGCTCCTAAAGCCCAGTGTTTTGAGTGAGTGCACAATTGCACAAAATAAATAAAGAGCAGCCGGCAATTTCAAGTACTGATATGTCTGCAATTAGCTGCAAGCATTGTGAGCACAGTGACTTTCAAAAAAAATGGTTGCTATGCATTTTGTAGGTGCACCACACCCTGACTGTAAGTGTAAGTGTCCACTCTACAGCTGTATTATAGCAAAAATATAAATAAACATTAAATTAAAAATATGTATCAGATCAAATTTGACATTGGGAAGTACTCAATTTTAAAGGAATAGTATGTTGTAATAACACGTAGGTAAACAACTTCATGATGCCAAAAATACCTCCAGTGGGTAACTCCCCACATTTTTACATTTCTATTTGTGTAGAGATTAAACAAACAAAAAGATAGATAAAAAATAGAGCATATTAATCAGTGAGCATTAGGTGTTACTAGGTGTATTTTTGAACTTTGAACAGAGTCAGACTAGCTGTTTCCACCTGCTTCCTCACTCCAGCTCTGTGCTTAACACACAGACATGAGATTGATATCCATCTCCTCATCTCACTCACAGAAAGAAAGCAAATAAGTGCATTTCACAAAATGTTGAAGTACTCCTTTAAAGTAATGTAGACAGCCATTACTGTTTATGCCTTGAAGTGAACCAAACCCTGAAGACCCACACTTCCAATTCACACTGATGGACGCACCTGCTGTCCGTAACCCTCCTGCACTCACCTTAGTTTTCTTTATAGTTTACACTTCATAGTTCATTTATTCATTTAGTTGACCTTTTGACCCTTATGCACATACATCAGCAAACAGATAAATGATGACACATTGGTTTTGTTTCATACATCATACTCATAGTTAATTAGCATTGTTGGCAGTAAATTAGTTTCTATTTGCAGCACGCACATTTAGTTATCTTCTGTACAGTCACACTTTAGTTTAGCCTTTAGTTAAGTTTAACTTAATTTATTTTTCCTGAGTTACCAGTGCTGAGGGTGCTGCTGCTGGAGAGACATCGGGGCTGCGGTCGAATAGTCAAAAAAATGACGTCCTATGTCTTTTCCTAAATACTTTTCCTTGACCTTGATGGAAAACGTAATCTCACTCAGTTAGGAACCTTCCTAAGCAAAAAAGACTGTAGTTTAGTTGGTAGTGTTTGTCTTCATTTAGAAAATGGTCTGATCAGTCATTATATGTTCCCCTTTGTGTGCACTTTGTTAGGTCTGTTTAGTCTATTCAGTTTATGTAAAGTTAGCATAGCCTGAGTTAAGTTCTGTTTAGATGACCTCTTTTATAAGCCCAGAAATTTGTTGTACATTTTTGTTAATTGTTTTCTTCTATCTTTAGGTAAATCAAACCCTCCTTTTGAAAATTCACCTGTGACTCCTCATTGCCTGGCAGCTTGGTCCCTCACAGACACATTATGAGAGCCTAGCATAAGCCGTGTTTCCATTCAACTGTCAAGCCAATTTTAAGCAAACTTTGGAAATGTCGCAGAAAAATGTGAATTAGGCGTGTTTACATCAACTGGTTTGGAGGGAATAAACTCGGCTTGTTGCAAAGCAGAGTTTGGTCAGAAGTTGGTGGTACAGGCTACGCTTTACGCATGGCTGTAATCCACCAGTAAACAAGCAGAAGAAGTAGAGGTTGCCAACCGGAAACAAAACAAGTGGCCTTGGCCATCTAACCCATCAACAGGAGAAAGATGGAGAAAGGTCCATAGGAGTCTGTTTCTATAGGGCAAGTTTGACTTGTTCTTTCATGTCAGCTAGTGTTGGCCATGTTTCATGCTGTCTAGGGATGAAGACAAATGAATGCTGAACAGTTCAGCAGAAACAGCCTATCAGTCATGCGAGTTAAATGTTCGCTACGTCAGAACTTATTTAGCAAAGACGTTTCCATATCCCATTTAGAGCATCAACTCTGTTTCGGCAAAGGTAAAAACCACGTCAAACGAGTGGAAAAACCTTTTTGTGCAATGAGTTTCCATATAGCTTTTCTAATGCCATACTTCAAAATATGCATAAAAATACGTGTATGGAAACACGACTATTAACACAGACACAAAAACAGCATTTTTGACAGAGGAGTGTTTTTTACCCTCATTGACTGATACAAGTATCATTTCCATCAGAAGTCTGGGACCTGTATTACTACCATTTGGTGCCGCCTGTGGTACTGGTAGTATCCACAGGCGGCACCAAATAAACAAATTTGCAACATGAAAGCTGCCTTGTGCAACATGAATACATGTGTTCATTTTGACACATTTCACTAACCAAAACAAACACCATACTTGCAGTCATTCAAGAGGGTGCAAGAACGACTCACAAATGTATCTGCAATTTGTGAGCAACAATTATTTGTGAAACGTGATGCATGTGTATGACGGCATATCACTGCCAAAATCCGCGCGTGCAAATGAGATCCTTGCGCGCGCAACTCAAACAGCCATATTATTTTTGTGAGCGCCTTCACAGCACTCACGCACAGAATATTTCTGCTGTGTGTGAAATATTGCGCGAGCAATACTCATGCTCAGTATTGTAGCCTGCGAGGAGAAAACAATGCTTTGAGCGCGCGCAGCTCTCCTGCTCGCAAAACTTTCACCTGCTCGCTCGCGAGTGGATTTTCCTTTTGGCAGTAAGTGGGCGGATCCAGTCACCATTGTATCCCTAAATATAATTGGTCCTGCGCGCGCTCAAAGCATTGTTTTCTCCTCGCAGGCTACAATATTGCTCGCGCGAGCAGAAATATTCTGCGCGCGAGTGCTGTGAAAGCGCTCGCAAAAACAATATGCGTGCGTGGCTGTTTGAGTTGCGCGCGCAAGGATCTCATTTGCACGCGCGGATTTTGGCAGTGATATGCCGTCATACATGTGCAACTTGCATGTCAGTAGTGCTCACAAATCGCTTTTGTGAAACGAGCCCCAAGACTGAAATGTTAAGGATTATAACCTTAAAGCAGAGCTATTCTGTCAAACACATTTAACATTACATTGCGTTACTAATTGCAATATGGGCTAACTGTAGTTAAGTATGCAATGTGCAGGCATAGTAAGTTACAAAAAAGAACTCAGAATTCAGATTGATTGACGACTGCCAGATGCTCACTATTAAAGGACTAAGATTGGGATCAGCCAAACTAGGTACTTTCATTGCGTGCATCCTAGGTTAACCGTATCAACACAGTAACAGATTTCGGACCTGCTAAGAGAGTACCTCTGCCGCTTCAACAGAATGTGTCTGGCGTTTCCTTTGTCCTAGTTGTAGGTTGGAAAGATTAGCCGTCATTTCTGTGCGTGTGTGTGTGCGAGCAGCCTAGGAAGTAATTGTTACAATTACTTATTTGTATTAATTATCCCTAGTTTTGACTGAGCCCTTTGACTTCACACTGAGTCAGGAAGATATTTCACAGCCCCACTGGTAACTGCAGTGTAACAAAATCAGCAAGAGTAACTTGAAGCCCAAATAACTGAGTCAAAATTTGATGTGCAGCAATATTATTTATACTTGAGGAAAATTAAAATTCATTATAAAAAGTAGGACATAATACATAGGACAAAACATCCAATATGAGGTCATCGTTTTGGGTTTAATGCAGACATTGTTGCATGTTACTTGTTATTAAAAATGTAGCCTGGATTTTCCAGCCAACATCTTGTATGTGATGAACAGTGCTGACATGAAGTAACCTGTGTGTGTGACAGCTAGGGGATGCTCGCTCACTGACACAATGACAGCGGCAGCAAACACATGCACGTGCACATGCACGCGGTCGTCTGTGATGCTGTGCTGCAGGGTGACATTAGATAATATTTTTGCTCTCCTCACCCTCCGTCCTGCTCCGTATTGGCTGGCGCTCCATCGGGCCCGGTTGTCCACCGCTGACTCTCCGTTACCGGGCAGCGAGCCAGAGTCCGAATCCTCCCCCTCCTCCAGCTCCTCTTCCCCCTCCTCTCTCTCCTCCGCCTCCCGCTCCTCCGTTTTCAGCCGCTTTGCCGCCCTTCCGTACTCCCCTTCTTCGCGCTGGCCGGCTCCTTCTGCCGTCGACATGCTCGCGGCTGCGGTGGACCTGTTGGAGAGACTGTGTTTGGAGCTGATCAAACCGACACCTCCATGTCAGCAGTTATCCCGTAGTGTCTCCTCGTTAAGCAGCCTCCGTGTATCTGTCTGTGTCTCCTTGTATATATGTCCCTGTCTCGCGGCTCCACTCTCCCTGTATGTCTTTCTATCGCTCTCCAACACCAGTGATTTTCTGTGTGGAGGTGTGAGTGGACTGGACACATCCCGCCCCATGCTATTATCTTATTGGTCAGTCTGTTCCTGCACCTTGGAGATACGGCGTGTGATTGGCCGGTGTCGATGCGTCACCAGACAGCTCTGCACACTCTGCAGAGGAGTGCGCAGAGAGGGAGTACAGAGGGGAATGGTGGGCTAGCTAGAAACAGAGGAGGCAGACTTAAAATTACAGAGTGTAGGGAAAGAGAGAGAGCGAGTGTGTGTCAGTAAGAGCGTTTATTTGCTGCATCATTAATGGGATAATTGTCTTTGTCATTCATCATGTGTGGCTTAATTTATCACAAGAAATCAACAGGCCTTACTATAGGGACTAACCTTTGAGCATTTTTCTAAGTAGGCTATAACGTCCCCAAAAAAGGTCAATCCAAGTTTATAAGGGACAAAGGTAGATGCACTGATTGATCACGCACCCAAGTGTAAAGATCAGGGGGTGCTGATGGTATGGTGATCAATGTGAATTTCTAAGGGTGTATTATTCTTATTCTGTGGGAAAAATTGATAGGGTTACAGTACTCCAGACATTTTGTTTTGAACGCCCATAAATTTAGGAATTGTATGGAAGATTTAAAATGCCTACATTAGTTTTCATGAGGAGGTGCAAGGGAGCATAATGGGAACATAATGTCAGTGACAAATGAAAAACAATCAACTGTCCAGTCACAATCTGGGGGTGGAACGTATTGCCAGCTCAGTTCCCCTAAGTAACATCAAAAGACAGATGTTCTCACTTCCCTCTAGTGGTATCTGTCCCCGCAGATACTTTTGGTTTTATTTGTCCAGATTTTGAGATATCCATCTCTGAGATATCTGCTTCCACTCCAACACAATGGAAGTGAATGGGATTTCATTTGTGGTGCTTACAGCATTGAAAGAAAGGATACTGTCAGCTGTTTTCATAGGGACAGTTTCTTTGGAAGAAAGTAACTTGGTAGAAAGTGTTTCCAAATTAAGCTCAGCCAGAGCCAGTGTGCCTGTCATTTTCAACCTCAGAATGGGGTGGGGATGGCAGGTCTTCTGTCAACATATGAACATTTCCACACATTTATAATGTCTGGTATAAAAGTTAATCAACTAGATTATGAAACAATACAGAACCTTGTAATAGTTTAGTTTTCAACTAAAAGTTAATATTCATTTTTGTCAAAAGAACAACTTCATTGTATAATCAGCTGTGAAAACTGAATTGTACAGAGCTCTGATTAAATCATGGCATCCTGTCAACTGCATCTGACTCATCAGTGTGGTTAGTAGCTGCTTTCCTCTAACTACATGAGCAGTTGTATGTATACTGTTACTAGTGCCCTGAGATAACTTTGTTATGATATGGCGCTATATAAATAAAACTGAATTGAATTGAATTGAATTACTGTTCACAGCAGGTTGTAGCCCTGTACAACACTAACATGCATTCTTGTGAGTTTAACTTACATTTTTAATTCTTTAATATGTACACACTTTCACAGTCTGTGTAACTTGTGCATCTAAAAGGCATATTTCTGTCAAACATCAAACTGACAATAGACCTTTCATTATAGAAGACATTTTGACAAGTCACAGCAGGAATATTACAGGTGTAATTATTAACCTTAATAAAGGCTGCATTCCAATTAGGTGCACGCTGGCTCACTGAGATGTATTACTGAGACAACCAAAGGGAAAAGAGCCATCACTTATATTATTAATAATACCAGTAAGTTAAGTGTCTGCTGTGAAAGTATATGGAATATCCAACTTGAAATTGATGACTACGCAAAACAAAATTTCACTTTTAGTACTTTTCAGTTAAGTATTTGATACACATTTAAAGAATGTAAGGAATTATTTTGGGTAATGTTTAAGCAAGACTCAAGTAAACTTGAGGTTGTATGAAATTATTTGGTTTCATGTCACATTTGAAGCAAAAGTGGTGTACCAAAAGGTCAATTTTAATGACTATGTCTGGGTTATGTCATGGCCACAATGGATGGCCAAGACCAATACAACAGATCGATAACATGATATCAGATGGATACTAACTTATCACCACTAATTACAAACGTATATTTAGTGTTGACGCACCGTTTGCTTTGGTCAGTTTTGTACACGTGGCTCGATGTAGATGGCGTGCTTCGATATAGGCTCTTTGTCTTCTGTAGTCACCAAAAAAATGTCCAACAGCCAAAACCTAAAGTTGGATATACCAATCCATTTATTTTGAACTTTTCCAAAATGTTTCTCAAATTAATAAACACAAACCATTACCGTGCCTTACGGTCAAAAACCATCGACCTCGTTGTGCGCCACACCTGTATCAATTAGTCATACGCTTAAATAGACTATCATGATGTCCACAGCGCCAACCAAAGGCCACTATTGAAATAGCTCCAACATTTAGGCTACACTCAGAAATAAGTGACTTTTACCTTCATGTAATAAAGTTTGTGTGATGAAAATAATTAATGTTAGCCAGATGAAGGCTAGCCACAGGTCAATTGTGTGTGCAGTGTTTCCCTGAACTACAGAGACACATGCTATGTTCCATACTACATACTAACAGTCTTTTTCCCAGCAGAAATTTTGACTCGTCATAGTACAAAAAGCACAGGTGTTACTAATAACATTAATTACATCTCTGTTGTATTCAAGTGCCCCAGTAAGCCATGACAATGTGACTGTGAGCCAGTATGCACAATACCAGGGCTTTAAAACTGAAGCAGCTAAATGGAATTCAGCCATCATTCATTTTATTGTTCTCAGCTGTGCTTTTCCTGCTGTGACACGTCTAAATGTCTTCTGTAAGGCCAATGACATACAGGATGAACTATTTTCTTATCCTTTTTTATACTACTTTTACAGTTAGTGTTAAAGAAATCAACATATTTACTAACAGGAAATGATACAATATGCACCATCAAACATTAATCAAACTGCAACTTTAGAACACCACTGACTTCAAAAACAGAAAGCAAAATGTCTCTCTTAAGATGGAAGACTTTCTTCTTTTGTATGGTCTTTCTAGTGCTGTCTAACCACCATTTTCGCAATTTGTTTGATATATATATATACAGTATATAAATGAAAAATGAATGGCTTTCCCAGCAGCCTCAGCTGTACTTTGTGGTTAGCGCTATCTAGCAAATGTGAGCATTAAAGGCTGGGTAGGCAGGGTAGGTTTTCTTTTGGCGTCACTGAGCAAAAATGCCATGTTAACCGTGCAGCATATTGTAATTCAAGTGGTCTGAGAGCAGACCTCCATTTCACCCCCCCCTTGCCTCTATTTTCAGACTTCAGAAAATCTATCCCGTGACGGTAGACTTTAGCCAATCACAGGTTATTTCAGAGAGACGGTGTGTTCGTATTGGCTAAGCTACAAGAGCAGATGTGTGTACACGTCCCTTCAGACGGTGAAAGCCTGATTCAGTGGAGGAAAATCCTGCCGAAAATCCTGAAACTTGTGATATATTTCCAACACCTCCTTTGCCTACAGCGGTGTATAGTACAAAACAACACATCCCGGCTCCACACGGAGCTTCAGGCTTATTACGTTCAATGCCATGGCGCTCGTAACGACGAGTGGCAAAGAGGCATGATGACAAACAGTGGGGAATAACTTTTGACGGGGGACAGTGGTGTGTGTGTGTGTGTGGTGTACTAGCCTCTCTTCCCGCTGCTGGACGGCATTGCAGCTGCCTCTGAAGCCTGGGGCGCTCTGCTCTGCGGCCACGAAGCGCTGGAGGGGCGTCTTTGAGAAAACAAGTCATGGCGGGAGGGGCCGCGGTCTCTGTGAGGCTCACGCCGTGGAGAGCGAGCCCTACAAGGGATACAGTTTCACTGGGGAACCGACTCCTTCTGCTGCCGGTGGAAGTTGTGGGTTTGGTAGGAGGGGCTTAGTGGAGTGATACGAGGCAGCAGAGAGAGAGGCGAAAGGTTTTGCCTAGGTTGCACAGATTCTGCCTACCCCAGCTTTAACTCTCTAAACTAAGATGGTGAACATTATAAACATGCCTGATGTAATCACATCACAGTAGTGGAGGAAGTTTTCAAAGAATTTGCTTTAGTAAAAGCACCTCACTATAAAAATACTCCATTACAAGTAAAAGTCCTGCATTAAAAATTTTACTTAAGTAAAAGTATTCAAAGTACCAAAAGTAAATGTACTCATTATGCAAAATGGCCCTTGATGTGTAATATTATATTTTTGGAACAATTTTGATATATTAATATGTATGTGGTACTTTAATGTTGTAGTTGGTCAAGGTGGAGCTCATTTTACTGCTTCATATACTGTTTGGTAGACTAATGTATAATAATGCTTTATATTTTATAAACTGATATGATTTTTACGTAAAATCTTCTATCGTAACTAGTAACTATAGCTGTAAAATAAATGTAGTGGAGTAAAAAGTACAATATGTCCCTGTGAAATGTAGTGAAATAGAAGTAACATAAAATGGAAATACTCAAATAAATTACAAGTATCTCAACCTTGTACTTAAGTGCAATACTTGAGTAAATATACTTAGTTACTTTTCCACCACTGTGTAATCCTATTGATGTTGTGTAATTCTGTAGTTCATACTATAAATCAGTACAATCTTCAACATTGCATCACTCCAATATGAAGGCTTTATGCTATCTCGCATATTGGTTTCCTCTTTTAACTGCACCCTCACTAATGTTTTGTCTCTGTTCTGTTGGCTAACTGTCATTAAGTGTATGGCTTGTAGCTGTGTCAGAAAAAGTTCTGTAAAAGTTTGGTGGCATTCAGCAACTACTGTATCCTGTTGTGTAGTGTCCATTTAAATGTGATAAACAGTTTGGCCTGTTTGGATCTCCATTACTTGCATCATGTTGCTTTAAAAACTCATGGTTGGTTAAAGTGTTCAAAGTTTAAAGATTAAATCTGGTGATATTCTGCATTTTTCTTATAGTTAACTAAGCCCATGTGTAGACTCAAACCAACAATGTAGTGACTAGGTGCCACAGAGCTCCATTGTTGTCCAAAAACTATTAAAAACACTTCAATGAGCCACACCACTGCACTGGGTGACATGTTCCTTCATCACCATGAACACACACACACTGTAGTGTATTTACTAAATCCCACATACACTGTCCTGCTGCCCCAAATACAACACCAAATGTGGATTCATCCACAGCTGAAAATAGTCCCCAAATTACTGAGCCTTTTTTAAAAGTGAAACTATATATTTGTGAGTCATTTTTCAAGCTTTATGTCTTCAGTAGGAACCAATGAGCTTGGAGCTGAGAACCATAGAGAAGGTAGGGAAGTTAGACAGTATCGAGAGACGGACTTTGTTGGTATGGGTCTTTTCATGGGATTTGTTGACAGTAAGACCAATCCTGAATACTGCCACGCTTAAATTGCGTCAGTGATGCAATATTTCAACATGCTACAAGTTAATCAGTGGCTCAGATAACACACTTGTGTGACACTGGTCACTGCATGCATGAGCATGTGTTTCTACATGCATGTGTGCGTGTCTGATTATGTGTGTGTGCAGCTGTGCTTGTGTGGCCTCGCAGTGAAGTCAAAAACGGAATTATGCAATATAGCAGAGCCATTTCCTGTTCCTCCTTGTCTAACCCTGTAGACACACTTAATCTTCCTCTGTGTCTGGTCTTTCTCATGCCGCCTGTTTTCACACTGACGCTGTGATTCAGGTCAGCTTTCAGGCAGCTCGGCCTGTTGAACAACACTCCAGCTGAAAGATGAGACGGTTCAAATTATCCTTTCACTTAATACTTTCAAAAGGGATTCACAAATTCACACACACACACACACACACACACACACACACACACTCAATCACACGCATTAATAATGGGTGTGGAGTGGAGAGGGTAACGATGTCAGTAATTATATCAGCTTACATACATACAAAACTGAGAATGTTTAATTATTGTTAGTTTTCTTTCCTTGGCAGCACAGCCAGCACGTCCACTGTTAAAGACTAAGGGTGCTAACCTTGGCGTATATCTAAATATATATATAATGTGGGTATTGTTCTAATATAATGAAGGCACTGAAATAGAGTTTTAGTTTTTGTACCAGTATGAGCATAAACTTAAAACTCTGTTGCACTGAATGTGAATACAACACTTCTCAGGCCTACAAAATAAAAAAAGGTACCCCTACAGGGGGGTTGGGTGTCTAGGGATAGAAGAAAATGTTTGCAATTTTAACATGTAAATGAAGCATTGTGGTGTACTCTGAGAGTAAAATAGAGGGAAGAAATGCATCTTTCAGATATTTTAAATTAAAGCTGCTGTGGGTTCCCTGCAAAAAGTCAAAAGAACATGACATTTGCACAAACCCTGCCAACACTTCCACCACAAGTTCAAGTGATTGTTGTTGCTGCTTAGAGATGGCGCTGTGTTGCCTCATTTGATGTGCGTCAATCGCAGACAAAAGAAGTGAGGGTATTGTAGCTGGCAATGCTGATCTAGGCAGTAATACAGTAATAGACAGTAATAATCAGTAATAATGTGTGAAGGAGCCATACTGTTGATGTGAGTCCTTTCACTCCCAAAACCAGTGAAAACCCCCATTTATCACCAAAGCCTTGCACTATGACCCTCACTTCACAAGTTGTCGGCACACTGACGTACTACCCTTTCATAGTCACATGAACTTCAGTTGCAGGAGTTATTTCACAGGCTGGTCAGCAGTCAACACCAAAAATGGGACAAATAGAGCAGCATTCCATGTCTGTGGCAAGCCTGCACAAACAGATACCCACTCTTTATTTTGTTCAGGATATTGCACAAGCCCAAAGTGACTTTCCTCATCCCAGCTGGTCTGTATTTACTGCCACAAACTGCACAACTGAGCCCAACACCTGTTAACCTCGGCTGTGCATTCTTGTATGTGTATGTAATATGCAGTAATATCAGTACAAATTAAATCTATCATAGACTCAGTGAATCCATTGATGTAATGTAACGTCGACAGTGGTGTCCTGGAATGTGCTCCAGACTGTGTCATGTAGTGCAGACTGCAGGGCGGCCTCTGACTTCTCGCGTCACTGGGGGCATGCGTTGTAGTTTATTTACACACTTTGACATCAGCAAGAAGGCCGCATGGACGCTCTACCCAAACGCAGGTAGCAAATCCACTCTGTAGCCGTTTTCGAATGGTGTGTAGCAGTGATCCAGAATGTTTATTCCCCTTGTGGCACAGTCAATATGTTGATGGATGTCAGGCATACCCTTCTTATGGATGAATGATGGTGAAAACCCTGACTGGCTGTAAACCCAAACACAGCTCATCAACCAGACCTGACCCGGAACTCCTCAACACATTTTTCACCCACTTTGACACACAGGACTTCACAGACAAATGCGTCAAAGAGCTGAGAGACCTCCCTCCACTGGACCCCAATACACCGGACCCTTTCTCTGTGGAGGATGTATGGCGGCAGCTTAGCCAGTGTAAGCCAGGCAAGGCCCAAGGGCCTGACGGCATCCCAGCAAGCGTTTTGAAGACCTGTGCCATAGAACTCTCACCAATTATACACTCACTCTTCTGTGAATACTACCAGTCTGCCACAATACCCACCCTCTGGAAAACTGCCACAGGAAACCCTGTGCCCAAAAAACCCAGACCCACTGAACCCAATCACAATCGCCCCATTGCCCTCACATCAATAATAATGAAGTGCTTGGAGAAACTGTTGCTTCAAATCATTCTACCTATTGTCAGCCCACAACTGGACCCCCTCCAATTTGCCTACAAGGCCAAGGGGGGCACAGAGGATGCTGTGGTACATCTTTCCATCAGCCCTACTTTGTAATGTAAAAATAATCAGCTGGATTTTAAATTTAAAATCTTGCTTCCAATGCTGTCTGCTTCCAGTGCAGTTTCACATGATTCATGCACTGCCCCCCCCCCCCCCACTGTTACAGAATGCAGCTAAAAGCCAGGTTCTCCCTCCCACTCACCACCTCATCAGTTTTCTGTTCCCTCCTGCAGGCTCTCTCTCTGTTCACATCATTCTGTCTTTTCAACATTCTTTTGTAAGGCACGTGTTGTTTGTTCTTTGGATAGATTTGCACCTACATATTTTGGTACTGATTGGTGTAGATGATCACATTATTCTAGAGCGACTTACAGTGTAACATAAATTAATAACCACATATTATTAAGACTGTCAGCAGTTGTACGGTAAGGAGCAGATGGTGGGGATATTGGCAGTGTCAGGACAGTAAAATAGATGAACATTACACACACACACACACACACAAACTCTCTTGGGACTGTATTGCACAGCAACTTCCCTAAAAATGTTTTTCAATAAAAAGGCTTTTGTCACTTATATTCCAGTGCAGTTCTATTCTGACTGTCGACTCTGAAACTCTGATCTGTCCATATGGTTCATATGGTTTGATACAATATTATGACACAAGACATACCAATTAAATGCTTTGCTATTTACAATTACAATATGTGTTGCAAATTAAACTTATCATCATGAAGGTGTTTAGATTGCACTGCCCAAATTTGAAGACGATTTGATGTATTCTCTAGAAGTTTGTTAAAGAACAGAGCCTGCAATTGACAAAAAATGGCCTAAAATTGCGCAGAAAATTCAAAATGGCTGACTTCCTGATGGGTTTAGGGTATGGCTCCAAGAGGCTTTTTTTAAAGTCTTGAGATGATACATCCATAGACATATATACGTAGACGCCGCATTGACTGCTTCGGAACGTTGCTGCGGTACGTCATCGCGTCCGCCATATTGGAAAGGGCGAGACTGGCCTGTAAACGAATAAAACTGCGGTTTTGCTGGATTAAAAACACTATAACGTTAACATCTCTCAACCGATTTCAATGACTCGATTTATTTTCAAGGGTTTATGATGTACATGGTGTAGAACATTTTTTTTTTGTCTCTAGTTACTTAGAATGTCGATAGTTAGGTTAAAATATTTGAATACTGGTACTAGTCCCCTCTCTATCAAAACCTGTCCATCACTGTCAGTGTTTAAGTCTGACATGAAAAAACACCTGTGCCATAGTTAATGTGCTCAGTATAAGAGTTTGTGTTATGTGTTTACGTTTGCTTCATTGATAATTATTACTATTACTACTAATTTGTTTTCTTCATTTTTCTTGTTTCTTACCTCTCCTGCACAATCCCTGCTGTTTGAACAAAAATACAAATCAAACAGAGAGATACTGGCAGTCAGTCTGCTTTCTATATTTTGTTGCCTATTTGTTATAATGTGTTACAGCAGATCAAAGACAGAATAAGTACAGACAGAATAAAATACAAATAAAGAATAACAATAGAAACTATACAAGTCATTAAACTCAATTACAGTACACGAGACCAGTGTTGTGCTCAGGCTAACAATTTAATCTCAAGTGTCACAGTCGTGGTATAACAGTATAATATATTTACATAATATGGTAAGAAATAATAAAAATATAGTACAATATATACAGAATGGAATATAAGTGTGATATGGTATAAAGTCAGATGTAGTAGTACAATATACAGATATATACAACAGTATACCATATTATTAATAGTCTATAAATACGATAAGGTATAGAATGAGTATTATAGTAGTAATATAATATTAGATTGAAATAGTAAATAGTATATGTTGTATAAACAGTAGTACAATATGGTAAATAAAATAAAAATAGTAAATAAAATAGTGAGTAGTGAATTGTATAGTATATTAGCATAATATATATATATATCTTTTGTCCTGTACAAGTTGTGCTCTTCTTTTACTATCTCTCCATCTCCATCTCTCCCCATTTCTCTCTCCACCTCTCTCCCCATATCTCTCTCCATTTCTCTCCCTATATCTCTCTCCACCTCTCTCCCCATATCTCTCTCTCTCTCTCTCATACAAGTTATGCTCTTCTGAAGTGCTTGGAGAGGCACCGCACCGGACCATGAGACGGCGGAAAATGCCCTGGAACTGGCCTGCAGAAGGATTGTTATTCCAGCCCCCTAAAACACACACACACACACACACACACACACACACACACACACACACACACACACACACTTAATACAGGTATTTGCTCTTTTCAGATGACTTTTCAAGAATAAAGACAATTTATAAACTTCTGAAATCCCTACCTGATGCCCTGATTGAATTGAAGAGGAGCTCCAAGTGATCCTGGCTAAATTGATAAGTGCAGATGTATCGCTGAAATTGTAGCTGTTCAGGAATCATCAACATCAGGGTGTCAATGTTGATGATGAACCCCATGACAGACAGGTACCTTCAAAAGAAAATGTTTTGTCCTTAGGAGAATAAATCATTGTCAACGTCAGGGTTCTGGTCCTTGAAATAATTTACCTCTAGGACGTTAAAGCAACGAGGAACAATATTAGAACAGAACTGGGAAAGCTTGAAAATATGAACACAGTGCCATACATACCATTTTGACACCTGTATGAACTAAAAAACACTGAAGATAGAATAATTCCAACAGAAACAAAACAGTAGACAGCAAAAAGATCAGAACAAGAGGGTGGGAAATTAACTTTTCAAAATGTGAACATCTACAAGCCACTGACAGATAAATGTTTTAATTCACCAGCCACTTAATAGTAAATCATTATTTTGCCAGCATTTGGCTTGTGGCTGGTGCTAATTTCCCACCCTGGAACAGAGCATCATATGAACTTATGATGTCATGAACTTATGAACTCATCATACAAACAGAAGCTTCATAATTAAAAAAAAACCTCTTTGATCGGTGAAGGGGTGTGCCATCTTTCATCACCAAACTGATCCAAGTATTCCCTGCCTCTCAACAAGAACTCTACTCTCTCAGTCCAATTCAAAGAACCCAGAGGAGCTTTGAACCCTTTGGCACGGGGATTGCGGCTGTTCATTATGTCAAAGAGCCTGTCATTCATCTAAAAGCAAATGTTTGCATTACCTGATAGCATCTGAATCATCACCATAAACAATATCCTTTTTCATCTTTCCATGAATTAGCTTAATTTCTAAAATATAAAGAATTCACTATTTACAGCATGGCCAGTAAACTTTGATAAGAAACAATGTTTGCATGTAGTATTACTTCAATGAATTCAGCCGTTGCTTCACAGTGTTTAAACTGTGAATAGCCCAGGTCCCTCAATGTGAGCAGAGCTGCTGTCACAGAACGACTCAGTGTCTGCGCAGCCAGGGAGACCTTCATCTTCTGGGAGTCAAAATGGACATGCTTGTCTGTTACCTTGTTGGCAGCATGCAGTCCATCTTTTGCTTGGACATCATTCAGATAAACAATGTATGTCCAGCTGATTGGGCCAGTGGTGCTGGTTATTGGACTGTAAGCCTGCAACATATTCCGTGCCAGCTTCAACATGTGGCAAGCGTCCATCATCACAAAAACCCTCTCACCAGTCACTGGATGAGCAAAAATGGTTTTTAAGGGCTCAATAGGGTTTGCCTCAAGCTGGCACCCAAGTTGGTTGCACATGCTAACATTGGTGGCATGCCCATCAATCGTAACACACACCACTCTTATGCCACGCTCATGCAGTTCCTCCAACGCATGTAGAATTAGCACCTTCTGTGTATCTGGTGACAGAGACTTGGTCAGGTAGTAGGCAATTGGAGCCTTCCAATGGCCTTGTAGGCCAACCACCAGAAAAACAAGAGCCTCAGTGGCAATTTCCGTCTCATTTGTTCCATCCCCCATATCCACATATCCAGACATTTCCTGGGTATGAGGATTTTATTGAACATGTTTTTTGATAGCCATGGCATCTAACATGAGAGTCACACATCCATATTTAACCGGGTCTTCTTCTTGTCTTCTTTTCAGCATGTCCAACATCATCATGTTGAGGCCAGGCTTGGCATCCACAGAACTCATCCACCTTTGTAAAAATGAAAATGTTGTTACTTAATGTACTTGAACCAGTATTTTTAAAAGGTGCAATCAAATGACATGAAGAATACCTTTGCAATGTATGTGGATGTGGGAGGCCAAGATGGAGAGACTCTCTCAGATAGTTGTATGCTTTTGGACCATGTAGATGGAGAGTGAGAGCAAACTCCCTCTGGTCTTTTGTGTACTCATGGCCCTGTTTTGACAGGAGGTCTATCGGAAGATCTGAAATTCAGTTATCACAGGCTAATTAGTAAGTGCCCTTGAAATAACAACTAGGAAGTCTAACGAAGATGGGAAAGTGTAAACATAACCTATACATAAAATTCAAAGTTTTATTTTCATTTTACCTGAGTAGAAATCAAGCCTCTCTTTCAGCTCTTCATTTATGAGGTTCTTCCCCCTAAGATCCTCCAGAAGAGCACGGACTGTTTTCTTTGCCCGCCGTTCACGGTCCTTCGCGTTCCTCATCTCTCGCTGCAGACTCTCCACCGTAGCCAAGGCTTCACTGAGTTTGGCCTTTAGACCAGTGGGAGATGCGGGCAATGTATAGGAGTGGTCCTAGTAGAAAGAAGGATGAAAATGTTTGAGTAATGTTCATATCACATCACTCACAGACTCAGTCACAGCTGTTTGGTGCATAGCTAGTACAACGTACTATCAGCTGGCCTGCATTCTTAATCTCATCACCCTCAATCCCACTGCCAGCACCGTGGGTTTGTGTGTGTGTGTGTGTGTGTGTGTGTGTGTGTGTGTGTGTGTGTGTGTGTGTGTGTGTGTGTCAGGGACGTGTGTGTCTCAGGGACATATTCAACACCAGAATGTTTTAATGTATGTGCATGTGTATACATGAGTATGTCTGAAAAGAGTGGCAGAGAGAAAGCGAGAGTTAGTGAGTGAGAGAGAGGTTTGAATATGACCAGGGCCATGATGCTCACAGCTGTTTGGGGCATAGCTATTACAAATACTCACAACATTAGGCAGAGGTTCACTCTCTTGGAAATGCAGAGAAAAGTCCACTGGCAGGCTCTCTTCAGCCTTCCTTGAGGCTTGTGTTGTCCTGGTTGCCACTGGCTAAAGTGGAAGAAAATGTTTTTAAATAACTAGGTTTAAGTATCTCACAATGTAATACACAATACATTATTGATTCCTACATTTTCAGCAAGGTATGAGATTGACTACCTATAAAATCCTTACAGCCTAGTGATACACCTACTCTTTGGAGATGAGTCAGGAAACTGAAGACAGATGGTTTAGCTCCATCTCTAATCCTGACAATCTGACCTGTCCTGTCAAAGTCCTCTGGCTTGAAGACCATAGTAGCTAAAAGCAGTTTCCCCACTCGTTTTGTGGGCTACTTTAGGAACAGTTCAAATATCAGCATCAGAGGACCTAAGGGCTCTTGTTGGCTGATAAGAAGTTAAAAAGTCAGAAATGTAAGAATGTGCTAAAACAGGAGTAATGTGCTCTCTTTTCCTAGTCTTTGTTGAAAGTCTGATGGCAGATTTCTGAACTAGCTGAAGTTTCCTATCAACTTTTTGGGTAGGCCAGTGAAGAGGACATTACAGTAGTCCAACCTGCTAGTAATGAAAGCATGAATCAATTTCTCGGCATCCTACATTGTTGTTGCTGTTTTTTGCTTTGTTTGGAGAAAAACACCAATATAGATAAAAATCTCGATTATGGGCAATTTAGTTTATATGATTTTTTATCAATTCAAGTCAAATGGCGTTATTGGCATGAAAGTTTCAACAATGCTGCCAAAGCATGTTATAAAGTCTCAGCTTTCATAGCTAGCTAACGTTATTGCTAGCTATTAACGAATATCTCATAATAGTCTGACTGGTGGCCAACAAATTAGCTGTCAACATAACGTTATAATGGCCAAATACAAGCAAAAGCAATCGTTCAGTCTTACTTGTGAAAGGTAATTCCCCGAGATCTGGCTGTGATTGTCCGACGGTTTGTACAGCCCCAAGCTGCACAGGAGTCGGGCATCTTTTCCAGTCCACTGTAGTCCCGCCTTCTGGACAAGTTGCCCTTTCCAATATGGCGGCAACGTTGACGTACGATCCAGAGGCCAATGCGGCGTCTACGTATATATGTCTATGGATACATCTGCCTCCCAAATTTCGTACATCTACGTCAAATTTAAAGGTGGGGGCTTTGATTTTGAAATTTTGTAGGGGGCGCTGTCGAGCCATTTTGCCACAAATGTCCAAAACGCATATCAGATGTAAATTCTCACCACTTCTGTCACATGTGCAAAGTTTCATGAATTTTCAAGCATCCCAAGCCCCCCATAAAGGGCTTCTTGTTTCTTTGCGAAACATGCAAATTGTCCACCCCGCCACAGCAACTGCGTTCCACGGAAACTCAAAAGCTTCACAATTTAGCATCACACGTCTTAAGTTTAAGCCAACAAAACTTGAAGTGAATCTGTTGAATCCTCTAGAAGTTCGCAAAAGTTCCATACTTGTAAATTGTCTAAAATGGCATCTTGTCTCATGACCTATAACATCATCGTTTGAGATATTGACAATTCCTTCTCAATTTAGCTTCACACTCATCTGACAATTATACCTACCAAATCTGAAATGAATCCAATAAACCTTCTAGGAGGATTTCAAAAAAGTACACAAAATACAGGAAAAACACAAAATTCAAAATGGCTGACTCCCAGGTGGGCGGAGTTAATGAAAGCCAAAGCAACTTTATCCCAACCACGGCGTGCGTTTGGGGGTGCTATGGAGCACCCGGGCCACGCCCAAGCCCAATCACTGCAGAACTTTTTCGCCAGTTCTGATGTGTGTGCCAATTTTCATGAGTTTTCGAGCATCCCAAGCCCTTTAAAAATGCGTTACGAAAGTAAAATAATAATAATAATCTCTTCAAAAACAATAGATTCCTGGCACTTTCGTGCTTGGGCCCCAATTAGTCACTTATCCATCCAACTTTAAGTGAAATTTATGAACTATGAAGTCTTTTTGTTACTGTCCCTCCATCATAGCCCATTGGGTAAACCCTGTCCAAAGAGGGGACTTTATACTCAAAAAACCGTAACTTTTTAAAAAATCCACTTGATTTGGTTAACTGCTGAAACCTAATATAAGCTTCAGATAAACTTTGGAATATATGAGCACAAAACAAGGACCATGGATTTTGTGCCCCATCACTTACATTAAAGGCTCATCATGAAGGGATCTCTTAAAGCTGGAGTAGGCAAAATCTGTGCAACCTAAGCAAAACCTTCCGCCTCTCTCCTCCAGCGCTTCGCGGCCGCAGAGCAGAGCACCCCAGGCTGCAACGCCGTCCAGCAGCGGAAAGAGAGGCTAGTACACCACACACACACACCACTGTCCCCCCGTTATTCTCCACTGTTTGTCATCATGCCTCTTTGCCACTCATCATTACGAGCGCCATGGCATTGAACGTAATAAGCCTGAAGCTCTGTGTGGAGCAAGGACATGTTGTTTTGTACTAAACACTGTTGTAGGCAAAGTAGGTATTGGAAATGTATCACAAGTTTCAGGATTTTCGGCAGGATTTTCCACCATTCAGTCAGGCTTTCACCATCTGAAGGGACCTGCACGCACATCTGCTTTTGTAGCTTAGCCAATACGAACACACCTGCGGTCACGGGATAGATTTTCTGAAGCCTGAAAACAGAGGCAAGAGGTGGGGCTGAAGTAGAGGTCTGCTCTCAGACCACTTGAATTACAATATGCTGCACAGTTAATATGGCATTTTTGCCTAATGACGCCAAAAGAACCACCCAGCCTTTAATGGCCAGTATGAACAGGAGGAATAATTACAGCAAGCAAAACCTGTTTCAATGTTCCTTTGGGCACCTGCCTATTGTTTTAAGATTGTGAACCTATCCTTTGAGACAAATATGGTAGAAGTGATATGCAGTTAGGATTACCAGTGACACAGTTACATGCTAGAACTAATGTTAATATTTTAAACTAAATTGTGGTAGAATTGATTCAGGGATTAAGAAAGTAACTCTGCCAAGACTGTGATAACACCACAGTCCTCCTTATATATTAACAAAATAGCAAGAAACAGAAACTCCAAAAGGAATTAACCCAACTAAACTACCTGAGTGTTATCAATGTTGCTCGCTCTGTGTCTGTGATACTGTTAATAATGTGAATCAGAGCCCTCACTCCTACCTGCATGAAATTCTGCTGCAGTTTCATGATGCTGACTGTGAAGGCTGTCTTACACTCTGCTCCCTACAGTCAAACAAGGAACATCAGGAAGCAAAGCAGCCAGTATTTGGTGGAGATCAGTTTTCTGTTCTTTTCTCCACCTCTGGGGCGGTGAGGCTCACTACTTTTATGAAATCTCAGCTGTTAAAAGCCTATCTGAGTGATGGATTAGAGGTTGCCATAGCAACAAAACATTTCTCTTGGCAGAGTACTAGGATGCCCTCTCACCAAAACCTTCCTCCTCACTTAATGTTCTAGGAATAAAAAAAAAAAATTAAATTCAAAACAATAAAATCATTTTCAAAATGAAGAATTACCTTATAACAAAAATAAGCTCTTTTAAAAAAAAAGGTGGATTAACATGTCAAATTTGTATACTGACAGTTAACCATTTTCTACCAATAGACACAGTTTTGTCACTGGTCTTTCACAAATATTGGTCTTTGGACTTGAACTGATCTGACCACGCCTGATTTATCAGGGAAAGTTCTGATTACTTTTCCGATCATCCAGGAATTTCGTGGGGCAGTGGCATCTGCGATCAAAACGTTGTCCCCTGTTGAAAGATTGCGTTTCATTTCATTCCATTTTTGCCTTTCCTGTAATGCAGCAAGATACTCTTTGGACCATCTTTTCCAGAATAAATCGGAAATGTACTGTGCTTGTTTCCATCTTCTTCTTGCATACTGGTCCTTTTGATCAAACAGGCCTGGAGGAAAAATTGGTTTCCTTTTCAATGTGAGAAGATGGTTTGGCGTTGAGTTGACACAAGCGTGTTGTTTACAGTTGGTTCTGGTTGACTGGCATATATGCCATCGGTGTTCACCAACTTGTCCATTTTTTTCTTGAAGTGAATGCGTAAAGCAGGTTATGCACTTCACACAATTTCTGCTCAAAGGCCCCTTGTTGAGACACCCAAAGCAAGCTCCCTTTTCCGTTAAGTAGATTTTTTCAGTATGTTTGTTTTTGGCAAATTGCTGACATTTATCCAGAGAGTGTCCTTGTAAACAGAATAAACAACTGATGTTGCTCTTTGTGTCACGTTGTTTGGTTTCTTTAGTCTCCTTGTGTTGTAGCTTGTTAATAGCACAAACATTTGTAGCGAGGTTGTCTCGTCTCGCTTTTGGTTTTACTGTATACAATTCAATTCAATTCAGTTTTATTTATATAGCGCCATATCATAACAAAGTTATCTCAGGGCACTTTTTCGAATAGAGCAAGTCTAGACCGACTCTTTATATTTACAGAGACCCAACAGTTCCCACCACAAGCCTACTACTCATCATTAATAGAGGAAAATAAGAACAACCCCAGGTTTCTGTTCAGCACTGTAGCCAGGCTGACAGAGAGTCACAGCTCTGTTGAGCCATGTATTCCTATAGACCTCAGTAGTAATGACTTTATGAGCTTCTTTAATGATAAAATTCAGACAAAATTCAGCACCTCCTGCCCTCAGTTGGTACTGACTTATCTTCAAACACAGGAACCTTAGAAACAACTGTAAAACCTGTACATTTAGACTGCTTTTCTTCCATCAACCTTAATCAACTAACTTCCATGATTTCCTCATCGAAGCCATCAACGTGTCTCTTAGACCCCGTCCCAACTAGGCCGCTTAAAGAAATTTTACCCTTAGTTAGTAATTATTTACTAGATATGATCAATCTGTCCATATTAAAAGGCTATGTGCCACAGTCCTTTAAAGTAGCTGTAATTAAGCCTCTTCTTAAAAAGCCCACTCTTGATCCAGGGATTTTGTCAAATTATAGACCTATATCTAACCCTCCCTTTCTCTCCAAGATCCTTGAGAAAGCAGTCGCCAATCAGTTGTGTGACTTTCTACACAACAACAAGCTGTTTGAGGATTTTCAGTCAGGATTTAGAGTGCATCAGAGCACAGAGACAGCACTGGTGAAAGTTACAAATGACCTAACTGCATCAGACAAAGGACTTGTCTCTGTACTTGTCTTACTAGATCTTAGTGCTGCATTCGATACCATTGACCATCACATTCTATTACAGAGACTAGAACATTTAATTGGCATTAAAGGTACTGCACTAAGCTGGTTAAAATCCTATTTATCAGATCGATATCAGCTTGTACACGTTAATGATTAATCCTCTATGCACGCCAAAGTCAGTCACGGAGTTCCACAAGGTTCTGTGCTTGGACCAATTCTATTTACCTTATATATGCTTCCTTTAGGCAATATTATTAGGAAGCACTCCATAAATTTTCATTGTTATGCAGATGATACCCAATTATATTTATTGATCAAGCCAGATGAAACCAATCAATTAGCTAAACTTCAAGCATGCCTTAAGGACATAAAAACCTGGATGACCTGCAATTTTCTGATGTTAAACTCAGACAAAACCGAAGTTATTGTACTTGGCCCCGAACACCTTCAAAACACATTATCTAAAGATATAGTTTCTCTAGATGGCATTGCCCTGGCCTCCAGCAACACCGCAAGGAATCTTGAGTTATCTTTGATCAGGATATGTCCTTTAACTCCCACATAAAACAAACTTCAAGAACTGCCTTTTTTCACTTACGTAACATTGCAAAAATCAGGCACATCCTATCTCAAAAAGATGCAGAAAACTAGTCCATGCATTTGTTACGTCTAGGCTGGACTATTGCAACTCTCTATTATCAGGCTGCCCCAATAAGTGTTGTGTCTCGTCAACATTGTTAAGTTTGTCATGTCCTGTTTTATTGTGTAGTAACTCTTTCCTCTCGTTTCAGACCCTGACTTCCTCCCTTTGTGTGATTTTCCCGCCAGTGTGATTGTCTACCCCGCCCCTGATTGTGTTCACCTGTTCTCCCCTACCTCATGTATTTATAGTCTGCGTCTCCCCTTGTCCTGTGCCAGTTCGTCTTGTTTTTGCTCGTCAACAGACCCCCAAACCAAGCGTGCCAGCGAGTGCCTTTTATGTCAGGTTTATTCTGTGTTCATGTTTATCGATCCTCTTCGTGAGTGTTTTTGTTGTACTTTTGATTATCCTCTTCGTGAGTGTTTTTGTTGTACTTTTGATTATCCTCTTCGTGAGTGTTTTTTGTTGTACTTTTGATTATCCTCTTCGTGAGAGTTTTTTGTTGTATTTGGATTATCCTCTTCGTGAGTGTTTTTGTTGTACTTTGATTATCCTCGTTGTGAGCGCTTTTTGTTTGTTTATTGGAACACCTCAGTAAAACTGCTGTGAAACTTAAAAGCCTTGGTCTCATGAGTCGTGCATTTGAGTCCGCCGGTCCTGTGTCAAAGTTCGTGACAATAAGTCCCTTAAGACTCTCCAGCTGATTCAGAATGCTGCGGCACGTTTACTGACAAGAACCAGAAAAAGAGAACATATTTCTCCAATATTAGCTTCTCTACACTGGCTCCCTGTAAAATCTAGAATAGAATTTAAAATCCTTCTCCTCACCTTCAAAGCCCTAAATGGTCAGGCACCATCATATCTTAAAGAGCTCATAGTACCCTATTACCCCACTAGAGCAATGCGCTCCCAGAATGCAGGGTTCCTTGTGGTTCCTAGAGTCTCTAAAAGTAGAATGGGAGCCAGAGCCTTCAGCTATCAAGCTCCTCTCCTATGGAACCAGATCCCAGTTTGTGTACGGGAGGCGGAAAACCTCCTCACATTTAAGAGTAGGCTTAAGACTTTCCTCTTTGATAAGGCTTATAGTAGGGCTGACACAGGTGACCCCTGAGCCACCCCTTAGTTATGCTGCTATAG
Source organism: Macquaria australasica (assembly GCA_005408345.1). Lineage (NCBI taxonomy): Eukaryota > Metazoa > Chordata > Actinopteri > Centrarchiformes > Percichthyidae > Macquaria > Macquaria australasica. The sequence continues at coordinate 9,674 of SEMN01000204.1, read as the reverse complement.
GCCTAGACTGCCGGGGGACTTCCTATGATGCACTGAGCTCCTCTCTCCTCCTCTTCCTCTCCATCTGTACGCCCTCATATCCCATCAATGCTTGTTATTAATTCAACTTCTTCCCGTAGTTGTGTGCTTTCTCTCCACTCTCTCTCTCTCCCCCCTTCTGTTGCTTTCTGCAGGTATTTCTGCCTCCGGAGCTGTTGGGTCTGGGTCTGTGGTTGCGGCTGCCTGCTGCCCCCGTGCTCCTGCTCTGCACCCGCTGCTGCTGTTACTGTTGTTGCTCTTATTATTTGTATTGCTATTATAATGTTGCTCTTAGTGTTGTTTCTGTTGGTGTTAACATCAATGCCATTACCACAGCTATTGCTTTACATCCCTATGTGGAACTGTATTGTGCTGCTGTATGTTCTCTTTCCTCCTGCTCTCCCCCCCCTTCAACCCAACCGGTCGAGGCAGATGACCGCCCACCTAGAGCCTGGCTCTGCTCGAGGTTTCTACCTGTTAAAAGGGAGTTTTTCCTTGCCACTGTCGCATAGTGCTTGCTCACACACATCCCTTTTGATATGCATTCCTCTTTCTGTGGTTTCAAATATCCCCAAAAATAGGGTCTGAGAAGAGCTTCACTTGATGTTCCACAAAGCGCACAACGTCCTTGAAGTTTGGTCTGCGCTTTTGTTTTTCACGAATATCACATGCGATGCTTCTAAATCGCTCCCTCAGTTTAAACGGAAGTTTTGAAATGATAACTTTTAGATTAGCAGACATGTCCAGCTCTCTCATGTCCTCCAAATTAGACATTGCGTTGTTGCATCCACATAAGAATAATGCGTAATCCTGGAGTAAGGAAACATTTCCTGCCTTAACAGCAGGCCAGTTGATAACTTTTTCCATATAAGCTTCTGTGATCTTTGAATCATTGCCAAAATGCTCTTATAGGAGGGCTGTGGCTGTTTCAAAGCCTCTCTCAGGAGTCATGTGAAAACAGCTTTGTACAAGGTCTCATGGACGCCCTCTGGTGTATCTTTCCAAAAAAGTAAAGGCTTGCATGAAAACTTTAAATTTTAAAGGGTCTGCTTCAAAAACAGGAATTTCTCTTGGTTGAAGTTGGCTTGCCCTTTGTTGTTGCATCAGCAACTCAGATATTTCATTTTGCCTTTGAAGAATCAGTAGTGCTGAATTATCATCAACTGCATGTGCAACATTTCCAGCCCTCACAACATTGTGGTTGGTGTTTACTTGATCATGCGTTTGCACTTCAGTCATTTCCAGTCTTGTGACAGGTAAGTTTTTATTTTCCATCGATGATATGGACTCCTTGAGCAGGAATGACAACAGTTATTTCTTTTGGTCTTTGCTTCTTAAAATAGGATTCCATTCCATCCTGGTCCGAGAATTCTTGCAAAACTGCTAGTTCTGCACCTGAGGCTTCAATTTCGGCCTTAACTTCCATTTGCTCCATTTGTTTGCGTAATGATTCCATCTTTTTCTCCAATGTGTGTTTCCTTGTCAGTGCTGCTGTGTGTGCCAGCAGTGTGGCTCCCTTGGCTTCAGCTTGTACACGCGCGATTTCAAACGAGAATTTGACTTGACTTGAACGACTTGATCTTGAACTGCTGTGACTTTTAATTGAGACATTTGATATTATTGATCCAACATTTGACACACTGTCCATTGGCTTTATTTGATTGTTACCGCTGTTACCACCAACATTTTCAGCAGCTCCATCACTTGCACACATCAAACATTTCATGACATTGTGGGAAAATTCATTTACACCCAAAAGTTTTGCCTTAAACCAAATTTCATGGTTTTCCCTTTCTTCCACAGGTAACAACTCAAGCAGAGTATTATGTGCATCCTTTGCGTCATTTATCAATATTTGATATTTGCTGAAGTTGCTGTCTATTTCTGCTTCATAACCAGACTCGCACATTAATTCTTGAACTGTCTTTTTTAAGTTGCCAGCTTTATTTAGTTTAGATTTTCTTAGTTTCTCAAAATCACTTATTTTAGAAACCACTGCCTTTGCTGTAAGTTTTACTGATCGTTTGACAGACGCCGCTCCCACTTTGTCAGTTTGAGCGTCAGCAGGCACTCCTACCAAGTCAGTCAGCGCTGCCTTTTGACACATATTAACCTCATCAACTTGATTGTCATCCATTTTACCCTTTGTTGTCAACCAACAAAAAGATGCAGAAAAACTAGTCCATGCATTTGTTACGTCTAGGCTGGACTATTGCAACTCTCTATTATCAGGCTGCCCCAATAAATCCCTTAAGACTCTCCAGCTGATTCAGAATGCTGCGGCACGTTTACTGACAAGAACCAGAAAAAGAGAACATATTTCTCCAATATTAGCTTCTCTACACTGGCTCCCTGTAAAATCCAGAATAGAATTTAAAATCCTTCTCCTCACCTTCAAAGCCCTAAATGGTCAGGCACCATCATATCTTAAAGAGCTCATAGTACCCTATTACCCCACTAGAGCACTGCGCTCCCAGAATGCAGGGTTCCTTGTGGTTCCTAGAGTATCTAAAAGTAGAATGGGAGCTAGAGCCTTCAGCTATCAAGCTCCTCTCCTGTGGAACCAGATCCCAGTTTGTGTACGGGAGGCGGACAACCTCCTCACATTTAAGAGTAGGCTTAAGACTTTCCTCTTTGATAAAGCTTATAGTAGGGCTGACTCAGGTGACCCCTGAGCCACCCCTTAGTTATGCTGCTATAGGCCTAGACTGCCGGGGGACTTCCTATGATGCACTGAGCTCCTTTCTCCTCCTCTTCCTCTCCATCTGTACGCCCTCATATCCCATCAATGCTTGTTATTAATTCAACTTCTTCCCGTAGTTGTGTGCTTTCTCTCCTCTCTCTCTCTCTCTCTCCCCTTCTGTTGCTTTCTGCAGGTATTTCTGCCTCTGGAGCTGTAGAGTCTGGGTCTGTGGTTGCTGCCGCCTGCTGCCCCCGTGCTCCTGCTCTGCACCCGCTGCTGCTATTGCTGTTGTTGCTGTTATTAGTATTGCTATTATAATGTTGCTCTTAGTGTTGTTTCTGTTGGTGTTAACATCAATTCCATTACCATATCTATGCTGTATTGAGCTGCTGTATGTTCTCTTTCCTCCTGCTCTCTCTCTCCCGCTCCCCCCTTCCCCCTTCAACCCAACCGGTCGAGGCAGATGACCGCCCACCTTGAGCCTGGTTCTGCTCGAGGTTTCTACCTGTTAAAAGGGAGTTTTTCCTTGCCACTGTCGCATAGTGCTTTCTCATGGTGGGAACTGTTGGGTCTCTGTAAATATAAAGAGTCGGTCTAGACCTGCTCTATTCGAAAAAGTGCCCTGAGATAACTTTGTTATGATATGGCGCTATATAAATAAAACTGAATTGAATTGAATTGAATTGAACCACACACAAACTTAAATAGACTATCATGGATACCCACAGCACCAACCAAAGGCTGGTGCTAAAAAGAACAAATTGTAACAAATGGCTATAACCTGCTTGAGTGAGTCAGCTCTTTATTACTTTTTTGTTTAATGCAAGAACTGTATGACACAGGATCATAATTCAAATTAGCACATTACCATTGGCATCAGCATCATGTCACTGCCCCACACGTTGCATGCACAGGATGTAATTATTGTGCATGTAGAGCAGCCAACCATCATAGCACTAGTGCGGTAAAGTTCTTTACATTACAAAACTCTGCATCAAATGACAGAGTTCCACAGTCAGGAACTAAACTAGCACTGAAACTGTATGGTACATAATTATACTGCATACTGTGGAACTTGATTTGTACAATTTATTAATAGACTTAATTTTCTACTTAAAAGTGCCCAGTTTTCTTCTTTTTCTGTCCTACTGTTGACAGAGGTCAGATCAGACAGTGGTGAAGGTGAAGTGAGTGACATGTTGGTAATCCTCACCACGACGCAGAAGACAGTCAGGAAATGAAGCCTGAAGACACACAGACACACACACACACAAAGTGAGTAAATAGGAAGTTTTTTTGCCTGTATCTGCGATTCTCTTTTCACAGCTATAGTAAGTTGTTGAACACCTTGTTAGGTTTCAGTAATATTATACCAGAGTTTTTCAACCCTGAGATCAGAACCTTACATGGGGTTACCTGAAATACAGACAGGGTTGCAGGAGCTTTGACAGATTAACACACTGGTAATAGGGGTGCTAAAAATAATCAATATTATTTTTTATGAAAACTTAAACTGAAAAGCATTACATAAAACAATATTGAATGATGTGGTACCTATTCTTCAGTACCATTGTTCTTAGCATGTAAGCTACAGTTAATCTCTCATCTCTGTCTCTGACTTAGCTGTCAGTCAAGCACAAACGAAACCCCCCTTGAGGCTAGGAGGCTGAAGGAGAATTTCTGATTGTCAAGTCAATTTTATTCATACTGTATACCTCAGAGAGCTTTACAATCTGTTCAACATACGGCACCGTCTATCCTTAGACCATCCAAATATATTTAATCTTCCTTTCAGTAATAAAAACATTAACAATATATTTGAAAATCTCTTTGATATGATTTTTGACTGCAAAAAAAGGTTGGGTTTTACCATGGTACTTCGCTATATTTTTGTTTTAATTTGTTATTGTATCGCCTTTATTACTGAAGCATTTATTACCTATATGGAAGCACCTAACCCTATGACAGACATACCCTCATCAACGTCAGGGATTGGATTAAGTACAGCAGACCTTAAGACGATCACTGCACACAACATATTCTGACCACCCAGCCGGACCAAACGTCACCGCAAGCGGTGCGATCGCCCCAGGAAGAGGGGGAAGAGAGCCGGGATAAGAGCTAAGCTAACCCAGCTTGGACCTAAGGCTACTCCACTACCCAGCCTACTTATGGCTAATGTCCAGTCGCAGGAAAATAAAATGGATGAAATAAGATTCAGGCTAACTCTGCAACAGAAAATCAGAGACTCTTACCACATTTTTACCTGGCTTCATGACAACATCCCAGATCAAGCTATTGCACTCGATGGGCAGACCGTGTTGCGCGCTGACAGAACACAGGACTTTGAGAAACTGGTTTTCCAACACATCAAAAACAACATCCCAGCTAGACTGGACCCTCACCAGTTTGCATTCAGAGCCAACAGATCCACAGAGGATGCCATCTCCACTGCCCTCCACTCAGGCCTCACACATCTTGAAAATAACAACACCCATTTCAGCTCAGCATTCAGCACAATCTCCCCCATGAAACTGAATTTAGCACTCTGAGCTTGAGTACTACACTCTGCAACTGGACATTGGACTTCCTCACAAACAGACCCCTGAAAGTTCAGATTAGCGGTCACACCTCCTCCCCTCTAGTGCTCAGTACCGGAGCCCCCCAGGGCTGTATTCTCAGACCCCTCCTGCTCACGCTGTACACCCACGACTGCAACTTTAATTTCATTGTGCAGCCCTGTGTTGTAGAATGACAAATAAATGTACCTTAAACCTGTTAATAGACTGGATACCGTGTTATAAGATAGTGACTGTGTGGCAAATTAATAACTCCACAAAATACATATATATATATATATATATATATATATATATATATATACTTTAGATATGGTGCGTGGTAGGGCATTCACAACTGCTGAATTATAGCAGTCATCATCTACTCCCAAAAAGTAGTCGATTAATCGCGGCAGATATATCTTATTTTTTTCACCCAATAACAATGATCAATTCTCAAATACAACCAGTAAAGGGTTAACTAATGTAGGCGGGACCAACCTACATTAATGGTCAATAAATCATTTATTAATGCTTTTAGTGTATTATTAGATTATCAGTTGTTATATTAAAAGAAAATTGCAATTTCAACCTTCCCAATAATATAACGAAAGCAACAACAAATCACACCATACAGAGAGTTTCTATCCACTATCATCATACCTGGTTGACAGCATCAGGCCAATTCTGTGTCTCTAGACAGAAGGAGCTGTGCTTCCTGTATCTGGCCCCGCCCTTTCCTGTTATAGATCCATCCAGGAAGTTGGCAGTGTAGAACTGGACTCCTGGTTGGCTGGTAGAAACCTCCAGGACACGCCCACTGGCTGGGTGACACACTCTATGAAGAAAGAAGTTTTCCTGCCAGACATTATTAAAGGCAATAGTATGTGTGTGTGTGTGTGCAGTGTGTGTAAGTGTGATTGTAAGAAAAGGACTTCTGCAGCAAACCTGGCAGCATGCCTCTCTGACCAGGCGTCTCCAGGTGATGACAGACAGAAATTGTGGTCAAACCCTGGACCTGGAACTTCCTTCATCCGAGGGCCAATCAGAACAGGCTTTCTGAGGTCAAAGGGCGTGCCTTCCACTCCTCTGATCTCTCCTGTGGATAGATTAGGTTATTGAATGGTGATTGTGTTTCACTGAACAAATGTTTGATAATGAGACATGGTCCATTCACTGAAAAAAAAAGGAAGGAAAAAAAGTAATGTGAGAAATCTCAGCAACATGTAGCATCATCATGGGAGTCGATTGGTTTATTAGTTAGTGGTAGTGTTGCATTGAATGGAGCCCCCCCGAGCCTCATATGGTAGAAAAAATATTGCATGGATTGCAACCCAAGTGAACAGTTTAGACGAAATCTTGGAGGACAGCTTCTGAACTATACATCTAACATTCAGAATAAAAGCGCAGAATTATAATTCTATTAGAAGCACAGGGTTTAAGAAATGTAACGCAGCATGTAATTTTCATACTAGGTAAATGGAAGCACAAACTGACAACTGGTGTCAAAATAGTAGAAATACTGCAGTATAATATCTTGTTTTCTAGACTGAAAACAAGCGAGTCATGGCATGTTAGCAAAATTAGTACAATTCCTCTTTTAACAAATCACATTATAACACTCTAACACCCATAACTTAACTGAGGGCCCCTTTTATTCTGTATCTGCATCTTTAGCAACAAGCATAACTGGGTCCCCCACCAAAAAAAGGGTTGGGTAATAATTCAATATTATTGTTTACTGACTTTCAGTGGCAGCGTGTTTGTGCTGTCCAAATGAACATGTCAGAGCAAACTGTAATTAAACCAATAGGTTCCACTGTTTCATCATACAGTATGAATGATAATTAAGTGGTACCCAATGTCTCTCTGAACCCCTATGTGCACGAGCAGATGGACGTAGAGTGCGTCTAGTGCATATGCATAGTTTGAAAAATACCAACTTTCTTGTGCATATGGGCAGTTCTTTTACACCAAAGGTGTTGTATGCACATTTTAATCAGTGAGGCCCCAGGTTAGGGATCAGGTTTGACCAACCCGTTTGAGCACCAGCTGCCCTGGGAGCAGCCTCAGCTCTAATAAGCCTTCATTTGCTTGGTTGTCTTTTAAACTATTTTGCATTCTAACAGGGACATACAGCATATAGTATCTGGGACTACGTCTACACTACGCTGTCCAAATTTTAAAACTGTTTTTCATGTGAAAACCTGACAAAATCAACATAAATACAGGTTACTGACAATAGCTGTGCTGTGTGATCGGATATATCGACGTTTAAAATGTGTGATCACAGAGAAAGTTAGAGACGACAGAAAGTAGTCTCTTTTTGTCTTAGTCACTGAAACACGTCTGTGACTAAGCTACAGACACAATCAGTTTTTATAATTGCTGCGTCGTCTGACAGAATCAACATACTGATATCTAAATTAATGACAACAGCTCTGCTGTGTATTCAGCTGTGCTACTATTTAAAATGTGTGATCAAAAGTTTGAGGTAAAAGCTCTGATTTAGAATCACGTTTAGCCTGGCAAGTTAGTCTTAAAATTTATAGGAAGGCCCTCCGTAATGCCAGAGCAGCTTACTACTCATCATTAATAGAGGAAAATAAGAACAACCCCAGGTTTCTGTTCAGCACTGTAGCCAGGCTGACAGAGAGTCACAGCTCTGTTGAGCCATGTATTCCTAAAGACCTCAGTAGTAATGACTTCATGAGCTTCTTTAAAGATAAAATTCTAACTATTAGAGAAAAAATTCAGCACCTCCTGCCCTCAGTTGGTACTGACTTATCTTCAAACACAGGAACCTTAGAAACAACTGTAAAACCTGTACATTTAGACTGCTTTTCTCCCATCAACCTTAGTCAACTAACTTCCATGATTTCCTCATCTAAGCCATCAACGTGTCTCTTAGACCCCATCCCAACTAGGCTGCTTAAAGAAATTTTACCCTTAGTTAGCACTAATTTACTAGATATGATCAATCTGTCTTTATTAAAAGGCTATGTGCCACAGTCCTTTAAAGTAGCTGTAATTAAACCTCTTCTTAAAAAGCCCACTCTTGATCCAGAGGTTTTGTCAAATTATAGACCTATATCTAACCCTCCTTTTCTCTCTAAGATCCTTGAGAAAGCAGTCGCCAATCAGTTGTGTGACTTTCTACACAACAACAAGCTGTTTGAGGATTTTCAGTCAGGATTTAGAGTGCATCATAGCACTGAGACAGCACTGGTGAAAGTTACAAATGACCTAACTGCATCAGACAAAGGACTTGTCTCTGTACTTGTCTTACTAGATCTTAGTGCTGCATTCGATACCATTGACCATCACATTCTATTGCAGAGACTAGAACATTTTATTGGCATTAAAGGTACTGCACTAAGCTGGTTTAAATCCTATTTATCAGATCGATATCAGTTTGTACACGTTAATGATGAATCCTCTATGCACGCCAAAGTTAGTCACGAGTTCCACAAGGTTCTGTGCTTGGACTACTCCTACTTACCTTGTTCATCTTCCTTTAGCAATATTAGGAAGCCACCTCCAAATTTTCATTGTTATGCAGATGATACCCAATTATATTTGCATTCCATCAAGCCAGATGAAACCAACTCAATTAGTGCCAACTTCAGGCATGCCTTAAGGACATAAAGGCCTGGATGACCTGCAATTTTCTGATGTTAAACTCAGACAAAACCGAAGTTATTGTACTTGGCCCCGAACACCTTCGAAACACATTATCTAAAGACATAGTTTCTCTAGATGGCATTGCCCTGGCCTCCAGCGACACCGTAAGGAATCTTGGAGTTATCTTTGATCAGGATATGTCCTTTAACTCCCACATAAAACAAACTTCAAGAACTGCCTTTTTCATTTACGTAACATTGCAAAAATCAGGCACATCCTATCTCAAAAAGATGCAGAAAAACTAGTCCATGCATTTGTTACGTCTAGGCTGGACTACTGCAACTCTCTATTATCAGGCTGCCCCAATAAATCCCTTAAGTCTCTCCAGCTGATTCAGAATGCTGCGGCACGTTTACTGACAAGAACCAGAAAAAGAGAACATATTTCTCCAATATTAGCTTCTCTACACTGGCTCCCAGTAAAATCCAGAATAGAATTTAAAATCCTTCTCCTCACCTTCAAAGCCCTAAATGGTCAGGCACCATCATATCTTAAAGAGCTCATAGTACCATATTACCCCACTAGAGCACTGCGCTCCCAGAATGCAGGGTTCCTTGTGGTTCCTAGAGTCTCTAAAAGTAGAATGGGAGCCAGAGCCTTCAGCTATCAAGCTCCTCTCCTGTGGAACCAGATCCCAGTTTGTGTACGGGAGGCGGACAACCTCCTCACATTTAAGAGTAGGCTTAAGACTTTCCTCTTTGATAAAACTTATAGTAGGGCTGACTCAGGTG